>RXID01014982.1:5097-605097 GCA_005019695.1 Trichopus zeylanicus subsp. travancoricus
GTAGTTATTGTTG
This sequence comes from Trichopus zeylanicus subsp. travancoricus, assembly GCA_005019695.1. Lineage (NCBI taxonomy): Eukaryota > Viridiplantae > Streptophyta > Magnoliopsida > Dioscoreales > Dioscoreaceae > Trichopus > Trichopus zeylanicus. The sequence goes on from RXID01014982.1 coordinate 5,111, forward strand.
TTTTCGAAGTAGTAGTAAAAGTAGTTGTACTAGTAGTTGTGGTGGTTGTAGTAGTAGTTATACTAGTTGTTGTAGTAGTAGTAGCAGTAGTAGAAGTTATAGTAATAAAAGGGGTAGTGGCAGTCGTTGTTCTACTAGTAGTAGTAGCAGCAGTAGGAGTAGCAGTAGTAGTAGCAGGGGTTGTAGTAGAAGCGCTATCAGCAGCAGTAGCAGTAGCTATAGCCATCATTGTAGCAGTAGTAGTAGTAGTAATAATAGTTATAGCAGTTTAAGTAGTGGTAGCGGTAGTAGTAGTAGTAGCAATAGTCGCAGCAGTTCTAGCAGTAGTGCTAGTTGTAGCGGCAAGAACAACAATAATAGTGGTATTATAGTAGTAGTTGTTTTTGTTATTGTAGTAGTAGTAGTAGTAATAGTAGCAGTAATAGTAGCAGTAGTAGTAGTCATTGTAGTTGTAGTTGTAGTAGTAGTCAAAGTAGAAGTAGTAGTAGGAGTAGTAGTAACTATAGCAACAGTAGTATTACTAGTGGCAGAAGCAGTAGTAGTATCATTAGCAGTAGTAGTAGTCATAGCAATAGAAGTAGTAGTAATTATTCTTGCAGAAGAATCAATAATAGCAGTAGTAGTAGTAATTTTAGGAGTAGTAGTAGTGATAATTGTAGTAGTAGTAGTAGTAGTAGTAGTAGTAGTAGTAGTAGTAGTAGTAGTATTGGTCATAGTAGCGATAGTAGTAGTAGTCGTTGTAGCAATAGATATAGTCCTTGTAGCAGCAGTAGTAGTAGTAGTAACACTAATACCAGTAGAAGCAGTACTAGTGGCAGAAGTAGTAGTAGAAGGAGAAGAAGTAGAAGTAGTGGTAGCTGTAGTAGTAGCAGCAACATTTGTAGCAGTAGTATTAGTAGTAGTAGTTGAATTAGTAGTAGCAGTGGCCATAGTAGCTGTAGTTGCATCAGTAGTGCAGTAGTAGAGGTAGTAGTAGTAGTAGTATTAGTAGTAGTAGTTGCAGCAGTTGTAGCCCTATCAATAGTAGCTGAAGTAGTAGTAGTAGCAGTAACAATAGTAGTAGCTTTTGTAGCCGTAGTATTAGCAGTAGTAGTATGAGTTTAAGTGGTAGTAGTTAAAGCAGTAATAGTATTTGTAGTAGTTGTTGTAGTATTAGTAGCTGTACTTGTAGTAGGGGTAGTAGTAGCAATAGTAGTATTAGTAGCAACCAAAGTTGTGGTTGCAGTTGCAGTAGGAGTAGTTCTAGCAGTGGTAGTTGTAAGAGGGTTAGTAGTAGTTGTAGTTGTTTGGGAAGTACTAGTAGTTGCGATAGCTATAGCAACAGCAACAATAGTAGTAGTAGTAGCAGCAGTAGTAGCAGTAGTAATAGTAGAAGTAGTTGTGGCAGTAGTAGCAGTAGCAGTAGCAGTTGAAGCAGTAATAGTAGTATTTGTAGTAGTAGTAGTAGCAATAGTAGTAGTTGTAGCAGTAGTTGTAGTAGCAAGAGTCGTAGTAGTAGGATAGGTAGTAGTAGTTGTTATTGCGGGAAAAGTAGTAGTCATAGTAGAAGTTGTTGTAGTTATAGTTGAAGTAGTAGTACTAGGAGTCATAGTAGCAGCAGTAGTAATAGTTGAAGTAGTAGTAGTAGCAATAGTAGCAGAAGTAATAGTAGTAGTAGTAGTAGCAATAGTAGAAGTTGTAGTAGTAGTAGTAGTAGCAGTAGTAGAAATAGAAGAAGCAGTAGTTGTTGTTGTTGTTGTTGTAGTAGTAGTTGTAATAGTAGTAGTAGTAGTAGCACTAATAGTAGTCGCAATAGTAATAGCAGAAGGATGAGTAGTAGAAGTAGTAGTTATAGTAGTAGTAGTGGTAATAGTAGTTGTAATAGTAGTTCTAGTAATAGTACCAGTAGCAGTTGTAGAAGTAGAAGTAGTAGAAGTTGTAGTTGCTAGAGTAGTAGTAGCAGTAGCAGAAGTAGTAGTAATTGTAGCAGTAGTAGTCGTAGCTGCAGTAGTTGCAGTAGTAGTTGCTGCAGCAGCAGTAGCTATAGCATTAGTTGTGATAGTACTATTACTTGTAGTAGTTGTAGCAGCAGCTGCAGCAGTAGTAGTAATAGTAGTAGGAGTTACAGTAGTAGTAGCAATAGTAATAGTAGTAGTAGTAGTAGTAGTGGCAGTAGTAGTAGTAGTGGTAGTTTAGTAGAAGTAGCAGTAGTAGTAATTGTAGCATTATTAGTACTGGTAGTAAAAACATTAGCGTAGTAGTATGAGTAGTAGTACTAGCAGTATTAGTGGTTGTAGTAGGAGAATTTGTATTAATTATCGTAGTAGTAGTAATAGCCATAGTAGTTGGAGTAGTAGTAGTTGCAGTAGGAGTAGTAGTAGCAGTCGTAGGAGTAGTAGTAGTGGTAGTAGCATTAGTAGTAGTGTTAGCAGTAGTAGCAGCAGCTCTAGTAGTAGTAGCAGCAGCTGTAGTAGTAGTAGCAGTTATAGTAATAATAATTATAGTAGTAGTAATAATTGTAGTAGTAGTAATAATAGTAGCAGTTGTAATAGAAGTAGAACTATTAGTAATTGTAGTATTTGTAGTAATCATATTAGGAGTAGCAGTAGTAGTAGAAGCAATAGTTGTAGTAATTGTAGTAGAAGTAGTAGTTGTTGTAGTAGTAGCACCCATTGTATTGGTAGTAGTAACGGTAGTTGTAGCAGCAGTAGTAGTAGTTGTAGTCGTTGTAGCAGTAGCAATAGTAGTAGTAATACTGCTAGTAGTAGTAGCATTAATAGTAGCAGAAGTAATAGCATTTGTAGTAGTTGTTGTAGTATTATTAGCAATAGTAGTAGCTGCAGTTGTAGTTGGGGTAGTAGTAGTAAGAGTAGTAGTATTAGTAGCAACCGAAGTTGTAGTTGCAGTTGCACTAGGAGTAGTTCTAGCAGCGGTAGCCATAATAGTGGTAGTAGTAGTTATAGTTGTATGAGAAGTAGTAGTAGTTGCGATAGTTGTGGTATTAGTAGTAGTAGTAGTAGTAGTAGTAGCAGCAGCAATAGTAGCAGTAGTAGCAGTAGTAATAGTAGAAGTAGTTGTGGCAGTAGTAGCAGTAGTAGCAGCAGTAGAAGTAGTAGTAGTAGTATTAGTGTAGTAGTAGTGGCAATAGTAGTAATTGTAGTAGTAGTTGTAGTAGCAGGAGTCATAGTAATAGAAGAGGTAGTAGTACTTGTTATTGTGGGAAAAGTAGTAGTAAAAGTGGTAGGAGTAGTAGTTGTCGTAGTAGTAGTAGTCGTAGTAGCAGCAGTAGTAATAATAGTAGTAGTAGTAGCAATAGTAGCAGAACTAGTAGTAGCAGTAGTAGAAGTTATGCTAGTAGTAGCAACAGTAGTAGTATTAATAGCCGCAATAGTATAAACAGAAGAAGCTGTAGTAGCAATAGTAGTAGTAATTACAGTAGTTGTTGTTGTTGTTGTAGTAGTAGTTATAGTAGTAGTAGTAGTTGTTGTAGTAGTAGTAGTAGTTATAGTAGTAGTAGTAGTAGTAGTAGTAGTAGTAGTAGTATAGCAGTAGTAGTAGTAGTAGTAGTAGTAGTAGTAGTAGTAGTAGTAGCAGCAGCAGCAGCAGTAATAGTAGAAGTCGTAGTAGAAGTAGTAGTTGAAATAGTTATTGTAATAGTAGCAGCAGCAACGTGGTAGGAGTTGGAGCAGTAGTAGTAGTTGTTGTTGTAGTAGTAGTTGTAGTAGTAATAGTAGTAGCAACAACAACAACAACAATAGTAGTAGTCATAGTAGTAGGAGTAGTAGTAGTAGTAGTATTTGTTGTAGGAGTGGTAGTAGTTGTCGTAGGAGTAGTAGTAGGAGTAGCAATAGAAGTAGGAGAAGAAGTCACGGTTGTAGAAGTCACTGTAATAATATTAGTTTTTTTAGTTGTTTTTGTGGTAATAATAACGGACGGAGTTAAAGTTGTAGCAATAGTAGTAGTAGTAGCAGTAGTACTAGCAAAAGTAATTATAGTAGTAATAGTAGTAGTAGTAGTAGTAGTAATAGTAGTAGTAGTAGTAGTAGTAGTCGTAGTAGTAGTAGTAGTAGTAGTAGTAGTAGTAGCAATAGTAGTAGTAGTAGTAGTAGCAATAGAAGGAGCAGCAGCAACAACAACAGTAGTAATATTATTAGTAGTAGCAATAGCAGTAGCAGTGTTCTAGTAATTGCAGTAGTAGTAGTAGTATGTGTAGGGGTAGTAGTAGAAGTAGTAGTAGCAGTACTAGTAGTAAAATTAGTTGTAATAGTAGTAGTAAGAATTGTATTTGTAGTAATAATAGTTGTTGTTGTATTTGTAGCAGCAATAGTAGTAATAGTGGTAGTGGTTGTAATAGTAGTGGTTGTAGCTGTAGTAATAGGGTTAGGAGTAGTGGTAGTTGTAGCAACAGTAGTAGTAGTAGTTATAGCAAAAGCATTAGTTATTGTAGTAGTAATAGTTGTAGCACTAGTAGTAGTAGGAGTAGGAGTTGGAGTACAAGTAGTAGTAGTAGCAGTAATAGCAGTGGTACTAGTAATAGTAGTAGCAGCAGCAGTAGTAGCAGAAGTAGTAGCTGCAGTAGTAGGATTAGTTGCAAAAGTATTTGTAGGGGTAGAAGTAGGAGTAGGAGTTGGAGTAGGAGGAGTAGTAGTAGTAGTGCTGGTAGTAATAGTAGTAATAGAAGTAGTAGTAGGAGTAGTAGTAGTTGTTATTGTTGTTATAGTGAGAGTCATAGTAGTAGTAGTAGTAGTAATAAGAGTAGGAGTTGGAGTCACAGTAGTAGTAGTTGTAGTTGCAGTAGTAGTAGTACTAGTTGCAGGTTTAGTAGTAGTTGCAGTAGTAGTAGCAATAGTAGCAGTTATAGTAGTAGTTGTAATAGTAGAAGTAGTAGTAGGAGTAGTAGTAGGAGTAGTAGTAGGAGTAGTAGTTGGGGTACAAGTACTAATAGTAGTAGTAGTAGTAGTAGTAGTAGCATTAGTATTAGTAGTAGTGATAGTAGTAGTTGTTGTTGGAGCAGCACTGGTAGTAGTGGCAGTAGTAGGAGGAGGAGTAGTAGTAGTAATAGTTGTTGTTGCTATAGAAGTAGTAGTAGTAGTAGTAGGAGTAGTAGCAGCAACAATAGTATTAGCATTAATTGTAGTAGTAGTAGTATGGATGTAGCAGTATTAGTAGTAGTAGTAGTAGCAGCAGCAGTATTTGTTGTAGTAGTTGTTGTAGTACTTGTTGCAGTAGTAATAGTAGTAGTATTAGTAATAGGAGGAGGAGGAGGAGTAGTAGTAGGAGGAGTAGTACTAATGGGAGTTTTAGTAGGAGTTGCAGTCAAAGTAGCAGCATTATTAGTAGTAATAGTAGTAGAAGAAGAAGAAGAAGTAGTAGTAGTAGTTACAGTAGTAGAAGTAATTGTAGTAGTAAGAGTAGGCGTAGGGGTAGGAGAAGTAGTAGGAGTAGTAGTCTAGTAGTTGTAGGAGTGGTAGTAGTAGTCGTAGGAGTAGTAGCAGAAGTAGCAATAGAAGTAGTAGCAGCAGTAGTAGAAATCGCAGTAGTAGTATTAGTAGTAGTAGTAGTAATGGTAATAGTAATATAAGGATTCAAAGTTGTAGTTGTAGATGCAATAGTTGTAGTAGTAGTAGTAGCAAAAGTAGTAGTAGAAGTAATAGCCGTAGTAGTAGTAGTTGTAGTAGCAGAAGTAGAAGTAGTAGTAGTAATAGGAGGAGCAGTAGTAGTAGTAGTAGTAGTAGTAGTAGTAGTAGTAGTAGTAGTAGTAACAACAATAGCAGTGGTAGTAATATTAGTAGTAGTACGAGTAGTGGTAGTTGCAGCTATCATAGTAATAGCAGTAGTAGTAGTTGTTGTAGCAGTTGCAGCAATGGCAGTTGTAGTTGCAGCAGTAGTAGCGGCAGTGGTATTAGTAGCCGCAGTTTTGGTAGTCATAGTAGTAATAGTAGCAGCAGTAGTAGTAATAGAAGTAGTAGCGGTAGTAGCAGTAGTTGTAGTAATAGTAGTAATAATAGTAGCAGCAGTAGTGGTAGCAAAAGTAGTATTAGTAGCTGACGAAGAAGTAGAAGTAGCAGAAGTAGCAAAAGTAGTAGCGGTAGCAACCATAGTAGCATTACTAGCAGTGGTACCAGTTGTAGTTGCTACAAAAGTAGTGGGTTGTACCAGCAGTACTAGTAGTAGAAGTAACAGCAGCAATAGTAGTTGTAGTAGGAGCAATAGTAGTTGCAGTAGCAAGAGTAACTATTGGAATAGTCACACTAGTAGTAGTAGCAAAAGTTATAACAGTTGCGATAGTAGTAGTAGTAGTAGCAGTAGCAGCATTAGTAGTAGTATTAGGAGTAGTTGCAGTAACAAAAGTAACATTACTAGCAATAATAGTAGTAGCCATAGCAGAAGTAGCAGCAGCAGCAGCAGTAGTAGTAGTAACAGTAGTAGTCATAGTAGTTAGTAGTAGTAGCAGAAGTAGTAGTGGAAGTAGTAGTAGTAGTAGTAGCAGTGTGCTAGTAGTAGTAGTAGTAGTAGTAGTAGTAGTAGTAGTAGTAGCAATAGTAGCTGTGGCAGGAGTAGTAGTAACAATAGTAGCAGTGGTAGGAGTAGTTGTAGTAGGAATAATAGTAGTAATAGTAGTAGAATTTGCAATAGTCACACTAGTAGTAGTAGTGTAAGTAGTAGCAGTAGGGCAAGTAGTAGAAGGAGCAGAAGCTGCAGCAGTAGTGGCACTAGTAGTAATAGTAGCAGTAGTAGTGGTAGCAATAGCAGTAGCAGCAATAGTAGTAGTAGTAGTAGTGGTAGTAGTTCTATAAGTAGTAGTACTAGCAACTGTAGGAATAGTAGAAGTAGTAGTAGTAGCAGTAGTAGTAGTAGGAGTAGTAAAGGGAGTAGGAGCAGTTGTAGAAGTCGTACTAGTTCTTGTTGTTGCAGTAGTAGTAGTAGTAGTAGTAGTAGTAGTAGTAATAGTAGTAGTAGTAGCAGCAGCTGCCGTAAGAGTAGTCATAGTAGTAGTCGAAGTTGTAGTAGTAGTAGTAGTGGGAGTAGTAGTTGGTGTAGCAGTAGAAGTTATAGTAGCAGCAGCAGCTGTAGTAATAGAAGTAACAGTAGTAGTAGTAGTAGCAGCAAGTAGTAGTTTTAGTAATAGTAGTAGTTATAGGAGTAGTAGAAAAAGTAGCAATAAATGTAGTAGAAGTAGTAGCTATAATAGTTGTAGTTGTATTAGTAGTAGTAGTAGTAGCACTACCAGTAGTAGTAGTTGTTATTGCACTAACAGTTGTAGTATTGGTAGAACAGAAGTTGTAGCAGTAGTCGTAGTAGTTGGCGCAGCATTACTGGGAGTAGCAGTAGTAGTAGTATCAGTAGCGGTAGCAGTAGGAGCAATAGCTGCAGCGGTAGTAGTTGTAGTCAAAGTAGCAGTATAGCAATAGCAGAAGTAGTAGTTGTTGTTGTTGTAGGAGTAGTAGTAAAAGTAGTATTAATAGTAGTAGCAACAGTAATTGTAGTTGTAGTTGTAGCAGTTGTTGGAGTAGTCGCAGCAATAGTAGTAGAATTTGTAGTAATAGGATTCGTAGTAGTAGCAGTACTAGGACTTGGAAAAGAGATAGCAGTAGTAGTAGTAATAGTAGTAGAAGTAGTAGTAATAGTAGTAGTAGTAGTAGTAGTAGTAGCAGTAGTGGTAGTAGTTGTAATAGTTGTAGTAGTTGGAGTAACGGTAGTAGTAGGTGTACTAGTAGTAGTAGTAGTAGTAGTAGTAGTAGCATTAGTAGTCGTAGTAGTAGTAGTAGCACAAGTAGTAGTAGTAGTAGTTTTGCTTGTCGTTGTAGCTGAAATAGGAGTAGTAGTAGTTGTTGTTGTTGTTGTAGTAGTAGTAATAGTTGTAGTAGTCGTAGTAGTTGTTGTTGTAGTAGTTGTTGTTGTTGTTGTAGGAGTACTAGAAGTAGTAGTAATAGTTGTAGAAGTAGTAGTAGTAGCAGTAGTAGCAACAGTAGCAATAGTAGTAGTAGTTACAGCAGCAAAAGTCACAATTGTTGCTATAGTAGCAACAGTCGCAGCAACAACAGTAGTAGAAATGGTAGTTATTGTATTAGTAGTAGTAGTGGCATTAGCCGTCGTAGTAGTAGTATTGGTAGTAGCAGTAGTAGAGGTAGAAGCAATCGTATGAGTGGTAGTAGTAATTGTAGTAGTAGTACTAGTTGCAGTAATAGCAGTAATAGGAGTAGTTGTAATTGTTGTAGTAGCAACCGCAGCAGCAGCAGTAGTTATAGCAATACGAGCTGTATTAGTAGTAGTACTAGAGTAGTAGTAATAGGAGTAGTAGTAGAAGTAGTACTAGTATTGGTAATAGTAGTACTAATAGTAGGACTTGGAGTAGTAGTAGTACAAGTAGTAGTAGCAGTAGCAGTAGTAGTAGTAGTAGTAGAAGTAGTGGGAGTAGTAGTAGTAGTAGTAGTAGGAGTAAGGGTAGTAATAATAGTCGTAGGAGTTGTAGTAGGAGTAGGACTAGTGGGAGAAGTAGTTGTAGCTGTAATAGCAGTAGCTGCAGCAACAACAGCAGTGGTAGAGTCATAGTAGTAGTAGTAGTTGTTGTTGTAAAAGTAGTAGTAGTAGCAGTTTTATTAATAGTAGTCGTAGTAGTAGTAGTAGTAGTAGTAGTAGTAGTAGTAGTAGTAGTAGGACTACTAGTAGTATCAGTTTTACTAGTAGAGTAATAGTAGTTATTGTAGTAGTAGGAGTAGGCGTAGGAGTAATCATTGCAATAGTAGGAGTAGTAGTAGTTGCAGTAGCAGGAGCACGAGCAGTAGTAGTACTAGTAGTAGCAGCTGCAGCAGCAGCAGCAGCAGTAGTACTAGAAGTAGTAGTTGTAGTAGTTTTAGTAGTAGTAGTAGTAATAGTAGTAGTAGTAGTAGTAGTGGTGGTGGTAGTAGTAGTAATATTAGTAGTTGTGGTATGAGCACTAGTAGTAGCAGTTGTACTAGTAGAGTAGTAGTAGTAATAGTAGTTCTAGTAGTAGTAGGAGTAGTAGTTGTTGTAGTAGGAGTAGGGGAGCAGTAGTAGGAGTAGGAATAGGAGTAGTAGTTGTTATAGTAGAAGAAGTAGCAGCAGTAGTTGTAGTAGCTGAACTAGTACTAGTAGTTGTTATTCTAGTAGTAGCAATAGTAGAAGTAGTGCTTGTGGTTGTAGTGGTAGTAGTAGTAGTAGCAGTGGTAGTAGTAGTACAAGTAGCAGAAGGAGAAGTACTGGTAATAGTAGTAGTAGTTGTAGTTGTATCATTAGTAGTAGTAGTCGTACTATTGTTGGTTGTAGTAGTAGTAGGAGTTGGAGTAAGAGTTAAGGGTAGAAGTAGTAGTAGTAGTTATTGTAGTAGCAGTAGCTGTAGCAAAAGTAGGGAGTAGGAGTAGTAGTAACCATAGTAGGACTAAGAGTAGTAGGAATAGTACCTGGAGTAGGAGTAAAGTTGGAGTAGTAGTATTACGAGAAGTAGGAGTAGTAGTAGTAGTAGGAGTTGTAGTAGTTGTAGTGGTGGTGGTAGTAGTAGTAGTAGTAGTAGTAGTAGTAGTAGTAGTAGTAGTAGTAGTAGGAGCAGTAGCAGCAGCTGTAGTAGTAGTCGTAGAAGCTGCAGCAGGAGTAGTAGTAGTAGTAGTAGTTGCAGCAATAGTAGTAGTAGCAGTAGTAGTCGTAGCAGTAACAGTAGTAGTAGTAGTAATAATAGGGGCAGTAGTGGCAGTAGAAGAATTAGCAGTAGTTGTTGTTGTTGTGGTAGGAGTAGTACTAGCAAAAGCAATAGTAGTAGTAGCAGTAATAGTAGTAGCAATAGTAGTAGTAGTGTTAGTAGTAGTAAGAATAGTAGTAGCAGTAGTAGTAGATGTAGTAGTAGTAGTATTAGTAGTACAAATCGTAGTAGTAGTAGGAGTAGGAGTGGTAGTAGGAGTGGTGGTAGTAGTAGGTGTTGTTGTAGTTGCAGTAGTAGTTGGAGTAGTAGCAGTAGTAGTAGTTGTTGTAGTAATAGTAGTAGTAGAAGATTTTTAAGAAGTAGTACTAGCCGTAGGAGCATCAATAGTAGTAGTAGTAGCTGTAGTTGTAATAGTAAGTCATTGTAGTAGTAGTAGTAGTAGTTGAACTAGTAGGAGTAGTAGTACTAATCATATTAGGCGTAGTAGTAGTTGTAGTAGTAGTAGTCGGAGCATTAATAGCTGTAACAGCACTAGAAGTAGGAGCAGTAATAGTAGAAATAGTAGTAGCAATAGCAATAGTAGCTATAATAGTAGTAGTATTATAGTAGTAGTAGTAGTTGTTGTTGTAGTAGTAATCGTAGTAGAGATAGTAGTAGTAGTAAGTGTTGTAGTTGTAAAAGCAGTAGTAGCATTGGCAGCAATAGTAGCAGCAGCAGCAATAGCAATAGTAGTAGCAGTAGCAACAATAGTAGTAGTAGTAGTAGTAGTAGCTGTAGTAGTATTAGTAGCAGTAGTACTAATCGGATTCGTAGTAGTTGTAGTAGTAGTAGTAGCAATAGCAGTAGTAGTAGTTGTTGTAGTTGCAATTGCAACAGTGACAGCATCATCAGTGGTAGCAGTAGTAATAGTAGCAGTAGTACCTATCGTATCAGCAATAGTAGTAGTAGCAATAGCAAAAGAAGTAGCCGTAGGAGTTGTAGTAGTAGTAGTTGAAGTAGTAGTAGTAGTAGTAGAAGCAGTAGTAGCATTAGTAGTAGTCGTATGATAAGTAGCCGTAGTAGTGGTAGCGGTAGCGGTAGCAGTACTAGTAGTAGTATTAGTAGCAATAGTAGCAGTAGTAGAAGTTGTAGCTGTTGTATCAGCAGTAGCAGTAGTAGAAGCAGTACTAGTGGTAGACGTAAGAGTAGTAGTAGTTGTCATATTAGCAGCAGCAGCCGCAGTAGTAGTAGTATGGTAAGTAGTTGCAGTACTAGTAGTAATAGTAGTTCTAGTAGTGTTAGTAATAGTAGTAGTAGCAGTAGTAGCAATAGTAGTAGAAGTAGTAGAAGTAGTATCAGTACTAGCCGTAGTAGAAGTTGTCTAAGCAGTAGTAGGAGTAGTAGTAGTAGCAGTAGTAGTAGAAGTAGTACTATCACTAGTAGTAGTAGGATAAGTAGTAGTAGTAGTGATAGTAGTCGTAGGAGAATTAGTAGTAGTAGTAGTAGTAGTAGTAGTAGTAATAGCAGCAGTAGTAGTAAAAGTAGTAGTAGTAGTAATTGTAGTAGTAGTAGTAGTAGAAGCAGTAGTAGCAGTGATAGTAGTATTAGTAATAGTAGTAGTAGTAGTAATAGTAGTTATAGTAATTGTAGTGGTATTAATAGTAGTAGTAATAATAATAATAGTAGTAGTAGTAGTAGTAATAGTAGTAGTAGTAGTAATTATAGAAGTAGTACTAGTAGTAGCTGTTGTAGTAATTTTAGTAGTAACAGTAGTAGTAGTAATTGTAGCAGCAATAGCAGTACTAGCTGAAGCAGCAGCAGTAGTAGTAGTAGAAGTTGTTATCGTGACAATACTAGCAATAATAGTAGTAGTAGTAATAGCAAGAGTACTTATTGGAGTAGCAGTTGTAGTGGTAGTAGCAATATTCATAGTAGTAGCAGTCGTTGTAGTAGCTGCAGCAATGGTACCAGTAGTAGTTGCAGCAGTAGATATGCTAGTAATAGCTGCAGCAGTAGTTGTAGCAATAGAAGTAGTAGTAGTGGCAGTAGTGGTAATAGTATTTTAAGTAGCAATAGTAGTAGCAGTCGTAGTAGTAGCAATAATAGAAGTAGTAGTGCTCGTTGTAATAGCAGTCATGGTAGCAATTGTTGTTATAGTAGTAGTAGTATTTGTAGTAGTAGCAGTACTAGTGCTAGTTGTAGTTGTAGTTGTACTAGAAGCCATAGTAGTAGTAGAACTAGTGGAAGTGGTTGAAGTAGTAGTAGCTGTAGCAGTAGTAATGCTAGTAGCAATAGTAGCAGTAGTAGCAATAGTAATAGTTGTTGCAGTAGTAGTACTAGCAGAAGTATTAGTATTAGTAGTAGTTGTAGTAGCAGTAGATGATGTAGTAGCAGTGTAGTAGTAGTAGGTGCAGCAGTTGCAGTAGTAGCAGTAGCAACAACAGTAGTAGTAGTAGATGTAGAAGTAGTAATAGTAGCAATAGTAGGTGTAGTAGTAGTAGCAATAGAAGTAGTGGAAGTAGAAGTAGTAAGAGAAGTAGTAGTAGTATTAGTAGTATTAGTAGAAGTAGTAGTAGTCATATTAGCATAAGCAGTAGTAGAAGTAGTAATAGAAGTAGTTGTAGACGTAGTAGTAGTAGGTGTAGTAGTAGTGGCAGTAGTAGCAGTAGTAGAAGCAGCAGTATTAGCAGTATAAGTAGTTCTAGCATTAGTAGTAGTAGTAGAAGTAGTAGAAGTTGTAGCAGTAATTGCAGTAGTTGCAATTCTCGTAATAGTAGTCCAAGTAGTAGCAGTTGTAGAAGTAGTAGTAGCAGTAGTAGTAATAGTAGTAGTTGCAGTAGCAGTAGTAATAGTAGTAGCAGTAGCAGTAACAGTAGTAGTAGTTGTCATACTAGTAGTGGTAGAAGTGGTAGTAGTAGCAGTAGTTGTAGGAGCAGCAGCTACATTAGTGGTAGTAGTAGTAGTACTAGTAGCAGTTGCAATAGTAGGAACAATAGTAGTACTTGTAGCAATAGTAGTAGTAGTCATAGTAGCAATATTAGTAGTCGCAGGAGTAGCTGTGGCAGTAGTAGCAGTAGTCGAGTAATAGGAATATAACTAGCAATAGTAGTAGCAGCAGAAGTGGTAGCTGTAGTAGTTGGAGTAGTCGCAATAATTGTAGTCGGAGTACTAATAGTAGTAGCAACTGTAGCAGTAGTAGTAGGAGTAGTAGTAGTAGTAGAAGTCATAGTGTTAGTAGTAGCAATAGTAGTAGTAGTTGTTGTTGTTGTAGTGGCAGTAGTATTAGCAGAAGTAGTAGTAGTTGTAGCAGTAATAGTAGTGGTAGTAGTTAGTATTAGTAGTAGCCGTAGTAGAAGTTGTAGCAGCAGTTGCAGAGATAGTAGTAGCAGTAGTTGTAGTAATAGTGGTGGTAGTAGTAATAATTGCAGTAGTAGTAGTAGTAGTAGCAGCTGTAATAGTAGTAGTAGTAGTCATGGTAGCAGTAGGAGTAGTAGTTATTGTAGAAGCAGTAGTAGCCATAGCAGTAGCAGTTGCAGAAGTAGTAGAACAAGGGGAAGTAGTAGTAATAGCTATTGAAGCAGCAGTAGTAGTAGCATTGGCACTAGTAGTGGAAGCAATAGTAGTATTAGTAGTAACAAAAGTAGTAGTTGTAGTAACAATAGTAATAGCATTAGTTGTAGCAGCAGTAGTTGTTGTAAGAGGAGTAGTAGTAGTAGGTGTAGGAGCAGAAAGTAGTAGTACTAATAGTATATTAGTAGTAGTAGTACTCATGGTAGCAGTAGTTGTTGTTGTAGTGGTTGTACTACTAGTAGTAGTAGCAGAAGTAATAGTCGTGGTTGCAATTGTAGTAGTTATTGTTGTAGAAGCAGTAGTAGTTGTAGAAGTAGTAGAAGTAGGGGACGTAGTAGTAATAGTTGTAGCAACAGCAGTACTAGTAGCAATGATAGTAGTGGTAGAAGGGGTAGTTGCATTAGTAGTAGTAGTAGTATTAGTAGTAACATAAGTAGTAGTTGCAGTACCAGCAGTAGTAGCAGTAGTAGTAACGGTAGTAATTGTACTAGTAGAAGTAGTAGTAGTAGTTATAGCAGTAGTAGTGGTAGTAGTACGAGTAGTAGTAGCAATTGTAGTGACCGTTGTAGTAGCAACGGTAGCATCAGTAGTAGAAGTAATAGAAGCAACAATAGCAGTAGTAGCAGTAGAAGGAGTAGAAGTAGTAATAGTAGTAACAGTAGCAGCAGCAGCTATAGGAGATGTTGAAGTGGTAGTAGAAGTAATTATAGTAGTAGTGGTAGTAGCTATTGCTGTAGAAGCAGTAGTACCAGCAACTGCTGTAGTATTAGTATTTGTAGTAACAACAATATTGCAGAAGAAGCAGCAGTGGTAGTAATAACAGCAGTATAAGTTGTAGTAGTAGTAGTAGTATTAGTAGTAGCAATAGCAATAGTAGAAGTAGTAGTAGCGGTAGTAGTAGAGGTAGAAGTCGTAGTAGTAGTAATTATAGTAGTAGTGGTAGTAGCTACTGCTGTAGAAGCAGTAGTAGTATTAGTAGAACTAGTAACAGCAGTAGTGGTAGTAGTAGCAGTAGATGTAGCAATAGTAGTAGCAATGGTGGCAGTACTAGCAGCAATATCAGTTGTTGTAGTAGTAGTAGTAGAAGAAGAAGAAGCAGTAGCAGTAGTAGTAGGAGGAGGAGGAGGAGTAGTAGAAGTAGCAGCAGTAGTAGTAGTAGTTAGTAATAGTAGTGATACTAGTAGTAGCAGTAACAGAAGTAGGACCAAAAGAAGTACTGGCAGTAGTACTAGTAGCAATTGTAGCAGTAGTAGAATCAATAGTAGTAGCAGTTGTAGTAGTAGCAGCAGCATCAATAGTAGTAGTAGTAGTAGAACCAGCCGCAGTAATACTAGTTGTTGTAGTAATAGTAGTAATAACTGTAGTACTAGTATTAACAGCAACAGCAGTAGTAGTAGTGGCAGTGGTAGTAGTAATTGTAGTAGTAGTAGTAGTAGTAGTAGTAGTAGTAGTACTAGTGCTATACTGCGAGTAATATTACTACAACAACAACAACTACTGCTACTTCTACTACTAATAATACTACAATTACTAAAACAACTACAACTAATTCCACTAGTAGTACAACTACTACTGCTACTACTCCTACTACTGCTACTACTACAACTAATACTACTACTCGCACAACTGCTGGTACTACTACTCCTTCTACTATAGATACTATTACTACTAAAACTACTTCTACTCCAACTCCAACTGCAACTCCTACTGCTATTTCTACTCTGGCTACTACTACATATACTAGTACTACTACTACTATTGCTTCTAATATTAGTATTAGTGGTAGTATTAGTAGTAGTAGTAGTAGTAGTAGTAGTAGCAGTAGCAGTAGTAGTAGTAAAAGTAGTAGTAGTAATAGTAATAGTAGTTATAGTATTAGTAGTAGTTGAGTTGTAGTAAGAGTAGTAGTTGTTGTAGTAGTAGTTGGAGTAGTGGTAGCAGTAGTAGTAGTAGTTGTCGTAGACGTAGGAGTTGGAGTTGGAGTAGGAATAGTAGTAGTTATAGAAGTAGTAATAGTAGGAGTAGTAGAAGTGGGAGTAGTGGTGGTAGTAGAAGTAAGAGTAGGAATTGGAATCATAGTGGAACTAGTAGTAGTAGTAGTAGGAATAGTTATAGTCATAGTAGTAGTTGGAGTAGTAGTAACACTAAAAATAGTGATATTAGTGGTGGTAGTAGTTGTATTTGTATTAGCAGTCGTAGTAGTTTAGCAAGTAGCCAGTTAGTAGTCGTAGTAGCGTAGTAGTCGTAGTAGTAGTATCGTCGTTATTGTTGTAGTCGCTAGTAGCAGTAGTATTAGTAGTTAGAATATTTGTTGTAGTAGTAGTAGTAGTAATAATAATAATAGTAGTAGTAGGAGTAATAGTAGTGTTAGTAGTAGTTGTAGTAGTAGTAGTAATAGAATTATTAGTTGTCGTAGTAGTAGTGGGAGGAGAAGTAGCAGCAGAGTAGTAGTAGTAGTAGTAGTAGTAGTAGAAGTAGTAATAGTAGCAGTAGGAGGAGGAGAAGTAGTAATAGTAGAAGTATTAATAGTAGGAGAAGTAGAAGTAGCGGCAGTAGCTATAATAGCGATAGTAGTATTCGTAGTATCAGTAGTAGTAGTAGTATCAGAAGTAGTAGTAGTAGTAGTAACAATAGTAGTAGTAGTAATAATAGTATTAGTAGTAGCAGTAGCAGTAGTTGTAGCATTAGTAGCAGTAACGACAATAATATTAGGAGGAGATGGAGAAGTAGTAGTCGTTGTTGTTATTGTAGGAGACATAGTAGTAGTAGTATTTGTTATAGTATCACTAGTATTAGTAATTACGGTAATAATAGAATTAGTTGTAGTAGTAGTAGTAGCAGTGATTGTATAAGTAGCAGTAGCAGTAGTACTAATAATAGTAGTAGTAAAAGTAGCAGTAGTAGTTGTTGTAAAAGTAATAGTAGTGTTAGTAGTAGCAGTAGTAATTGTTGCAGTAGTAGTAGTAGCAATAATAGCAGTAGCCGCGGAAGTAGCAGCAGCAACAGTAGCAGTAGTAGTAGTACAAGCAGTAGCAGTGGTTCTAATAGCAGTAGTTGTAGCAGTAGTTGTAGCAGAATTACTACTACTCCTACTCCTACTTGTGCTACTACTACTACTATTCATACACCTACTACTAGTTGCACTTCTACTCCTACTACTACTACTACCACTTCTACTGCCACTATTACTATTATTACTACTTTTACACCTATTCCTACTCTTGCTACTACTACTACTCTTGTCCTACTACAGGTACTCCAAATCCTATTATTGTTGCAGATGCTACGATAACTTCTACTACTGCTGCTGCTACTCTGCTACTTCTACTGCTACTGCTACTACTACTACTACTTGTCTTAGAACTACTACCACCACTACTACTACTACGACGACTACTACTGCTACTACTACTACGAATACTACTACTGCTCTACTGCTTTGACTACTATATCTACTACTAATACTAATACAATTACAACTACTTTTACGACTACTGCTGCTGCTGCTGCTACTACTATAACTCCAACTATTACTTCAACTATTACTATTTCTACTACTACTACTACCAATACAACAGCTACTACTACTGCGACTACTACTACTACTATTACCAATACAACTGTTACTACTAATACTATTATTTCTTATGTGCATATGGTAATTATCATTGATTCAAAGAAAAAAATTAACTTCGTAAAATGCTCAATTTGAGGGTTATATTATTATAATTGTTGTTTGCATTGTGATCTATCATTTGTTTCAGAGAACAATCACCATAGGAAAGTTATCTTGATTCTATAAGGATTTGCTTATTAATAAGCACATGAAAAATATTATGTATGATGTTATTGATGATTATGTAGTTTACATATGAATGGGCTTGTTTATTTTTTTAATCTTACAATAATTTTGAAAGAGAAATGTGTTGTCATGATCAAAAAAAGGAGATTGTTAAAAATACATCTTATTAGTTTTGTTACATATTTTAGCACATTTATTATGCATAATTTACTATTATTAGAAAAAGGAGATTGTAATACTGTGGATTTTAATTATGATTAAATTAGAGTTTAACAATTTTATCTATTTATGATAAATTTCATGATTATCAATGACCATCTAAGCTCAAGAAAAATTGAGTCTCAAGATAAAAATTATTGGATCATGAAGACAAAAAGTTGAAGATAAAAAAATAATAATTTAAAGATAAAATTTGAAGATCAAAATAAAAGTTCAAAAATTTACAAAGTGAAAGATTAACTTCAATCCCATAAGTTTAGTTTTTTATTTTTATTAAGTTGAGAATTTGGTTGTTATTTTATTTGAGTTTTTTGGGTTGACACTTTATTTAACTTGGATATACACTCATTAGTTTATCCTACCCTGTCCAAGTTAAGTGTGAGTTTGTGTTGAATTTATAGATAAATTTATCGTATGTTTTCTATCAACTTCAATCATTCTTATGGTTCAAACGTCTAAACATTATAAAAAATCTCACTAGATTTTATTAACAACTTTAATCATTTGAACTTTATGATTTAAACTCCCAAAGTTATTAGACAGAAGATTTTACCATTCTGATTTTACAGTCTTTGGTCATCAGAACTCGAAGTTTGGCTATATGAATTCGGAGATTCGGGTGCTCAAACAAGTAAGAACAAAAATTAATGATTAGTTTTTTGACTATTGGAATGAGTTTCGATCATGTTTTCGGACACCCGAATCTAGTAAAAAAAAGCCTAGGATGGTTCCCAATAACTACAATTTACTTCTAATGATTATATATTCAATAGGGACCTTTCTATTCAATATAAAAATGAATTTTCAATATTTTTTTAAAAAATCCAAGTTCCCCAAGTTGTGTAGCCTCAATGAGAGTTCAAATAGGTTTTTCATATCCTTATTACTATTATATTTAACTTTTGAGAGACTTTTATTGTGAGGATTTTTCTTTATTTTTTTAATCTTTATCCTTGTAACTCTCTCATATTGTTAGGAAATAGTTGAGTATTTTTTTTAAGGTGTTGAAAGGGTATAAGAGAGCTCCAGTGTGAAGTGACATTTGCTTAATTAGAATAAGAGATTGTAAAGGTTTATTTTCACCTCAAAAAGTGACATTACTTGTAAAGTGATTAAATTTTTCAAAATTGAGGCAAAAAATATGGAGTAAGTATGGTTGATCATGAACCACATATATTAGTTTATATTTTTTTTCTACTTTTCTATTTACTTTTTGTACTGTTATATTATTGCGATTGTTTGTGGTTTAAATTGATTTTGAATTTGAAAAAATTACTTTTCATTCTTATGAAATCTATTTCACCATCTCTTTCCTCTTAGGTTATTAATGGGCCTTCAAAATATCTTTTACATGGTACGAAAAATGTGTCCAACAAGAAATAATTAGTTTTTTTTTGTATGTTGATTACACTAATAAGAACATGATTTATTTTTATCATTTGGAAGAAACTATAAGTCACTATCTTAATTATTGTCTAAGGGCTATTTATGTAATTACAAATAACTTTGTCATACAATTTGTCACGTACACATCCCAACATATTAAATTTCCCTAGTTACTATTGTTGGTTGAAGATAGATATGAACTTATAGTGGTTTGATTTATATGAATGATAATAACATTATTTGTTAATACCATTTGTCTCATGATAGAATTATTTCAGATTTATTGATGGTATTTGCATAACTATTATTATTCCTTTGAACCTTAATTTCATGTTTTTATGATTGTAAAAGTGTCATCCGAAATGTTATTGTGGTTATTGACAATTTTTAAGTTTTTATTTGTTAATTGATTGAGAAAGTTTGATAACCGATTTTGCCATTCTTAAAAGATGTTATATTCTAACTGTTACCTCATCAGCTTAAGCATCTTATTATATTAGTACCTTATTTTGTTTGGGATATAGTTGTATACTTTTCACTATTTGTTATGTGAGTTTGATTTTGTGATTCTAATTTATCCATAATTTTTATTTTACCATGTTAAAATTTACAACTATAGATATGTAATCTATCATTTTACTTGTATTTATAGGTGAGTTGTTTTTCTTGAATTATTTATGTATAAATTGATTATTTCATGCAAAAATTTGAATAATGAAATAATGTATAGTATATCATGGTTGTATAATAAGTGCTTATATAACATAAGATGAGCATTATTAGTAGAATGACTATTTAGGAAATTATTACAAGTCCTTAAAGACAAAGCTTGTAAATGGAGTCTCTTGTTGAGTATGAAACATAGGTTGAATCAGACATGATTAAAAATAAAGACCACCAAAAGTACAAAATATAAATAATTAATTATTCAGACTTGTAATTAGCTCTATTTTTTCTTTTTTATTGTAAAATTATTCTATTATAATAAAAGTTGCGTAAAATGTGTGATTATATTTGAAGTATTTTAAAACCATTAGGTTTTATATGTACGTCTCTCAAATCTTTCCTAATTATTAGACCTCCTTATATTTTTTAAATTTACATGATATTTTTGGATTTATTAAAAAAAGATATATGTAAAGAAAATTTTTAATCATCTTGAATTAGGTTTACTTATTAAAAATTATGAAAAGGCACTTTTAACCTCCATTTATAGTTATGTCTTGATTATGTTTAATATATTAATTCCTTCCGTACCATGTCATCTAGGTGTTTGTCGAAACCCAACAATTTTTTTATATCTCTCATTCTAAAAAAGATATATGTAAAGAAAGTTCTTAATCATCTCGAATTAGGTTTACTTATATTTATGAAAAGTCACTTTTACCATCCATTTATAATTATGTCTTGATTATGTTTAATATATTAATTCTTTTCGTACCATGTCGTCCAGGTGTTTGTTGAAACCCGACAAATTTTTTATATCTCTCATTCTAAAAAAGATATATGTAAAGAAAGTTCTTAATCATCTCGAATTAGGTTTACTTATATTTATGAAAAGTCACTTTTACCCTCTATTTATAATTATGTCTTGATTATGTTTAATATATTAATTCCTTCCGTACCATGTCCTCCAGGTGTTTATCGAAACGCGACAAATTTTTTATATCTCTCATTCTAAAAAAGATATATGCAAAAAAAGTTCTTAATCATCTCGAAGTAGGTTTACTTATATTTATGAAAAGTCACTTTTACCCTCTATTTATAATTATGTCTTGATTATGTTTAATATATTAATTCCTTCCGTACCATGTCCTCCAGGTGTTTATCGAAACGCGACAAATTTTTTATATCTCTCATTCTAAAAAAGATATATGCAAAAAAAGTTCTTAATCATCTCGAATTAGGTTTACTTATATTTATGAAAAGTCACTTTTACCCTCTATTTATAGTTATGTCTTGATTATGTTTAATATATTAATTCCTTCCGTACCATGTCCTCCAGGTGTTTATCGAAACCCAACAAATTTTTTATATCTCTCATTCTAAAAAAAATATATGTAAAAAAAGTTCTTAATCATCTTGAATTAGGTTTACTTATATTTATGAAAAGTCACTTTTACCCTTTATTTATAGTTATGGCTTGATTATATTTAATATATTCTTTTCGTACCATGTCCTCTAGGTGTTTGTCGAAACCCGACAAATTTTTTATATCTCTCGTTCTAAAAAATTTTTTATTTCTAGATCTACCATCTCCTCCATAGCATGTTCGCCCAAACCCGACAAATTTTTTGTGTCTCTCGTTCTAAAATTTTTTTATTTCTAGATCTACCAATCTAAAATCGAGTTCCAAGTTTGTTTTTCATACCGAAAATTTTGAAATAAATCTAATGTTTGTTTTGTGGAGTTGGAATAATAAAGAATTTTCAATTTCTAAAATTCAGGATTTTGACCTTGTCATTGAATTTGGACTTCATTACTGGTGTAATTTTTCAGTAATATTGTTTATTCGCATTAAATACACCTTTTTGTTGTCCTCATGTGAAGGGCTATATACATTCTCTCACAGCCGGCCCTAGGGTTTAACGTCCAGGCTAAGTTCTCTTCTCGATCTATTTCCTCCTCCTCCTTCTCCAGCAAATTTTAGTCTTTCTGATTGACATCTTCGCATTACACCTATCGATTTGAATTTCCAATTGGGATTTTTGCTTGACACCTACTGATTTGAATTTTTGATTGGGATCTTTTCCGGACACCTATTTCTTGAAGAATGGCTCCTCCGAGTAACCTACTCTCCACGGCGGCGTCGCTGGCCGCCTCGGTCGTCTTCTTTCGCATCATCATCAACGACGTCCTCCCCCACCCCATCGGCCACCACATCGTCTCCTCCCTCTTCCACCTCCTCGGCCACTTCCACTCCCACCTGACCCTCGTCATTGCCGAACACAACGGCCTATCGCCCAACGAGATGTATGAAGCCGCCAAGGCCTATCTCAGCACCAAGACCTCCCCCTCCACCCGCCGCCTTTGCGTGTCCAAGAAGGAGGGTAACCAGGTCCTCGACGTTACCATAGAGCGCGGCGACGAAATAGACGTCTTCCGAGGGGTGCACTTCAAGTGGCGGCTCGTCTGCAAGGACGGACTACACGAGGTCCTGGATCCTCGGAGCAACCACTACCCTTACCGCGGCTCCGTCATGACGCCCGAGCAACGTTCCTTCGAGCTTACCTTTCACAAGAAACACAAAACCCTTGCATTCGACGCTTACCTCCCGTACATCTTATCCAAAGGTAACGAGGTGAGAGATGAAGAGAAGACTCTCAAGATCTACATGACGAAGTTTGAGTTCCTCCACCACTTGAACATGGGGAACATTTGTTCGGCGTGATGCTGAACCACCCGGCGACGTTCGAGACGCTGGCGATGGAACCACAGATGAAGCAGGAGGTGATTGAGGATCTGGAAAGGTTCGTGAGAAGCAAGGAGTACTACAAGAAGATCGGAAAGGCGTGGAAGCGCGGGTACCTCCTGTACGGACCGCTGGGGACCGGGAAGTCGAGTTTAGTGGGGGCCATGGCCAACTTCTTGAAGTTTGATGTGTATGACCTGGAGCTGACTGCCGTGGCGACCAACAAGGACCTGAAGACGATGCTGCTGGCGACGGGGAACCGTTCGATTTTGGTGGTGGAGGACATCGACTGCGCGATTGATTTCGAGCAGGGGAAAGAGGTGGATGCCGCGGATCCGGAACAGCAGCCAGCGTCACCGCAGCGGCCCTCGTTGTATTATCGCGGGTGGCGACAGGGTTACCCCAACGAAGGGGTGAGATTTGCTTTAGCGATGATACCTTTGCATGTAACCTCTCTTGAAAGCATATTCTCGAATTTTGATTTTCAGGTGACTCTCTCCGGGCTGCTCAACTTGGTGGACGGCCTGTGGTCGAGCTGCGGAGACGAAAGAATAATTGTATTCACAACAAACTACAAGGACAAGCTGGATCCGGCGCTGCTGCGGCCGGGCAGGATGGACATGCACAGCCATATGGGCTACTGCAGCACCGCCGGCTTCGCAACGCTGCTTAACAACTATCATGATGTCTACGGCCACTGTCTTTCCCCGGAGATTGAGGAGCTGATTCAAGAGGTGCAAGCCACTCCGGCGGAGATCGCCGGAGAGCTCATGAAGAGCGAGAACGTTGATGTCGCCCTCAATGGGCTCATCGGGTTCTTACGTAAGAAGAAGATGGAAGCAAGTGAAACAAAGGCCATGAGAGTGAGTTCTTTGGGACACTAGAGTGACACACCACACCGTCTATGGCTTGGTAGTTCTAGCGTTTTTCATGAATTTAGACAGAAGCTTTGTCACCATGACAACCCAGTGAAGGAATGTTACAAATGTCCAAACTGAACTGAAATCTGTTTAGAAATCATGTGCTTAGTGATTGGGTTTGATTTTTTTTTTTTTATGAAAATCTAATTATTGCTCTTTGTATTTTAGCATTTTACATTCCGTTTGCTGTTTTGCATTGCACTCTGAAGTATTAACCCAACTTGGCTACTGGAAAAAATTAGGACTAGAACGCAGTGTCTGGCCTCTAAAATAAATATTTGCACATAACACCCTGCAAAACTAATTTTTTTAACTATATCTCTGATTTGAAATTTTATATTCTAATATTATTAAAATGTGTGAAAAAAATATGTAACATAGATAATTGCAACAAATATCCTGTTTTGAAATTTATTCAAATTATAAATCTGTCATAACTTAAGTTGAAGACTCTATAAAATAAATAAATACAGATAATACATGTCTTAAAATTTATTTGCATTTTAATATGATTACAATTTACAAATAATCCCATATAAGATAAATAATTTTTAATAACACTTTCTATAAAAAATGATTGCAAATAACAATATATAAACAAAATAATTACAAATGATACCATGTAAGCAAAATAATTACAAATAATACTATGTCATGAAACTTATTTATATTTTAAACTTATTTTAAATTGCACAAACCAATTTGAAAGCTTGAAAATTTCACATAATACCCTTGTTAAATATTTGCATAAAGAGCTTGATTCTTAATAAGATTAAATATTTCAACCATGATTCTCGGTTTCGGTCAAAATATTTTGATATAAATTTTGATTTCGAATTTAAAAGATATAATATTTATATTTATATAACAAATCACTATTATCTTGATAGTTAAGTTTTTAACTTGAGTGACAAGAGACTCAGAATTTGAATCCTATGAGCGGACATTTTTATTTTCTTA
Source organism: Trichopus zeylanicus subsp. travancoricus (assembly GCA_005019695.1). Classification (NCBI taxonomy): domain Eukaryota; kingdom Viridiplantae; phylum Streptophyta; class Magnoliopsida; order Dioscoreales; family Dioscoreaceae; genus Trichopus; species Trichopus zeylanicus. Next base: position 28,993 of record RXID01014982.1, read on the forward strand.
CATATTTTATAATTATTTACCCAAAAAAATTATTTAATACTTTATATATATTTATATTTCTCATTTTAATTTTTTAAAAAATATTTTAAAATTGAAAGTCAAATTTTAGTCAAAAAATTTAAATAATTATTTGATCGAAATTAAACGGGACCAAAACAATCGAAACGGATCAATTTCAGTGAGTGCTGAAACCGAAACTTAAAACCTTGATTTCAACCATTCATTTATCTTAAATCAACACAACAAAGTAATCTTGGTTATAATTAATGACAACAAAGTTTTGCAACTTCCAGCTTGATATACAAATAATTAGTTCATATTACACAAGTAATTTTATCACAAATAATACTATACATGACACAAAGGTTAGTCTTATATGAAATATCATCTTGTTTTGCTTCATTTGTATTTCATTCATTTCACCTTTAAAAGTTGTAATATGATACTTTAGGTCAATTGTTAAATAACGGTAGTCATCAATTCACTAAAATTAATTATAATGATATCAATCATTAGACTACAAAAATAGTAAAGGATAATTATAATCAAATCAATTTTATAAACCACATAATTATTTACTTAATAAAAAATTTTATATTTCTCATAAATGATAACCATCTTATATTTGCTAGAAGTTTTACATGAAGTCCAAACCCTATATAATTGGTTGTGCTTGTACATTAAAGGATGACTTTGAAAGCTTTAGATTAGAATTTTGACTTATTTTTGAAAAAAAATCAGCCAAAATCCTAATATCAACATCAAGAAATTACTTATCAACAAAAAACAACATATTTCAAATTCAAAATTGACCTACCCTCTTTAACAATAAAAGATATTAACATCCCATTCAAATCAAGCAAATCACATAAAAAAAAAAGGAACTAATTCTCAAACCCTCCAATTATCAATCAAGACATTTAGGGTGCATTTGGTTCAGGATCATTTTGTTTTGATCAACCTATCATCCAAATATTAAAAAGATGAGTATATTATATTTATGTTACTTTAAAAGGAAAATTACCATACTATCATTATATTATTTATTCAAATTTTAATAAATAATATACCCAAGAACATAAAGGTTAAAAAAAAATTTAAATCATTCATTAGTCAAACTAGCATTTAAATATCAAAATTTTGATTAGATTATTTTTTTTATATTTTAATATTAATGTTGAATTTGAGTTTGACATTGATTCCGAACCAATCGGTATTTTCAACCCTACAAAATCCATGAACACTTAGCTAAATCCAGCGGTCAACAACACAATTGTAATAAAAAAATGGGATAATTACGAGTGACCCCCTGTAATTTGGGGTAATTACCGCTAACCCCCCGTAATTTCCGTAATTACCCCCACCCCCCTCAAATTCGCCCGTATTTACCCACAGCCCCCTGATTGTTATTTAATCAAAATTTTACCCAAAAATTCCGATTTTACCCCCGTTATTTTTACAAAAACACCCCTAAAAACTTATTTTTTTTATATTTAATCCCCCGGATTTCGGATTTTTCAAATAACACCCCGAAAGAACTTCGATTTACAAAAAAGTCCTCGAAATTCGAATTTTTGCAAATAAACCCCCGAAATTATTCCGATTTATAGAAAAGTCCCCAAAATTCGGATTTTTGCAAATAACACCCCGTCGCGCGGGCGGGAGCGGAGGAGGAGGCCGGCCGGCAGGCGGCAGGCGGCGGGAGCGGAGCCGGAGGCCGGGCGGGCGGGAGCGGAGGCGGAGGCCGGGGCGCAGGCGCGCCGAAACGCGGGCGCGCCGAAACGCGGGCGCGAACGGCCACGGCCGAGGCCGTTCCGCCACAGCGTGCCGGGGACGGAGGCCGAGGCCGGCGCGCCCGCACGCGGAGGCCGAGGCCGAGGCCGTTCCGCCCCCGCGTGCCGGGGACGGAGGCCGAGGCCGGCGCGCCTGCACGCGGGGGCGGAACGGTCTCGGCCTTGGCCGTCCGCGCCCGCGTGCCGGCGCGCCGGCCTCGGCCTCCGTCCCCGGCACGCGGAGGCGGAACGGCCTCGGCGTCCGCCTCCGCTCCCGCTGCCGGCACGCCGGCGCCCCGGCCTCCGCATCCTTCTCCGGCGCGCGGGGGCGGGATTTTTGCAAATAACACCCCGAAATATTCAAATTTACAGAACAGTCCCCGAAATTTTGATTTTTGCAAATAACACCCCGAAGTTAAATTTGTAATTTATAAATATTAAATTTGTAATTATAAATATAAAAAACACTAATGTCTTTTTTGTAAAATTTTATTAAAAATATGATTAAAAATATAGACTTATTTATAAAAAAATATTGAAGGGGTTTATTTGTAAATGTATAACATGAAACTTGTAATTTTAAATTTTAATCTTTGAAACCTTCGATGACTTATTTGTAAAATTTATTGATAAAATAAATAAAATTTGGATATATTTATAGAGAAAAATATTAAAGGTGGTCTCAGAAATTTTTCACTATACACACTCTTAAAACCTGACTTTTCCACCTATTTTTACCCTTCGGTAACCACCACATCTGAGGGTCTAGTTTGGTCATTTGTCATTATCACTCTCAAAACCTATGCTTTTTTGATCCCATTCAAATAAAGCCTTATTTATAAAAACAAAGATTGAGGGGTCTATTTGTAAATGTATAATAATGAACGTGTAATGTTAAATTTAATCTTTGAAACCGTGATGACTTAGTGTAAAATTTTATTTGATAAAATCAATAAAATTTGGACATATTTTATTATAGAGAAAATTTAAAGGTGGTCTAATTTTAAATGAAAAATATTAAAAAATGAAATTTAAAATTACAAGTTTCATATTGTACATTTACAATAGACCCCTTCAATATTTTTTTTTATAAATAAGTCTATATTTTTAATCATATTTTAAATAAAATTTTACAAAAAAGACATTAGTGTTTTTTATATTTATAATTACAAATTTAATATTTATAAATTACAAATTTAACTTCGGGGTGTTATTTGCAAAAATTAAAATATGGGGGACTCTTCTGTAAATTTAAATATGTCGGGGTGTTATTTGCAAAAATCCGCCCCCGCGTGCCGGAGAAGGAGGCGGAGGCCGGGGCGCCGGCGAGCCGGCGGCGGGAGCGGAGGCGGACGCCGAGGCCGTTCCGCCCCCGCGTGCCGGGGATGGAGGCCGAGGCCGGCGCGCCGGCACTCGGGCGCGGAAGGCCAAGGCCGAGAGCGTTCCGCCCCCGCGTGCGGGCGCGCCGGCCTCGGCCTCCGTCCCCGGCACGCGGGGGCGGAACGGCCTCGGCCTCGGCCTCCGCGTGCGGGCGCGCCGGTCTCGGCCTCCGTCCCCGGCACGCGGGGGCGGAACGGCCTCGGCCGTGGCCGTCCGCGCCCGCGTTTCGGCGCGCCGGCGCCCCGGCCTCCGGCTCCGCTCCCGCCCGCCCGGCCTCCGGCTCCGCTCCCGCCGCCTGCCGCCGCCTCCGCTCCGCCTCCGGCCGGCCGGCCTCCTCATCCGCTCCCGCCCGCGCGACGGGGTGTTATTTGCAAAAATCGGAACTTTGGGGACTTTTCTGTAAATCAGAATAATTTCGGGGGTTTATTTGTAAAAATTCGAAATCCGGGGGTTAAATATAAAAAAATAAATTTTTAGGGGTGTATGTGTAAAAATAATGAGGGTAAAATCGGAATTTTTTGGTAAAATTTTGATTAAATAACAATCAGGGGGCTGTGGGTAAATATGGGTGAATTTGAGGGGTGGGGATAATTACGGAAATTATGGGGGGTTAGCGGTAATTACCCCAAATTACAGGGGGTCACCGGTAATTACCCCTAAAAAAATTGTAATAAAGTTATTTGTTTGTTTCAAACTGTTGTAGTGGAAAGTTATTTGGTTCAAACTATTGTTGACATTTCAATCCCAAGAAAGCATTTTGGACAAGTTATAATATTGTGTAATTTTGCATATCTGACTATTATTCGTTCATCAACTGGCAGTTGAGGCTATTATGCCAAAATGTATTAAACTAGCATCTTAACAGTGTTAAAATTTGGCTACCTTGTGTAATTATTATCAGGTTAACTTTTTTAAAGGTATTTTACGTATATGTTTTCAAGATTTACTCTATTTATTAATTTTTTTAAATTTTAGTATATACCTACATTTTTTTTCTTTTTGAAATTTATTACCTATAACTCTCTTATAGTTATTTAACCAAAAATTTTACTTTTACTCATTGCAATTTTGTAACTTAACTTCTCAAAAATTTATTTTTTATTTTTTATGTAAATTTTTTATATTTTTTCCTTTTTTTCTCCCCGGGCATAAGGCAGTGTGGGCATGGACCGACACAGCGCAAGGCTCACACGAACGCGAGCCCCTGACCTCTTGCATATTAGCCTCACGCTAGCTCTCGCCCGTCTAGCCTCACACTCATGCTCGTCTTAATTGTTGGGATTGGCAGCGGAAGATTCACGAATCACTTTATTCTCAAACAACAAAAAAATAAAAAATAATGTAAAATAAAAAATAATAAGAAAAGACTCAATGATATACGTGATTCATTCAAAATCGTATTATGTCCATAGGGAGAGAGAAAAATCTACTATCAAAAGACTTTACAAGAGTCTATAAGAAAGATTGCACTTTTTCTTACCCAACTAAACTCTTTCACTAAATTTCGGTAACGTTTATACTTTCAAAAAAAATCTTTAAGAGAATACCAATGAAGAACCATTACGAAAGACCACCAAGAAATACGAAAAAGACCTACACACGAGGGCTAACACTCTCTTTCTTTTTCTTCTCTATATTCTCTCTATTCCTCTCTTTCTATTTCTCTCTACTTTAACTTCATCACTATACTACATCTAAACCCTATGTATTATTAAAATATTTATAAGCTTTTATTGAGTCTGAGTTTTTCTTTAATTATAACTTCTAATATTACATAATAAGTACTAAAAATCAATCATAAGTCTGAATTCAACTTAAACTTAAACTTTAATTTGAATTCAAGATAACCAAAACTCAACAATCTTCACCTTAGTTTAAACTCGGGCATGCCACCATCACAAAACTTTAGCCATCATCTCCCATCCAGCTCCTTTCCCTGGGCTACTAGTTTATTCAGCTAATCGTAAGATGCAAGCTCGAGTCAACCTCGAATTTGCTCTTCATGCCTACAATCTTGTAATTTTGAAAGCCTTTTAAATGACTTGTGTTTACTGCTATAGTAAAAGTAACCAGAGAAGAATGTTTATCTCCTATCAAATCACTTCAAGTATCATACTTCCTCTTCACCACTGTAACCATCGAAACTCTACATACAATAGTATTCCCTAATGATCAATAAATATTATCGTACTTCTCTCCTTTCATCAGGATTTTAATACCGCGTGTCACTTTTATGACTTCATCTCTCGCTAAATGATTATAGTCTTTTTAGTATAGTACACCAAATGAAATTAGATTTTTTTCGCATTTTGGGGACATACCTCACCCCAGTAAGAGTACAAACTGCTCTATCAAATATCTATATTTGGACTGTTCCCACATCGGCGATCTCACAGGTCGAATTATCGTCCAACCAAATAATACCTTTCTTATTATTTTTCTTATAAAAAGTAAACCAATCCTTTTTGAAGCAAATATGGTAAAAACTACTGGAATTTAAAATTCACTCACTAGAAGTATCAATATCAGTATATATTATAAGAACGTCTCCATCTGCGCTATTCTTAAAAGTATTATCTGTCACTGCTATTGTCATTTTGAAGACTATCTTTCTACGATACGGACAATATCACCTATCGTGCTCATACTTCTTACATGAATAATATTATACCTTTGCTTTTGATTTTAATTTGGACCGTTGTTTGTCTTTACCATATTCTCTCAATTTTTCTCTTTTATGAGCCACCAATCTTTTATCAATCTTTATATCGATGTTGGAGTTTCTCCTCTTCTCATTAGAAAGAAGACTAGTTGTCACATCTTCCATATTGAGAGTTTTTTATTATAAAGAATTGTGATCACAATATAATTATATGAAATAAAAAAGACATAAGGAGAATCAGCGTCTTATTGTCCTATTCAAACTTCACATTAACCTTCAGCAAATTATTGATAATTTTATTGAAAGTATTCATGTGATGTAATATAGTTATACATTCGATTATACGTAGTCCATACAACTGTTATTTCAGGTAGAACTTATTCATGAGATTTTTTGATATGTACAACTTTTTAAGTTTTATCCAAATATCTTTCATCATTTCTTCATTAATGACATTGTATAAAACCTCATCAGTCAGACTTAGAATAATTAAATTTAATACTTTTTGATCTATCTCCTCACAGTCTTCATCGTTTATCTTGGTCGGCCTCTTTTCTTTACTATCTAACGCCTTTTGTAGAGCTAGATAAATAAAAATTATCTTTATCTTCTTCTGCCATAAAATAAAATTTATCTTGTCGTTAAATTTCTCTACCTCAAGTAAGAACTTTTTCATTTTGGTTATTTGCTTTTAAGCTCTGATGCCAATTATTGGGATTTACAGCGAAAGGCTCACGAATCACCTTATTTCCAAACAATATAAGAAACAAAAAGTAATACAAGATAAAAAAATTAAAAAAAACTCAGCGATATATGTGGTTCACCCAAAATTGGGTTACGTCCACGGGGAGAGCAAGAGATCCACTATCAAAAAGGCTTTAGAAGAGTCTATAAGAAAGACTGTACTCTTTCTTAATTAACTAAATTTTTTCACCAAGTCTCGATAACACCTTCACCTTCAGAGAGAATCTCTAAGAAAATAACACGAGAAATCACCACGAAAGACCACTGAAAAGCATTAAAAAGACCCACATACGAGAGCCAATACTCTCTCTCTTTTTCTTCTCTCTATTCCTCTTTCTCTATTTTTCTCTAGTTCAACCTTAGCACTACACTACACTTAAACTTTGTGTATCACTAGAATATTTATAGGTCCTTATTGAGTCTGAGTTTTACTCTAATTATAACTTCTAATATTACATAATAAGTATTCAAAATCAATCATAAATTTGAATCCAACTTTGGATTCTTACTTTAACTCAAACTCTAATTCGAGTTCGAGACACCTAAAACTCAACAACCCTTGTGCCTGTGTTGGCCTCATGCCCGCATTTACGCCGACCTCACGCCTCACCCAACTCGCACCCCGAGCCTAGATCGACCTCGCCCCCACATCGATCGTGCACCGGCCTTGCACCCACGCTCACATGCACCAACCCATGCCTGCGCGCCTTGGGTTTGGGGAGAAAAAAATGAGAGAGGATTATAATGGGTAAAAGTGAAATTTTTAACCAAAATTTTAATTAAATAATAATCAAAAAATTGTAGTTAATAAATTTTAAAAAATAGTGTAGATATATACTAATATCGCAATGAAATTTTAATAAATAAAATAAATCTTGAAAGTAATACATAAAAAACTCTTTTTTTAAATACTACAAGAAAATAAAGTTTTTGATGATATTGGCGCTTTTAAACAAATGTTGTCACTAGCCAACGCTTTTAAACAAGCGTTGTTAATTGGCGACTTTTTGATTTCAGGGAAAAGCCATTGAAAATGAAATCATTTATGTCCACTTTTGGCATTTGATTATGCAGAATTGATTTTTTAAAAATTAATCTATTTTCAATCTTTTCTAATCAGTAAAAAATAAACTAGATTTTATTTTCGAATTTTTTTATTCAAATTGGACCTTGAAAGGGAATTTAATGATATTTTAATTATATAGCTTTCCATACAATAAAAATATATTTTTATACTTTTTTTCTATTTCTGAAAAATTAAATAAATAATAATTTACATATTAATATTTATACATTCAAAATATATTTTCATCCAATTAAATACTAAAAATAGATCACTTCTAAACTTTTAATTACTTTCAACGATGAATGAAAAGTAAAAAAAAGTGATTTTTTCATAACAATCAAACAGTCTAAAAAAAGTTTATTTTTTTCATTTTAGTGTTTGAAATTCAAAATTTTAATTTTTTTCATTTCTCCTCCTGCCTCAACCTTGTCATCCCCGAACACAACGGCTTCTCCGCCAATGAGGTCTTCCAAGCCGCCGAGACCTACCTCGCCACCAAGCTCTCCCCCCTACCTGCGGTCTCTGAGGCACAAAGAAAGAGGGGGAGGACGCCATCGACGTCACAATGGAGCGCGGCGAAGAAATCCTGGACGTCTTCCAAGGCGTGGAATTCAAGCGGCGTCTTATCTGCCACGAAAAAGCCACGAGGTCCCCACCACCCGGAAGTCCCACTACCGGGGCTCCTTCACGGTGTCCGAGCCCCGCTCCCTTGAGCTCATCTTCCCCAAGAAGTACAAACCGCTCGCGTTTGACGCTTACCTGCCTTACATCCTCAAGAAAGATAAGGAGATCAGCAATGGAGCCAAATCGCTCAAGCTCCACACCGTGAGGTGGGACTTCATGCACAGCAATAGGGGGGACCTGTGGTCCAGCGTGAGGCTGAACCACCCGGCGACATTCGAGACGGTGGCTATGAACCTGGAGCTGAAGAGGGACGTGATGGAGGATCTGGAGAGGTTCGTGAGGCGGAAAGAGTATTACAAGAAGGTGGGGAAGGCGTGGAAGCGCGGGTACTTGTACTGTCCAATGTGTATGACCTGGAGCTTACGTCGGTTGGCTCCAACTCCCAGCTTAGGACGCTGCTTGTGACGACAGCGAACAGGTCGATTCTGGTGGTGGAGGACATCGACTGCGCTATTGATTTGGAGAAGAAGGAGGATGGAGAGGCGCCGCCACCCCGAAGGGTTTGTCGCGGGTGGCGCCATGGGGGGCATGATGAGAGGATTTCATTCCAGAAAATAAATTGTTCATGTGCATCACACATGCTTAACTGTAGTTAGTTATCTTTCAGGTGACTCTCTTCGGGCTGCTCAACTTCATCGTGACCTGTGGTCGAGCTGTGGACACGAAAGAATAATTGTGTTGACGACCAACCACAAAGAAAAGCTCGACCCGGCGCTGCTACGGCCGGGCAGGATGGACATGCACGTCCACATGGACTACTGAAGCCCCGCCTGCATCATCATGCTGCTCAACAACTACCATGGCATCGACCGCCACTGCCTCTGCCCAAAGATCCAAACACTGACCCGAGAGGTCAACGCCATCCCGGCGGAGATCGCTGGAGAGCTCATGAAGAGCGACGATGTCGTTATTGGGCTTGAGCGGCTTGTTGAGTTATTGGATGAGAAGAAGATGGAAGCAATTGAAGCCAAGATGCGACTGTTGCTGTTTGATACAAGTTGTAATGCAATTTCATAATTTTGTTGGGGATATATGAAAATACCACTGTTTTGAGTGAAAAAATATGCAATAACGTTATTCTGCAGGGGCTAAATTACAAATATATTTATTTGTGTTGCAGATGTGAAAAATAGAACTTGTCTGGAAGATGTATTCTTTAATTATTTTTTTTCTTTTTTTAATTTTTGGTCAGCCCGTCTAATTTTGTTCTCCAACATAAAACAGGGGGAAAAAACCATTAAAAAAGAAAAAGACAAAAAAAGACAGACGAATACCTTTCAAAGCATGCTGATTCTCATCATCCCATCTGTACAATTTTGACATTTTCATACAACAATCACGTTGATCGTTGACCAGGTCAAAGAAGTCCAGGTCAACGGTCAACAGGCGATCAGGAGGAGACGGCAAGCCGAGGAAATCGGCCGCGGACTTGGCCATGACAGTGGCGAACTCGGCTAAGCTGACGACGACGTCGCCGTCGGTGTCGGCCTCCGACATCATCTCGGTGAGCTCGGCGAAGGTAAGGGGCTGGCAGACGTAGGCCATGGAGCGGGCGAGCTTGGTGGCGGAGATGAATCCGTTGCCGTCGCGGTCGAAGGCGCGGAAGACCTCGGCGAGCTCGTCGAACTAGACGGCGCCGTTTCCATTGGCGTCAATGGAGGATAGGTGGACGTGGAGCTGGTTGCCGGAGGGCTTGAGGCCGAGAGAACGGAGGAGGGCCGCGAGCTCGAGGATTGTGAGGCTGCCGTCGGAGTCCATGTCGAATCAGGTGAATATGTCCTTGAGCTGCCTGAGCTGGTTGCCGTGGAGCTTCTTCACGCCCATTCTTCTTCTTGATGTTCCTCCGTCCGCGGAAGAAATGAGAAAGAAAGGGGAAGGAAGAGGACGGAGAGAGGGGGAGCGAGAGAGAGAGAGAGAGAGAATGGTGATTAGGGTTGTGAGCTTGGGAAAGAAGGGGATCGGTAAGGGTTTGTTTATAGGGGGCAGCATGGAAACGAAAAGGAAAGCGCCGAGCGCGTCTGTTCATTAAATGGTTATCTGTTACGTTTGGAAAGAGACGTCGGTGGATTCTGATCTGGTCAGAGAGCAGAATGAGGTTGCGTTTTGTTCTGGCCAGAGATATTGGTCCGGTCAAGTGAGCTGGATTTATTTGTCATAATGAAGATAATAATAATAATAATAATAATAATAATTATTATTATTATTATTATTATTACTATTTACCGGATGCGGGGAATTTCAGATTAAAAAATTTCGCCGAGGGTGAGGCTTGCACATGCTATTAATTGATTGATCGCCTATCCGACCCACATGGCCAGCATGTTGCCGCCTATGAATCAATTGATTTGATATGGAAAAAGTGGGAGCGGTAATGTTCACGGCCAGATTTAATCTAACAAAAAATTGTCATTATTTTTCATAAATATATCTACGGTTAATTTGAGTTGGGGCGCAACTTAGGTCTGAGAGCCCAGCTGATTTGCTCTTTAGCTATCCAATTAGGAAATATGTCAAAAAAATTCAGAGTAAAATGTCGAAAAAGCCTGGAGTGGAGTTTAATTGAAAGGGATTGACAGTTGATGTTCCTTTTTTTGGTTCGTAGAGATCTTATTTCATCGGAACTGATAAAGTACAAAACTGTTTAATGTCATCCGGAACAGAATTCTCCGAACCAGCAGCCAAATAAACAAAAACTTAAACAGCAAATGAACAAAAAATGCCCTCACCCTATTACGTACCTCTGATCTTTTTATTGCCGGAAGCGGATAAATCAACTAAAAAACATGTGTAGCCCCAATATCAGCACAAATTCCAGATGTACAGGTCCAAAAAATGTTGGAAAATGCTGATAAACAGAAACAACCATGACAACAAGAACAAAAAGCCTTGCATACAGTTGCAAAACAAGTTTGTGTCAAACAGTGAACAGGGAAATGAAGAATATTATCTCCCCAAGTTTTGCTAGTCACAATAAACTTAGTTGATGTGCAACATCAGCCTGTTTCTAGAGATTGTTGCTCTGAGGAGAACATTGGGTTACAATGACATGTATTACTTGTTCTTCTATCTTAGCCACCATCTCTGAACAGCTGAGATTGGGGTATTCAAGAACGGAGCATAGCGACTGATGTATGGCATTACAACCCGACCAATTCTTGCCCACATGCTCTGGTGATAGCCTGCAGTCACAGGAGCGTGATACATGAGCTTCAGCAGCTGCAATGCAAAAATCATGTTATGAGGACAAACAATCCAGAAAAGAAACAGCATAACAAACAGCCATTTGTTTATGATAAGGTTAGAGTGCACATACATGCCAGTACATGAAAGTCTGTATGATATTGCGTTGCCACCTGCATCAGAAAGACAAATATTGAATGTCCATAGGAGCCAAAAACACGAGTATCAGCTACACAGTCCACTTACGAGAGCAGTGAGGCAATCAGAAGGAATCCCAATGCAATCTCTACATTTGAACTTAGACTGCTTAATGTAGTTATGTTTGCCTCCACCCATAAGCAAGGCTCCTCAAAGCATTTCCTGTCCAATAAATGAAGCAAGACTGAATAGGCTAAAATGGCAACCACAAAGCTTCGGTGAACAGGCCAAGAAAGAAGTTCTAACTGAGATGACTAAGCATCTTTTACTACAAAACACATATTGAGATACCATAGGTTTATGTCAGACAAGGTTATTGTGCATAAGCCCATCAGGTACAAAGATATTGAGAAAACTTGTTAAGAAACTTGAGACATAATTTGAGTGAGTGGTGGTGAAATGTCTTATATTTTCCTTCAGATGGTTGAAATTATCTTTTATGCGAACAGCCAGAAGGACAAGGGTCTATGCAATATTATTGCTGGCTATTTCAGAGATTAGAAAATCTAGCATTCTAATAGACAACCTGCAGAACTTGGCAACGCCATCAAATATATAATATGCTGCACACATGTACATAAACATCCATGATGAAAAATACAGGTTTTGCACATTAAGAAATATGTGGCTATATTTCGACAAACAGATAAAATAGACCAAATATCAGATAATGCAGCAAGAATGGTGTATAACCAAGTCATGTCTTGCTGAAGATCGATTTGTGTTTGGATAAGTTTTGATACATGAATCAAATACAAAGAGCAATCCATTATGGGTGAACAATATGGTCTACTTTATTTCAATTTGAAGAATGGAAGTGCCCTTTTAAACTCCCATCTCATGGGTGTAATGTCCAATGAAATGCCCTTTAAGATCAATTGACAAGTATACAGTGTCCAAATGAAGAAAAAATAATACCAATTCAAGCTGTGTCCTTCATGTTGCAATTAAGGATGGTGAATCAAAATTTAGGAGCTATCACACACTACAATTAATAGATTCTAATTATAATTGTTTGGATGATTTTTATCAAAATCAAAGTCAATAAAAATTTGACCAAAATGTGAATTTCACTTAAATTTGAATCGTGATCGAATTCGACTGAAAACTAAACTCAATTTGAACTAAAATTATTAAAGAATTCGAACTCAAGATGAATTTAGTCCAAATGGACTAAGTAAACTAGATATTCGAATCAAAATTAGACTCAAAATTCATTAAGAATCTAGATCGAAATAAAAAATAAAATTTTTACAAAAAAATTTCTAACCAAATTTTTTCTTACAAATAAGTCCACGAGATAAAATTTTTGTGACAAGATTTATATAACTTTTCAAATTACAAATTAATCCCCATAAAATCTAAAATTTACGAATTAACTTTTAAAGATTAATAATTACATATTAATTTTTATAAAATGTAGTGTTTACAAATAAATTTTTCAAATTTTCATATTCACAAATAAATTTTTAAAAATTTCATCCCTTGTAAATACCTCCATAAAATGTTAAATTCACATTTAACATTTATAAATTTACAAATAACCCCTCCAAAATTTTAATTTATAAATTAATCCAAATTTAATTAATTTGTAAATAAAATTTTGTAAAAATGACCTTAAATTTTTTTAAAACTAGTCCTTACGACCATTCTTGCAAATAAATTCCTAAATTCTTCAAATTTTCAAATTGGTCCCTGACATAAATTTTTTGCAAAAAATCTCCCTTATTTGGTAATTCCGCAAATAAGTATGAAATTTGAAATCTCATCCATAACATCTTATCCTACTCCAAATAGAATCATAATCACATCTTCATTCAAGATTTAAATACACCATTCACAATTCAAAATAAAATTAATCGAGGTCAACTCGATCCAATCTTGACCAACTTATAAAAATCTCTTAGGTACCGTTTGGTTCGGGATCAAGATCAGGATCAGAATCAAGACTAGTGAACCACTTATGTAACTAATATTTTTTTATTAAAATTAACGTTTCAATAATTTAAAGTTCGAAAAATTATTTAATTTTTTATAATAATTTAATTTAATAACAGTGTAAAATAAGTAATATTAATTTTATAAGAAAAAATTCTGAAATGGACTGATCTTGATTCTGATACCAAACCAAACGGAACCTTAGACTCCTACGCCTGTACCCTGGGCCTGAGCTCAGGTGGTCTAATCCTTGTTCCGGGAAGTCACATCGCGTCCTCATAGCCGACCTGCATCCATATTGGTCGAAGCTTTAATAGCCTCACCCTCAACCTTGCTCAAATCCCGTCAGCATCGCCCCTCATAGCGATCGATTACTTGTGGCTGAAACCTGTCCAAGGATGACCAGCTTTGTCCATCACCTTGGGTCAATCATAGAATGGCTTCCTTATTGTTGGCCGCCACTCTGCCGTCGATCACCTATGGAAGAAGCCTCAACAAGCTTGTATCGGTGCTTGTCTCGCAACTACGCCACACCAAGCCACTCACCCTGCTGTCGAACTCTCACAAAGCTAGCCTTGCTGCCGCCTTGGACGATTGTGGTGCCCCACCGACAATTGCTCGCAAAGAAGGTGATCCCATCGACCATGCTTCGTCTCTGCCGACTGCCTGTCAGGTCAATCCTGCCATTCGCCTTGCATCCTCAATGCCCTGTGATCTCACTATCTCCAAGTCATGTTGGCTTGCACCACGACTCACCTCGCTGACCACCTCCAAGCCATGCCAAACTACACCATTGCCACCTTGTCATCCACCTTTGAGATGTGCAGGCTTGCACCGCTACCCGCACCACTGCCCACCTTGAAGCCGCATCGGCCCACTCCGGCCATGTCGCACAAGCCTAGGTCATCCACACTACCTTTAGTCGCTTCAGCCAAATTTGACTAAATCCGGTCATAAATTCAACGAAGAGAAATTGGCTATTATTGTGAATGAAGAAGAAAGAGAGAAACAAAAAAGAAGACAAAAATGAGAAGAAAAAATTATATATATAAAAAAATAAAGTCAAATTAGATCCAAAATTAAAGAAAAATCAAATCAAATCCGAATCTGAAGCAAAATCAAATTGGGTTTAAGCTCGAACCCAAACCATGATCAGGTCAAACTCAAATCATGAAACAAAATCGAGTCCAAGATAAGCTGAACTAGAACTAATTTGGTTCGAACCCAAATCAATTAAAAGTCCAACATGGGTTGGACTCAAACCTAATAAAGGTCCAACGTAAGCTAAATCTGAATCCATCATAGGCTCGAACTTATACCCATTAAGAGATCGAATTCGAACCAATTAAGGGATTGAAGCCAGATGCATAAAAACTTGAATTCAAGGTTTATTCAGAATCCAATAAGAATCCATTCAGAGTTAAATCCAAAACCTATTAAAGATCTAATAAGAATACAACAAAAATTAAATTCAAGATCCGTTAAGTGTCCAACGAGAATCCATTAATGATTAGATTTAATATTCATTAAAGATTCGATACAAACACAATTAAGATTGGATCCAAAATTCAATACAAATTCATTAAAAATTAATTAAAAGTTGAATCTTGTTGAGTTTGGATATCTCAAACTCGAATTGGAGTTTGAGTTAAAATAAAAATTTAAAGTTGAATTTTAACTTATAATTAATTTTGAATACTTATTATATAATATTATGAGTAATAATTAAAATAAAACTTAAACTCAATAACGGAATATAAATATTCTATTAATACATAGAATTTAGGTATAGTGTAATACTGAGATTGAACTAAAGAGAAATAAAGAAAAAAAAATAAAGAGAAAGAGAGATAATATCGACTCTCGTGTGTGTCATTCTATTAGTTTTCGATGGTGTCTCGTGATGGTCCTTATAATATTCTCTCGGAGATTCTCTTTGAACATGGAGATATTGTCAAGACTTAGTGAAACAGTTTACTTGAGTAAAAAAAACTGGAGTCTTTTTTATAAACTCTTGTAAAGTCTTTTGTTAGTGAATCTCTCACTTCTCCCGTGAACGTAACTCAATTTTAGCTAAGTTATATATATCGTTATGTCTTTTCTTATTATTTTCTTTTATCTTGCATTAATTCTCATTTCTTGTGTTGTTTGAGAATAAGGTGATCGGTGAATTTTCCACTGCGAATCTTAACAATTGGTATCAGAACTTAAGAGAAAACAACCAAAATGATAAAATTCTTATTCGATATGGAGAAGTTTAACAGTAAAATAAATTTTGCTTTATAACAGAAGAAAATGAAGGTTGTTCTTATTTATCAAACCTTGCAAAAAATATTAGAGAATAAAGAAAAGAAACCGACTAAAATAAGCGATAAAGATTAAGAGAAAATAGATTAGAAGGTATTGCATTTAATTATTCTAAACCTGACTGATGAGATTTTGAATAACGTCATTGATAAATAGACGACGATAAACATCTAAATATAACTTGAGAAATTGTATATGTCAAAAAGTCTTACGAACAAGTTCTACCTGAAACAACAATTGTACGAACTGCGTATGAACGAAAGTACAATAATATTGCATCACCTGAATACCTTTAATAAAATTATTAATGATTTGCTGAAAGTTGATGTGAAGTTTGAAAAAAACGATAAAACGCTAATTCTTCTAATATCTCTTTCTGTTTTGTACAATTATATTGTGACCGTAATCCTGTATGATAAAAAAACTCTCAAAATGAAAAAAGTGATAGGTAATCATCTTTCTAATTAAAAAAGATATTGAGATTGGTGAAGAATTAATGGTTCACGAAAAAGAAAGATTAAGAAAACGTGGAGGAAACAAACAATGGTCCAAATCAAAATCGAAAATGAAAGTACAATGTTATCATATAAAAAGTATGATCATATTAGATGAAATTGCCTTAAACGTGCGAATATAGAGTTTTCCAATATGACAACAGTAATAACGGATGATACTTTTGAGAATAATGTAAATAAAAACGTTCTTACAGTATCCGCAGAAATCGACACTTTTAATGAGTGAACTTTAAATTCTAGTAATTCTTATTATGTTTGCTTTATAAAAGATTGATTTATTTCTTATAAGTAAAATAAAAAGAAATGTACTATTTGATTAAACGATAATTCAACCTGTGATATTGCCAGTGTGTAAATAGTTCAAATCCAAATATTTGATAGAATAATTCGTACTCTTACTAAGGTGAGACTTATCCCCAAGATGCAAAAAAAATATAGCTTTATTTGATGTACTAGACTTAAAAGACTATAATTATTTAGTGAGAAATAGAATCATAAAAATAACACATGCTATTAGAATCCTAATGAAAGAAAAAACGTACGACATTATTTATCGATTAGTTGAGAACACTATTGCTGGTGAAATTTTAATAGCTACAATAGCGAAGAAGAAACATGATATTCGGAATGATTTGTCGGATAATAGACGTTATTCCCGAGTAACTTTTGCTATGACAGCAGACACAAATCTTTTGAAAAACTTCCAAAAGCACAAGACTATAGGTATGAAGAGCGAACTTGAGATTTGATCGAGATCGCATCTTACAATTAGGTGAATAAGCTAACAGCGTAGGGGGAGAGGCTAGATAAGAGATGATGGCTAAACTTCGTGATAATAGTTTGGATATCTCAACTTCATATTGGAGTTTGAGTTAAAACAGAAATTCAAAATTGAATTTGAACTTATGATTGATTTTTAATGTTTATTATATAATATTATGAGTTATAATTAAAGTAAAACTCAAACTCAATAAAAACTTATAAATATTCTATTAATATATAGGATGTAGGTGTGATGTAGTAATAATGTTCAACTAGAAAAAAATAGAGAGAGAAATAAAGAAAATAAAGAAAAAAAGAAAAAGAGTGTCGATCCTCATCTGTGTCTTTCTAGTATTTCTCGGTGGTCTCTCGTGATGGTTTCTTGTGATGTTCTCTTAAAAATTCTTTCTAAAAATGAAGGGGTTACCAAACCTTAGTAAAATAATTTAGTTGGATAAAAAAAGGTGAAATCTTTCTTATAAACTTTTGTAAAATCTTTGATAGTAGATCTTTTGTTCCTCCGGTGTACGTAACTTGATTTTTGATAAACTATGTATATCGTTGTTTTTACTTAATATATTTTTTTATCTTACATTATTTCTCGTTTCTTATGTTATTTGAGAATATGGTAATTTGTGAACATTCCGCTACGAATACTAATAGAATCTAAAATCCACTAAGAGTTTAATAATAACCCAATAAGAGTTGGATTCAAAATCCATTAACAATCTAATAAAAACTTATTAAAAACTAAATCTAAAATTTATTAAGAATCCAATAAGAACTCATTAAGAATTAAATCTAAAATTTATTAAAAATCCAATAAAAACTCAACAAGTATTGGACCCAAGATCCAATAAAGATCAAGTCCAATGTTTGACTAGAATCCATTAACCAGGTTGAATCCAACTTGAACTGAATCAAATCATATTTAAATTAAAATCAAGTCTGAACATCAAATTGAATGAAATAGAATTAAACCAAAGCCAAGTTTGAATATCGAATTGAATCAAATCAAATTTGAACCAAAACCAAGTCTAAACATTAAATTGAATCAAATTAATAGATTTAAAATAAAACTAAGCGTGAATATCGAATTAAATTAAATTAGAATTGAATCAAAACTAAGTCTGAATATCGAATTGAATCATACCCAAACTCGATCTAAAATCATGTTTGAATTGAATCAAATTCAAATCAATTGAGTTAGTTGATAATAAACATAAATATACCAACAATACGTCAAATTTAATTAATAATAAATTAAAAAAGTTGTCAATTATTAAATAAAAAATGATCAGCATAAACTAATACCATTAATTATTTTAAATTGAACCAGAGGTAAGATTGGACTCAATTAATCAGTCTGTTAAACGCTATATCCAAAGAAAGTCAATTGACAATAAATATAAAATCATCAGCAATATTTCAAACTTAACCAATATAAATATAAAAATTATTTGTAACATTTCAAAATTAATCGACAATAAACAAAATATATCATTGATTATTAAATCGAGAACCATTAACATAATCTAGAATCGCTAATCACTATTTAAACTCAAACTGAAGTAAAATAAATTTGAACTCATTTAATCAGTTAGCTAAACACCATGTTTAAACAAAACTCAACTAACACAAGTATAAAACTATCGGTGATGTTTCAAAACTTAATCAATACTAGTTAAAAAAATTTATTGATTATCAACTCAAAAATAATTAACATACATTAAAATCACTAATCATTCTTTTAAATAAAAAAATCAAAAGAAATCAATTGACAACAAATAGGAAACCGTCAGTGATATTTCAAACCTTCATGAGATTAATTGATATAAGCTAAAACAGGTAGTTACACTCTAAAATGAAATAAAATTATCAGCATTTACTAAAGACTAAACCAAGCACTCATCCAAGCTAAATTTCACTCAATCAAGTGTATAGAAGCAGGGCAGTGGCGAACATTAAGCTTTTCCCAATCATTTTCTCATTTTATGTTATTTCATGTTATGAATTTAAATTCTTTAAATTATAAAATAAAGATATACTCAAGCCTTGCACCTTTCTTTAAAATAATCAAATTATGATTTATTTGTTTGTATTTTTATTTTATTAGCTAAATTTCTTATTTTAAGATATTACTAATGATTGTCAAAATATTTAATAATAAAGACTTGCATCTATTGAAAATCATATTCCCATAATTTCTAATTACGCATTCAAACACATCTAAATTTCATTTATTGTTTCGCGATTATTTCTTAAAGCCTTTTAGTTATCTTAGGTAGTCGATCGCAACTCCACAATAATATGTTAATACAATAACTAAAACTTCCAAAGGACTAAAAACTCACACATGACTTAACACACCCATCATCCTAAAGGTAAATAAGAGTATTTCTTCCTAGCAAATAGAATCATATTTTACTTGGTAATTTTCAGAATTAAGTTCAATGGCAGACTTAATCTGAGGTACATCACACAGCATAATAGGATTACTATTAAGAGCCAAAAATTAATCTTTGCTTGTTGATATAAGTCCATTCAATGCTAGCAAAGTTGTTCTGACCTGTTCACGTGATACTAAAAGCATATCGACAAGCAAAATGAACTTATGTCAATACAAACTAGAATATTTCTTGGTGCATTATCCTTCCCCACCCTGCTTAATTTGCAGTTAAAAGAGCTCTTTCCAAACCTTCTTCACCTAACTGTCATCAACTTACTTTATTCAGAATTGTCTGGATTCTAAACCAAAGTCAGAAACCCAAACATGTATAATTTTCAAACCAATCTGACACTTCATGAGTCTATTTTTGGTTTTTTTTTTCTTTTATTGTAGGCCTGAAACAGGCTAACAAAGTAAAACAACCAGGCCTGAGGCCAGATTTTGGGCTGGCTTACAGACTTGTCTAGTTCAATGTTGCCATCTTATAACCCTACATGCCAACACTAATTGCAATACTAGGGTTGAGAACACCTGCTCCAGTATTCAGTAACTTCTAAGGCACTCTCTAGGAGAATCATTCCAAATGTTAAACAGATAAGCTTTTTATGGAAGGGGAACTTGTTGTGGACATTCAGGATGAAAATAGTAAAGATACCAATCAAGTATGGAAGGGTTATGCCATTATACACTGAAGATAGAAAGATGAATGTCTGTCATCTATGCTAAAACACTGGTTCATGCAGCTACTTTTACAAAGGTGGTCATGCAACCACATCCCATTCAATTCAATATACATGGTCATACCAGCATATATGGCTATGACCTGGTCATGTAGTTAACTTCAACTGTAAAAGCAGTCTGCATTATTTTATTCATTTCCAAATATAAACTACTGAGTATTATGTCCCTACTTGCAATTTCATACTTCTCGTTTGATTTCCAATTTCAGATAGATGTGAACTAGTCACCAGAGTACACAATTGTGAACAATTGTTTTGATGATTTGTTGAAATTAGAATGTTATAAGGCAGTATCATTACCCAAATAAACATATTAGACTACAATATCAATTACAATTTTCCAGCTGTTTTAGGATTTTTCTGACTTTTAGAACATGAAATATTGTACATATCTTACACATAACCTCCCTGTTTTTGAATTTAAAACTGCATATTTACAAAGCAGTCCCTCAACAACAAGCATACACATACCAAACTCCAAATATTGCCTGCCACATCCTCCATAATGAGATCTATGTAGTTGGAGAGCAGTTGTACCAACCATATGTCTCCTCAAAACACATCAATATGATACAGGAAAGCATGGGTCAGTACAACCCTTCATTGGAAATTGGAACACTTCATGGGTCAATACAATAATATATTCGGTTTACTTGACTCAAGATGATATATTTCCTTAAAATTTGTTAAAAAAATACTAATGGACTACAGAAAACAATGGCCCAAATTAAGAAATCAGAAGTTTCGACAGCCTATTTTCTACACCTTCCCTGATCTTCCAGCAGTTTCATATACCTATTTTTACTGCTCTGTGTTAAAATAAGACAACAGTTATGGATCTATTTTTCAACTCATTTCATACACGACCTTATGCTAAACAGAGGAGAGAGCTTGAATCATCTTAATTGTTATCAGAAAGCATCAATGAACCAATTCTAAATCAACTTACCTGTAGAATGAGGAATTTGAGAAATTTTGCCTCAGAAATTTGGCAACATACTCTAATGCCCAGCAAAGAACAGGTATCAAGGCAACTGCCAAATAATCAAGATAAATTAATGATCTGATCTGGCTAATTCTATTCAACTCCAAAAAAGGTGGATAAATTTGCTTACACTTCAAGTGTAGTTGAGATGAGACAAACATCATTGAATAGAGGAAGTGTATGAAATCCTTAGCCACAATTACAGATTGAAGCCATGATTGAATAGCAGGCATATTCCAAGCGTGGGGTTTCTGAGTGACAGAATATATCATAGAACCAGAGGTACAAACCAGTATTTCATCAAAAGAAAAAACTACAAGTTTCAAGTGAAAATTATGTGGTGCAAAAGGTGCAAAAAGTTACCCCATAGAGAGTGTATATTGAGAAGAATGAGGAACATGTGGTACCCAGCAAGGATAACCGGTATGCCTTATTTGAAATATTTCTAGGCACAAGCGGGAGAAGCCCAACCACAGACACAACCAAAACCTGGCAAGAACAAATCCCATATATGAGGTTAGAAGATTGAAATTGTATATACATAAAATGAATTCATGACCCATAGATGCAACAGGTTGCCCAGTGCCACTTCTAAGTTTTTTCAACATTTCTGTTCATAAGATAATAACCAAGAAACTAAGGCAACAGAAAAAAATCTTCCTGAGGTTTTATATTGTCAATTCAAATTTGCATGATTCATCAGTATTATCTGAATACATGCATGTGTGTTATTCAGAGTGTCTAGAGATCTACTGATGAATACTTTTTTAAAGGGTACTTTCCCTACTTCTTATGGAAATCATGAGACTTAACATCCAAGTCCTTGGCTGTGGAAGAACAATACTAAGTACAAATAAAAATAGATGAAATTTATAACTACATTATGTACTCGTTTGTCAAGGGAATTCTTGTGAATTGCTGATACTGCAGAGACATCCTTCCCCCCAAAGCCCAGTTTTAAAGAATATATCCAGATAATCACAATCATGGGAAGGATTGGAACTTTCAAAAAGCCATCTCCATAGCCCTTCTTGGATCAAATAATCCAAAGGGGTCAACAACTGTATTTTGTGTTTATCATCCTAGTACAGTCCACATTTGATGTGTTGGGCTTGAGCTAGATGTGTTCACCATAACATATGAGAGAATGACATAAATAGTCGGTCCATTTCTATCTCAAGGGTTGAAAAACTAAGCACTATTCCATTAAGTTAAGATGCCTCAGACTAACTGACAAGAGCTACCAAAGCACATTTTGTTCACAATTATATGATGCCTTTCACAAAAACTACAAGAACACAGTGTCAATAGGAAGTGTTTGTCAAGAATTAGAGGAGAACAAGCAATTACTCTACACTTTATTGTCAAACCAAATAAAGCTCACTCAATTAAAGCCGCAAAGTGCACAGCGCAAGTCATGAACATAGACAAAATGATTTCCAAACAAACACCACCCTCAAAAGATTAAGCAACAAAAAGTAACGGTAAATTTGCTAAATTTCAGCGTACCCAAGCATGGGCAGCAAACTGCAAGCGCCGCCGCCTGTCCAATCGCTGCGGAGCCATGCCCCTCCCTGATGCCGCAGCTGCTCCAGAACTGGCTCCTGTATCAAAACCATCCATCCGATGCCATCGCCCCCACCACAAACAACAAATCCTGAAAAGAAAACGAAAAACAATAAAATAAAATCCAAAACCCTACCAGACCCCCGCGGCCTCGCGCTCTCAGCAGCAGCATCCGGCTGTGGCGAAGCCCTAGACGACGCCCGAGACGAACCACTAGACGCCATCGCCTCCACGACAAGATCCGGGTCCTGCACCAGATCAATCGATGAACAAAAATTTGAAAGAAAAATCTAAAAAGATCAGGGAAAATGGGAGTGATCGGAGTACGATGAAGCGCTGGTAGAACTTGCGCTTGAAGTGGTCCTGGACGTCGGATCGGGAGGCCATGTGGGGCGGAATGAGTACGTTGGCCCAATATTCCCGCCACCGAGGATCGCGGTCGTAGTCGTAGGCCGCCGCCGCGATCCTCTTTATCATCTGCGGGTCCTCGCCCTGCTCCCCCATCGCCGCCGCTCGCCGCCTTCTCCTTCCTCTCGATTCCGATCAATTCCTCGCCGGCGAAGGACGAGTTCGGAAGCAGTCGTGGACCGCGGGGAGTTGGAGTAAACGCTTCGGTCTCTGTTTGCCGTCTCGGACTGGAACGGGAACCTTCCTACCGGATTCCTCGGTTCAGTTCGGTTCGATTTCCTTGTACTTGCAGCGCATGTGCGATCGGCTCTGTTCCCTTCCGTTCCGTTCATGAGGCTCGTGGAACAAGTGGGTCAGGAAAGTTACCTATATGCCCCCGCACGTGGTTTTTTGACTCGTCACTTTATAAATTTTGAATTTCATTTCGCCCTCTTGTTTGACTTTTACTCGGTAATTAGCTAATTATATATTTTTTGGCAGCAAATTGGGAATTATGTTTTGCTCAAAACACCGATTAAAGTCAGCTCTCGTCGAGTGTGGAGTTAAAACTTATTTTTAAGATTTTCTCTCAAAAAAACTTATCTATAACATTTTTATCACTTTCTTGGGATTTTTGTAATTAAAACTCAAAATTTTGACAATGTTGCCAAAACTCCTTCAGGTTTTTATATTTACATTTAAACCGCCAAACTTTTATCATTTTGCAATACAACACCTCGCAATGCAGACCACCAATTTCTATAAAAAAAAGAAATATAGATTAAAAAGAAAGAAATATAGAAAAAAGAAAAAGGAACCCCTCTGTTCATCTTCAACACTGCAACTGAAAACATACACTTCAAGATGCAACTTCCGGTAATCTCCAAGCGACCACAAAAATCTTGACACTGAATGGTCTCTAATCAAGTTGAAAAATCCAAAGAGAAAACTCATTTCACTTTACAAGTTAAAAGAAGAAAAAAATCACAAATTTTCTACCACCATACATGAAAAGAATTGCTACACAAACAAGAACGAGAAAACAGAAGAAAAGAACCTGTTTGCTAATCTCTGCGACTTCTCCAGCTACTTTTGCTAAACTCACTGCTGTTATCATGGCTTCCAAATGGCATTCTCTGAAAGATCCTGATTTCTTCAGAATGCTGTGCTGAATTGAAGATCACGCTTTGGCCCAGCTGCATGCCATTGCTGAGATCTGAATCAACCAGAGCGTCTAGAGCTCTCACTACCTGAGACATGGTTAGAAAACAATACTTACAGCTCAGGATTATTCCAATTTTAATTAGCAATCCTTCAGTTCCATTGCATAAGATTTGCGAGGTTTACCTGCACCATTCGAGGTCGCATAGCTGCTGAATGGCGAACACACGCAGCTGCAGCTTCAATCATACGGAACATCTCACTTCTGTTGTAGTTGTTTTCAAGCATGGGATCAAGTAAATCCTCCAATTCTCGACTTTCAAGTGCATGGATCAGCAATGGCCTTGCCTGTGAATTAGTTGTGCAACTAATTGAATATTGTAAGCTAATATCCAATTCACATCTCATGTGAATTTTATTTCATATATCAGAAAGAAAAGTTGGTAGATTATGATTTATGACAAACAAATGGAATATTCCACATTGTTCAATCATATCAGTTAAAATAGGTCTACAAGTTCTGAAAATTTCAAATTACGTATACAGGGAATGTGTTCCTGATTGACCATCTCAAGGCAAACAGAACTAGAATTAAAGTCCAATTAAGAGTACAACTAGGGTTGAAGAACAAGAGATTCCAAAACTAATATTTCTCTTGCAATGAACCAAAAGGTACATCAGCATATTTCAGACTCTTTTTCATCTGTACAAAGGTCTCAGGAAGCATCAATAAATAAGTTTGAAAGAGAAAAAAATACAGAAACTGAATGGAAACATAGGCTTGTTCATGCACTTTTGGAGAATCATGATACTAAAACAAATCTTTGAACAAATAATGTGGTATTTTTGTGATGTTTGCTCATTAAGTCATTTTATCCGACACATAAAAGACAAACATGAAATTGAATGGCAAAAACTTACCCATTCAACAAGGCTTTCATCTCCCAAAGGCTGAGAGGCATCCACAGGCTTTCGCCCTGTAATGAGCTCCAAAAGAACAACTCCAAAGGAATAAACATCTGATTTAGCAGTCAACTTCCCAGTTGATGCATACTCTGGAGCCAAGTATCTGCACCATCAACAATAGAAGAATGTAATTCTTGTAAACTGAAAGTAGAATACCTTTGAAAAAAAGATCTCACAACCGAATATAACAACATCTTCACCTACCCGAAGGTGCCCATTATGCGAGTAGTGACATGTGTGCATGCATCCATGTTTAACCTTGCAAGCCCAAAATCCGAAACCTGATCCATGTGAATTTGTCAAATTATAGCCCTAAAAAAAACAAAACAAACAAAAGTAACAAGATAATTTGTACTAAGATATCACAGCTCACAGATTGCTGATAACCTGAGCTTCAAAATTGTTATCTAACAGAATGTTTGATGATTTGATATCCCTATGAATAATCCGAGGATGACCTTATAAAAACAACAAAACAAGCTTCAGAAATAGCAATAATTGAGCATTAAAAATAAAAGATGAGGAACAAAACATTACAATCCTCGTGTAAGTAAGCAATTCCACGAGCTGCACCAGCAGCAACCTTCACTCTAGTTGTCCAATCCATTACTGGCCTTCCTTCCTCTGCACTGACATGAATCCACATCATAAATTTTCCATATCACATCCTTTATAATCAAGCTCAATAACTTATCTCACCATGAAGATGATGGTAAAGAGTATTATTTGGAACATAGTCATAGACAAGCAGTCTCTGATTCTCCAAAATGCAGTAGCCAACAAGCGAAACCAAATGGCGATGATGCACGCGGCTGATGATCTCAACTTCTGCCTGAAATTCCCGTTCCCCCTGTGAGCCACCAATCTTCAGCTGCTTCACTGCCACCTCTCTTCCTCCTGGCAACCACCCTTTGTACACTGAACCAAATCCACCTTTGCCTAAGAGATTCTGCCTCGAGAATCCATTTGTACATTCCACTAGTTCTTCATAGGTGAAACACAGTGTTATGCTGCCTAAACTCGGGTGCGACGGTGAGTGGAACAGCATTTGGCTCCCAGAACCATACTTAACAAGAGGAGCTGATGGAGACCTTGGATAAGATGTATCTAATGGATCAAATAACAGGTTTGATTACTAGAGAATACTAGATATAAATCTAAAACAATCTAAAATTGATGACTTTACCATCTGGTGGAGAAGATGGAACGGATGCAGCAATTGCAGAGGCAACAGAATGCGAAGCAACCATCCTTCTCTTCTTCTTCACAAACCAAAACGCTACTCCGACCAAGCTGAGCATCACAAGTCCAGCAACAACCGCAAGAGAAGCCGTCGCCGTCGAGTTGACTTCGTTGCTGCTTCTCTTTGTTTGATGAATGTCTCTGGTAGTTTTTGATGAATGAGAAGGAGGTGTGTGTCTTGTTCTTGCATGGGGATGGGGAGGAAGAGGAGCCGGCAAAGGTTGGGGCTTTGGTGGCGGCGAAGGCGAAGGTAATGGCGGCGGCAGAGGAGGAGGAGGAGGATAAAGTAACCGGGGTGGTGGGGGCTTGGATTCCGGCGGCGGCGGCGGCGGCGGTGATGCAAAAATAAAGGGCGGTGGCGGCGGTGATGCAAAAATAAAGGGCGGAGGCGACGTTGAAGATGGTAATGAATACGGTGGCGAAGGAGATGGTGTTGGCGGCAATGCCGGCGGCGGGGAATCGACGGAAGATGGCGGAGATGATACCAAATACAGCGGTGGAGGAGATGGAAGTGGGGGCAATGCGGGCGGCTGGGAATCGACGGGAGTCGGCGGCGGCGAAGGAGGTGGGAACGTGGGTGGTGGAGCTGGTGGAGACGGTGGAGGCGAGGAAGAATAAGTAGAAGGGGGAGGCGTATTGGGAGGAGGAGGGTTTGACGGCGGCGGCGGTGGCGGTGGCGGGGCCGCCACGGACCCTAGCTGTAGTGAGGGAGGACGAAGTAGAGGAGGAGGAGAGACAGCGATAGGAGGGTCAAATCCATAGTAGCCATAGCCAGCGGACGAAGTAAAAGCTGCCATCTTTCCGATCCTAAAAACCGGAAGCCATGAAAACCAAGCAAGATTGTCGCTATGACAAGAAGATCTGGAAGAAATCACCAAATCTTAGAAAAGCTGCCATATTTGACTCCTAGAAAACAGAAGCCATGGAATGAACCAAGAAAGGTCGGAGCATCGACAAGAAGAAGAGGACAGATCACCAAGCCTTTGGCAGAGCTTCATGTCGGGGATGATTCAGCATTGCTCGCAAACAGAACAAATTTGATAAAAAGATGGCAACCTTTTTGTGCAAAATAAAAAAGAAAAGCTAAAAATCAGAAAAGCATGTCGAAGGACAAGAAGTGGTGCAAGGTTGGTGAATGGAAGGCTTAGTTCTCGGCCTTCATTTGCTCAACAGAACATTGGGAAACGTGAGGACGACTTGGGGAAGGAGGAGGGTGGCTAGCTGGACGATGACCTTGCCTATATACTGTTTCTTATTTTAAATTATTTTTTGGGGTTTTTTTTGGTAAACCATTTTTGCATGTATACAGTTGCATTGGTGAAAATTGTTCAAATTTTACATATAGGGCCCTATGAAAATTGTAATGGTACTCATGAATTCTACATGTGTATGCAGAAGCTACTTTTAGTTCGTTATAAGACTTGGATATCAACCTCCTAAAACATTTAAGTCCGATCAATTATGTAACTATTCTTACTATTCTTAAAACAACCTCTCGAATATTTATAATTAAATATTTTTTATATATTTTTATTTTTGATAAAATCTCTTTATATTTTACGTGTAATTTTTATTGCTTATCATCTTCTATGATTTCGGAGTTTGAACCTCTCTTTCCATTATAAAGAAACGCGAAGCTATTTCTTCTATTGCAAGTTAACATGTAAATAAGATTATGGGTAAAATAGTTTTTTTACTTAAGCTAAATATAAAATTTGAAATATTAATCGAATATTTCAAAGCTACTGACTGCACAGTATGCAAAAGGAGGTTTTGCAAATATTAACTATAAGACATTTCGTTTCTCACAAATTCATCATTTCTCAATGTTTTTTGTTTAAAGAAGCTTTGTTTTTCTCAATAACAGAAAAACAAATAAACAATAATACAGACGTGAGTAGTTGGCTTACAAATTCGAAATTTTGTCGGGGAGGAATATGGAAAATTCCTTTTTTAGCTTACTTCCGCAGAATAAAACAAACCTAGAATGGGGTTAAAAAAGTCGTTGAGAGCATGAATAAAAATAAAGCAATTGAAGTGGGATTCTTGTATTAATTAATTAATTAATTATATCCATTCCCAACGTCTGAAAATGATTTAATTATTTGCTTGGCAGATGGGGAGTTAAGGGCTCGATGAGACGATGTCCCGTGTGCTGTGGAGCAAATCCTGCAATTATTCATTCCATTTGTTCTCCATGTGGCTACTTTTCGGACCAACGTTTTAACCCCTGTTCGGATCAATTCCGAGAATTTTGGAATTAAAAAAATTTGAGAATTGAAGGACTAATTTTCTTAATTTTAATGTTTAACTCGACCTGAAATTGCAGGAATTGAGCCATTTTAATTCCTTCTCAATTTTGATTTTAAATTTCAAAAATGGTGAATGCTGGCAGTAAATAATGATAACTAATTATTCGATTATGCAACTAAATCCAAACTCCTTATGATGTGTACGATAGAAACCAACAAATCATTTAATCTGCTAAATAAAAAACCAACAACACCTCTGTTTCCTCAGCACATAGCAACAGATCCATAAACAACGGTTTAGGGCCTAATATGCGCCCAAAAATATTTATTTCAAGTCAATGGTTGGTGAGAACCATTGGTGTTAAAGAGTCTGAAACCATTTCTTATGAGACCCAAACAGCCTTCTAGTCTGGCGCTAACTCAGAACCTAAATAGTGTACAATCATACTCAAATGCCACAGGTGATCCTTCCCATAAAGCCGCTATGTAGAACCATAATAGATAGCATGAAATTTCGACAGGTTTTGATTTGGGACATAGTCTGTTTCTGAATGCAGAAAGGCAAAATTTTCAAAAAAAGAAAATGAAGGGTCAGGAAATCTCCAAGAGAAGAATACAGTGTCTGCCACAGAGTGGCACAGGGTTTGTGGGTATCATACCCAGGCAAGCAGTAATCACCAGCTGGTAGACGGAGTGGATTATTGGTGTGTACCTTCAGAAATGTGCTATAAAAGAGGGGAGCTTTGTATTTTATTTCATGCCTAGATTGCCACGATCTTGTGCGTTTTTATGACTGTCTGCCCAGTCTTTTGTTCCTCCTCCGAGTTACTTCAGCAGCCCAGCTTTTCCCAATTTCTGTTTGAAATTTGCCTGCAAGATTGACCAACCTAAATTGACAATCTATCTTAATTCTACTACAATCAGACAAGTAGAAAAAACTGCAAGGGAAACTCATCAGATACTTGGGGAAGAGTAGCTTAGTTTATTTTATTTAATAACTACTACTTGCTGACAGCATGTACCTGCTGTGGAAAGAAAGAATTCATCCAAGACCTTGCCATGAGCTGAAAGAAAATCAAGATAATGAGAAATTATCACATGAGATGGACTAGTGAAAGAGAGTATTCAACTAAAAGACTTGGAAAATTCCTAAAACTGGAGCATCACAAGGTACATTTCAGATGGTAACTGTTCAGTCAACATGAAGAAAATGACAGGACACAAAAATAATGCCAGTATACATTAGATTCCTAACCAATAGAAAGGTATGTTGTTCCTCAGATACAGACCCAACTACAGCTAGACTTACAATTGGAGCAGGTAACTATATTACATGATTCTGTTAAGAAAATGTCTGAAGTCTGGAACAAATCCTTGCATTGACCAAGTATTGGAGTAATATTCTAGGTGTAACTTGAGCCATGAGAAACAAAAAGGTACTTTTTGCTTGAAGTAAAATGACCTTTGTGGAGCATATTTACCATTTACTAGGGTTAGGCTGCTAAATTCAATCTAGCTAAAAGATTCTACCTAAGTATTCCAGAGGAACCTAGTTATAAATAATAAACCATCTGTGAAGTAATAGCATAACATTTGAGGAAATGATCAAAGAGAAATAAAGTTACCAACATTAATATTCAGGTATTCTAAATAGCAACTCATGGTACTCTAAGAATGTATTCCTTCTGACAACTAAACCATGAGTATGTCCGTATCATCTACATCACTGCTTGTCTGTAACAATTTCAAACAGTCTCAGTCCCCTCGTTGAGTCCATTTGGCTTGCAGAACAAAAATAGTAGATGATGACAAAGTACTCTTCGATGCTTGATCTATTCTTACTGAATTCATAACCAATTGTCATGAAGTAGATGAGCAGAACTCATTCTACAACTTAAATATGCATATTTACATCTTTTGATAGTCATGAGCGATGCATGATAAGCATCATAACTGAAATAAATGCACTGGAGGTTAATATGCATGCGTCGTTTCTGATGTTTGTCACACAATAATTTCTTTTGTCCTAAGAATGCATACCCATCTCATACGCCAATGCCTGAAGAATCATTTCCACCTGAGTCCAGAAAAACACCAGTTAGTTTCTTCACTAAGAAACCCACAAAGAAGTGAAAACAAGTCAAATACAAAACCCAAAGAAGCATGCACCAAATGAAGTCGGTTATGCATACCTTGTCAAAATCTTTGACAAGGTTAGCTTCTATAGAAGAATTATTCTCATATTCTGCCCAAAGCTCCTTTATTTCATCGGCTACAGGTAACAAAGTAAACCACTATATTAGTAATGATTGCCAAGACAAGTTACAGAGCAATATGGTTGCTGCCTTGCTGAAATTAACTGATTAATGTTTACCCCTCAGACTGCCACCAAGAACCATACACATCTCATCTAAAGCTGCTTGTTCGCGCCTACGCTTTTCTTCTTTAGGAATACCATCCCAGGGTGTGATATCACCAACAATAGCTATTGAAGAAAATTTTAAATTTCAGTTCAAATATGTAAACTCAATTCTGCCATTACAGAAATAAGTGCAAACTAGAGGTCCTGAAATAGTATACTTACCATGAAGGGAATTAACTACGCATATTGGTAATCTAACTTAGAAAGACATGCATGTTCAAGTATATCCTAGACTGCTTATCAGTTACCTTCTGCAATATCATGCACGATTGCTATCTTGATGCACCTATGTTACCCAAGAGAAAGGAGACAATCAGCACTGGTATACAAAAATCTTTAGCAGTAAGAAAACATAGTCTTTACAGAAACAAATACAACAGCAACAACAATCATCATCATAATAACAAACAAACATAGATATCATCATACTATCAATCACTGAATAAATGGGGCATACAAATACAGAATACATTAAAGCATGAAAATTACAAACTTGATGATACTTGAACCAGGAATACACTATAAAATTTTCTCAATTTGAACATTATAAAACAAGGTCAAGGAAATAATCATAAACCTCTCCCTATTTACGCCAGGAATGTCACCAGAAATCAAGGCCATCAGTGCCATGAGGTACATGTGATCGGCAATGGACTCCGACCCCTTTATTCCATGGTTCACCCATCCCTGTCTTTTTGTGGTCTGAAAAGGAAAGAATTTGTAATTATTAATTTTAAGTATGAATGAAGTCACAAATGACGGACGCACTACAAACTTTAAGTTTTTTAGCAAAATTAAGCAAGAAGGAAATCCATCAAATCTGGAGTGCATCTCAAATTCGTCCACAATGAAGAAGATGGCAACATTCACAATAAGGAGATATTTGCTTACAATCAACAAAAAGGCTGGCAAAAGTGAGATGAAAAACAAATCTAAAAGTGAAGCAGTAACCGAATTCTGCATTTAGCATTCTCTCATACTCTATTAGCTAAAAAAACACAGTCACTTCATGTTCCATCCTTCATCGGAGAATAGAGAAATTAATTCCGCGCGACGTAAAACCTTTAAACGCAAATCACACCGATTCCCAGCAAATGTGGACTAAATTCCTACCATACGAACTTAACGCCACCAAAATTCACGAAAAGCAGAGCAGGAAGAGATCAAAAGTGCACAAATTGACAAAACCCAAGAAATCCACCAGCAGTATACCTTCAGGCGGTGGCAGAGCGTGAGGAAATCAATGGCGGAAGAGGGCTTCGAGGCCAAGTACGTGGACGCGGGAGCTCCGTCGGACCTAGGGCTCGCGGCGCAGGCGCGGACGCCGCCGGTCAGGCGGAGATCGATAGTATTGGGGCAAAAGCGGAAGGGAAGGAGGGATCGAGAGGGCGGAGCGAAGCGGCGGGGGATGCGGCAGGAGGGAGGGGACGAGAGCGGCGATCTCACCGCCATTGGCGTCGCGGGAGAAGGAGATGCTTCCGAGGGAGACGGGGGAAGAATACGAAGAGTTGTTGCGAGAAAAGGGAGGCGGGCCTCGTGCAAGGGTATCTCTCACTTCTAGGCGTCGAGATCTGGGCCGAGTCGGCCTGACCCGGTTACTAGGAGTCATGGTTAATGACAAAAAATCTGTAAATAAATAATATTCATATTTTGAAACTGTTAAGAATAAATATTTTTGGAATTTCAAATTTCCAGAAAATTGTGTTTTCGGTTTGTGTCTGGGTATCGATTTTTGGATAACTAAGCATTGGATTTTCCCTTTTTTTTGTTTTGATTTTGTTTTTCGGAAAACCCAGAATCCGAAGCCCGTGCCAAAATCGGCCCGGTCCAGCCCGGCCAGACGGGCCCGCTGTGCACGGACGAGAAGCCACAGAGGCCTTTCGGCTGCGTTGCACACGAAAAAGCTGAGAAACAATATGATCATTAAATTGGAAGTTTTTTTTGGCCTTTTCCGAGTTTGAATCTACTTGGAAAATCGAATTTGGTTAATCAAATTAACGACATGAATTAAATAACCAGGTTTCAGCACATGAGTGGCTATATAAGGCGGCCCGTGCATCGGATGGTGCAGCTGATCCAGGCAAGCTCGTCCCATGCTGATGTGGCCATTTATCCATGTGGCGATCTTCTATTGATTCGTAACCATGATCTGCTTTCGTCCCATAAGACCCAGACGACAGCCATTCAGAAAATTCCGGAGTCAGCAGGAAAATAAAGGAAAACTTATTCCTTTTGCCCCTATCTCCATGTTTTTATTGGAGCATTTTATCTCTATCTTGTTTCCAATATAACTGCATTTTTGTAAAAAAAAGTCTCAAATTTTCTCAAATTTTGAAATTTACCTTAAATTTATTTAGAACTCCAACTTTTTCATGTAAAAATTCTATATTTTTATAAATACACCTATTATTTTTAGATTTATAAATAATTTTAAAATTTTAAAAATAAAGATTCTATATTTTTATAAATATATTTTACTTTTACATTACATGCAAGTCTAATTTTTAAAGTAATCTCTGCATTTTTATTAATACACACTCTAATTTGGGAATTAACACATTAATCCCATTTTTAAATAAAAAATTATGCGTTTATAGATACATCCCTCTAGATTTTGAATTTATACATTTGTGGAAATTTCATAAAAACATGGGTTTTGTAATTAGAAAACACGACTTATTTTGGAATTTATGCATAAATACAGCTTGTGGGGAAATTCAAAAGTCAAGATACAAAAATTCTACGCAAGTTTCAAATGTAAACAGTGTATCTCTAAAGTTATAAAGTTTATGATTTAATAAAAATTGAATGTATGTGTTAATTTAAAATCCAAAGAGGTGTACCAATTTAAAGAATTAATTGTATAAAACTTCTTGAAAATTTTTGACATTTTTTAAATTTTAATTATTAAGGTGAAACTTAAATTTTCGATTTTTTAAATTTATATATTAAATATAAAATAAGTTTAAAAATTTATAGAAAAAGAGTAAGAATGGGTGAGAATATGATTTATTTTTTTCTTTAACCAAACACTAGAATTTTGAAAATTAATGGATTTAATTAATTTAATTTGTAAATGAAACAACAAAATTGTTGATACTGAAGAGATTCAGAATTACTCAAATTTACTAAAAAAATGTATTCAAAATTCAAAATTACTAATTTTGACAATTTCGTTAATTTCACAAAATTATTGAAATTAATTAGTTCTTTAATTTTGAAATTAATTACCCGAATTAAATATTTTATATTTTCTTTTTTTTCTTAATTAATTTATTTTTAGCATTTTCTAAGGATTTTTGCCTTGATGAGTGAACTTCGATGGCCGTGACTCGTTGCATGACACATCAAAAAAATGCTCGTTGCTTGTGATTTTTGTTTTGCTTCCCTTCTAATTTTGCAACACTCAATATCGACGACCTACCATTTGGGAAAAAAAAAAATTAAATCAATAGGGAAAGATATTTTTGTTACAAACATTTTTTTCCAATCCCATTTCATGGGTCGAATATTCTATTTACATCATAACTCATTTGATCCAAGACAGCTTTGTTTCGTGCTAGGAAAAGCAAATACATTTGATACACATCTATGTTAATAAAATAAAATAAAATAAAATATATTTTTATTTATTGCTTTTCAAAATATACTGACTGTTGGTGATATTATCCGTATTTCATATGTAAGGGGAAAAAAACATTCCAAGCTAAGAAGCACACGAAGAAGGTTAAAACTCTTCATTAAGCGCAGGAGTGGATCATCTGGCGCTGCCGTTGGAGGCAGGCAGCTGGACCTCGCCCTTCGGCTCGTCGCCGCTCTTGGGAGTGGATTTGCAGTAGCAGGCATAGAGTATCAGCTGAGCGAGGCCGAGGAGTGCTCCTATTCCATTTGGAAGCTGAGAAAACAGGGAGATGAACACAATCACACAAACATAGTAATATGTTTTGAGAAGCCAATGATGAAGAAGATAAGAGAACTCACGACAACGAAGATGTCGAAGTGGATGAACCCGTACGCCGTCCAGTCTATCCCATTGAGGCAGCCGGCGAGCGAGAGGTGGAAGGGCATGTATTTCACACTCTTAGTCTTGATCACGAGCCCCTGTATTGCACAAGAAGAGCACAGCAGCAATGCTCATGAACACGATGCAACCAGAAGCATATTGTTCAAAGAGAGATTTCTTTCAGTAGTATGTATCTTTTTGTTGATTCAATGTGACTAATGACACGAGAATAACAATGCAAGTGCATTATCATGAAAGAAGGATGAGCCAAAGCACTAAGAAACATGAAAGACATGATCACTGTGTGCACCATTTGTGGAAGATTATGCTTTCAATGTAACGCACGAAAAAAAATGCCTTAAAAGAGAAAAATAGAACCAATAAGTCACAAATTCGCCATGATTTTGCATGCAATTCGTATAAGATCATGGTTTTACAAATTTTAAACATTGATTTGATAATTATAATATTTTCTCGTCTTTAAGAAGAGGTAATATATTTAAACTTTATTAATTTTTATTATTCCCAAAAATGAGGAGTTTTTTCAAGAGGAAAATCATGGATTTAGTGTGAGGTCTATAAAGAGAAATACGTTGCTTCACACATAAAATAAATTAGAAAAGAAGAACAAGGAAAATCGTTATTTTGTATTTTCATTCAATGAAAAAGAAAACGAAACAGCATTGAAAAGGGGAAACATGTCCAATCGGATTGAACAAAATAAGATCAGAAACATGATAGAGAACATCTCACCATGACGGAAAGCGGCGAGCCGTACATGATGGTGCCGAAGATGACGCAGAGGGATCCGACGATCTTGGTCCGTAAGTCGTGCGTATGCGCCGCCTGGAGCACGCTCAACACCACCACCACGAAGAACACCACCTCCGCCGCCAAAATCTTCAGCATCTTCATCTGCCACCACATTTCCCAAGTCACCATAAAAACATAAAGAGACAAAAACGAAGAAGAAGAAGAGATTGTCATGTAGAACGGACGCGGAGGCGGAAGGGGCCGTAGATGAAGAACATGATGATGTATCCGGCCTCGAGGACGAGGCCGATGCCGTTGATGGTGACTATGAGTAGACTGTTGGGATGTACCACCGGTGTGCCGTAGAAGACCCACAGCAAGCAGTTGAAGAACGTCGCCAGGTATGGCATCGGCGAGAATTCCTCCACCGCCTTCTTCTTCCATATCTTCACGAACGTCGGCCTGAGAAAACCAGCATTACAGATAACAAAACGAACAATAAGAATGCCAAAGACATCGGAGGAGCCGGAGGCGATAATGGAGAGAGCACGTACACCGGCGAGAGGAAGAGGCCGAACGTGAGGACGTTTCCGACGATGCCGATGATATTGCGGGCTACGTCGGGGCTAACCATCTCGTTGTTCTCGGAGAAGAAGAGGAAGAGGAGGAGAAAGAAGAAGAACGGAGGACCAGCGGAGGAGAGCCTTTATAGAGAATGAAAAGCTAAATATATAAAACCTGAATATTCGTCCTTTTTTGGAAATATCCTCTTTTTTATTTTCTATATAGTAATATTTTGATTATTTTATAATTTTTATTAAAAAATAAATGTTATTTTAATTTGAGAGGTTTAAGGCTTTAAGCATGAAAATTAATAAAGAAAAAGTATAATTATAATTAGAAAGTTTAAAAAAACTATATATGCTAATTTAATGTTTTACGAGAACATATATGCAAAAATTCCAAAATTTAACTATATTTGTAAAATAACATTTTATCTTAATTAGTTATTGAATAAGGTTAACATATCTGAAAATTGTAAAACCCACCATGACAAATAGATATCAGAATTACCATAAAAATGAAATAACAAATTGAAAAAATTTAGACAAAAATATATTTTTCCCCATCCGTCTTGAAAAAGGTATAATGAATTTTCGAATTCTTTCGAAAAAATTAAGCGCAAATATGGCGGCTTCCCAGCACCGGGGATGCAACAGCGAAAACCGACCAGACAACAAGGCGTCTGAAGTAGCCAATGAAGAGCTTGGGTTTCCCTGGGTGGTGAGTTGATGCAGTGTGAAGTGCGCGCCAATGCAAGCTGGCAACAAGCGGTATGCATCGGCCCATGTTCGACACTTTAGGCTCATGCTCCTGCCCATTTCGGCAGGGCGAATCGCATTCGCAGCTTTTATCAGCGGAGGAAACGCGATTCTGAGAGTGTGAAACGGATGTGAACAGACCCGGAGCGTGCGAGATTTTGTAGATTGTTCATTTCGTTAATATCTTTTTGTTACTAATTTATTATCCATTTCATTAATATTGGATTTTTTAAAAAAATTAATTATAAGTTTATTATAATTTATATAATATTGATTTTCCTTGTAGTTTTAGAATATGTTTTCACGATTAAAATTTTAAATTTTCATATATTTGAAACTAATTCGATTTTTTTTGGAACCATTCGTAGCTCTCTGGGTTCAATTCAAATTCAAACCGAACCCGAATCCAAACCGAAGCCGAACCCACACGTTTGAATTTCTAATAACTTTATTGCTCTCCATTGCCCAAGCAAAAAGCATTGACATCACCTAGATGACATAATTCTAAAAATTCCAATCAAAAAGCTGAAAAAAAATGCTAGACTCATGGTCAAACGCGAAATGTCAAACTTCGTTTTGACACCGCTAAACACAAAAAAACCAAAACCAAAACGCTAAATCAGCAGCATCATGAAGAACCCAAGGGAATGCTCTACTGTTCGCTAAGTATAGTAGCAGACTACGGATTATTTGTTGACGCTGCTGCCGCTGATGCGAGGAGCGACGGTGGAGGTCGGCAGCTGGAGCTCGACCTTCGGCTCGTTGTCGTCTTTGGGAGTGGATTTGTAGTAGCAGCCGTAGAGTATCAGCTGAGCGAGACCCAGGAGTGCCCCAATTCCATTTGGAAGCTGAGAAAGCAATGAGAGGTTAGTACAGTAAATGAACGCAAGCATGCAAACATAGTAACGTGATATGAGAAGCCAAAGATGAAGAATGGAAGAGAACTTACGACGACGAAGATGTCGAAGTGGATGAACCCGTACGCCGCCCAGTCCGCTCCGTTGAGGCAGCCGGCGAGCGAGAGATAGAGAGGCATGTACTTCACACTTTTAGTCTTGATCACCAGTCCCTACAGTGTTCATGAATACAGTGTAATTTGATCACTTTTTTTTGCTAATAAACATTAATAGAAAATTGGTGTATCCTGTTGATCATAATGTAAATGAATTATTTATGAAATGTAAAGCTTATTTAAGTAGCAATTAGTTGTGGGAAAAAATTTTGCAGTGAAAAAAAAAAAGAACCAATTCACAGAAAATGCGCCGATATTCTGCATACCAATTGTACGTGATCAATGTCTGAAATGCACGTAACACGTTACTTCACACACAAAATAAAATTTCAAAAAATGAAGACTGAGAAAATCTCACCATGATGGAAAGCGGAGAGCCGTACATGATGGTGCCGAAGATGACACAGAGAGATCCAACGACCTTGGTCCGCAGCTCGTGCGTGTGCGCCGCCAGGAGTACGCTCAGCACCACGGCCACGAAGAACACCGCCTCCGCCGCCAAAATCTTCAGCATCTTCAGCTGCCGCCAGACCCAGAATAGCCCTAATTCACCATCAAAAAACCAAAAAAAGAGGAAGAAAGGAAGAAAAGATTGTCATGTAGAACGGACGCGGAGGCGGAAGGGGCCGTAGATGAAGAACATGATGATGTAGGAGGCCTCGAGGACAAGACCGACGCCGTTGATGGTGATGATGAGCAGGCTGTTGGGGTGTACCAACGGCAGGCCGTAGAAGACCCACAGCAAGCAGTTGAGGAACGTCGCCAGGTACGGCATCGGCGAGAAGTCCTCCACGGCCTTCCGCTTCCATATCTTCACGAACGTGGGCCTGAAGAAACCAGCATTACAAATCACAAAACAAACAAGAAGAAAACCAAAGAGATCGGCTGCGGCGGCGGAGGAGAGCACGGCACGTACACCGGCGAGAGGAAGAGGCCGAAGGTGAGGACGTTGCCGATGATGCCGATGATGTTGCGGGCTGCGTCGGCGCTAAGCATCTTGATTTTCGGATAAGAAGAAGAGGAGAAGAGAATGAGTCGGAGGCGAGGATAGTGAAGAAGAAGAGGAGAATGAGAATGGGGGTTTGGGTGGGGGCGACGAGTACATATAGCCGCGCCCGCTCTGCTCGCCGCGAAATCGTAAACAGAAACGAAATCGTCGGAACCAGCCGAAACTGAGTTGTTTCGGCCGAAATGACCTCGTTTCGGTCGGTCCGTTTCGGCTGAAACTTAAATTTTGATTTGAAATATACTGAGCGGAGGATTTGGATCAGAAAGATAGGCGAGATTAATAAGGAAATTTTCTTGAGTAACATATTTTCAGAATTTTTTAAATATTTTTTTGTTATTTTTAAAAATCCGGTTGATTCAGTAATTGGGATCAGCAAATTGGATGATTCAATCCGTTCTCAAAAATAAATTTAAAATAAAAGAATTTATTGTATTCCAAAGAACATGGATGACGTAGCACTCTTTACTTCGCATTTTGGGCAACACTTTGTTATGTCATACTAATTTTGTGTAGGACACGTCTTAACTAATTGAATTATGTTAATTGGGAGAGACAAAAACATGCAAAAAATTTATAAAAAAATTATTTTTCCGTGGCTTTGAATCGGGTTAATTATTTCTTAAAAAATATTAATGATTATTCGAAAATTTTTATTTCAAATTCAAATCGAGGTGGAAAATTAAGCGCAAAAAATGACAACATAGAATCGAACACAAAAACCGACCAAATGACATAACACTGAATCATCCAATCAAATGTTTGGATTTCTATCAGCGGTGTCGTTGTGGTCTGCTCCCTTATACAACGTAAGCTGACAGGAGCAGTTACAACGGCCAAATCAAATCGGACCCTAAATTTGAGATGAGAAATGGAATTTGAAATGGCGGCCAAGATTTTCTTCTCCAATCACAATCAAAACCGTTAATAATTTATTATCTAGTAAATTATCCATTTCATTAATAGTTATTTTTATTTTGTTTCTACTTAATCTGAATTTAGATGCAGTTAGGAGGATTATCCACGGAAATTTTCAGAAATATCCTTGCAAAAACGATATTTAGTTTATTGCCTTTGCCATTATATTACTTTTACCGTTGTCGTCGTCTTGAAATTTTTATGAATTATTATATTGATTTAATCCCAAAAAACTAAACTTTCCGTTTTTGAGTAATATAGTCCCGTTTATTTCCGAATCAAGTTCAAGGTCATCTTAGATTGATCAGTCTACAATCTAAACATTAAAAATTTGATCAGATTAATATAATATAATTTAATTAAAATTTAATTGGAAAATGATTAAAATATTCTCGGTGCATCTCTACCGTTCGATCTCGCTCCAGCCACGAAACCATATTCCTCTTTTTCATTATCGCGGCGTAACTCATCAGAGATGAAGGGCTCGCGGCGTATCTTGTCAGAGACGAACGGCTAGCAGCGTAGCCTGTCGGGGACGAATAGTTTGCGGCCTAGTTCGTCGGAAATGAACGGCTCACAGTGTAGTCTGTCGGAGACAACAGAATCAACGATGAGGACTGGGAGCAATTTAAAGTAAAAGCTGAGAGTAAAATGGTTCAGAAAAAATTTGAACCATTTATTAATCATATCAGTAATCAAATACTAAAATTTTAACCAAATTATCCTTTTACACTTTACTCCCCTTTTAATTTTAACCTTGATCTTAAATCAGAACCAAACAGCCCTATGGGTCTATGATTTTCTTTTTCTATGGGGATATGTGTAATTTGACAAATTTGCTCCAGTTCATATGCAAGGAATTCTATTTTTTGCATTTAAAACCCTGACATATTAAAATTCAAATAGACTCTGACAAAGATGGTACATTCACAATTCAAAGAAAGATTAATGCATCTGAGATATTCAGGGGAACAAAACATAATTAAACATCAAATTCCTTTATAAGAAATTTAATCATTATTAAATTTGTACTATAATCATCTCAGAATACAGATGCAGAGTCAGTACTGTACTGCTACTTATAATCCAATACAAAAGAAGAAGAATAATCTTTACAAGGTTGCTGCAGCGGGAGAGTGCCTCAAATAAAACAATGGCCATACCTCTCCCAGGTTTACAATCAGGATAAAACAACTCCATGTGAACTTGACACTTTTGTGAGATCATTTGGTTTGTGCTATTAAGGGCCTCGATATCGCCGCAAGCAGGGCAGACAACCCTGTGGCTGATCAACCGGGATCATGCCGCCGCCCTTCGATGTGTCGATTGCTTCCAACATGGCCACCACTTCATCCATTTCAGGTCGCTTGTCAGGGTTTGCATCCCAGCATCTTCTCATTACGTTTGCCAAGGAGCTGGGGCAACATCTTGGTATCTCCGGCCTCAAGTTCTGCAAATTCCGAAAATAGTACTAGTGTTCAGTTTCAAGTTTTCGAATATCACTCTGATTTTGTGTTTTAGAAAGTGAATAATAACATTTACCTGGCGTACAACTGCAGATGTGATCTCAGAGAAGCTGAGATCAGGATATGGCATATCACAGCAGTAAATTTCCCATAAGCAAATGCCGAAACTATAAACATCGCATTTTCTGTTATAGGGGTTGCCATTTAGGACCTGAAATCAATTCGTCAGGGTATTATTATGGTCTTTTAGACTTACAAGAATGGAACATAGGCAGCATATCATTTCATATATAAAGCAATAACAAAATTACAAAGAGGGCCTATGCCATGAAGATCCATGTTATTATTGGGTTTAATTGTTTTAACTGCTATCATGACATCATGGAAGAGCAGCATAAATTGAGGGTCTCCTATCATAGAGGCAAAAGCAAGAGAGTTATCTCAAACAAATTATCAAAAAAATTTATGAATATCTTCAGGCCAGTTTAAAGTAAAAATTCTTCAACCAAAGGAGCCTTCAACTTCAAAATTCACATATGGTTCTCTTTCTTCCCATGGCTTCATCAAACATAAATGATTCCCATCTAAGCCATTATAGGTATTTGCGTGCTTTCTAAATGATGCATGCTCAAACTTTTGATGAAGTATCAATTCTTGAGCATAAAATTAGACATCAAAAAATTTGATAGAGAATAATAAGGTAAGGAGTCACATGTTGACAGAAAAAGTCCATAATTCATATTTCACAAAAGGAAAAGCATGTTAGGTGTATGAATACCTTGAGCATAAAATAAGATGACACATGAAGCACTAAAACTAGTGAGTTAAAGTGCATGAGCAACAACTTACCTCAGGAGCCATGTAACCAAGCGTTCCTGTCTCACCTGTCATGTCATTAGGATTCTGAGCCTCTACACGTGCAACACCAAAGTCTGCAATTTTTACTGTTCTTGACTTATCAAGAAGCATATTCTCTGTCTTGACATCTCTATGCACAATTTTTTTCGAATGAAGATAACTCAACCTACATTAACAGCAATAGCTATTTATATGCTTCATAATTTTCTTTATAAAGCCCATATAAAACACTATAGTTGCGAAAAAAAAGGAGGGAGATAAAAACATTGGAAAACAAAGAGATAAAACGTTCACCCTCTAGCAAGATCGAGAGCAAGTTGGATCACAACTTTGAAGGCTAACTTTCTTCTCCGGTTCTTTATCAGATAAGATTTCAAAGCACCGCCAGGAAGGTATTCTACAACAACACAGCATATATTACTAGGCATGCCAATATGTCCATTTTCTGTTTGTATATTTAGACCTGCTGCACCCATTGTAGCCCCTATAAACTGTAAAAGAAAAGTTGGAGTGTTAGTGAAGAAAATTAAGTTAGGGTAGAACTTAATTTGTTTCATCAAATTTTGATTGTTATCATTTGTGCAGAAATTCTGAAAATGACCGAAAAAAAAGCATAACAAGTAAGAGTGCAAGAAAAATTACTCCCAGTAGTGCCAATGAATTGGATTCCATATCATGTTCTTTTCTAAGTTGATTTCTTAGAATTTACATCTCTTACCACCAAATGGATCTGTTATCTCTCTCTTTTTTTGTGTGTGCGCATGTATGTGTTGGGGGTCATGTGGTCTGTGCCTCACTTCATGAAGGTGAAGAGACCAATTAAATGGTATGAAGCATGCTACAGACCACTACACTAAGTTTTCATGTAAAGACTAAAATAATGTTTGTTACCATTTGTAAAATGACACCAACCCTGCCAAACCAAACCATAGGGTATTATGCATAGAAAGAAAAAAACTTCAAACAAGAGAGGGACCACGCAATTCTGAAAGGCAAGTACCTGAATCCCTGATAAGGAGACTCAAATTGGCAATTTTATTGGTTGAGCGCGTGCAACTAGGGAGCCAAGTAAAGGAGCAAGTATTGCAAGGAAATTTGCATTTATTTCTAACCCATCAACCAGGCAAGCACATAGTGTCATTTAAATAAACAACACTAAATCTTAAATGTACAATCAGTTTTGCTTAAACAAAATAAGAAGTAAATATGGCATTAAATACTGATTGAACAGTACATATCTAATACATATATGACAATATGCAACTTCAATAGTGCCCTCCCCTTAACTCATAATCACAGTAGTTATTCGTCAGAATAGTATGAAGAGCTTCCAGGAGAATTCGACTTCCAGTTGAGGTTCAAGGGGAACTCATGAGACTTGAATCAGTGAATTGAGATTTGGAAAATGAGATTGGGTGATGTCAGCAATTAATCTGTTTTATCAAGGAAAAGAGAATTTGTCTTCGCAATTTAAGGCCACCAAATCAGGTCTCTGGCTGGGGCATCCTATGTCAATATGTTTCTCATAGAGGATAACATTTCAAAGATATTCGTTTCTACTTTGGATTCAACTATTTTCTCCTATAACAAGGAAAAGGAAGAGCAAGATATGGTGAAAAATCACCACAGAATACGTTTGGAGATTCTTCAAAATCGATGCAATGATAGCTTGAAAAGAAAATACAGGCATAATGTACAGTCAGTAATGTGGTGATGTTCAAACATACTCAAAAACAAAGTACCCTAATAGTTAGTGCACAAAAAGAAAATATAAACCTGAACTACACATGAAGACAAACAATTTGTATTCTTCATCAAACATCAATATATCAGAATTCGACATCATCTGAATACAAAGAAAAGGTTATGTCTCGGAAAAGTAATGGCAATGTAAATTTACATGATGAAGTATTACCTTAGTTACATTAGGATGATCTAGCTTATGCCAAACAGAAACTTCTTGAGAAAAAGCTGCCCGAAGGGAAGCAATTTCAGCTTCTGACCTGTGACCCTCTTCCCCCCAATCAAGAAGCTTCACTGAAATGCAAAGAGCAGTAGTTAATGGAGGCTGCAAGCTAAGAACCATTTTTGTTCAGGGGAGTTACTTTATTTGGGCAACCAACCAAGAACTAGAGTGGGAGAAAGAGAAGGCAAAGTGCAAGATATCAGATAAAG
Source organism: Trichopus zeylanicus subsp. travancoricus (assembly GCA_005019695.1). Taxonomy (NCBI): domain Eukaryota; kingdom Viridiplantae; phylum Streptophyta; class Magnoliopsida; order Dioscoreales; family Dioscoreaceae; genus Trichopus; species Trichopus zeylanicus. Next base: position 73,884 of record RXID01014982.1, read on the forward strand.
TCAATTTGAAATTTTCTCCAAATCATACAAAAAGAAAGTACTCAAGCTACTCCTTGGAGGAATCTCACTTTAAAATGAAAATGAAAATAACTCCTTGGACGAATCCCACTATATAATATAAATGAAAGAAGAGAAAGAAAAGGAAAATGCTCATTATAATCCCTGGAGGAATCTCATTATAAAATAAAATTTAAAAAAGAAGACTCCTTGGAGGAATCCCACTGTAAAATAAACATGAAAAAAGAACTCTTTGGTTAAGGAGAAGGAGAATGGTGAGATAATATATGATTGAGCAAGATTAAACCTAAAAAGAGAAGTTAAAGAATCAAGGTGAGAATATTCCATTGAGGAGGATTCTCAGTAGTCGTCATCCAGTAAATTATTTTTTATACTCTCAGTTTTACTTTGATTGTGCCACCTACCTTCTGAAATCTTTCAAACTAGGCTTGACATTGATGGAACCAAAATTCAGGGATAGGACATATAAACTTTGTCAATTGGATTTCTGGATATCTCCATATCAAATGAAGATATATCTACTCAAAATAGCATGCATCTGCATTAAAGTCTCTTGCCTATAATGCACATAATCTCTCCTGAAAACAAAACGGGAAGAAAAAAAAACTCAAGCAGCATAATATAATTCAAACTTCATTTGCTCCAAAAGTGTTACCACTAACCATTCATTCTTCACAATTGATTCCCAGAAAATTGAATCAGATTAACATTCTTACTACCCAAAAAGAAAAATAATCCACTTTTGGAAGAATATCATGCCAAAGCAGAAAAAATAAAAAATAAAAAATAGCGCAATTCAACGTTTTTCTTTTCTGCTATCCATCACTTTCATGTTACTCACTTTCCATCTGATCACAAAACCTTTTACGCAACTTGCATTTACTTTACTCAATTCACTGGCTTTCTATCCAATACCAGCATTTCTCCTCCTAATCATTCGTCACTCGCGTCACATGAAATCTAACAAAGTCTCCAAAACCCCAACCAAACCCGTGATACTCACGAGCCCTAGAACACCAAATTTCCCAATCACAACAAAAAAAAAAGATTTTTTCCAAAAAAAAAAAACCAACATTTATCACCGAAAATCACAAATTAAGAACAAAAACCCAGAAATCACCGGAAATCAAACGGAAAGTACAGGCATTGCGGTTGCGAGGGCTGACCGGCGACGTCGAGGCCGTCATAGACGCCGCGGTGGACGGTGGCGAAGGTGCCGTGGGCGATGGCGCTTTTGATGACGAGCTTGGCGGGATCAATCTCCCACTCCGCCCTTTCCCACCCCACTGCCGCCGCCGCTGCCGCCTCCTCCTCTTCCTCCTCCCGCCTCTTCTCCATCGTCCTCGCCCTGCTGAGCAGCTGCTCGTCCAGTCTCTTCAGGTCGATCTGGTCCGCCCTCATGAACCCCTCCCCCCCTTCCCTCATCCCTTCTCCTCCTCCTTCTAGCTTCTTCGATGTTCCATACGAGCACATGGGTCTAGGGTTTCACTCCCTCCCTCCCTCTCTCTCTCCTCTCGCTTTGCCGGGAGGAGCAGGAGAAGAAAAAGGAGGCAACTTGAATTGAATTGTTCTGCTTTGCTTTGTTTTTATACGCTCACTTTTATTTTTAGTTTTTAGTTTTTTTGGTTCCTTTATTGTTGGAAAGCGTAATAATCAGATTCACATTAACGGAATCGTGAAAGAGGCAGTTGGTTTTTTTCAATCTAATTAATGTTATTAATTTAGTGGACTTTTGTAGATATCCCCTCTTACACTTTTCATATTTTCATATTACCCCTTGTGTTATCATTATTTGCATTAATTTGCTTTTGTGTCATTTTTATAAAGTCATTTATTTTTATTTTTCTTCGTTGTTAACTCGTGACTCGTGATTGATAAATTAAAAATGAACTTGTTAAATATTTTATTAGAAAATATCTATTGTGATTTGTGATGATAAGATGCTTGTATAAATTTGACATCAAGAGTAATAGAAAATAACAAAAAAATAGTAATACGTATATATATATATATATATTATATATATATATATATATATTGCACCTAAGTTAAATGTCAAGCAAATTAAGTTCATTAGATTTAATATTATTTTCAGTTAGTTGTTTCAACCAACGTTTCGATTTCAACCGGTGGTGAAATATTTCACCAAATATGATTTTCGGTTTAGGATTTTGTAGTGGCGAACGTAGCAAGCACAAAGGAGATCGTGCAACAACGGTGAGCAAAACAAGAGCAGTGAGATCGCGCAGAGGAGAAACAGGCTCGCGAGGGCGTGAGCGAGAGAGTGAGGTCGGCACGAGGGCGCAGGCACGGACGTGAGGCCAACGAGGGCGCAGGTGCAGGCACCAGAGGGCGTGGGTTCAGGCACGAGTGTGGGTGCGGGCTCATCGGCGAGAGTGTGGGTGAGATGCGGGTGCGGCCACTGGTGTGGGCTCGATGCCGACGAGGACTTGGGCATAGGCCCTGGGTGGGGAGGGGGGGGGGGGGGGGGTGGGGGGGGTGAGCTTGGTCGCGCTGGCATCTGGCGCCCGCACCCGAGTTAGCTTCCCAGCATGGTGCCCATGTCTTCGCTGACCTCGCGCTCGCGCCCTCGCCAGCCTACCCCTCCGCTAGCGAGCTAGCACCGTTGCCAGCCCCCCTCTGGCACCCTCGCTGACCAAACCCTTGCAGCAGCGCACTCATGCCCTTGTTGGTATTTGGCAAATACTGTTCGCATATATAAGACTGTTTATGTATATGAGTTTTTGGTATATGATATTATTCACTATTTCAAAAAAAATTAAACATATTTTAATTTTTTTAGTTTGAAATTAAAAAGTAATTAAAATAAAGTTAAATTTTGGTAGAAATATAATAAATAAATAAATAAATAAATTTTTGTCGAAACTAAAATGGAAATGATTTTGACCGAAATGCATAGATTTATCTATTTATATGCATGCATGTATGATTGTTCCACCAAAACAAAAACCAAAAAAAAAATTGTGTTGGTCTCACCTCCATGTAAACCGCTACCACGAGATCACGTAGAATTAGTTGGTTTGACTGCTATACCTACAAATGCTCATATAAATCGTCCAAATAATGAATTCATAATTTCACACATAGATGTTCCAAATTCAACTGATGATAATGATTAGTTATACTACGTTATAATTAATAAATTATATATATGTCAAGTACATTTTAATGATAAGTTAAATTTACTTATGTTTATTTTAAATTTTAATTATATTTATATTATTTCTCGTATATTTTTTTATGTAGTAATATATAAAAAATAGACTATATCAGTAGTTAATTATCAAAATTAATTTTAATTAATTAAAATAATATTTAATATTATGATAAAATTAATTATAAATTCTTTCATAATTTTTAAATTTTTATAATTTTTTTTTAAAATTTATCATATTTTTTAATTTGAAGTCAAAGTACAGTCAAAATATAATCAAACTCTGATTAACATATAATTAATAATTAAAAAAATCTTTCGACCGAAACTGAAATGACTGAAATTAAAATTGAAACGGTCGAAACGTATCAATTTCGCTCGGTGCCGCAATTAAAACTAAAATCGAAATTGAAAACCTTGATTTCAAGAAAGAAACCCTTGGGAGCTACCTCGTACCAAAAGCAACGTATTTTGCTATGTTCAATTTTATAATATTGGTAAAGATGGTTTTTGCAACCCAGCCCATTTTTACCAAGTCGAGAAATCGGGCCTGGTCGGCCCGGTCTAGCCCATTAACAGCTCTCAGACTCATCCTCTCGTACTCCTTCTTCAACCTACCACTAGCACCATCCCTTCTTCCATGGCAACCTCTGTCTTCTTCTCCTCCTCTTCATTTCTCCTCAAATCCCGCATACTCCCCTCGACCACCTCCTCTCGCCGGCGGGCACGGTTCGGAGCGGTGGCCTACATGGAGCGGAATCCCAACTCTGCCGCCAGCATAGCCAGCAAGGTCATCGGCTCCCTCCCCGTCGTCGGCCTCATCGCACGGATCTTCAGCGACGAGGGCGGCATCGGCGACGACCTTGTCGACTTCGCTGAGTTCCGCCGCCGCGTCGGCAAGAAGTGCGGTGTCACCGACTCCCGCGCCTTCTACGAGTTCCAGGACCGCCGCGGCCGGGTCTGCACTCTCCTCCAATTCATTTTTTACCCAAATTGTCGCTGACTATCATCTTTGATTGTCTGATTTCATATCATTTCTGCTCTTTTTAACTGAATTGAGTGTCCAATAATTTAAGTAAAAGAGGATTATGATTGGCTCATCATCTTTGATTTCGTAAAATGTAAAAAAATATTATAGATAGTCAGGAAATGGGGAATAAGTCTATGTAGCTTCATATTTAATGCTGGTAGAATTTCTACAGTTTATTGTATTAGTGTGCAGTTTTGATGGACATAAAAATTGGATTTTTGACACAATCCCATCTCATTTTTCTTCTGCCTAACTGAATTTAGAATTTAATAACTGAATAGAATAGAATTTGAATCCTATCTTTGTTGACATTAAAATTGCTGTTCATACTTTGGTTGTCCATCTTTGATCATAAGCTGTAAGGAAATATTGTTTCAGAATGTCATAAAATGGAAAAAAAAAAAGAGCATGCGGTGGAATCAATCTATATTTGTCTGCCAAAAGGGTTGATCTCTGAGATGGAGTTTGCTCCTTTCTGGTAGGCAGGAGATCCATTGAATGTTCTTCTCTGTTGTTGGTTGGCTGCTGTTGGTGCCGGTCTATTGAAGTCCGAAGAGATATTTGAAGGGGTAGCCAGGCTACGGATTTCCGATGACATTGAGTTTGAAGAGCAGAATTTTTTTGCGATGATGACCACTACAAAAGAGGTTATTGTTATTCATTGCAGTTCATTTCTGTGTAATCCTTTTTTGTCATTGTTCAGATTTTGTCTCTTAGATCTTGCTTTTGACATATAAAATATAGAATGCTTATTGCAAATAGTGTTTTTGCACATCTTTAGTCATAAAGCTTCGTGCGGTGGGTGTCTTTTTTCCCATGTTGGAAATATGTGACGAAAGCTACCAAGTTCTGCCAATTGCTGTTCTAGCAGGACTCTATCATGCCAAGTTGCCCTTCTAGGGTGGCTCAAAATCATGTTAAGTTTAGTTAGTATTCTTGGTTATGGGATAAAAGGCTGTTGAATATGTTTTACGCAATTAAATTTTTTTTTTAAAATAGGAAATTAGACCAGGGGTTGAACAGGGTGCTGAATAACACGGATAGATTACAATTGTTGTTTGAAAAATATTCCGTCCTTAGGTTTTTATTGCTCTTTCATATTCCAAACTTGGAGATATATGGTGTCATTTCTATGCCATTCATGCATTGCATTTATTGTTAACCTTCATCTGGCTTGTGAACTCTAGAAGCTTTCTAATATGCATGTTGCTTGTATTCAGCTTCAAATGGCTACAAAAGTAGGTGAAATTAGTAGTTGATTTTCCTTCTTGAACCAGGACTACTCATGTTTACAGGCATCAATGTACAAAGGTTTTGGCTAAGGAAAACTTGTATGGAACAAAAACATATAGTAATATGCTCTTTTATTGAAGCGACCTTCGACAGAGAGTTTGCTGGTTGTTAGAATCCCTTAATGGCTAGTTTGCTAAAGAATTTTCCACTCTTATGTTCTTTGAAGATATAGATCAAGTCTACTGTGTGGTTGTAGTGTAGGGAGCTTTTGTAAGTGTTGTGTTCAATATTTAGATGGGATGTGTGAGATATCTTGAGAACCATTCTGAGAAGAAAGCATATCGGGTCTCTCCCTCCTCTCCACCCACACACCCCCCAGTGCAATTATCTCATTATTTAGATTCCCTCTCTTTCTTTCTATTATTCTATGTTGCCTTTCTATTATTCTATTATTCTATGCTTCCTTTTTGTTATTTCTGTTTTTTCCTTTTTGGTCTCAATTTTGTTGAAAATAAGGACTTCTCACGTGTATGTTAGTCACATGATAAATTAAACAAAAAATAATAAAATAATAGTAGATATAATATTTATGTGAAAAATCTTTTAACAAAAAGAGAAAAACCACGGGACATAAGAATCCATTAAGTAATATAACAAAGGTACAACATTACTTCTCAATAACATAAAGTAGTCATATAAACTACCCAAATAATAGGAGAGATAATAATCTATTAGGTAAAACAGTATATGCCAACACTTGATTGTGTATCAATTATGAGGATAATTTTTTCATATTTCTCTGCAACACTCCTCTCTTTGCTTTTTCTACCTCACACACTCTCTCTTTACTTATTAGTTACCTAATTTCTACTCTAATGTCTTCTCCTTACTCCTTTTACTCTCCTTTTATAAGCTCCCGGATGGAGTAATTTCAAAAGAGTTATATAATGTAGCTCATAAGTAGGGAAAGAAAAAAACCAAGCCATTCATATGGCCTTCCAATGTTCCTTTATGACTTCATCACAATCATTTTTTTCTTATTTGTAATGGATAATAAATTTACATAAAACCTCTTAACATTTATATTTTTGTATTTAAGACTTGATTATGTGGATGAAACAGTTCTAACAATTCTCTATCTCCAGATTCATGAGAACGGTTTTCTTTTTCTTAATAGATTTTATGCCCGAGTTAACACTCTCACGTGGCAATCATTCCTAACAAGTCACAATAGAATTCATACTTATTATTTGGTAAGGTCTTCATCATCATATTTAACATATTTTTATTGGTATAAATTTTCTCCAGCTACATTAACTGACTCTCAATGATAACTCCTGAATTTAATGATAACAAACATTAATGTGTTTTGCTCTGATACGGTATGTTGTATTCTTGTTTAGATTAATAGCATTCTAATTGTTACAGTGCATGACATATCTATCTTGTTCTAAATCCAATTTTTAAATAAATCTCCTCATTCACAACATCTCTGTACTTGTCTCAGTAGTTGTTATGAACTCAACCTTTGTGATTGAAAGAGTAACATATTTCTGCAACTTTGATTGTCACAAGACAATTCTCTTTACGAAAATGAACTCATATCCTAAAATTTTTTTACAATCAACATTATTTATTATGTCGGCATTAGTGTATTCTTTCAACACTGATTTCTTACTACTAAAGCACAAACAACATTTGAATGTCCCTCTAAAATATCTGAGAATTCACTTTACAATTGTCAAATACCCTTTTCCAGAATTAAACAAGTACTTGCTCACCGTATCAACAATAAATGTAATATTTGGTTTAATATTCACTTTTGCATTCATCAATTTTCCCATTGTTAAAGTATATGAAACCTTTTTCATTGGTCTCTTCTTTTCTTCAATTGTAGGTGATTATTAGACACTTAACTTGAAGTGACATACTCACAAACTTAGTATTCTTCAAATTGAACTTCTCCAAGCTATTTTTAATATATTTTTCTCATAATAAAGAAAGCTTCTTATTTTTTCTATCCCATGTGATTGTCATTCTGAGTATATGTTATGCAACTCCCAAATCTTTTGTCTCAAAGGATTTGTTTAAATTTTTCTTCAACCTATTACTTTTTTTTGTATTTTTTCCAATAATTAGCATACCATCAACATAAAACAATAGGATAATGAAGTTATTCTCAAAAAAATATTTAATATAAACACAATAATTAGAAGTCGTTTTTTTTATTCATGACATGACATAAAAAATCAAATTTTTTATACCATTGTCTTGGAGTTTGTTTAAATCATGTAAACTTTTTTCAACTTACAAAACAATTGTTCTTTGTCCTTGACTTTAAAACTTTTTGCTTGCTTTATATAAATGCTCCCCTTTAAATCATCATACAAAAAAGTTATTTTGAGATCTAACCATTTCAGTTGCAAATCTAAATTAGCAGTAAGAGCTAAAACAATACAAATAAAGGACAATTTCACAGCATGTGAGAAAATTTTATCAAAATTAATATCTTTTCTTTGTTGAAAATTGTTTACAACAAGCTGAGTCTTGTATCTAACTTGTTTTTCTCTTTCATTCTTTAATTTGAAAACCCACTTATTCTTTATGTCTTTCTATCCATCGATAGCTGCACCAAATTATAGGTTCCATTTTTATGTAAGAAATTTATTTTTTCTTGCATAGTTATGTACCATTGTTGTGTTTATGTGTCTGTGCTTTCTAAAAACTTTTAAATCCATCATATTTAGTAATAGTAACATACTTAGAAAAATAATACATACTTGATGTTTGATGCAGTTTTTGTGATTTTCTCATTAATAGAGGCTACTCCTTACTTTCAGTCTCCCCCTGCTTAGCACTATCTTCGAGAAAAATATTTCTATTATGTGTATTATTTGTATTGTTAATTGGCACAAGTAGAACAGAAATTAAATCAACATGCATACTACTTCAAGTGTCTAATCTTCGAAAAATCCGCATCTTTGTTTCTGGTAATCTTTTTAGCTTTTGAATCTCACAACTTGTAATCAAATTTTTCGTCTGTAGAGCCCAAAAAATACATTATCTTGTTTTTCCATCAAACTTTAATTTTCTGATCCGTTGATATATAACAAAAGCTTTGTAGCCAAATACTCTTAAATAATTAATAGAAATATCTTTATCAATTCATACCTTTTCGAGATATTCTCCTTCTAATGGAGTTAAAAGAGATTTATTTATTACATAACAAGCAATCTTTAGTGTCTCACTCTAAAAAGGTTTTAACAACTTAGTATTTGAAAACATATACTTGATTCTTTCTTTAATTGTGTAATTCATTTTTTTTACTACACCATTTTGCCGAGGATTTTTAGGAATTGTCAGCTTATACCTAATGCAACAGAGGGTGCAATATTTTTAAAAGACATAAAAGTATATTCAAGACTATTGCCTATGCGCAAACATTTTGTAGATCTACTAATTTCTCTCTCAACTTTAGCATGAAACGTCTAAAAGATCTTAAGAACCTCATCCTCAAGTTTCATAGGATATGATGCTCATACTTTTTCGAAAACATTATCTATAAAAGTAACAAAATATAAAGTACCAACAAGAGATTTATCTCTCATGTTACAAGCATCAAAATGAACTAAGTTCAAAATATTTATCTCTCTCAACTTTAGCATGAACGTCTAAAAGATCTTAAGAACCTCATCCTCAGGTTTCATAGGATATGATGCTCATACTTTTTCGAAAACATTATCTATAAAAGTAACAAAATATAAAGTACCAACAAGAGATTTATCTCTCATGTTACAAGTATCAAAATGAACTAAGTTCAAAATAATTTTTTTTTTCCGCTACTAGGAAAACTGAAAGTAACCTTCTGTCGATTGTCAAATAAATAATGAACACACTTATCAAAATTATCTTTCAAATTTGAGAGGAGTTTTTTCTTTACTAGTGTATTCATCCCCTTTTTTCTACTGCGTTCAAGTATCTTGTGTTACAAATCTGCTAAAAAAATTTTCTCCATAGTGGTCAGTCACTTTTATGCAGTTTTTTCTGCATCTTATACAATTTGTAACACTTTCTTCCTCTAACTATTACTAGAAAATTTTTTATAAGCTTCCAAACTTCATTACCAAAGTGAGTTTGAAAGTCCTCTTCATTTAGTTTTTCTGCAAATAATAGGTTAAGCCTAAGGTCTAGAACGTTCCTGACCTCTTTAAAAACTAATTTGCGTCTAATGTTGATTTCAATGTTGATGTCATCAATTCCGATAATTTTCAAAGTGTCATTGTCACCTATTTTAACAAAGTTGAAGTATCTAGATTTCTAGTTGCTGAAGAAATCTCAACTCAAGGTAGCGTGATACAAAGCATCAGTATCAACAATCTAGTCACTGCCTTGGCATGCTACACTAAGACAAGTTTGCTTACAGGAAGAGAGGATGAGAACATTCTTATGTAGGGGAAATAGCAGCTACGCCCCATGGTCCTAAGCGTTTGGAACCAACTGACGATGTATGTTGTCCAACCCGAGAGGGGATCTGTTCCAGAAGGGAAATGGGTGATGCAGGATTACCTGAATAAGGTGATGCTCATCACCAGATCTGCCTCCCGCTGTGTAAGCTGTGCCTTCACCTCCTCCAACTGAGCCTGGGAAGCAGCAGGCAAATCCTAATGGATTGAGTCAACAGTTGGCTCCATATGGTGTCAAAGAGTAGGTAGAGTTGGGTGTTCAGTAAAGAGGGGGAAGACTGGCGTTTGTTTGGGAAAGGTGGCTTTTTTGACTCTCCTGGGGCTTGGTTCCTACGGAGTGAAGAAAGTGGGCTTTGCCCCAGCTACCGCTATCCTTGGGAAACCAAGCTTCTTGCTTGACCCTGACAACCCGTATTGTTCAATCATAGTAAAAGTCGTCTACCCTGCCTTGTCAGTGAGAAAATGGAAAGATTGGCATTGTGTATAAGATCATGAAAGCGATGTCCTATGTGAATATGTGCCCAGTGAGGTTCTGATTCACTAATGGTGAATGTGATCTCCTAACAGGTCACAGCGAGACAAGCTGTTTATCATTACGATAGGTGTCAAGTGGAAGTGCAGTGATGCAACACTACTCTACAGTAACATGAATTAGTTATACAAAGTACCCAAACAAGAGGAAAGATAGTATCCTATTAGTTTGAACATCACATGTCAACGCTCGGATGAGGACAATGTTCTCATCCTTCTCTACAACACTCCTCTCATTGTTTTTTCTACCTCACTCTATCTCTCTTTGCTTGTTGTTTGTCTAATTTCTGCTCTAATGTGTTCCCCTTGCTCCCTTCGTAATGTAGCTCACAAGTAGGGAAAGTGAGAACCAAGCCACTCATAGGGTGGGATCCTTTTTTTACTTCCTCACAACCACCTTAACTTTTATATTTATGTATTAAAGACTTGATCATGAGGATGAAATAGTCCCAACAAATTCTAATATGTCCTTTTATGTCTAAGCGCTGAATGCTCACATTGGTTGTGGGGACTGATTCTCGTAAAGGGAAAAAAATTCAAAGTACAACATGACTATCCTTCCTTTCCTAGCAACTTTCACCAACTAGAAGCGTGATGTGATAGTAATTCTTCTTCTGTTTGATAATTGTGGTCTGCATCTCTCTGCTAATTTTGCTTCATTTACATAGATTCACATGATAATATCTTCTTGGCTATAATTTTTTTTGCAGAGACGAGCAAAGACCAATGCCCCATCTCCCCAAGTTCCTATGTCGATCAGAGTGGAGAAAGCTCTTGATGCTATTTATGTTTGTTGCTTTGACAAAGATCCCATTGAAGCAGAAGATGCGAGATTACTCTGCATCATGCTAAATGCAGTTTTCCCTTCTGTCGGTAGATCTGAGATAGCTAGGATAGTCAAGACAATGGCCAAAGAAGTCGCTGAAGGAAAAAGGTTGACTTATCAAGAGCAAAAACCTAAGGCCAAAGAACTCACTGAACGACAGCTGAGGGAGATGCAACAGTTGAAGGACTTGCAGTTTTTGAAACAAAAAAGGGAAAACTCCGGTTAACACCACGTATTTTTTGTAAGATTGTAGATGAGAAAATAAGTTCTGTTATGTTGATTATAGCTCTTTATGAATTGCACAAGTGAGCCTGAAACCAGGTGGAGAGTTGCTTGTTTCATCTTTTCTTCTTGTAATCGGTTGTTAATAAATTTGATTCTCAGGCGGTATAAACAAAGCAAAACTCAGTGGAGTATTTGTAAAAACCTTATAAAAGAGTTTAGTTTTAATGACTTTGATCATGGGCACTGCCAAAATGTCCTACAACTTCGGAAAAAAAAAAATTCTACGTCTCTAGACTAACAACCGTTCTCTATGCTAACCTCTCCAGATTTTCTCTGAGAAAAACTGCTATTTTTCACCATATTGGGACTTGTACTCTCCAAGCACACGTTCATGATTTCCTTGATTGAGCAATCTTTTCTGCTTCAAATGAAATTCCTCATGCTTCCAAAATGCAAAAGCTGTTCTTGATCATATATTCAATGAACCTATTCTCGTAGCCTCTCAAGTATGCTCGAGGTGTTCAAACCAATTTTGGAGGACAGAACCTGCAGAAACAGAGGAAAAAAAAAAAAAACTAATTTAATTACAAAAATTATATATAAGCATTTGTGATTATTTTGGAGTGGATTGTGTGGAAGATCTTGTCCCCATATGCACCTTCTTCCTCAAGAATCCCCATAACCTCATGCATATCAAAACCAGCTCCAGATTGGAATTCACATGCCTCAGTTCAACAACAGGCAATAAGCCATCATTTCTCTCCTCGTTCATCATCCCGGTCTCTTTCCTCCTCTGCTTCAGCTCCTCAAGTCTCTCCCTCAGCCTCCTGATGTATGTGGCTGCCTGGTCCAAGTCATCCTGTTGTGTTGGCGAATCCTGCATCATCATCATCACCAAATCCAAATATTTCGCATTGCTTATAGCTTGAACTTTCGATGCTCTTAATTATCAAAAGTGAAATGCAGATATTTGAAGTAAAGTTTTAAGTTTTATAAGTTTCACCCGAAATATTTCGGTTTTGGCGTAATCTGAAATATTTTGGTCTAATTTTGATTTCTGATTTTCAGAATATATTATTAAATGTTATATGTCAATTTTAGTTTAAATATGATTATTAGTTTAGTGGTTAAGAATTTAAACTTGGACCACAGCAACCTGAGCACGATTTTGGCGAATCCGAAATAATTGATTTTGATTGAAATAACCGTTTCAATTCTAGAAACTGAAATTTAAAACTTTGCTTTGAAGTTATTATCTTGCAGTGATTAGGGATGAGAGAAGAGTTTGAAGCAGAGGCTCTTAATGGTGCAGCCTCCTGTTCTTCTCCATTGTCTTCCTCTCCAGCTTCGCCCCCTACTGCGGAGCTCTTCATCTTCTAAACTTGAACAGAAAAGGGAGAAGAAGAGGCTAGGATTTGAGCTGCATATAGGGATGAGTTAAAAAATCTGACCCAGAGGATCCATATATAATTATCAAAAATTCAGAAACTTATGAGTAATTAGGCCAAATTTTAGGGAGGTACATATAATTAAGTTTAGAAAAGAAAAAAACGGAGGTTGATTTGTGACTAGTGTTGGCCAAAATGGAAATCAAGCAATTTTGGCTAACTTTGGAATGCTTTCCTCGTGCGAAGCAATTTTTGCATGTAATTTCAAAATCATGAATTAGGAATTCAATCTCGTTTAGAATCTTCCACAGATTTTGAAAAAAAAAAAAAAATTGGAGAAAAATAAAATTTTGACCATGTTTGCATATACCATTATTTTACACAATTAAGCAACGCTAATCTCATTTCCTAAAAATTTAAGACGAGACTTTGCCCTTTTTTTAAAAAAAAATCCTAGGAATTTTCAAAATTACAATGAAATTAATCATATCTAGAGTTTTATGTTCAAATTGAGCACTATTTGTCCATATTATTTTAGTTCTATTTATATTATCTTTTTGTCTTTATTATATTGTGTAATTATTTAAATTATTGTCTTTCTACTTATACAAGAAAAATTATTGGTGATTTTAAAAACGAGAAGGATCGTGTAGTAAAATTAAAAAATTTCATGGAATTATCGATAATTTTTTCATTTTTTTTTTCTAATATCATTTTTGGAGACGAATTCGGTCTATACGATGGCAATTGTAACAGTGAATCGGGACCACAAATATTCAAATCTATATTCCGAAAGTGAATGAATTAAATGGGCCTTATAGTAGATTTGAACAAATGATTTAGGATAAATAGATGAAATTTTAATCCGATCAGTGAAAAAATAATTATAATATAGATATATATATAAATATATATTATATATTGGTTGCCGATCCCAATTAACGAGAAACTAGTTTTTTTTATTATTTTAAAAAATATTCATGCAATAATTTTATATTAAATAATTAATTGATTTTTTTTTAAAAAAAAAGAAAGTAGCTAAGTGTCTGTCGACATCGGGCCATCCCTTGCGGCTAGAATTCTCATAAGCGATGGAATCCAAGTCCGTCGTCTTCGAAGAAGGATGTGACAACTGACAAAATGTTTCGAATCGGTGAGATTCGTCCGCATTGAAATTGTGGTACAGCGACATCAACAGGCTGCGGCGACACGCGCGGAAAGACTATTAAGCCGTAATCAAACGCCTCCTCAGGCTCCATTTAATTTTGAAATAAAAATCAAGATCAAAATTAAAATATAAAAAAAATAATATAATTAAAATTTTGGATTTGAATATTAGCTTGGTTAGTAAACTGTATGTAATTTTTTAGATCATTATGAAAAAAAGGAGCTAAGGTTGTAGATAGAGTAGATCGTTTGAAGGATAAACTGAGTTTTCTTTCAAATTTTTTCCGTGTTTCACTACACCAATACAAAACCATTCTCGGTATTACTAATGCACCATTAAAAGTCTAATTAGTGTTAGAAATTTTTTTTAAATTCTTATTTGTGACGCTAACAAAACGTCACATTTAAGTAGCGCGTCACCAAATTTTAGTAACTCTAAATTAACGCTGCAATTAATATTAGCATCGCTAATGCCTTATTAGCGGCACTAACATTAGTGCAGCTAATGACTTCATTATAGCATCAAAAATAGTTGTTCACAGCAAAACATTATTTTTATAATGTGAAAATATGCGCAATACAATTTTATTCAACATGAAATATACAATCTTCGAATATAAATACTAACTACAAATACGAACTTCAAATATAATGTATATACAACCTCTAATGATAATCTCCAAATAGAATCTTGAATTGCATATACAATCTCCAATTGCACAACACAAATCACCCACAAAAACAAAAAAAAAAAAAAAAAAAACGCATCACTTCATTCCCTGCTTTGGCTAGCCTGCTCTCGGTTATTGACTCATAAACAGTATCCTCTTATAAATCTAAATCCCAAGACCCCATCCCTCATGTCCCTCTGTGCGGAAATCCACAAATTAACCAGCATTATAAAAGTAATAAACAAATATATCTAAGGAGTTTTTGATGCAGAGGGAGCTTCTTTGAAACCAATTTGAGTACCGCTCCTACTGTCTTTTGACATTGGAAAATATATTAGTCACAATAAAAAATAATATATATTAATATATAATTGATTTTTTTTATTTTAATTCTTAACTGATTCTAAAATCGGTATACCATTTTTTAATTATTCATTTTAAAATATTTTATTTTACATTAAAATCCTATAAAAATTTAATTTTAAATACACTAATATATAAATTTTCCAAAAAATTTATTTTATTCATTATAATCTTATAAAGATTTAATTTTAAATATATTAATATACATATAACATTAAAAAAATTTATATTTTAAACTTTTATATTCCGATTGGCAACGCGGCAAAGCACAATTTCAATATAAGCATGCTAGCTGTCCACTTCTTCCACAAGGAATTAAAACCTGCAATTCATAAAACAGACAAAAAAAAAAAAAAACGCGTGGCTGCAGTTTGTGCTAATGAGATGAGTTATGCTGTTAGCACAGCGAGCCAGACAACATTGCCTGGTTGCCTTCTGCTTCTCTGAATTCAAACTTGCTTCAATTCAAGCATGGATGCTTTTGGCATTTTCTTTCTTCAGAGAAATTCAAAGTTCAATACCTAAAATTTCCTCTGCATGGGTCCATCTAACAACTGCTATATTTGCTGCTGGATGTCATGAATTTGAGACTCGAAATATGTTTCACCGTCCTGATTGTGAGTAGGTCGTCTCCCTTTTTGGCAGATAGATGGGTTGAACCTAGATTAAGATTGAATAAAAACAAGAGTGCGTAAGTTTCCCGTTGGGCAACGTAAATAACTTTGGCCGTCTTGCTATATAGATGCCGCCCGCAAGCGATTCTCCTTTGCACTCGCTCTAAGGGTCCCTTGCACTTCCTTGTGTGCCTTCTTGATCTTTTGCCTTGACTTTTGGTTTCCGGTAATGGAGAAGCCGACGAGGAAGATGCTGGAGAAAAAGCGGAGGCAGCTCATGAAGCGCCTCCTCTTCCACCTCTCCTCCATCATCCCGAGAGACCAGGCAAACACCTCAAAGGTATTATGCACTAACAGTATATATTTGTGCAAGTGTTATTCTTGTCTTACTGAGAACCTGATGCTTCTGAAGGAGGCGGCTACACAAAATTATATCCTGGATCAAGCCAGAAGTTACATACAGTCTTTGAAAGGCCGAGTCGAAGCACTGGAGAAGATGAAACCGGAGACTAGGGTCCAGAGACACACGAGGAATCCTACTGATGCCATGGTAACAGAAGGCTTGCCGGAGATTGAAGTGACGTACCAAGAGCCTTGTCTGGAGGTTGCCATCAGAAGAAGCCCGAACAATTTCCGGGGGTTTATTTATAAAAATTCGAATTTCGAGGACGTTTTTGTAAATCTGAGTTATTTCGGGGTGTTATTTGCAAAACACCGAATTTCGGTGCGTTAAAAAAAGTTTTTAGGGGTGTATGTGTAAAATAACCGAGGGTAAAATCGGAATTTTCTGATAAAATTTTGATTAAATAACAATGATGGGACTGTGGGTAAATATTTTCGAATTTGAGGGGTGGGGGTAATTAAATAAAACCTTGATAAAAAAATTTCGCTCTGGCCCGAGATCGTGCCTCGTCATCCAGGCTTTGTTGCCTGTCTCCTTTACACTCAAGGACACAGTTATACGAGCCTATAAAATAAATCCTGTTCAAGTAAGGTCGTGACCGGTTATCTTCAAAAGATGTATTTAACGGAACTGTGCCCGTATAATTAACCGATGTGGGACTAAAATATAGTCATTAGTGGGCTGTGGATTTCTCTTGCATCGGTCCTCTTCTTCACCCCCGCCCCCGGTATCTCTGGCGGCGGCGGCGGATGGGGTTGGGGCTCCGGAGGTGGAGGCGATGGGGGTAGTTTCTGGTCCCACATCTTCTCTCCTCTGGCCGCGATTGCGAAGGAGGAGAGGCGGTCTGGTTCGGAATGGGACTCTCATGGCCTGCCTGCCAACATCGTCGTCCAACTCAACAAGCTGAGCGGCTTCAAGCGGTACAAGATCTCCGAGATCCTCTTCTTCGATCGCCGCAAGCGGAACACCGTAGCCGGCAGCCAGGACTCGTTCTTCGAGATGGTCTCCCTCCGCCCGAACTTTCCATGAGGTTATCCGTATACTCGAGGAGGAAGGAGCTGATGTTGTTAGTGCCTGCTTCTCCACAATAGGGCACAATATTTTCTGCAGTATCCACTCGAAAGTAATCACAATTATTCTTTGTGTGCTAGTCCTCAAGTTGATACATAGTTTATTAGAACAATATATTATCGTAACTAACAGAACATGCTTTCTTCTCTTTTTCGTCTCGTTAAGGCTATCTCCACAAGAATTGGATTGGACGATGCAAGGATCGCTGAGAAGTTGAAGGAATCGATCGATTAGAAAACATACATGAAGAAAGAAAGGACTGGTGATGTGGTTCACCAGATATGTTTTGTTTGAGAACGCGGGTTGACCCAGGACTGAGAAGCTCCGACTCCAAAAGGAATTGAGAATGATGTTTCTGCCATATGTTGTCATTGTCTGCAAACAAGTGACTGCGGGAGGGTTCATACATGCATGTTTCTAATTATCATAGTGCACCATCAGATAAATAATATCATATCGATATCAATTTTGTAGATTTCAAGCAGAAAATATCAGATATGGCACATATATTTGTAGCTTTTACTTGTCATCCTTAACTTCTTGATGACAAGGCATAAAATGAAATCCATGTCCATAGAGAAACAAAAAAGATCAGAAAATTCTCTGAATTCGAAGCGATGGAGGCCAATCCACCTTACTTGGGTTGGTAAGGCATTTGCTTTTCAAGTGGAGGGGTGGAATTCGAATTCCATGAGAGGTGAATAAGGTGTTTAGATGTAATAAAATGTTTTATCCACATATATAGAAAAGGCATGATGAACAAGATAGTTATTGAAACTGAAAATTGGAAATGTATAGTACTTGGATATATTTTGATGATTGTGTGACGATCGTGAGTGGTGATTAAGGAGTTAACATGGTTCTATGTAGAATGGAGTTGTTAATAAAATTTTAAATTATATTTAGACGAGTAGTGCGTGAGTAAGGCAATGATAATGATAATAACAGCTATAATGAAGATAAAAATAAATAATTGAGCGCAATGTGGTTGTTTCTGAGTCACAGAAAATCTTAATTCTGAATCCTTCGCTTTCGTGATCGTATGGTGAGTTTGGTAAAAAATGATATCCAATAAATCCAAATAGAAGATAATTGGACTATTAAAAAAATAGTCAATTATTTTTTTCATATTTGATTATTAGTCAAATTAGTAAACATCACTTGAATATTAATATTTTTTTATCAAAAATAACTCTGTAATAATGTAATATTAACAAAACTAATTATATTTTTATAATAATTTAAATTTTTTAGCAACTTAAGAAAAGTAATGTTAGTTTTTTTTTAATAAAAGGTAATTAGATTTTTAATTTTATTATACTTTTGACGTTTGATTATTAGTCCCACTAAGTTTAAGTCTAATTCTACTTCTAGTCTCTCAAATCAAACGAGGACTGAGAAGGATCATCTAAGTACAGGAAATTAATAGTTGTGGCTTCTTGCATTGTCATGTGATTCATGGAACTTCACCGATTAAGTTCCACTTAAACGCTCCATTGTGGGCGATTTCATAGGCTGCGCAAAGAAAAAAAAACCCTAGAATTGCCAAGTGTCGACAAAACTTTCTCCTGAGGGGACCATCGATCAACTCAAGCTTAAGGTTCATGTGTCTTTGCTCCCTTGTTTCTTGATATATAAATGGGACCCTCAGGTCATTCTCCATAAGCTTTCCTTTTTAGTCTTCCTTTTCTGGCTTCTTTTGTCATCAAACTCAGAATTATTATCTTCTTCTTTTGCCTTGGCCTGCATTTTTCCTTGAAGGGAAGGGAGATGGAGGCCAGTAGGACCAGTGCGAAGCCAACGAGAAGAACCGGAGGATGCTCATGAAGAGCCTTATTTTCCGACTCTCTATCATCATCCCAAGAGACGATACATACACATCAAAGGCATTATATATAGTTAATTTCTTTGATCTCTTTTTATTTTTTTCTGATGCTTGATGCCAATCTTTTCCTGTGACTATGTTTCCTAATGCTTTGCAGGAAGCGTTAACACAACTGGATCTCCTAGAGCATGCCACGCCTTACATACAGAAGATGAGAGAAAGAGTTGAATTGTTGAAAAAGAAGGAATTGGAGATGAGAGTGAAAGGAATCCGCAACAGTAGTACTAGTGATTCCATGATAAGCAGCCACAGGTTGCAAAGAAGTCGAAGTGAACTGCAATGAATCTCGCTTGGAGGTGGTAATCACGAGCGGGCTGAACAAGAGCTTCATGTTTAATGAGGTTGTCAGCATTCTCGAGGAAGAAGGGGCCGAGATCGTCAATGCCTGCTTCTTCACACTGGCGAACAAGATTTTGCATGTCATCCACTCTCAAGTAATCACTCTTCTTTTTTATTTTCATTCCTTTGTGAGTTATTTCGTTTGTTTCGCTGTCACATTTGTCTAAATCATGCCATAGGATTGTCAGTAGTCTTGCCTTATCACTGAAGGATTGCTACTTGCAATGCAAGTGCTCACCTGTTAACAAATATTCAGAAAATTCACAACTAAAATAACTCGAAAGCAAATGCTCACCTGTTTTCAATTTTCCCGCATCAGGCTGTCTCATCGAGAATTGGTTTGGAAGCTACAAGGATCACAGAGAGGCTAAAGGAGTTGGTTTCTCTTTGCCCTTTTGTTCTCCAATTGAAGTAAGGTTGACCAAGAACCACAACCAGTAAAATTTCTACATTATAATTTATCAAAGATGGAAGTTTCCAAGAGAGCTTTAGAGAAGGATGAGAAGATGGAGCGTGGCTAAGTTTCTCTTCTGGAAAATTGTAAAAATCTATCCACAAAACCTAGGGCTTCTGCTCAAGTTGTGTCACTGTTTCCTGCAATGCATTAGCTAGCAAATGAATACAAGCAATTCCTTGAACCAGATGTCTCTCTCTTCAACGTGGTAATACTTAGCGAAGTCCGTAACAGGAGATCACAGTACCTTTGATGTGCTTGTGCGGTCTCTAGGTATGATGGAGGAGAGATGGAACAGGAGATTCTTCATGAGAATCCTCCGGTTCTTCTCCACCGTACGTCTTCCTCTCCGGCTTCGCTGCTGTGCCGCTTCCCTCCATCTGCCTCTCCGTCGTCTCGAGACCTGGCAAAAAGAAGATCAAAGAAATTATATACCATTTTTTAAATTTTTAAAAATAATGGGTTAATTGCACATATCTCCTCGTAATCTTCCAAAACTTACTTATACGTCCTCGATGACTAACTTCTCGTCTTTTTAATAATTGTATATCACACCTCACAATTTTCTCTGGTATTACAAAAAAGCTTTTCTGATTATTTTACAATAAATCTATAATTAATGTGTTAATTAAATTTATAAAATTACTATTCTATCCCTAATTAAATTTAACCAAAACGTGCCTTTCTTTATAAACCCATTCCCCTCTTTTCCTCTCCGCCTCCAATGGCTGTTTCTTTCCTCCTCTGTCTCCTCTTCCTCTTCCCCCCCCGGTCTCGTCCTCTTCCTACCAATACCTCCTCCTTTCTCTCACCTACACCCTTTCCACCGCCACCAGTCCTCTCTATTACCTTCCTAAATCCTCTTCCCTCCGCTCTTCCACCCGTCACTGTATCCACCACTACCTCCTCCTTCCTTTCACCCACATCCTCTCCATCACCATCACCACTCTCCTCTACCGCCTCCTCAAATCCTCCTTGATCCCTTCACTCCTCCATTCGGCACCACCTCCATCAACATTTCCTTTTTTCTCTCATCCACAACCTCCTTACTGCCACCACCTCCACTATTTTCATATTATTAAGAATATAATAATAATTTTGTATAAAATTTAACACCATTAATAAAATATTATCGGCATATTTTTATTCGTTAGAGTTAAATTTAATCAAAAGAATTTTTGTAAACTAATAAAAAATTATGAAAAATTATATGTAAATATTAAAAAAATAAAGAGTTGATCATAATTTTGAGAGATTGTAAGTTGTTTATAGGATAATTACGGGTAACCCCCGTAATTAGCCTTAATTACGGTTAACTCCCCGTAATTTCGGTAATTACCCCCACCCCTCAAATTCGCCCCTATTTATCCACAGCCCCTAATTGTTATTTAATCAAAATTTTACCAAAAAATTCCGATTTTACCCCGTTATTTTTACACATACACCCCTAAAAACTTATTTTTTTATAGTTAACCCTCCGGATTTCGGAATTTTACAAATAACACCCCGAAAGAACTCAGATTTACAAAAACGTCCTCCAAATTCGAATTTTTGCAAATAAACCCCCGGAAATTATTCCGATATTAAGAAAAGTCCCCGAAATTCGGATTTTTGCAAATAACACTCCGTCGCGCGGGCGGGAGTGGAGGAGAAGGCCGGCGGCCGGCGGCGGGCGCGGACGGCCACGGCCGAGGCCGTTCTGCCCCCGCGTGCCGAGGACGGAGGCCCTTGGCTTTGGCCGCCGCGCCCGCGCGCCGGCGCACCGGCCTCGGCCTCCGTCCCCGGCACGTGGGGGCGGAACGGCCTCGGCGTCCGTCTCCGCTCCCGCGTGCGGAGGCCGTCCGGCGCGCCGTCGGGCCTCCGGCGAGGGGTGTATTTGTAAAAATTAGTTTTAAAAAAAATTTAGAATTATTTTTTAAAAAAAATTTAATGGTCTATTTTTTAATTTATAAATATTAAATTTGTAATTATAAATATAAAAAACACTAATGTCTTTTTTGTAAAATTTTATTTAAAATATGATTAAAAATATAGACTTATTTATAAAAAAAATATTTAAGGGGTCTATTTGTAAATGTACAACATGAAACTTGTAATTTTAAATTTTAAACTTTGAAACCTTCGATGACTTATTTGTAAAATTTATTTATAAAATAAATAAAATTTGAACGTATTTATAAAGAAAAATATTAAAGGTGGTCTATTTTTAAATGTAAAAATGTAAAAATTAGTTTTTTTAAAAAATTAAAGTTATTTTAAAAAAAATTTGAGGGTTTATATTTTAATTTATAAATATTAAATTGGTAATTATAAATATAAAAACACTAATGTCTTTTTTGTAAAATTTTATTTAAAATATGATTAAAAATATAGACTTATTTATAAAAAAAATATTGAAGGGGTCTATTTGTAAATGTACAACATGAAACTTGTATTTTTAAATTTTAAGCTTTGAAACCTTTTGATGACTTATTTGTAAAATTTATTTATAAAATAAATAAATTTTGGACGTATTTATAAAAAAAAATATTAAATGTGGTCTATTCTTAAATGTAAAAAATAGTAAAAATTAGTTTAAAAAAATTTTACAGTTATTTTTTTAAAAAAAATTTGAGGGTCTATTCTTTAATTTATAAATATTAAATTTGTAATTATAAATATAAAAAACACTAATGTCTTTTTTGTAAAATTTTATTTAAAATATGATTAAAAATATAGACTTATTTATAAAAAAAATATTGAAGGGGTCTATTTGTAAATGTACAATATGAAACTTGTAATTTTAAATTTTAAGCTTTGAAACCTTTGATGACTTATTTGTAAAATTTATTTATAAAATAAATAAAATTTGGACGTATTTATAAAGAAAAATATTGAAGGTAGTCTATTTTTAAATGTACAAAATAATAAACTTGTAATTTGAAATTTGAAAATTTTAAACTTTCACTGTATTTTGCAAGGCAACGAGCGGACAGCGACGGCAAGTAGCGACGGCAGCAGCTGCGCAGGGACTGACGGCGGCAGCGGCAGAGCACAGCGGCGGCGGCGACGCAGATGCGTTTAGGGAAGAAGAGGGTTATATAAGAAAGTTCTGGACCTTTTTGTAATTCGGAATAATTTCGGAAAGTTATTTGCAAAAATCAAAATTTCGGGGACTCTTCTGTAAATTTGAATAATTTCGGGGTGTTATTTGCAAAAATCCCCGCGCCCGCGCCCGGGGAAGCAGGCGGAGGCCGGGGCGCCGGCGAGCCGGCGGCGGGAGCGGAGGCGGACGCCGAGGCCGTTCCGCCCCCGCGTGCCGGGGACGGAGGCCGAGGCCGGCGCGCCGGCACGCGGGCGCGGACGGCCAAGGCCAAGGCCGTCCGTCCCCGACACGCGGGCGCGCCGGCCTCTGCCTCCGTCCCCGGCACGCGGGGGCGGAACGGCCTCGGCCTCGGCCTCCGCGTGCGGGCGCGCCGGCCTTGGCCTCCGTCCCCGGCACGCGGGGGCGGAACGGCCTCGGCCGTGGCCTTCCTCGCCCGCGCCCGCGTTCGGGAGCGCCGGCTTCGGCCTCCGTCCCCGGCACGCGGGGCCGGAACGGCCTCGGCCGTCGCCGTCCGCGCCCGCGTTTCGGCGTGCCGGCGCCCCGGCCTCCGCCTCCGCTCCTGCCGCCGGCCTCCGCCTCCGCTCCCGCCCGCGCGACGGGGTGTTATTTGCAAAAATCCGAATTTCGGGGACTTTTCTGTATATCGGAATAATTTCCGGGGGTTTATTTGCAAAAATTCGAATTTGGAGGACGTTTTGTAAATCTGAGTACTTTCGGGGTGTTATTTGTAAAATTCCGAAATCCGGGGGTTAACTATAAAAAAATAAGTTTTTAGGGATGTATGTGTAAAAATAACGGGATAAAATCGGATTTTTTTGGTAAAATTTTGATTAGGTAATTACGGAAATTACGGGGGTTATCCGTAATTAAGGCTAATTACGGGGTCACCCGTAATTATCCCTTGTTTATATGCAATTAACTATATTTTTTTAAAAAAATGTAATTTAAAAAAAAAAAATACTTTGCGCATGTGGACTTGGGCGCGAGTACTTCGAAATTTGGGCGCCGCAGCCTCAGATTTGGCAGGCAGTCACTGCATCAGCGAGCAAAACAGGTCGCTGCTGCAACCACCTAGTGCCGGGTGGCAACAAGGGGCCCTACAACACTGTAAGTAGGGCCCACTTCAGCGTACGGTTCACTGCAGCAGCAGCCGAATTCGTATCAAATTACCAAAACGCCTCCATGTTAAATGATGGATTTCTAAAAAACTTAGACAGATCGCTTAGTTAATTTTTATATTTATTATTATAAAATTAAAATATTAGTTATAAAAAATATTTAGTTAGATAATTACGCTACTGTTTAGAAAAAAAATGATAATCGAAAGAGTCTGACAAACACTTAAATATTAACTAAACAGTTAAACTATTATTTGCTATTTAATATTATTAATTAAGGAGTAGTTTCAGGATGAACTTCTATCGTGCCTAACCACCTAAGGCTCACTTTGAGCACGTGTCGAGATATGGTCTTTCATTTATTTCCAAAATAGGCTGTGCATGCATCGCGTTTCGGTACTGTTTGATTCGATATTAACATCAAAGTGAATTATTTTCGTAAAATAATATTTTTTTTATTAATATTAATACTTTAATAATTTAAAATTTTAAAAAATATTTAATTTTTTAATAATAATTTAATTTAATAATAATATAAAATAAGTAATATTAAACTGTCTAGAACAGGAAATGAGCATGCGATTTAAAAAGTATCGGTGACGACCCTACTATCAAAAATTGGACTCCATCTCCCATCTGCCACCCACCATTTATTACTTGGGAGTCTAAATAATCATCAGCGATCAAACATCGATACCAAATAAGGATTATAAAATTATAAGTTAACAGCTTATTAAGACGATAGCAATGTTAATGAACTATCCGAAAATTTTTCATAAAACATTAGAAGCCAATGTTGAAAAAAGACCAAGCCGATCAGTAGTGTACCGTTGCTAGCCAATACCAATACGTACCGACCAAACCGCGTAGATATACATTTACATATACATAACAATCATTTGAGTTAAAAGACGTATTAAATATTGATTCGATTATTATAATCATGTATTAGAAGACTATTAGAACACTTTTTTGTGTCTGTGTCTCCAAGTTTTGGGTCAGCTGAGACTAGTTGGACATGCCTGATTGTTATAGACTTGCACGCATTCGATCCGGACGAGGCTCAGAAAAAAAAAAACCAAATAGGTTCAATCGACATGATACAGACGTTCACGTTTCATTTCCACATTGTTGACATGATTGGATCCCGGTGGGAAATTCACATCAATCTCGAACGAGAGAACCAAAATGACGAAGCATTCGCATGTTACGGCTACCGCCACCACCCGGTTCCATTATTCCTTCCAAAAAATCATCTCGATCGAAGAAGAAGACACGCGAAAGCCGAGCGCCTATCACGCATCATTTTCATCCTCTCATGCTTGGCAAGAGCTGAAAGTCATGCTTGGCCATGCATGATCAGTAGCCATGTACTACTACAAAAGCTAAGCGCCCGGCTGGGTGCGGTGAAATACAAAAAACATGGAAGCGTCACTTCTCCAAGAGAAAGTTACTCCAAGAGAATCGGTTGCAGTGAAGTGGAGGAAGTAGAGCCACTTCTGCTAGCTCCCTAGTTCTTTACCGCGACCGACTGGACCTTGAGAAGTAGAAACCCTAATGTGGTTGACAATATACCTCCAAGTTATGGTCCCATATGCTATATCCTCAAGGAAGCAAAGAAACACCTTGATGCGAAAAGAAGTGGCTAATATAGAGCAAGATAGGAGGAACATGCCACCCATCATCTTATCCTCACTGCAAAGCAACAAGAGAAGGCAAGGGAATCAATAGAGGTGAAGTCCCAATAGTCTTTTTGGTGCTTTCTTTATCAGCATTCCAAGCAAGAGCCATGACGAACCCGACCCTGTCCTGTATGAGAAAATTCTATTATTGTTCATGTAGTGCCTAGACAAGAGAATAGACAAAAGCTTTTAGGTCTGTGTTTGGCTTCTTTCTCAGAACCATCACAGCCATCTCATTCCTAGTTGCAATGGACTGTGGGCATCAAAAATTAAAATTTTCTTTCTTGTTCTTTAACCGTCAAACCAAACTCGTATCGCTTTGTCACGATGTATGTCTTCTTTCTAATTTTTTGGTCAAATCTAGCTTAGCTTCAAAATTCATCTTGGAAGAATTTATCAGAGAGAGAAGACAAGTAATCGGAAGATTGGACCACCATACTCTTGCCAAAATCGAAGAGATTTCATAGATTGATTAGTAGGAGCATGGCCCAAAGTATTTTTAAGATAAGTAATTAACAATTATACATCTAACCTGTTTAAGAACATTGTGGATGGGATCAATGCGATGCATCTGCTTTGAAATTTTTTTTTTTGTGTTTTGCTGCGGAGTAGGAGTGTCACTGACACTATAGAACAGAGTTAATAACTGAAGTTTCAGTGCCAGTTATCAAGAATCTACAATAAGATACAGGCTGCTTAACCTGCTACGCAAAAACTTAAAGTAATATACGATTGTCGAGACAATTTTTTACGGCTGTTCATGTTATCGAGATGGATAAAATAAACTACTATCGATTGTTATATTGACCCGTATATATCTCGATTATTGATGTATTATTTTTCTTTGAAAAACAAACAAATTCATTCACATTATCATCAAAAACAATTTTTCTTTTTCATTTTCATTGTGGAATTAATATTGTAATGCAAAATCTCAGTCTGGTTGCCATTTTTTTGTCCCCAATGCATGGCCAAGTGACATCAGACAATACACAAAGAAGGCTGTGACACTTCCTTTTTTCCCAAGGAATTTTTTATTGTTTCTTCTGCTTGCCAATCATCGGATGTCATGTTTGCGGAACCAAATCTGTTGCCTCTGAGTGTTCATGTCGAAGTGATGCAAGATTTTCCTTATTTGGTAATTTAATCTGGTGGTCCTCCATCTATCCATGGATGATCACTTCGACAACGAGTCCAGCAAGCACATATCCTCTGATGCCTAGGGTTTGTAGCTTTCTTCGTGAACATATCAGCTACGTTTTGTATATTCGGGTTTATTAATTAGTTTTATATATCTCTATCAATTAGTTGGTGAAAGGTGGGCATTTGGGTGGTCTTAATCCTAAACTCGCCTTAATCATAATCATGATCTTGTCCGAATAGCTTATTAGATAAGCAAGGCATAAAATGATTACTCTCTAGATATAGTTAAGTTTCTTATTACGTTGATTTCATAGAGATTACTCTAATTAATCCTGGTCCATTGGTTTATTATTAATCTCGATAGTGAAATAAAATTGTCCGACAAAGTGCTCAGACATCCACTGCTGCGCTGTTAAACTAGCAAACGTCAATTAAAGAAAAATCGTACAACCACGTGGATTCTAGAAGGCGAACCCTAATTTATTGATCAATTTCGCCATTTATAATAGTAATTTCAGTTTATTTTAATTAAAAAACTCGAGTATCTAATCTTGATTAAATCAAGATGATCTCAAATTAAATAGCTTTAAAATCTGAAAGTGAGTTATTGATGGTGGATTCGTGAATTTAATTCTGTCATTAGATGGACAGATTATATTATGGATGCGGATGTTGGGTATTAAAGAGAGACGGCTAGGTGCTGTAATTAACTCAATTAGAGCCAGTTTGTTAACGGATCAAAATTTAAGTTTAAAATTAAAATTAATAAATTACTAGTATTTTTTTAATTAAAATTAGTTTTATAATAATTTAATTTAATAATAATGTAAAATAATTAATATTATTTTTTTTAAAAAAATTTAAATCATAACTACTTCTGATATTGATTTGTTTATGATTTGCCCAAATAAGGAACGTGCGTCGGCACGTTATTTTTTAGCTTTGAATGCGAGCCGAATGGATCAGCTCAATTAAGACATCTGATTTGAATGCAGGCCTACGAAATGCTCTTCGTTGGTGAATTAATAGTTCCATTTTGATTTTTAGTGGTTTCTATTTTGTTTATTCCACGTCGTGCATCAAATATATATATATATATTATATATATATATATATATAGTGTAGAACAATTAGTATTTTTGGAAAAATTGCTTCTAAGGTTCTCGTCTAGCTGAAAAAATATTTTAATTTGTCAACCAAGCGTTATCATATGTTCAGTATCAAAACGAAATTAATTCTTTCAACAATTTTTTTGTTTACTGAACAATCAAAACGGCAAAATTTATCTTCATGGTCTCAAAAAAAATAAATTGCATGAATCAAATTATTTAATGTTTTTAGAGTTTTTTTATAAAAAATCACATGTTTTATTATAAATATATAAAAAATTATTTATCTTATCACTATTATAAATCGATTATTAAAAATAAAATTAAATGAGAATAATTTGAGTTTTTTTATATCAATCTAATTAATAAAATTAAATTCAATAAAAAGATTTAGATTACTTTTGTAAATTTATGATATAAAACGAGTAATTTTTATTATTAATAATAAAATAGATAAAATTATATATATTTACAATAAAAATATATAATTTTCTATTTAAAAACTAATGTTAGTAATTAAGCGAGTGCTAGCTCAAAAAAGGGAATTAGGTGATAAGATTAAGGAGAGAAGCTCAATTAATACTGTTGGATGTTGGAAGAACCGGCTCCTCAAAAATCGCCACTCAAAACACAAAAGCTCGCGCCGCATGAACCACCAAACCATTCAGGGCAGGTCGACTGGTTCTCCGAAGAATCATTCAGATGTTTCAGGACTCATCTGCATTGAGCTCATCAGCTTATTCATTCACGCCGCGCATCATTAACCACAATTTTCATTATTCACCAAATTGACTCTCACTCAATTTCGACCGATGCGCAAAATTTTATATTATTATTTTTACCGTTAGTTTCTCATCGAAACAATTAAATAAATATTTTTTTTTTTAATTTTGTCAAAAAAAATCACTGCAACAAATATTTATTTATTTATTTATTTTTTATGGTAAGAAGTGATTATAATAAAGACAGTAAAAAGGCAACGACTGCTTTCAACGCGGTTTGGTTGGAACTTCGTACTTCGAAGACAAGCACGAGTCCGACACGAGACAAGAACGCGGTTGCGGCGGGAAACGCGCAGGTCCACGCTCTCGCGCAAAAGAGATGACCGCTGCTCGACCATGCATTAATTTCCTCAAAACACCTGGACTTTTCTGCATAAAATTATTGCCGGTTGGCCCAAATCTGAAATTTTCGGGTTTGGCTCCATTCTCCAGTAGTGGGTTCGATGTGGGACCGGACCGTGAACAGGTCCCAAATTTTGCTGTCCACGAGAGATGGGACGCTTTTACAAGGTACCCCCTGTCTCACTTTTCTATGTTGGAAGAATAAAATTACAAAAAGTCCCTAAACTCTTTCTTAATCACAAAAATCCTCCGACTTCTGGGGATTTCCAAACTGATGAGAATAGTAATCATTTCATAAAAGATCATAACATTCTCATGTCTTTTTTATTAGTAGTGAAATTTTGCATTAAAATTGTAATATTTAAATCGAATCCTAACCCTTTAAGAAAATTTAGCAAAAAATTTTCTATAAAATTTGGAGATAAAAGAGTAGAATGATCAACATGAACCACGAGTTTGGTCCCGACTAAGATTAATTTATGAATTTCATTGCAAACAAGTTCCTATAAACTTTTTTCCTCAAACAAGGACATTAGGAAATTTCTTGAAAATATTAAAAAGCCAGGGATTTTATTATAATTATCCAAATGAAAAGTGCGCGCAAGCCTGTAAATACAGGAAATCTTTATTAGGAGGAAATCTTGAATGCAAATGATTTTTTCTAAAAAAGTGAAAAATATAGCTGAATTCCTAAAAATATTGGAATAAAAATATTTTAACAATTTTTCGTAAGCCTCTCGACTTATTTTTCATTTGAACCCAACGAGTTCTTTAAATTTTTATTAGCCATCCAAATTCCGATATTTAATTATCCGATTGGGCGAATGGACGTACACAGAAGCGCGAGTGACAAAGCTGGTTTCTTACAAATATTGGAAAAACTATATTAGAAAAAAAAAAATAATTTTCAAGCTCTAATTCTTTTTTATTTTGGTTGAATAAATTTTTAAAATTGTTTTATCAATCTCTTGTGTGGGATCAGTCATATTCGGTGTTTGATCGTCTGATTGAACGGGTAAGAGCATGTACGAGCAAGTGTTTTCGGCTGAGAGATAAGCTAAAAAAGAATTTTTTAAGAGACCGAAAAAATTAAGAAAATTGGTTGTACTAACAAAAAATTAAGAAAATTTTAAGAAAGTGACTAAAAAACTTATTTTGCCAGGCTCTTTCAGTTCCATCTGCTACTCGTTTCCTCGTCTCCTGATATTTCTTTCTCATGCTTCCGATAAATGCGACAATTTCGTGCAGTAATCGACTAATGATCATACTCTAATTATCTCGATAATAAATTAAATCTTTATCATTGATTTAAAATAAAGTGTAAAGATTAATTTACAGTAGATTAAATTTTTTTACCTTCCAATATAAATGAATGGTCATAATTTGATTTAATATTAGAATATGGAGTACAAAATACAAGACATGGGGTATTACAATAACTCTTTCAAGAAATTGTAAGCAAAAGCAAGCATTAATTGACATGCAACAACCAAACATATGTGCCCGACGCATCGGGTTCGAGATCCCAATCAAAATTAGTCATGCTGGAAAAGTCAACATCTTGGCAACCGCTGACATTATTTGGCAATGTCGTACCACAAAATAACTCATGGCTTCTTAGTACGAAAAATAACTGAGAGCCCTCAGTTACAACCAGCAAATTTGATCATCCCAATTAACATAATGCTAGATTTTTAACTTGATTTATAGAAATTGTTTTGGAAACTAATTAAATTAATTGGGTTCAAACACACACAAAATTAATCATTATTATTATTATTATTATTATATTTGGCCATAATCCTAATCCTAATTAACAAACAAGTGCTCTAATGAGCAGGGTTTAAAACTTTAGTTCAAACCGAAACGTTTTCTTTTCGCGTTCGGTTTCAAATTTCAAAAATATATTATTTATATTTATATATTATAATTATATCACAAATTATTATTATTATTTTAATGATTAAATCTTTAATTAGGTCTTAATTGACATTTGGGTTTGAATCCAGCCGATTGTAATTTTTGAATTCTTACCGAAAAAATAATAAATACTTAAAAAAAATTATATATATATACATTTTTTAATTTTTTTAAAAATATTTTTAAATTCAAAATTTAAATTTAATAAAAAATTTTAAAAATAATTTGACCAAAATTAAAACCGACCGTTTCGGCCAATACTGAAACCGAAACTTAAAACTGAGCACATACCGTCATCAAATGCTATTCTCAAAAAATAATTTCCTATTCATTATAATATTACATAAAATCACCAAAACATAAATATCTCTTTCTTTTTTCTTTTTTTTAATGCATATACAATAAGAGAAATATCACACAATGCGAGGGATTATCTTGCAAAAATCACAAAATTTCCTTAAATGGAACATCGAAGATGAACTCAAGTAGACGTCCTTATAATGTCAATTATGTCAATAATAATCACAGAGATTTGCAAGAAAAAAGAGAAACCAAATAGCGATTGAGAAAGTAAAAAAAGTGCAGTAGCTTTACCACTTTGCCTTCTATTTATTTCCCTCCCATCCACACCAACACCGAACCAAAACACTCGCTGCTTCACTCCTCCTCCATGGCCACTGCCCTCTGCCCCTTCTTCCTCTTCCTCCTCTTCCTCTCGTCCTCCGCCAATGCCTCCACCTTCACCCTCTTCACCGCCAAGTCCGCCGCCGCCAAGTCCTCATTCTCCACTCCCACCAATGCCGACGCCGCTACTGCGGCGGCGGGATCGAACCCATTCACCGCCAAGGCGGCCGCCATTCGCTACTGGGACCGAAAAATCCCCGGCGGCGGCAAACACCCTGACTTCCTACTAGCTAAGCTATCCCCGCTTTCCGCCCTCGACTCCGCCACCTACTCCTCCATTGCAGCCTCAAACCCCTCCTCCCTCGCCGCCCGCTTCCCCGCCCTCTGCACCGCCGCCCGCCTCGTCTGCTCTCCCGCCATTTCCCCCTCTTTGGAGTCCCACCCCAGGGACTCCAACTTCGCCTCCTACGAGAACATCAACTTTACCAATTACGGTACTAACTTCGCCGGCGGCGAGGACTCCTTCAAGAACTACTCCGACAGCCTCAACGTGCCCATCGACGAGTTCCGCCGCTACGCCCGCGACTCCGTCGGCCGCGAAGATTCCTTCGCGACCTACTCAAGCAACGGCAACGTCGTGACGACGAACTTCACCTCCTATGCGACCTCGGCAATCGGCGGCAGCGGTTCATTCTCAGTCTACCACAAGGAATCCAACGTCCCCGACCTCAAGTTCACCAACTATGACGCCGACGCCACCGGCCGCGACCAGACCTTTACCTCCTACGCCGACGACACAAACTCCGGCGGCCAGTCCTTCTCCGGCTACGGCAAGCACGGCAACGGCGTGCCCTCCACCTTCACCTCGTACGCAAACAACTCCAACGTCATCGGCTCCACCTTCACCAACTACGGCGAGGAGGGCAACTCCGGAACAGACTCCTTCACTCTCTACGGCCAGAACGGCAACGTCCCAGAGACCACTTTCAAGTTCTACGGCCGCAACGGCAACGCCGGCACCGAGACCTTCACCAGCTACCGCGACCAGTCCAATGTCGGCGACGACACCTTCCAGTCCTACGGCGCCGGTGGCAACAACCCCAATCTCAAGTTCTCCAACTACGGCAACTCCTTCAACGAGGGCAGCGACAAGTTCAAGGGCTACGGCGACGGCTCCAACGACCCCCAAGCGGAGTTCAAGGGCTACTTCGGCGACCTCACCGACTTCAAATCCTACTCCAAATCCGGCGTCTCCTTCAAGGATTACAAGAACTCTTCCGTCGTCCCCTCCGATCTCGCCGCCTCCGCTACTACCTCGACCTCCGCGATGCACGCGATGAAGACGAAGACGATGAAAACCCCAAATCGATGGGTGGAGCCGGGCAAATTCTTCAGGGAAAGCAGCCTAAAAGAGGGCACGGTGATGCCGATGCCGGACATTCGGGACCGGATGCCGGCGAGATCCTTCCTCCCCCGATCGATCGCCGGGAAACTCCCCTTCAACGCGACGGTTCTGGCCCAGATCTTCAACGCCGCGGCGGACACCGCCCTGGGGCGCGCGATGGAGAAGACAGTCGCGGAGTGCTCCCGCGAGCCAAGCAAGGGGGAGACGAAGCGGTGCCCGACGTCGGCCGAGGACATGATCGACTTCGCCGCCGACGTGATCGGGCCGTCGGCGACGCCGCGGAGCACCGAAAGTGCGGCGGGGGCGGGGGGCGACGTGGTGGTGGGGAAGGTAAAGAAAGTAGACGGCGGTAAGGTCACCAGGTCGGTGTCCTGCCACCAGAGCTTGTTCCCGTACTTGGTCTACTACTGTCACTCTGTGCCCATGGTGCGGGTATACGAGGCAGAGATCCTGGCCGTCAAAACGAAGGAGAAGATCAATTCCGGCGTTGCCATCTGTCACATCGACACGTCGGATTGGAGCGAGGGGCACGGTGCCTTCGTGGCACTGGGTGGGAAGCCTGGTCAGATTGAGGTGTGCCATTGGATTTATCCCGGGGATATGTCGTGGGGTGTGTCTGATTGAGCCACGTGGCGGATGAAGATTTTATAATAAGACAGGGTGGGGGCTGTTTGGCGTTTTGAGTTTTTATGGGGGGTTTTCTGCAAAAGAGTGTGGTGGCCTGAGCAATTTGTATGTAGGGATTTAAAGTTGTTGGGTGATTTTAATGGAAAGAAGCTTCTTCCTTATCCGATATTCATCGGTTTCATGAGTTCTTGGTGAGATAAAGGTGGTCTTTATGATAAATATCTAAATTGTGTGGAAAATAAAAAAAAAGTTTTTTGGAGGGGTTTTCGTAAATTTCAAGTAAAACAAGGTTAATGAGGCGTCTTGTCTTGTTTCTGTCCATGTAATCGCAATACAAATCATTAACTGGTGAAGTTTTATTTGTAACGAATTATCATTCACGAGTGAGAAGAAATTAAATTTAACTTATTTTTTAATCATACTTATTATTTGAAATGGGAAAAAAGTGAATTCTCTCGGCGTTGAAACAATAAAATAAATCCTAAACAAAGAAAGGTATCTAAAAATAAAAAAAAATATGTAATATAATTTTCAAAATGAATTCTCCTTAATTTGATGGTTGCATATGTAACTTTTTTTTTTATTATTTTTTTAATAATTACTCGAATAAATTCTTCTGCGACATGTTATTGGATATGTTCTGCTCTGACGATCACCCGCGGATCCAATCAGCGCACACACTGCAGCGAGAGTACTTTGTCCGGAATAATTCTTTTTGGAACTTTTTTTTTTTAAATTTATTTAATGAAAACTATGGAGGTGTTGCATGTAGAGACAATTAAATGTGAGGATTGTGAAGATTCATCGTCCAGTAGTAGGGTGTGAGCTCACGGGGTTTTGTTTCGTTTTGAGCTGCAAATTGAGTCCCGTGACATTTAGCCGATGAATATTCACGCCCATTTTTCCAAAAATATATCTACAGTTCCACCTCCCTTCATTTTTTTTTTTTTCCCTAATAACAAGACAAACTTCATTCAGGCCCATCAGTTTGATACTAAGTCCGCCTGTCGGTGCTTATAGGACAAATAAAAAATTAATTTAGTTATAATAATTGATTTTACGACTTGTTTTTTTTATTTATAATGTTTTTCTTACAAAAAAAGATAATCGGATTGCTGGCATTCAAAGACAGAGACCGGAACGCACGCGTTGCGCAGAGAAACCAAAAATGCGGAGACATGCAAAGTCGAAATCTAGATCAAAAAGAATCGCTTGCCGTGAAGAAGCTCACAAGCTGCACTTCTCCAGGGGCTCACGCACATTATTTTCCTCGCATTTATTCTATTTATTTTAAATTTATTAAGTGAAGCGTTGGCGGTGGTGGCGCAGTTGCATGCAGCTGTAAAGCTTGGCCGTGGGGAACAAGACGAGCACTCGCTGTTTGAGGTTTTTGTGCCTTTTCTTAATAATAATTATTATTATTATAATTATTCCGCCAGTCACACTGTCAATGATTAATCACATTTTTTTGTATCGTACTCATAAGCCGCCGTCGAGATTTTTACGCATCAATTTTGTTATCACTTAATCTCCTTTACTTTTCGTTAATCTTTTCTTTTTTTTAAAAAAAAAAAATGATGATAATTTAATCGTCACTCGTCGCACATCACCATCTGTTATAGTTTTTTCGCCAATTATTGGATTTAATGACGTTCGGTGAAGTCATTATGAATGATTGGCAGGTAATCTTTGTCTTAAATGGGGGATCGGATTTGTCCAAAATAAAAGAAAAGAAAAGAAAAGAATCGGTGAGGCCATGCTGACTATAAAAAAAAATTAGTTGCGTAATTGACTTAAAAGGAACTAGGATATCTCGAAGAAAAGGATGTGCTTGTCTTTAAGATAGCCTACATGATTAAATTTTGGTTAATGAAACGTCTAAACCTAGAACCCACCTTTACATTAAAAAAATAATTCTCTTGAATAACAATTTCATAAGGCAAACTATATAATCGATCTAATCTAAATTTAAATTTCGTTGTTTGCCACAAAGGGTAGCTCCAACTGGATCTTGAACTCACCTATATTCGAAATTACAATTTCAGAACCTTAAACTGATTATCTCTTACATTCTAAGAGTAAGTGCAACCAACAAATAAATTAAAAATTGCTAAAAAAAAAAAAAATAGTATTAGTGGTTGACTGGGTAAAAAAAATAAGAAAAAATTAAGCAAAAGGCTGTGTTCCCAGTGTTTTCCCTCGCCAATGGACAAAAGCAAAGATGGTGATCACTATAGTTTCTTTTTTCCCTTTAATGAATAAAAGCTCCTCAAACTCTTCTTTTCTGTCTCTTTTTCCTGCTTTTGTTTCTCTAATCTCATCAATCCCTAAAAGAGAATAAAAGGAGAGCATTATGTCCAAACAGAAAGCAAAAGCCAGCACAAATTTATCCAAATTCCAATAATCCATCTAAAACATTAAAAACAAATCCATAGCCAATTGCAAAACATCAACAGAAACAACAAATGAAGCTAATAGTTTATGAGCGGCAATTCAAGAGCAATCCACTGAACTCAGTGGTCACATGCTCTTCATCCCTGACAAAAGAATATCCAGACGAGCACAAGTAGAGACAATCGAAACATCCTCCAGAATTTGCTGCTCCAACAGCTAAGTAAAACCAAGTTGCTCAGCCATCAAATGTTGAGCACACAAATACCACAAAAAGAGAATGCATCAACATTGCAACGGCACCACCACAAAGCTTTGAATGCCCAAAAGAGAACATGATTCCTCATGATTTTTTTCTGAATGAGTATATGGAAAAGCAGAAATGCCAAAGTGGAAGGCAAAGTAAGCAAACAAGCACATGGAAGTTTTGTATCGAGCTGATTATTATATTGAGAGCATGTGAGGAAACATGGCCTGCTTGGGTAGCTTGAGAACTCATCATTCAGTCAACTGTGTTGGTTTGGTATTCTAGATGAGGAAACACATTAAAGGCCTCTTTGATTTTGATTGAAATGGGCAAATGGGTGAAGGAGGAGATAAGGTTTTCATTAAAGGACCCAACATGCCATGGGGCCAAATGATGTGAAGGAAAAAGATGTCCTTTGAATGAATGAGTTCTTCAATGCAAAGGTGATCCAGCATTTTAAAGCAGAGGCTTCTCATGCTCTTGTCAGACACTGGAATGGGTATGATGTGGGAGACATGCAGATGAAGAACAGACAGAGAAGGGAGCACCATGTTTTCTGTGTCAGCTATTACCAATTGAATAATCGAACCTGTTACATAACTGCTATGTTGAATAGGATATTGAGATAGTGGAAGCCAGAATGGGAATGACATCAATGATGTTATAACGGAGAAAGAACAAATGAAAAGGCATCTCTCCCGCTGATATAACCTTCTATTTGTAATAGACCACGAACTAGTAAGAGTCATTCTTAGACAACAGCAAGAAGTGATCTAATTTCTTTGATCCGGCCCAGGGAAAAGAGCTAAGATATTGAGCACTGCTTCTGTCCTATTGCCACTTGTTTACATTGTTCATCTAACCTTTGATGTAGTATGAGAATACAGAAGAGTTCAAGACCCAGCAAAGATGTCTGGCAGGATAAGATCATAGGAAAGAGTCTGAGAGAGAACCCTCCAAACAGTTTTTTCCAATTAAAAGCAAACCAAGTACAATAATCAAAAGGTTCACAGTTGTCAACCATCGTCTTATTCTTCGCTTTATGGTGCATTATTTGTCAACCTTGTTTAACTCGTGCATAAGACATGGAACTTGATAAACCATGGAGATAAACAGATAACAACCTCAGTATTTCTCACTTTTATACATTGTGGCAACTCCAAAATGTCTCCTAAACAGACCTAAAAGACCTCCACCAAATTGCCCAGTAGTTGCAGCTCTTGCTGTAGACTGTGATAGGAAGATAACTCTAATCACATCTTGAACAATGGAAGTAGGAAGATAACTCTAATCACAAGTAAATGGAAGCAATGACATCAAAACTGACAATTGTCAAAAAGATCCATAGATAAATTTCAAAAAGTTCTTTCCCCTATTAAAACAACAAGATAATCTTGATACAGTCGAGCTTGTACTAGACTTCCTGAAACAATATCAATGACACCCAAAACACAGTTTCCCTTGGCAAATCAACAAGTAAAAGCTACTATAAATAAACTGGCTGCAACCTAGGAAACAGTAAAACAAGGATTGAACCATTTTTCTTGTTGTCTAAAAGCAGGCATGGCAGCATGGCTTTCAAAGTCAGCCCATAACCAAATTCACCTGCTCAAACTCCAACAGAGACATGTTGTTATCCTCTTTTACTGTGAAACTTGCTGGATCTGTGACTTCCACACGACCCCATTTGTCCACAGCGAGCCTCATTGATCCCTTAAACATTTCAATTTTCGCATTACGAAGAATCACAGTTGTATCTGGCTTCATCAAGTCGACTGCAACACAGACAAGATAGTTTATGAATATAGTATAAAGATAGCAAACAATAGGTTATTGGCTTCGCCAAAAGAAAAAGAACAATAGATGGTCAAACCTCAATAGTACAACTTTCCATAACCAAATGTCTCTAAGGTGTAGTATTTCTTGAAATACTAAGTTGTTTATGGATAGTCATCATCAAACATCCAGAAATTATGTTTAGATGTCTAACCATATCATCCGTTAAAAATGTTATTTTCTACAAGGTCAGTATCATCTTCTGAGAAACATTAAATACATGCACATTGCTTTTAGCATGAGCTTACATGCCTAAGAAATGACCACAAACAATTTCAGATGTATGTTTACATCATGGCCTTGTGCTTTTGGCACTGGGTTTCTATCGTCCGCATCTTCAATAGATATTAATCCTCAGTGAAGAGACAAAAATAAAGAAACAAAACGCCAAGTGAATTTTGTTTCTTTTAGCAATGCTATATAGAATTCTTTCTGCAATTCAAGAATGACTGATAAAACATTCAAATTAAGGATCATCAAAACTTATTTAGTTTTTAAAATCACATTTAGACTTTGACAATTAATAGATTATAGATGGAAGACCAATTCTTGGGTAGGAAGGCACAAAAGCTATTTTAAATGTTCCATGTGTAATTTAGGGAAATTTCCTCAATTTCTTTTTTGACCTAAAAGAACAAAAATGGCAACATCATAACTCAAGTATTCACAAGAATTTACAAGAATATATCTCCCTTCTAATTATCAGAGATCATGTTGCATGTTAACTAAGTGAGGGACTAACCAGAAAGAAGATATTGCAAAAGAGGACGCTGAAGAAAGGAACAATAAGACATAAAAAAAGGGCAAGATCATTCACAAGCACTTTCAATTCAACAAAGTCACTTGAGGAAAAGAATCCAACCTATTACGCTCCTGCATCTGAGCCTACTATGGAGCAAATACATTATTGCTTGTCCATGTAAGTACTGCTAATATGATTATCCAAATCCTCCTTTTAAATTAAGCATTTAGATGAAGTCAAGTTGCTAAAAAGACTCACGTAATTTCAAGTCATTGCAAAAGGGTGTATAGCTTTGTTACTGTAACTGTTTCTGTTTCCATGAGTTGAAGTTTTTAGGCTGCCTATCTTTTAACTTTCTTTGGCTGTGTCAGGTTTCCAAAGCAATCTACTGTTTTGGTTGCAACATTTTTTATATAGTTTTGCCCAGGACACCATCTTGGTGCTTCTACTCCTGATAAATAAGGAGCAGACTTGAATTCCCTTTCTCTACTGCACTGCACCTTCATTCCTCAAAAAAGAACTTAGAGACTGTTTGGATGAATTCTCAATTTGAAATCGAAGAATTGGTTATTTCTGTCAATTCCGAAAAATTGAGAGAATTATTGGAATTGTCTAATTTCGGTGTTTGGATGAGTATTTTTTGGATGAAATTTGAAATTAATTAATTCTTTTAATTTTTAAAAATATATTAAATTTAATATTAATATTTGTACAAAATAAAAAAAATATAAATATAATTTATAAATACAAAATATATATTTTTTAAAAAAATTTAATACTTTATTTATAACTAAATGAAATAAAATAAAATATTAATATTAGAAAATACTAAATTAATTAAAAAATTAATACAAATTTAAAAATGACCCAAAAATAAAGAATTTTATAATTATAATACAATTAATTTAGGATTTATTTAATTTATTTTTTTGTTAAATAATTTGCTAAACATAAAATACTTATTTTCTTAGAAATATAATTTATTATTTCAAAAAATAATATAATTATTAAAATGGCCCGAGAATTATATAAATATAATACAATT
This sequence comes from Trichopus zeylanicus subsp. travancoricus, assembly GCA_005019695.1. Classification (NCBI taxonomy): domain Eukaryota; kingdom Viridiplantae; phylum Streptophyta; class Magnoliopsida; order Dioscoreales; family Dioscoreaceae; genus Trichopus; species Trichopus zeylanicus. Next base: position 113,838 of record RXID01014982.1, read on the forward strand.
AATTTAAGATTTATTTATTATATTTTAGTTAACAAATTAAATAATTTGATAAACTTAAAATTATATTTTTTTAAAAAATAATTTATTTTTAGTTAAATAAATATTTTAAAATTTAAAACATGTAAATTAATTTTAAACTAAAAAAATTTAGAAAATGGTCTAAATATTATATAAATTCATTATTTAATTTGTGGGTCCCACCGCAATTTCTAAGCATTAGATGAATTTCTCTCAAAATTTTTGGAATTCAAAACCAGAATTGGAAAAAAAAATTATCTAATTCGTTTAATTTCGAATTTCGAAATTGAACCAAATACCCGAATTAAGAAATTGAATTTTAATTACTCCAATTCTCTCAATTCCAGGGCTTTGGAATCCATCCAAACAGCTCCTTACCCATCTCAAACTGAATATGACTTGATTATTCCTATCATCTACAATAAATAACTGCATATATGGCTCCAAATTTCAGCTGAAAGCCCTAAACATTTCTACTAGAAATATCAATAGCAAGAGAATGACTGTTAAGTGCATTGACAAAAAAAATAATTTCTTAAAAGCAGGCTTTGTTCATCATATGTTATGGATGGATATCAATTATAGCAAGAGTAAATTGGACCCAAAAACAAAAGTAACATGACATAATCCTCTACCCACACATGCAACCATTTTAATTGCAATGGATTTATCACACAGTCAAGACGTCCTCTAAGCCTCTAAACATATAGAAGATGAAAGATGTTCAAATAGAACGACAATAGTCATGGAACCTAAATAGAGATAGAAGGGAGCAAGTATATTCCATTTTCCATAATAAAATAATAGTTCTCACAAATAAAATAAATAATCTGAACACATTATGTGCAACGTGTTCCGTTTATCCAAAGTCATAAAGTATCTTTAGTATCCACCATTGGATACATCCGGATACACCAAAAAATCCCAGGCATGCATGTCCAGGAAATACTGCACTCAAGCGAATGGATTTCATGGAAAAACAACTAAATAATTCATCAACTTAATTTTGATTTAACAATACCACTGCAGAACTGATGAGCAAAGATGAGACAAAAAGAGGAAATCAACAGATTAACTAAGAAGAAAGTATGAACTTTTTTTTCCAAAATCTAAAGAATAACTAAGTTTGAAAAATGATGGATCTCTCCCAGGGCTGCCCAGCATGCTCTTTTATGGCCATCAAAGCAAGTCCGAATTTAGATTAGGAAAACACTAGTCCTTCTACAAGTTGGACTTCCTAAAATAAAAGCATACCAAATTCTAATACAGGGGTTTGGTTTGGCTCACGAACGAGACGAACAAATGCTTTGGCAATTGAGGAACCCATCCAATCTTGAAATGTGTCCGCTTCAATTCATCTTTTGTGTTTTTAATCTACTCTCCATGTTTTAAATCCATTCAGTATGTTTTCAGTCTATTTTTTGATTTTTCAATCTGCAAAAAAAGATTGAAAAACAAACCTTTGATTGTTTTGTTTTTAGACACTAGTTGGGATTGGTTACTGATTTCCTTTCCCCGTATTCATGAGCTAAACCAAACCCCTAATAGAAACAAAATTGATCAAAACTAAAAACATATTAAAACCTAATGACTCATCACTAAAGATAATATTGATGCACCCCAACTTTCTTTCAGCAATAGATTCATCCGGATACCCGTGCATTAAGAACCAATTTCAGTAATTGGGACCACAGGCTACTAATAGATAAACAAACAGAACCCATGAGCAAAGGCCATCCAAATTTCCCAAATGCTGATAGGCACAAGATATGACCCACATAAAAGCCAAGGTGCAGAGCACCCAGGTGGCAGACACTTACAATCTAGCTAACTGCAAAGGCCTAACAAATAACATCAACATGCATATTAGTGATTCACAAATTCAATGGAAACACACACCTTGCTCGTTTCGGGCAGTAAAAACAATCATTGCAGTTTCATCTCCCACCAAACATTCGGAAAGGCGTGCACTGGGGCGTCCCCTCTGTCCGACAAGCTTAGAGCTGACCACCTTCACTGTGAGAGTGTGCCCGTTCGTTGCTGGCCGAAGTTGATTGACCTTAATGAACTCTGGCTTCCTCATCCCACTCTTTGACTCATCCATCTTCTCAACCGTCCTAAGGTCAAAATTTTCTACTTTCATAAATTGTTCAATTATTACCAACAAAACAATATCAGCACAAAACTGATGCACACCATGCCAAGGATTCACATAATGAAACAACGCACCAATGAAAATTTGCACAAAATAAGAAGGAGAAGGATGACATTTTAACGCATAATGATCAATAGATAAGCCAAATAAACAATAGATCAAATAGCATATGCAGCTCAACCCCAATTGGCCTTCCAATCTACATAATATCATATACTAAAACCCATAAAATATTAATTTTTTTCAGATCTCCTCGACTCCTTATGATCCATAACAAAAATTGAATTTTCTAAACCATGATCGAGATTGATACCAACTCAAGGGAACAATTGTAATGCTGGAATCAGAAATAATCCACAAAATTCACAAAAAAAAAAAAACAATGGAGGATTATTCAATCAGATGGCTGAGCATCATCACACGTACGAATTATGGATTCAAAGGACAAGATATCGGGAAAACTCACAGATCTGCGCTTTTTGCTTTCTTCGTCTAGGTCGCCGAACGAGGACTGAGCGAGAGAATAAGGGGATGGACTTCTTATACCAGTCGCATCGTACAGTTCACAGATCACGAGGCAACTATGGTTGCGAACATGTCCTACCCCAATCAGAAAGTGTATTTGCATGTAAACCCCTGGAAATATGGAAAAATGCGTTTACTCCCGTAAACGCTGCATTTGCGTTTATGTTCCGCAGAGACCTCAAAATCCAATGAAACTGCATGTCTGATTTATAATTCAAGCAAAAATATTTAAAAAAATTTAATCGAACCTTCCCACCGCACTTGTATTTCCTGTTCCCTCGACTTTTTTCTAGTGAATCTCATAATTAAGGATAAATTTAAAGTTCTAAATCAATTTTGAAAGAAGAAAGAAAATAAAAAATTTATGTGTAAATATTCCACTTAATAAAATAAAATAAAAGGTTTTTCAGTCTTTAAACCCAATTGATCTAATTAACCAGAGCCAGACAGGCCTAATGAAGCTTAGCGTTGTCTATTGAATCTGATAAATAAAAGGAGTTAGGAGAAATTTTTAAAATCACAAGAAAACACAATAATATAATAAAATTTATGGAGTTGTAGATAAAAATCTTAGAATAACTATGTGGGTATAATCCTGAAAAGTTTCTTCGATATTTATTAGTGACAAGCTGATTCAAAAAAATATTATTAGTGACAAAATGTTCTACTCGAGAGTTTTATATAAATTTAATTTAATAATTTTTAGAGGTTTATTCACACAAAATTATTTTAAATATGTTATGGTTGAAATATATTTCCTTTAATTTTTCCTTCATTAACAATCAAATTTTAGTATCACCAATCACATATTCTAAACTATTTATAATTATAACGCAAAATCAATACGAATAAGAGGTTATTTGGTTAGCCAAATATCAATAGAAGTATAAAAAATATACTTTGATTTATGTTTTTTTATCTATTTTTAGAAATGGTCGAAAATGATTTACTTGCGATATTTAATTGGATGAAAATATATTTAAAAAGTATAATTACTAATATATATAATATCTATTTATTTAAAATGTTTAACAAATAAAGATTTTAAAATAAATTATATTATTATAATATATATTTATTAATATTATTATAATCTTCAAAAACTATTAGATTTATTTTCAAAAGTTATTTTGAACCAAAAAAATATGGAACTAAAATTTAGTTTATTTTTCACTTCTAAATAAAAAATTATTAAAAATGGATTGATTTTTTTAAAAAATAATTTTAAATAATAAAATATGAAAAATAAAGAAAAGTAATATCACTTTTAACTATTTTTATTTTTCTCAACTAAATAAGTTCTCAGAAGATATTGGTAATTTTAAAGTCAAAAGTACTGTTTAGAAGTTTGGAAAAATGTCAGGGGATTATTGGTAATTTTGATGTAGTTCAAAAAACAACAAAAAGCAGGTGTTATTTAAAAATCGACAATACATCAGGTTTTCCTCGCCGAATACCACGCGCACTCTGATCGGCGGCGATGGAGTCGAGTCCCCCTTCCTCCGCATCCTCGCCTTGTTCGTCGCCGGAGATCACCACCACGCAGCTGGAGCAGCTCAGGGTGGAGGCCAGGGTGTTCGAGATCTACCGATTCCTTGATGGCGTCCCTCCTCACGCCCAATCACTCATGTAATACCCGCTACTCCTTCCTCTTCTCCTTCGTTTTCGTCATCTTCTTCCTCTCCTTGCTTTTGCACGTCGTGAGAGTCCAATTCCGCTGTTTTTCGATGAATTATGGGCGCAGTTGTTGTGAGAAATCTTACAGAAGATAAATTTATGGTACGGTGGTCGCATAAAAGATTGGTTCTTGAAGATATGATATACAGGGAAAATCTCAATTTAAGTTTGAAAGGGTGGATCGAGATAGGAAATTTTTGTTGATTGAAAACCCTAAGCTCATATGGATAAACTCCATTTATCTCACTCCGCCTTGTACTCAAACAGAGAGATCATATTGTGTTTGTGTTTAAATGTTGGTGTCTTTCTCCTTTTATCTATTACGGTTGTAATTCGTTCGAGCTGAACTTGTGTTTAACATTATTGTGTTTAAAATTCTTGAGGAATTTTCTCCTTTTATTTTCTATTAAGATGTAGCTTGTGGTTTTCCAGGATGGAGCTTTGGCGTGATAAGCATATTGAGTTTTTGACAAGAGGGCTTAGGCAACTTGGGCCAAGCTACCATGTGCTCGATGCCAAGTAGGATTGAGTTTTCATTTGCTAATTGTTTGAGTATGAAGATATTTCTAATAAATTCTCTTGATGTTATTTTCTTAATCTTCCTTACTAAAATGGTGTGTTGTCATATTTGCAGTCGACCGTGGTTGTGCTATTGGATTCTCCACTCAATTGCTATATTGGGAGAGCTTGATGATGACGAACTTCAGAAAAATGTTGTGGACTTCCTTTCCCGTTGCCAGGTCTATGTTTACGTCAAAGTTTTACTTTGCTTCTTTGGCTTAAATTCAAATTAGTTATCACAAAATTGTTGGAAATTAAGCAGGGGATATGTCATTAAGTATAGTCTTATGTACATCTACTGGCATTTTGTTGTTTTAAAAACCATCATCGGCATGAATTAAGATTGTTGCACTCTCTTGGCTGATATCACGGTAATAGGAATCATTGCATTACATTTGAACTGACCTAGTTATTGTTATGGCAATACAGGACAAAGATGGTGGATATGGTGGTGGACCAGGGCAGGTTTGTTTAAGACACATTTTACCTCTGTTCATTTTCACCTATCAAGGAGTTTTGCCCTGTTCATTCATCAAGTTGATATTGGATATAAATTTGAGATGTGATACATCTGAGTTTTAGGTGATAAGCCATGGCCCTAGTTCCCTTTGATTGTTTGTGTCAATATTGTCCTGTTCTTTTTGATTGGGCTGATGCCGATGATATATATAAAATATACATAATTCTAAATTTTCAGTTGGTGTATTGATGCAGTGTATTGGTTTCTTTGTCCTCTTAAAATTTTCTTTGTAGCTTATATTTATTTAGGTAAAATTGTTTAAAATTATTAAAATCTTGAAAAAATTGCGTAGAAAAGGAAAGTATAATCAGTTGGGAAATAGAGCACCCTGCTTGTGACTTTTGTATTTTTGGTGTCTTGTGGCTTATTGTAATTTAAACTAGCTGACATACTATTCCTAGTTTGTGTTGCAATTAGAGATAGTGAACATTTGCTTATTTTGTAACAGTCAATTACATGCATGTCCAGATGGCTCATCTTGCAACAACATATGCTGCTGTGAATACACTTGTTACTTTGGGAACTGAGAGGGCATTGTCATCAATAGACAGGTTATCTGTACCATACCACCATATTAGCAGCTCTTTTTTGCTAGTTTATTATTCTATTCAGATGTATTTCTAGGCTAACTTTTGAGCTTTTTGATGCTCAGAGATAAATTGTACAATTTTTTGTTGCGGATGAAAGATCCTTCAGGTGGTTTCAGGTGCACTTCTTCAGTTACACTAAATTCTACATTCTTAAAAGCATTACAGGTTTTGCTTATTATATATTCTTTTTGTAATGGAACAGCTACGTTTCAATTTTGAACTATGTACAAACTCTTTCTTTGGTTCATAGAGGGTTATTTCACCTTCAAAATGAAAGACTTGCATCAAGCCACAAATATTGGTTACTGTCCTCAATTAAATTGTTTGCCTTCTATGTGATAATGGCACATTGGAATTTCAAATCTAAACAATCTGACAGAAAAATAATTGTCTCTCTCTATCTCTATCACTCTCTTCGATGTAGCTGTAGTAGCTCAAAAGAACCAATGGTGGATTGGTGAATTCTTAACCATTACTACAAAAATAGAAGCAGCTAGAACTCTCTCTTTCTCTGTCTGTATTTACCATCCAGGCAATTTTGAGGGTTGTATGTTAGTCTTCTTTATAGATTACAGGAATTCCTTTATTAGTAACTACTACACATCATATATTTTATGACATCCCTTTTATAAACAGTTGATTTTTTTTGGTATCCTAGTATGAGCAACTGATAACATACATTGCTGATCAGATGCTTCACCACCTTCCTTCTTGTTGGTGCTTAGCTATTGCTCTAAATTGATTTTTCTGTTTTTTATCAGAATGCATGATGGTGGTGAGACGGATGTCCGGGCTTGCTACACAGCAATTTCTGTAAGCCATTGCATCCTTTTAGTTTCTTCAACATGAGAAATTAAGCAGCTCCTAATGAAAGTTCAGATTCAGTTGATAAAGTATTTGCGAATGCTTATATGTTGCATTTGATCAGATTAAGTGATATGAATCAGCATATGGATGTGATAGTTTTGTCAGTTCCGCTGTTATCAGCTCATTATTTTAAAAAATTCTGACCCATGGAAAAGCAACAGTTTGGTTGTCTGATTTATTCCACATGGAAAGTAGGGGAACGCTCAATCGACAAATATTTGGTGAGTCTCATTCTTCAATATGATAGGCCATTCCAGATTAAGGGACTGTTGGGATACTTTAGGAAAAAACCCATTGGAATCCCCAATTTGTATGGAATTTGGTGTTACTAAACTGGCCCTAACTGGACATTTCTACCTGATGTCTTAGTTCAAGTACTGTGGTGGTTTTAAGTGTCCTGACCTTTTACTCTTACTTGGCTGCAACTTTGACTTCATTTATATCCAGTGGTGATGATTAGTCTTGGTATCAGTATCTTTTGCATTTTGTTTGCATGATGATGTATTTTGACAAGTCTTAATGCTATTAGCCTTGGTAATAGTGGATGCGATCTTCCTTGCTTACATGTCCATTATGCTTTCAGTTGGTTGTTTTCATGTCAATCCCTTGAAAACCAATTGCCACATAATAGCCTTGAGTACTGTTGATCATAGGCTTCTCATAATTGCCTAGATTGTAGCATCTTGAATGACTAAGATGAATTCTACATCCATCTTGAAGAAGTGGAATCCAGGTTTCAACAAGGGCCAGATCTGAAGCCAAAAAGGAAAACAAACAATAGTGACCTGCTGGGTCGATTGGTCTGCATATTTTGCTTTTACTGCTATATCTGAAATTCCTCTGTATATTACTTGATGTAAACCAGATATTGGATTTGTTTGGCCTTTGAAGTGGTTGCTTATGTATCCTCTTCGAATACAGGTTGCAAGCATACTAAACATTCTGGATGATGTGCTTATAACAGATGTCGGATGCTTCATCTTGAGGTTGGTCTTAAAAAAGCGTCCTGTTCATATATTGTAGCACTTTTAGGCTGCATTACTTTTTGTATTGCATTCAAGACAGTCTCGAGGCATTCTAGTGGACTATGCTTGTGCCCAAAATTACATGTTTTGGTTGCTGCCTGCTTTCCTTGTTGCAGATGCCAAACATATGAAGGTGGCATTGCTGGAGAACCTGGATCTGAAGCCCATGGTGGGTATGTTTCGAACATGTTGTGCTATCCTTTTTTCTCTTGAAAATATACCTTTGAAAGTTTCCTTTTTCATTTTCAATGCTCATATCTATAATATGTTATCAAGTTGATAGGAGACTAGAGAAAGAGTCGCACTCCATCAATCCAAGAAATAGCAAGCAAAAAGTGAATAACAAAGATCAGTTATCCATTGATTGGGTTGTGATGAGATCACATTTATAACATGTTGTTGCAAAATAAATTAGAGAGGCTGGATTCTAAACATGTTGCAAAACATAAGACCAGTTAAAAATAAATATTGCTAGAAGTGGATGTAATCAAATAGCATTTAGTTTTATCATGAGTTTTTGGTTGGGCCAGAGTTTATATTGGGTTTTTTATTCAATTTTCTTTGGAGAACTTGGCCTTAAATAACTTGACAAGCATAAAAAATCCAAAAAAACTTGAAAAAAAGTAAATAAATCCTTTACAAGGTGGGGATATTTTTCGCGTGCATTGCATGTGGTTTAAGTTTTGTTTTGCAGTAGTTACACTCCAGATGTTGCTTGTGAGCACATATTCTCATCATTTTCTATTACTGAAGATTTCTCTTCTTTGTGTTCTTTAAAGGTACACATTTTGTGGCTTGGCAACCATGATCCTGATAAATGAGGCTGATAAGCTGGATTTGCCTAGTCTAATTGTAAGAACTTTCTCTGTTGCATACTGTGCTTCTTCATTAAGACTATTGTGCATTGTTTCATGCGTTGTTGTTTTTTTGGTTTTCCTCCATGCTCAATATTACTTCTTACTGCTATTTTACTGAAAGATAGTGATGTATGGCTTTTATGGCAGTAACTGAACTTCTATGTTAGGTAAAAAAATGTCAACAAGAGAATGAAAGGATTTTCATTCTTCAGGTCACCTCTAGTAGTTAGTCACACAAAGTTTTGATAGTGAGGACCTTGTAAATGGTCAACAGTTCTCTACAAGAGTGAAATTGGAAACAGAAACAATTGCTTCAAGTGTATAAGTTTTGTTCACCTGAGCTATTAAGTTGTTAGGTATTTCTTGTGAAAAACTTATGTCATATCATCAGATGGCAATTTTGGCAACAAGATGTATAGAACTTATGCTAGCTGTGAATGTTGAGAACAAAGTCTCAAATTTTTTTAAAGTTTGAATTACTGAATTATTTCTATGAATTTTTGTATAATATCCAAATATGAAAAATTGATAGAAATAACTTAGTTTTTCTAATTTGAAATAGATTAATGTCCTTAGCAGAATTTAATAGCAAGTTACCCTTTTGCAATTTCTGTGGAAAATTAGCCCTTGTTATCTTGCTCTAGTTATGAAAAATGATCTTCTTCCAGCTATGACTCGTTGGAATTTGATGAAGAAGATTTGCAATATACTGTTGCATTATTATCATTGACCAATTCTTAATGCATTTGACTTACCATATGACTTGATTTATTATTAATTATTCAATGAAAGTCTCAAGAAGTAAATTGATAAAATCTGTCTGTGTTGGTGAGCTAACAGGTATACAACAAGGAAGTTCAGGTCATACTTCTATAATGTTTAATTTTATGTTGGCTGCTATTTCAGTGCCTGTCCAATTAGGGGACAGTTTAAATGCACACAAGCATGTTGTTGCCATGTTCTCTGGTTTCTGTTTATCTTTAGGAGAGTTACAGAATCTGCTGGTGTAATTAGGATTGGCTGGCTTTCCGTCAAGGGGTGGAGTGCGGATTTCAAGGCCGAACAAATAAATTGGTTGATGGTTGCTACTCCTTTTGGCAAGTAATTTTCTTTCCACATTATTAGTTTGCATTTCACATTCAGAATTTGCAATGAGATTTCAATATATCCGTAGGGAGGAGTGCTTGCATTACTGCAAAGATTTTTATCAGTTGTTGAGAAACAATTAAAAGCTTCAACAAGGAGAGGAGGATTGCTGTCTGATTCCATGTACAATATCTCTTCTTCTAGTTCAGCTGAGAATAGCTTTGGGGGCCTAAATTCATGCTCAACTGTTGGGACCTCTCATGCAGAACATGAAGGTAGGTATCATTGTCTAGGTTGTCCTAACACTTCTTGTTGGCAGTGTATGTTGTAACTTTCCATTCATTCTTTTAGAAAATACAATGTTGTCATCTTTTTCACATTTGCTTACATTATGAGATACAATGTCTCCATGAGTTTGAGTTTTGTCTTGTTGGCTTAAGATTTGTGCTGAGAAGTTGAATGCCTAGGATTGGATTGGCACTTGTTTGCAAAACATTGCCTAGTTACTTGCAGAGGCCATTGGTTCCAGACTTGATTAAAAACTGTGAATATTAAGCAACTACATATTTCCATTTTCCACCATTACTACCCCTTTCCTATTCCCTAACTGTGCTACATCTCATTGTATTTCTTATTGATTGCTTATTTAATAGTTACAAAAATGAACTTGTATTTGTTAATAATCCTCTTATCTCACATTACTGTGTTATATGAGATTCATCCATCATCTTTGATTGTTCATTCATCTCCTGATTCTCCTACTGTTTTTGTTATCCAACTCCATGTATCATACAGAATCTAGGATGCATATCAGAGGATGGTACTTTCTAAAATTTTCTGCAAAGGTGCTCAATTGTGATTACTCTATTTTCATCATTTTTGGCAGAGATTAGTCTTATTGTCAGTTTCAGAAAAAAAAAAAAGAAGAAGCAGAAGTCATTTTCACAACAACATTAGCCAAAGTTGGTTATCCTTCAATTAGATTTCTGCTTATATCAAATATTTGTTGTGTGAAACATTTTCTGCTGTTGATTGGGACCATGTGCTTAGAAGACTGAAAGGGAAAGCCCAGTGATGTTTCCTTTGGTTGGTGATGTTTCCTATGTAGCTAGTTTATGATTAGTGCAATCATCAATGGACTGAATGGGCACCTCTATTTTGAGCTGATGCTGACTTGTTCTCTTGTTGTTACTTATCAAGTTGCATGATGGTTGTACTTCTTTTAAGACCTATTAAGGTGGATAATGAAAAGATTATAATTCCAAGGAACAGAAAGAATCCATGAGGCTCACAGGCTAATATGGCATTTGAATACTTTTGATGCAGGAAGACTTTCAGATATAGGTCTTAACTTTATAAATGGACAAACTGAATGGGGCCCTCTTTTCCACAGTATTGGCTTGCAGCAATATATTCTTCTCTGTTCTCAGGTATAGTTCTTGATATGCTGCCATAGTAATTTCATTTTCAAATCGAGGCAAGTTGTTATTATTATTATTATTATTTATGCGTGTAAGAAGATCAGGCGAGCTTTCTTGTCAACACAGTTGCAGTTCAGGTCTCTCGTAGGATTGATGGACATGCATTGATATAGATGATTTTTTTTATCTCATATCTATTTAGCATTATTGTTTGTCATCTTCTTTATCGAAAAATTCAATCGGATAGCTGAAAAATGTCAAATGGGTTATACCCTTTCTTCTTCTGCAACCATCAGCTGGAGGTATCAATTATCATATTTGACATGCAAAGTTTGTTTGTAATTCAATTCCACTATACATGATTATAATTCTTTGTTAAGCTCAGAAGGTAGTTATATGACTAACTTCTGTTCTTGCATCATGTTCTGCTGTAGGCTGTAGACGGTGAAAATTTTGGCATTTACTCCATTGGTATTACGAGTAACTTCACCCATGCATGGCATGATTATTATGTGAGTAATGCCTAATTTTTGCTTTACTAATATAATTCTGTGGTGCAGGTACCAGAAGGAGGCTTCAAGGACAAACCTGGGAAAAACCGAGATCACTACCACTCGTGCTACTGCCTCAGCGGCCTCTCCCTGAGCCAGTACAGCTGGTGCAAAGGTCCCAGCAGTGCTCCCTTGCCCAATGCAGTCCTGGGACCGTACTCGAACTTGCTGGAGCCTGTCCATCCTCTCTACAACATTGTTCTTGACCGGTATTATAAAGCACACGAGTTCTTTGCGACCTTGTGAGGTCAAGATCTCCCCTTAGGCTGTGACTGGTCAAAATTCCCCAGGACTAGGATCTAAATTAACAAATATTGATGACAATTGAGCAATGTGTTTTTTTCAAAGGAAAGCAATGTATATAACTGTTGGCCGTAAGTTTGCATTCACTGAAATGTGTTTGATGTTGTAAAACCAGCCAAGCATGATTTGGTTGATCTTTTCTGCATATTGTCATTTTTATTGACTGCAAATTTGCTGATAGCCACTAAAAAAGGATGCAGTACCCCAAATGATATTCCAGGGAGGTATCCACACTGTGAAGCGAGTAGGACCCCAAATGATAGTTTAGATTTCTGCTTCTGTGGTAGTATCCACACTGCGCGAGGCCAGTAGCAGCCCAAATGATAGTCTAGATTTCTGCTTGTGGTGGTATCAGCACTGCTTGAGGTGAGTGGTACCCAAGTCTCTTTAGAAAATTCAACGTGAAACATTTTTCAATCTCACCAAGTAATCCCTAAGTTTGGTCAACGCTAATGAAAAATTTTGATTGGTCAAGCTGTTTTAAGTTGCTGTGAGCTAAAGATAAAATATGTTCATAATTCCTCAAAAAGTATCACTTCAATAATAATAAACATGCCAACATGAAAACGAGGGTCCTACATGTTCAAGAATCAAAGAGAAATCAGTCTCTCTGTAGTAGTAGTTCACATTTAAGCAGAACTACCAGGGAAACCTAACAAACAAAACATTTCAAAGATGTCATCTACATGTTCCTTAAAAGACCCTTCCTGTGACTGAAAGAACCACACCAGCCATTGCACTAGTTACTGAAAACACACAAAACACCAAGCATGGTCCATCTTATTTACTCTGGAAGTATCTGCTCGTTATCTGCATCACCTTCTTCCTCTATCTTTGGTTTAGATGGTGTTGGGCCAGCTCCAGGAGTCTGCTTCCTCTTTATCCCGCTTACAATATCATCAATCCTCAAAATCATACAAGCAGCCTCAATGGCCGTCTTGAATGTTTGTGCTTTCACGTTGTATGAGTCCCATATCTGGAAAACAAAATGTTTTACAGAAAACAGACAGAGAGCTGCAAGTCAAGGGTCAGATCAAGAGAGATCGCAGAAATATACCTTCCGTTCTTTCATATCAACAATAGCACCAGTGTTCCCATCAATACCAACCCATGCATTTTCTCCATTTGCATGCTATAGCATAGAAAAAAGTGATAAAAAATGAAAAAGAGAGACAATTAATGAATTTAGACTTTCAGAGCATGAAGACTTCACACAAAAATGTAAGCTCCAATTCTTCACCTTTCCCTGGAGAGCTGTCATAGTCCGGATCACATTCACTCCACAATTTTGAGCCAAAGATCTAGGGATAGCCTCAAAGGCTATAGCAGCAGCTTCATACGGCCACTGCATAATGGCAAATAATAAACTGGTTAAATGGTAATACTGTATATAACTAGAATATACTTTATGATTGCTAATCCTCAATGGCATACAAAAATGTTGAAAATTGTTGTTTACCTTTTCAACACCTTCAATTAATGAGCTTTTATGTTTCAATGTAGCAGATACAGTCAACTCAGTAGCACCACCCCCAGGAAGAAGCTTTGGGTTTTTCAAAATATTTCTTGCGACTGACATAGCATCCTGATAATGTAAAACTAACTATAGTATAGAGCATCCAAGGTTTCGACAAGACACTAATAATGCAGGGCATACCTGCAAATTTCTTTCCACTTCATTCAGAAGATCCTTACTAGCACCTCTCAAAAGAACGGTGCATGCTTTGGGATCCTTGCAGTCAACAATAAACACAAAGAACTCATCTCCAATTTTCTTGACTTCAAAAAGCCCAGCCCCAGTTCCAACGTCAGATTCTTGCAGTTCCTCTGGCCTATTGACAACAACAGCCCCACAAGCTTTGGCAATCCTGTTGTTGTCTGTCTTCCGCAATCTCCGTATAGCACTGACACCAGCCTTGCTTAAAAAATGGCATGCAAGATCACTAAGTCCTTTCTCAGTAATAACTAGGTCAGGTTTGAACTTCAATATCTGCATACAGAGGCTCTCAATGTACTCTTCCTCCATCTTCAGCAAAACTTCCCTGCAAAAAAACATTTCTATAATACTTGATGGAAATTAGATAGCCATGAAACACCAGGCAATTTCAGGGGAAAAAAAATGATTGTCCCAAAAAACGAGATTTATGTTTTCTGGACCAACGAGTACTTTCAAAAAAAACTTTACTGGAAAATGAGAATTATGCTTAACTTTGGTGATTTATTACTCAATTCTCACCAATTAATATTTGTTAGACAGGGTATTGAAGACTTCCTTATATTTTGTTAATAACTTGCTGTGACAGGCTGCTAGAGCACTGTTTACAAGTATCCAGTGGCAAAAGAACCTGTCATGTTTACTTTGGAAAAAAGGTTTACTTTGGAAAGAAGTATAAACAAGGATATTTCCATGCATGCCAAAGTGGTACTGTGTACCAAAATATCTACATATCTATAACATTTCTTCATTAAATTTTTCTCAGCAGAAGAGTTGTTGATGTTTAACAGATCTCATGAAAATCAGTACATTCCTATTTATGCATTGAATTTGTCAAAACAATTGCTTGATATTGAAAAATAAAGCACAACATACAAAGAATAGAAATAAACATGCACACTGTCAGTGCTCACATTTGAAGAATAGTTGCTTATGCTAGCGTTAATACTCCAAACTAAATTACTTGTTCTGTATAATCAATCAAACTAAAAATAAACTCTGAAACAAATCAACTATCCTACTTGACGTTGTAAGGTTCTCATGAGTGAATAAATTAACACCAAAGTCAAAATAGCTGATTGCACAATAAATAATAATCCCAGATTAAACAACTTTCTACAAAGATATGCAACAAATAATCAGATTCATTCTTCATCAATTTTTAAAATTATGCCAGTATTATTATCAGTTTATTCATGTATAACAACAGCTCAAAAGTAACTACTTCAGCAGCTTTATATGAAAAGGAAATTCTTACCAATCTTCTTCCCTTACTAATTCCGCATTGGTTTGGTTTTCTCCTTTCTTGTACTCAAGAGGACAATCAAGAAGAATTATTCGAGGATTCAATATCTTCCTCCTCATTTTACCCGGAGCAACAACATCTTTATTAATCATTACTCCCTTAAGAACCTTGGAATCCTCCAGCTGGCCACCGGGAACTTTTTCAACCTTGATGTATTTTTTTATATCAACTTCTCTTAATCCTTGGCCAACGTCCACACCAACTGTTGTGGTAGCATCAATAGCAAGATCCTAAGAATAAGTCAATTGGAAACTGTCATCAGAGTCTATTCCGTACACTTGAAAGCACAAGAAATAAAACTAATCATCAAATTAATCAATTAGGTTTGCAGCTCTAGTTGAAATATTGTAGAGCATACTCAAGTATCACCCACTGGAATCCCTGGAAACTTGAATGTAGCAAAGTTTTAGAATAACTAGACAAGTGCTTAGAGATGATGGCTACCAATTGTACGTAAGTGAGCATTCAAAGGGATCTAAATCAGAACTAACAAAGTCACAAGATTGAAACTAACAGAAGAGAACAGTGGACATTGACAGTATTCATCTAACAGAAAAAATTGAATTTTAAACCAATAAGACAAACACTTACAGCAATTAGATCTCCAAATTGTCCAGTGAACTTTGTACCAATACAACTTTTAACTAGTCCAAGCATAGTGGCACCTGTCAAAAAGAAGTGCACATGGAAAGGAATCTCATTTTAGTCTAATAAATTCAAAAATCAAAACAGAATTTTTGACAAAAATGTGCCGTCATATTGTGACTTTGTGTATAAATGCGGGAATGGAAATGCAAAATCGGGCATTAGAAAACACAGAAGACATACGGTCATCAACATCAACAGGCATAGCAATCTTGTCCAGAACAGCTATAGCATCCTCAAGAGCCCTATTATATGCTGCAGCAGAAGCAAACACCATGATTATACTAAACAAACCTACCCTTGTCTATTTAGATAACCAAATATGGATAACAATAAGAGCAATATATTAGCATATTTCCAAAAAAAGTAAATAATTACCTCTACAAATAACAGTAGGATGGTAGTTCTTGTCAATGAAAGCTTCAGCGACGTGAAGCATCTCACCAGCTTCAAAATTAAGTCAAGGATAAAACACATCTTTCAGATAATTAGCACAAGCATAGACATCACCGGGAAAAAAATACTGATGCTTGCTAATGGTAAATATTATTTTTGAATATAGCAAAAGCCCAAGCAAAAGAAAAAGCTTGTTTTAATTAAAAATGACCAACTGCAGATGAAAACCAAAGAAAACAAGAAGAATGGTTCTCATATGTACCCCTTTCTTAACATATTTAGAAGTTACTCTATGTAAGGATGCTTCTCATGTCATGATTCTTGGCTTCATTTACAAACGGCATAACCTTGAGGCATGTCTTCTCGATAAAACAAATTCAAACTGCTTGTTTGAGAAGTACCCTCCATCTAAATATAGTCAGTTGAGAGAATCAATAGCTCTCTTGACTTCAATAAATTCGTAATAGCACCTTTCCGTCTTATTTTTGGCAAAAAATTCTGTAAGTAATGAGTTTTCCACTTCTTCACAATCCATTTATGATATCTTTCTTTCTATTAACTTTCAAAAAGGCCCATGCAAATATCATCACAACTCTTCTGCACTTAAACGTCACTGGAACAACTTGTAGGACTCTCCTACAGTGCACATTTGGTTATCTTCCACTATTCTTTCACTTGAAATTCTGCCAACATACAGCTTATTTGAACCAAAATTACTGCCCATACATTACTAAAGTTCTAAAAGTTTAGAAGTTAGACTTTATGTTCCACCTCAATTATGTATAACAACCAACAAATAGTCTAGAATAACCAGTCAAAACTATCAGAAAAGCTATAATCACATTATAAAGCCATGAGACTTTGACAGGCCTCCAATCCATGCACATTTCTACTTTAAATTGAAGAAACTACATGGATAGCACACCACCATCTTCTGCAAATCACCAATAATTTCATCTTTGGGTACTTATTCTAGGCCCAACCATTTATAATCTGCTTTAAAGAATCTGTCAAACTGGGCACAGATACTCAGCAATTTAATCTACCATCTGTCTATAAAGTTTGTTTCCTAGCTCTTATAGAATTTTTTTGGTGTCAATAGAAAGCAAAAGACAAATGCACCAATATTATTGAGAAAGAATACATCTATCACAAACATTTGCACAGAACATACCAAGAACAATGACTGATGTTGTGCCATCTCCAACTTCCTCATCTTGAGTTCGGCTAAGTTCAATCATCGACTGTTAAAATCACATTCAAAACAGAGAGGACAATCAGAAGAATATGCGGCACGGAATTATCATACTTAACAGTGCACCAATGCATAATTTAAGGAAAAAAATGAAATATTTAGCAGCATGATGCATGATGAAGGATACCTTGGCAGCTGGATGGGCAAGATCTAACTCTCTCAAAATACAATTTCCGTCATTTGTGACCACAATGCCTACAGAAAATAAGATGATTTACCAAGAGCAGGCAAGAGATGTGAGGAATGAACAGTTACATCAAAAGATATTGAAAAACATACAAAATGAACTGAAACTAAAATCTACTACATCATCTTGCCATTTAACAGTAATAGACCAATAAATGTGGGAAAATTAATACAGATAAAGGAGAAGACAACTGTACCTCCACCAGCATCAAGAAGCATCTTCAACATAGACCGAGGACCCAAAGTTGTGCGGATAATGTCAGCCACAGCCTGTGCAGAAATGCAATTGATTAATAATGCTTATTGCAAAAATAAGTGCACATCATGAAGGGTAGAACTTGGAGCTATCAAAATTCAAAAGGACAAACTTGAAAAACATGTTTCTCACATGGTACATGATCTTTTTGATTGGTATAGAACAAGTTCATGTAGAAAACAGAAGCAGAAAAAACAGATTTCACCAATCCAAATCCTTGATGTGGTGGCTTTGGACAACACTTCCTAAAATAGTCTCATGCATTAAAATAGAAATGCCTACCATGAAGTTTTCATCTGGAAACTTTATAAATCTTGAAAGACCAAGTTGATAATAAGAAAGCAATGAATACTATATAGACTCTAAGATTTGCAAGTGCAAAGGCACCAATGGGTGAAAATCAATCAGATAAAGATAACCTACCAAAAAATTACACAACCAAACTAATGTATATGAATGGCAGGAAGACAAATTGTTGAGGCTATTTTTTGCTTGTACAGAGAAGCTCACTTAATATCTATGAATGCCTCAAATAGAGAAATAGAGAAATGAGAAAGAGCAAATAACCCAAGGAAATTCCAAACAACAGAAATCCAAATGATGAAAACTTGAACTAGATCTAGTTGTATACTTGCAAATCTCAAGAAGGTTTATTCAGCAACAAAATTCCGTTATATTAAAAAGAAAAAAGACTATGGCCTCCATAAGAATTTTGTTGCTTTCCCAATCTACAGAAACATGAAGCTAAACTACTCTGAGATGCAAATTAAAGTTGAAAATCTTGAAAACAGAGAATGTAACAGAAGCTAGTGTGCCTTCCATAAAAGCATAGCAGTAAAACTCGCCTTTGAAGCTTGGATGTTGGCATGCTGCACCTTACTTCCAGATTCACGTTTTAACGAATCCTCTGTTAAATTCATCACAAATAACACACTATCTCATGTCTAGGCTAGAGTAATTGCACATGCTTAATAGAAAAGCTAAATTAAAATTTATAAAAAGATAAATCAGAAAGAAGGCTGGACTTGATGAACTAAATATAATGCTGAATTTTTTTATCAAAGAGCATGGATGAAAGAGATATGTCATTTACCAATAAAAGCCGAGAAAAAAAATATACCTAAGCACTCAAACATTGTGAGATTGTTCCCATTAATTCTCCACATGAGATAAATCAAATTAAAGATTTGAAAGCTGAGAAATTTGTAGAAAGCTTGTAGAAAAGCTAGAAATCTCAGACTTTGGTTATTTCATCAAGTTGGAACAAAAGAGGAATAATAAGCGTTGTGCATTTAACTTCAGACTTTAAAATCAAGAAACACACCCAAAGCACAATAATGCAAATTCAGAACTTCAAATACAAACAATAAATGTCAAGCAACCCAAATTCTTCCACACAAAAGACAAATGTATTGTAGTAAAAATTTCTGACACAATTCATCAATAGCTCAAAGCAAAAGCAGGATATGACAACGCAATGAGAGAGGCATATGTTTATGGCAAAGATAGGATAGGGAAACAATGATCGTCGAACGGAAGCTATGAAATCTTTATGCCATCAACAACACACTCATTGAATCTTACAGTAAGAACTCAGTTTCCTTCAAAACAGAAATACCAATTGACAATTTTTTGGCTCAAATAAGCCCACGCATTACTTCTAAAATTCCAAGAAGCCCATTTTTGAGAAATCAATCACAAGCTTAAAATTTTTCATAAATTCCCCCGGCAAAGACAAAAAAGGACATCAAAATCGGAACATTTAGCATTCAGATACCCCACGCCCCCGATTCTCCCCCGACACCAACACAAATCACATCCAGATCAAAACGAAGGGGAAGAAGAAGAGACATTGACAAGCTCTGGAGAGAGAGAAGAGTTCGGTTTCGGCGCGAGAAAAGCGAAGATATCGGAGAAGCGGCTTACTAAGAACCAAGACCGGAGCGTGCATGACTGCAGAGACGAAGAACGCCGGAAGAAGGCTCTGAGATCGCCGGCGAAGCCCGAAGAGATCCCACGGCAGTAGTTCCGGCGGCGATGCGCGCTCTTTCTCTGGAGGGTTCTACTTGGTTCGCAGAGGAAAGCAAGCACTAGGCAACCAACGCTCTCGCCTGCTTCGCTTTCGCCCTTTAACTTGAGAATTTGTTGCATTTTTATCCTTGTAATATTACTTATTTTCATTTCAGGCCTGTCCTATTTGAATTTATTTTCGAATTCAAAAAAATAAGTTTTTATCAGCTGTGGACAAAAATATCCTTAATGGATTTTATTTCTTGATAAATCCAATAGGAAGAAAAAGGTTTTTTAAATATTTTTGAGCTATAATGAGCTTTTTCTCTTTCTCCGCCCAAGAAAAAAAAACAGAGGGGCGTGTGAAATTAGTGAAGATTTTTGGGAGCTACGTGAAATTTTCCTCCGGGGTTGAAACGGGTCGGTATTAGTTTCCATGACATCCGACCCGTTTAACCCGAGCTCCCATCTCAAAACACCATCTCTTCCCGTTTTGAGTCCATTCTAACACCATACCTCCTCGAAAATGCTCTGCTTGCCGTCGTCTTCCTCCCCACCCTCGCCGTCCCCGCCCCTCCTCCGCCGCCGCGTCCTCCTGTCCCTCGTTTCTCCGCAGCTCCTCCTCCTCCGCGCTGCCCGCGCCCGCGGCCTCTTCCAGATGCCCCCTGCCCGCCTCACCAACCGGTACTACTCTTCCCTCTACTTCTCCCAGTCCCTCTCGCGGGCACGGTGCCAACTGACCCTGGGCACAGGTACTTTCTGGTGCGCGCCGGAGAGTCCGAGTACGAGAGGCTTGGGGTGGTGAACACTAATCCTGTCGCCAAGACCTCCGTTGACAGCGGCCTCTCCCCGGAGGGCGAGCGCCAGGCCGCAAGGGCGGCACTGGAGCTCAAGCGAATGGACGCGTGCGATGGTGCGTGTTGGATTTGGCCGTCGATTACGCAGCGGGCATACCAGGCTGCTGAGATTATCGCGGCCATCAATGGCGTCGATCGAAGGTGCGTGTTGAATGAGTTTGGTGAGAAATGTGTTGGATTTCGAAATTTCTGAAAGCCATTTCCATCTTGAAAAGGATTATATCTCACTGATCAACACTGTTAGTGCTGGGAACAGTGGATATCTATACGTCGTATTGTCACCTGAATGCCATCTTCAAATGCTTTTCAGTGTGGCCATCCAACAAGTTGCTCTACTAGTTCAGTTCAAATCCCATTATTTATAGAAAGAAATTTATCTTTTTTAAAAAATTTTGCAGTCATATAGTTCCAGAGTATAGTTTTCTAGATGCACGTGGTTTGGGTGCCTTTGAGGGAAGGAGATTGGATTCTATTGCTGAGGTAAAATTTTTAAGCACATACTCACAATCCGGAAACATATTGTTATTTTTTGCTTATTTTCATAATGTATTTACATGTGCAAAAGGCTAAACTTCATTTAATGTTTTCATTTGGATTTATGTTACATACCTAGAGCTCTGATTTTACATACTGTTGTAATGGAAGATCAATACACATTATTATGCAGCCATGCTTATGTGTTCAAATCATGTTGAGATCATTTTAACTATTCTTCGGAAGAAACTAAGAGGTAATTGGTGTGAAATGTGACCTATGGAAATATACAGTGTGGTGCAATTCTCCCCATAAAAAAGTGACTATTGTCTTAATGATCGTCTGAATATGAACAAAAGAGACAAATAGCTATTAGAAACTTTTGCATTGATGCATGGTCTAGCTACAGATGACACAATGTTGAATATATGGATTTGTAAATGTTGGAGTGCCTGAAAATGAAAATATTTTGTCAGCTTTAAGTAGCTATACGGTGCAACTTGAAGCTTTCTGCTGATATGATCCCTTAAATATCTAAATTCTTTGTTTCATTTCTTTCAAGTTTTTGAACTTAAAACTGCTACAGATATATGCATCAGACAGAATTTCTCCTAATATCAAGCCCCCACCTGTTGAGGACGGAACACCAAATGAGAGTGTTGCAGATGTTTTTGTTCGAGTGACACAACTGATGTCTATATTAGAGACCCAATACTTTGGAGATACCATTGTTATTGTCTCACCGGATTCAGACAATTTAACAGTTCTACAAGCTGGCTTGACCGGGCTTGATCTGCGCAGGTATTGCACTGCACATGGCCTCTCCTTTTAATTCATTTACCTCCTGTTTTGTTTTCCATTGTCACTAGCTAAATCATCTGCTGCTTTGTTTTCTTCTTACACTCCACTATGAAATGATGGGCCACAACTCAGTCTGTTATGAGAGCATCTTCGTTGAGGATCTCAGTTTTATAACCTTTTAATGATGTACATGACAGTCTTTATTTTTGCAATATCTTTCGTATGCACTAATTGGATTTGATGGTTTTTTATCAACTAACCAGAAATGAGACTTTATTTGTGTAACATTGACAAGTTCTGTGTTGCTTTACTGTCTAGGATGCATCTAATTTGCTCTGCATTTCTCAACTCTGGCTTTGAGGTTTTCCCATAATTACATTTTTGATATTCTTCCCTGAGTTGCTACAAGTGACGTATGGTTCATAAACTGGTCAGGTTATGACTTGTCAACCAACCATCTTGCTGCGAGACGTGCATGCACTATGTGATGTTTCATGAGAGATTACAATGAGAATTCAAGCTGTAGAATTTCAATCTTCAAATCCAGGGTATATTTAGTAATCCTGACTGGCTGGCTGCACTGAGCTCTACCCTGCTGCCAAGTTCCTTTGTGCAAACTAACTCGCATTTATTTGCAGCACTCCCCCATATGACCTAGCACTGTTCTTGATGCTAGGCCCATTTTCTTTGCTTGTTAAAAGTTTCCCCAGCTATGCATTTAACTTCATTATAATCTGGAGGTTTACACCCAGGTTTTTGCAAACTAATTACGAGTAATTCACAACTTTCTAATCAATGCTCAACTTATTATGATTAGGTTTTCACTTATTTTTTGTGCCTGCTTTAACATTTGTTCTGTGCTGTCTTAATTTGGCATACCTGATCATGACTTTGTGGCATGCTAATGATCTTGAACCTAACATGACCCTTCTTTTACAATCAAACCATTTATATCTTATGGACAGGCACATGGATCTCTCATTTGTCCCTGGTGAAGTGAGATTTGTTGATCCAATGAGCATTCCGGCTCCCAAGCAATTGGCTTCTGCAGTTTACAAGTGCACAAACCCACCAAAGTGTACATGATTTGTACTTTCCAATCCTGAAGAATAGTGCAATTCGGCAAGCATGGCTACCACTGTTGTCTACTTAGGTAAATGCAGTCCCTAGCTTGTTACCCTCAATTTGCTATCTTACAAAGATGCCCATCACCATGTAATAAAAAATGAAAGTTGGATGAAGATGAAGTAGACCCGGACTCTCATCTCAGAGGTAACCCAAGGGTTTGCTCAAATCAATGTCTTGCTGAATCAAGTTGTATTCCATGCTTGTTATATCCAAAAGCCCATGTGTCGGAAATATAGAGCAATTAGTTCAGGCGACCATTCTCAAAATGTTAAAATTGGATATTGTTGATAGTCCTTCCTTGCATATATTCCCCTGAAAATGGTGAAATTGGAGATGTACACTCCAAAGTAATTATAACCATAAAATCACTTAAAGACATACTGCTTTTTTGTATCTTTACTTTTTATTTTTTAAACTAGCAGTTAATATAGACCAGGAAAGACAACATTGACTTCGCATGCATAATGGTGAATCAGCATTATGCATGTAAATGTCTCCTAGTATTTATATTACTCTATATATTCCTTTTTTAGATGAATATTTCTGTATAATAACCAGGAACAGTAACCAATAAGCTTTTCATTTCATGGAATTTTATGGAAATTCCCAAAAGGAGATCTTAGGAAAGCATATCCTCCGGATAATGCAAATCGAAGCAATTTTCTGTCTAACTCGGGCCTATATGACCGATTGATAGAAATACTCCAATACTCCAGCTCTGTCATTTTTTCATATATGGAATATATGACACTAGATAGATATCATATTCATGGAATACGATTCACTTTCAAGATGTCTTGATGGTGAAAATGGTAGACACGCGAGATTAAAAATCTCCTGCTAAAGAACGTGGAGGTTCGAATCCTTTTCAAGGCATAATATTAAGAAGACGGACGGTACACGGATTAAGTCGACATATTGGCGCTTGAGCTTTTAACATAACATAGTTGAAGTTCAATCAAATTATACTCACATGTAGACATTGAAAAGAAAATGAGATAGCTTAAGAGCAGCAAGAAAATCGAAAAATGAAGGTGATGGGCAACACAATAAACTGATTCTTATGTCAGGCAGCACCATATTTTCTAACCTTGATTCTAAATACCTGGTTTCAATCAATATGATATCCAAATAGACGGAACAAAAATTAACTTGTGATCTGTCAGCATTGCTACTGTTTTAGCTTCAAGGTACCTCAAAAAATTCAAAAGATCTACAGAAGCCCGCAATTTCTTATGCTATTTCTCAGAAATGAACGAGTTTTGCATGAAAGAAAATGTAGCCCTACATTATTCAACACTTTACAAAAGAATGTGAATTGAGATATACACACATTTTAAAATTTTTTTTGTACCTAGAATGGATGCCATTGTTTTGGCTACTCTATTGTGTTTAACATCCAACTGCAATTGCAGACTTTTACATGCCAAATCTCTGGACAGTCATTGCAATTGAACTAGATTCATCACAATTGAAGGCGCATTGATCTTTTCCTTTGACAATGAACAGGCTCCTGTCATCAAGATAAAGCATTCCTAGGTGCTCCATGGTTTGAAAATGAGGAAATGGTATCATCTATGGAACTATAGATTCTAATCATTGACGGAGTATGTACATTAAAAAAACAAAAAAAAATAAATAATAAAGATCCCTCCCTAGGGATCCTGGATCTGGTTCAACCTGTTGAACCAAATAGAATGAAGAATCATGTGAAACATATCATACTTTTCTGGCTTGTGGTGCCATAGAAAATGCCTCTGCAATTTCTGTACATTGGTGTGTAAGGCAACATATTTCCTGAGAGAAATGCCCAAAAGAATATTCTTCAGATTAGGTATATCTTTTTCGGCAATAATAACTGAAAATGCACTCCAATCGAGCACCTCATCAAGAGGAGGCACAAAATTATCAGCTATAATCACTGGAACGCACTCGAAGTAGAAAGCCTCCACAATCCTTGGGCTGTTCACTTCATATCCCATGGGACAGATGCAGAACTTGCTTGTCTTCATGTGATGGATGTATGACATCTCTTTGGCTACCCTGTCTGGAAGAGGACCATATATTTTCATGTCTTCATCTTTCTCCCAGTACTTTAGAAGGATCGGTCTAACACGTCCATGCAAGTTTCCAGCAAAGAAGGCAAGAATGGATCTCTGAGAGACAGGTCTTCCACCAACAAATCTTTGAGGCCTTTTGGGCGTCCTGATGCTTGTTTCTGGAAGGGATACATCCTTTCCACGGATAAATATTCCTTCAGAAACATCTGCATTGCATACAGCTTTGATAGTGTTCTTACAAAGTTCTTCATGTGCCACTGTTGTGTAAGGCCCCTAGCGAAAATGAAATAGGAAAGACGAGAATATGAAGCTACTGTTTTATTGCTAAAAGTTCATCAGTTAATACAGTTTCAAATTTGAACGGTCCACAGAAGGATGTTTAGATTCCTTCACCATTTATATTTCAAAGATTTCAGTAACAGCAAGCAGAGCAGTGGAAAATCAGCAACCTCAATAAAATAACTAAACTAAAAGGAACAATTTGTGATGTAAGTTTACGATTTTATTGCCATGCTAAATGAAGCAATACACAATCACAAGCTTTCAAGATTAAAAAGGACAAACAAAGATATTCATCTAGCAACAAATTAGGCAGCAAACATTCACTGGCTACAGGGTTGACGTAGATGCTAAAGAAGCATAAGACCTCTGATCCATCATCTTGGAATACCAGATGGAAGAATATCACAAGAAACATGACATGCAAAAGAGGATAAACATAAATATGACATACCCAGTCATGACAAGCAACTAGAAAATGATCTGCTCCCTTTGTTCGGTTCCAGAAAGGATAATTAGCAGATATGTTATTCACATAATCCTTCAAGAATAGTGACAATGGCTTCAGATTATGTGACCCAGGCACATAAATAGCGAGTTCAAGCCGTCGTGAACTGTATGGTAAATAGAATAAGTGGGCTTTGTTTGGGTCCTTGGCTACAAATTTCTTGTTCTCTTCCATAAGTTTCATGAACCAGCCTTCAGATGCATAGATGCCTTGCAGACTTGGCGTATGGAAAATTGGTTTCCTTCCATCCTGATAGATGTAAACCTTAAGTATTTTTTCCATCAGTCCATAACTCCTGAAAATTTGAAAGTTTTGTCAGGCAATTCTGTCATATAGGTAGCCCTTGAACTACAAAAGAATTTCTATGCTAGGAAGAAATTTCACTTTAGCCTTTTTTTGTAGATAAAATGCTAATCGTATAATTTAAACCTGTCATTAGGTAATGGCCTTGCTACATCTCTTGCAGTTTAATAAGCTTTAAGTAGGAAAAAGCACCATCAACATAGAAAACTATAAAAGCAGAGTCCATGGAGGGCTGTACTCGTACATAACTAACACATAGAGCAACTGCTACAATGTTGATACTCCTGATTTGAAATAAGTGCATTTCATGAATAGGTAATAGATTTTAGACTAAGAAACTGTGTTAGAAATGCTTGACGCTCCTCTTCATTGCAAACAAATAAGGTTTATTAAATTTGGAAACCAATGGGTGTTGACTCCATTAGAAGATGTTTACAAAGTTCATGGCCTTGAAACCAAATTGGCATGACCAATTCGATTTAGAATAAGCAAGAATATGCCATTAAAAATTGAACTTTTTGGAAGAAGGCAAATTCAAACCATATATCCGTTTTGTTTCCTGAAAACATCCGGAAGACTGTAAGGTTACAAAAAAAATTCCCTAACACTTAGAAGAGCCTGAAAAACCCAATTATTCGATGATAGTACCCAATACTTCAGTGTGGCGAATGATGCGGACAAAGATACTTGAAACTCTCACCTCTTAAACATGGACACATTGCGGAACAACGGCGAATGAAGGTCGTCAGGGTCATCCGGATCCAAAGGCTCATTCCCCGCATTCTGAATCTCCCTTTTCGCATACAAAAGCTGATCCTCGGGCGAAATCGCCGCCAAATCCTACAAAAATCTCAACAATCCGTCAAAACAATCCCCAAAACCAACCAAAAATCAAGCAAGACAAATCCACAAACGACCTACCACTATCGTCGAACACGTGACCTTCACCCCGCTAATCCGCCCACCCTTCCGCACCGCCCTCTGGACCGGAGGAGGCAGAGGCGGCGGCGGCGGCGGCGACGAGGGCTTCGGGGAGGGAACAAAGGGAGGCGGCGGAGGCAGCTTCAGAGAGGAATTAGATCCAGAAGAGATGGAGGAGGCATGGAAGGAGGAGAGGGGCGCAGGCGGGGAGAAGACGAGGTAGGGCGCGGCGCAGGTGAGGACGATGGCGGCGACGACGAGGGCTCGCCGGCTCCACCGGCCATCAGCGGCGGAGCGGAGGCGCCGAGATGAGATCGTGGCCATCGAGATCGAAGAAGAGGGGAATGACGGGCATTGGAGCAAGGGAGGGAGAGCGCCATTGTTTTGAGCGGAAGGAGAGGAAAGGGCGGGGCGGAGGAGAGAGAACGAAGAGTATAATCCTCCGAAGCAACACTGTTAGCCCCAGGTTTGGAGAAAAATACGGGGAAGCCATTGACCGTTCAGTGAGTCCAGTCATCCTAGCCGTTAGAGTGTTTTAAGATTCGTGAGAGACGCAATCATTGGGGAAAGGGACCTAAATGCAAGATAAGCTGCGGTTAGTTACGAAAAAGGCATTGTGCCCGTGGAGTTTTCGACGAACAAAAGTCTGGTTTATTTAAAACAAAATTATTTGGAATATTTGGATAAGGGACAGCTCAGTAGAATAACGACGCGTCCGATGATGGACACTAGTGTAGCTTCATTGTCACGTTATTGTATAAAGATTCCTATCATAATTTACTTAAATAAAAAATAATTTAACAAACGATTATTTATTTTATTACGAATTTACAAAAAATTATTTTATTGTTATTATTATAAGTAAAAAATATTTGTCTTATAATATAAATTTATAAAATATTATTTTGATTAAAATATTTTAAAAAATGTTTTATTTTAATTTAATTAATTAAAATAATATAAAAATTAAAATTTTTTATTCAGTTTTATTTCAATAATTAGGTTATAATTAATGGACAATCGCTCTAACAAAATTAAATTTTAATTTATAAATTTTATAAAATCAGACAACTAATATTTCATAAAACTATAATAAGATAAATTATTTTTATATTGATTTAATAATTATTTAAATTAAATCAAATGAGAATAATTTAAATTTTTTATTAATTTAAATTAGTAAAATTGAATTAAAATATAATATTTTTGAATATTTTAATTGTGTTGATTTTTTAGAAACTTATAATATAAAAAGAGTAATTTTTTACTAATAATGATAAATTAAGTGATTTTTCCTAAATTTATAATAAAATAAGTGATTTTTTGTTATAAATTCTATAAAAAAATAATTTTAAATTTTAATTATTGTGTCATTTCATCTGTTCTGATGGATACACGAGGAGATATTCTTTTTTCATATTTCATATTTGTGTACACAATGTTATAAATATGAAAATTTCATTTTATCCCACCACCTCTTCAAATTTTTGTTTTCTTAATAGAGTACATTAAACGCCAAAATTAATTAGAAATTACAAAGATTTAATGGAGTTGTTTAGAAAAGTGATGTAATTTTGGTTTGCTATTCATCTAATTTTAAGTAGATGGCTTGGTTATTTAAGAGATTGATCTCTAAATTGACGTCTTTTTTTATTGTAAAGGTAAAATTTGTTATTGACTACCGCTTTTTGTGCTGATTGAATTGAATTAGGAATTATCGTGATTTTCGCAACATGGACCCACACAAAATTACATTTATAATGTGAACTTTTGAGCTAAAAGATCATTTAGAGAACTAGCTAATATCGATTTTAATTAAAAGTATATTTAATATACTATTTTAAGATGAGACTATTTTTTTAAGTTTCAAACCAAAGGATCCTTAGTTGGAAAATACGTGAGTTCTATTTGGTTCAATATTAGCTGCTTGAGGGGGGTTACAAAGTCCAATCTAAAATTAAATAGAGCCTATTTTTCCCTTTTGAAGGAAATAATTTATTTGGTTAAAAAAATTCATAATTGAGTCATGGTAATCCATTTTTTAATATTTTTTTTAAAAAAATATAATATCAAATATGATAAATTAATTCTATATCAAATAATTAAATAAATAAAATTTGTGTGAAGACTCGTATGTCATTAATTTAGACTTTTTGGATAATTTGTTATCCAACTCATTATATTCATCCGGTATGATGCTCTTTGGAAATTTTTAATAAAAAAATCCAATAAATTAAGCTGAATTTTAAAATAATTGAAAGAAAATTGTGTTTGAAATTGCAGAAAATCAAAATTCTAAAATTCCAAATATATATTTTGAAAGATTGTTTTATTATTAAATAAAATAAAATTGATAGTTCTGGGTTGAACTCATTGTAGTCGGGAACATTATAAACTAATCGAATGAAATTCATGGAACTAGAAATTTCATGAATTGCAGAAAACTCGTAATGCAAAGTTTCCGGGTCTGGAGGACAATTTATCCTTTTTGGTCTTTTGATGGTCAAACGAGTCTCTGAACTTATCGTGATCACTATAACTTATTTTCAGTGCAACGGCGATAGATTGATGCGAAGCGTAATAAGACGGAGATCATAAATCTCGTCAGTCAACGAACACACTCGCCCGCCTCGCGTTTGAGAGATACACAAGATACTCTAGTTCGCATGATCTTAGCGTCTCGTACTCGTTCATCTTCATGGAAGTCGGTTATGGCGTTTAGACGGTTAAAGCAGAAAAGTGCCTTGCCTACGTACATAAAAGAAAGGCCCCATGATCTCGTTAGTCCGCCGGCACCAGCCATACCTTCACTACGAGATGCAACTTGACGTCCGCCCAATGCCGCGGACGTAGTTCTTATTGTCACATGTGTCACGTTAAATTTTTTAATTAAAATTATTAAAATTAATGTGATTAAATTATATTTTTAAAAACTATTATAATATCACGGATCATGAATTGATTTTATATTAAATATTTTTTAAAAAATTTATTATATATAATAAAAAAATTTATATTTTATCAATTTAAATTTTTGAAATAATTTGATGTTTATCTCGCATGATTTCAAGATATTACTCACAAGTAAACAGTGAAACATTACGAAGCAAGTCCGAGCATTTTATCCTTCTTTCATTACTGCCCATCCCTTGCTTACTCGCCACCTTCACCATCCTATAAAGCAAAGCCCTAACCATAGCTCAAAACTTCACCCCTCTTCTCGATTGCACAATCCTGACCCTAACCATGATCGCTACAATCCACTTCACCTTCTTCTTCTACTTCCTGGCCATTTCCTCAATCTCTCTCCCCTCCCCGGCCTCGGCACAACTCTCTCCCTCCTTCTATGACGGCATCTGCCCCTCCGTCTTCCTTGTCGTCCAAGCTGTCGTGCGATCGACAATAAATCGCGAGGCCCGCATGGGAGCCTCAGTCTTGCGGCTTTTCTTCCATGACTGTTTTGTCAACGTGAGTCTCTCTTGCACTCTTTGGCTTTTCTATCATGCAGGATGATTTCAGTATCGCAAATAACTTGCAGGGTTGTGACGGTGGGATTCTCTTGGACGACACTTCATCGTTCATAGGGGAGAAGACGGCAAACCCGAATGTGAACTCGGTAAGAGGGTTCGAGGTGATTGATAGCATAAAGACACAGGTTGATAAAGCATGTGGTGGTAGTGTCGTATCCTGCGCCGATATACTTGCCATCGCCGCTCGAGATTCTGTAGTAGAAGTGAGCACTATTATATAGAATTATCGAAGTTTTGTAGCATACGATTTTTGGAAATAAGGCATGAAATTATGATTATATACATCTGTTTCAGTTAGGAGGCCCAACATACACAGTTCCAGTAGGCCGTCGTGATGCAAGAACAGCAAGCATTGCCACGGCCAACACCGACCTCCCATCACCATTCGAGGACCTTGCTGTCCTTGCTAACAAGTTCAGCCGGAAGGGCTTCACCCTTCGCGAAACTGTGGCACTCTCTGGTGCCCACACTATCGGTTTCGCACAGTGTCGTTCTTTTCGTAGTCGAATATATAACGAGACCAACATCAATGTCGCCTTTGCTGTCGCCCACCGCGCCAACTGCCCAGCAACTGCAGGTGGCGCCAGTGACTCCAATCTGGCTCCACTGGATGCACAAAGTCCAAATCGGTTTGGGAATAACTACTTTCAGGGTTTGCTCGGACAAAGAGGGTTGCTGCACTCAGATCAGGTGTTGTTCAACGGCGGCCCTACCGACGAAATTGTGAAGATGTATGGGGAAGACGAAGGTGTTTTCAATGCGGATTTTGCTAGTGCGATGATGAAGATGGGGGATTTGAATGTAATTACTGGGAGTGATGGGGAGGTGAGAGTAAATTGCAGGAGGATTAATTGATTGGCTGTGGTTCTCGGGGTGCCCCACAGCATAATAAGTTTATAGTTGTGTTTTTTTTGGATAAGAAAATAACTGTGTCATTCTCGGACAAGACTCCACGGTTTGTATAGCGAAAAAATAAGTTTTTTACAGACAACCCCTTATATTCTACAGCATTTGCAGAATTCCCAGTATTATCAAGAATTTATGAAATTTTATTTGTAATTTTCATAAAAAAGACATTTGTTAATATTACGCTTAATCTTAGTAAATTAAAAATGATCATTTTACTTTTGATTTTCATCCAAAAGCCAATTTATGGACAAATTATGCCGGTTTGTTTTCATGTTAGTTTGAGTTAAAGGTTTAAAACTAAGATTTTAAATTTTGATTTCAGTTTCGGTTTCTTCCCTTAACGAGATCGATACATTTTCGGCCGAAACTATTATCGTTTCGGTTTCGATAAATTTTTTTTTTTTTAATTATTAATTATAGTTGATCAAAGTTTGATTATATTTTAACTGTATTTTGATTTAAAAATAAAAATACGATAATTTTTTTAAAAAAATTAAAAAGTATAAAAGAATTTATAATTAATTTTACCATAAAATTAAATATTAGTTTAATTAATTTTAATAGTTAATCACTAATATAATTTATTTATATATATTACTGTATAATAAAATATAATAAATAATATAAATATAATTAAAAAATTTGTGGTCCTCCTTCAATTAGCTTCAATTTTCGTGCTGAAATTAGGATGAAATTCTGCCGAATTAGCTGATTATTCTCCGCTTGATAAAATATTATTAATGATTTTGCTTTTATTTTTACTTTTACTTTTCGATGAAGCAGCCATGCACACGCCCTAAAAACTACAGCACATGAACAGTCCTCTGCCTCCACTGTTTGCTCGACTATCACTTCCAAAGGTCGATTAGGGCGCAGGCACTGGCGCACAGCTGCAAGGTTGGAGCCTGGGCTCAAGTGCAGGTGTGAGCAGGGGGGTGAAGCTGGTGTGAGGGCAAGGGCGCGAGCGCGAGGGCAATGCTAACTTGCGGGCGAGGGAGCTAGCCTGATAATGTTGTGCAAAGTGAGAGCGTGAGACCAGTGGGAGAGTGTGGGTGTGAGCGAGGGTCTAAAGGGCGCAGATGCAGGAGGGTGTGGGCGCAAAGGCCAGGTCTGTAAGGATGCGAGTGCGAGCATGAATCCAACGCCAGCTCACCAATATAAGGGCAAGACTAATACAGAAAAAATCAAAATTGAATTAGACTGAAATATTTCGTTTATAATTGAAATCGAAACGTTTTAATTTCGACTGAAATGTTTGGGCTGAAGCTTTACACCCTGTTTAAAACTCCACACAGCAGTTCTAGTTGAAATAAGTAATTGTCTTAAATAGAGCTTATTTGTAGTTCTTAAAATTACAGAGGCTGTTTAGAAATTCTGAAAATTTCAAGGTGTTATTAGTAATTTTCTTAAAGAAATGACCGCCACCTTTTACGCATTTCCGACCCGATTCGGAAATTCAACCTCGTGAATAATGTCCCTGTAGCCATGCCGTTTTCTCTCCGATTTCTGATCATCCGCTCTGGATCTAGGGTTTCATGTGAGCCTCTTCTCTCCTCAAATTTTGTGTTGTCTTTTCTTTTAAACCTCTCTATGGATCCAATTTTTAATAGTTTGGTGGAATTTGTCGGATATTTGTGTGTGATTTCTCATTTTTGGCTCCTTTTTTGGGCAGGTTGTTCTGAGTGAAGAGATTCTCTGGTCGCCATTTCGGCGGAGGAGGTCATCATTGGTTTCCTGTTTTTTTTTTTTTAGTTCTTTTTGCCAAATTTAGGGTTTGAGCGGTCAACATCTCATTCTTACTTCTTTAGAGAAGATGACGAATTTATTTATGTTTTTCAGTTCTTGCAGTCCAAGATGTTCATGACAATCGTTGACGGGGTACAAGCCTTTGAACTTTTTGGATGGTTCCGGTCAGGGTTAGAGTTGTGTGTGTTGAGCCTAAATTTGCGAAAGTTTTTGCATGTTCTTACACATTTGATCTCAAACTTATTGCATGGTTATGTATTGTGAGCCATATCCACCGAGACAAATGTGATAAATATAATGAAAAGGATTTCTGGCTACATTCTTTGAAAAATTAGTGGCAGCCATAGCATGTAGGCCTATTCTAGAGTTTGATTTACTGAGAGATATGCTTCTATCTATTGTATTCGATGAGCCCATGTATAACACATGTTCTTTTCTCTTTTCCACTGATCAAATGCTCTAGATCTTTCTTATTTTATGCTATTTATGTAAGATATATGAATGTCACAGTTATATCAATTGGCTTCTTGTTCTAAAGACTGAATAATTTGTCCTATCTGTTTTACTTTTTTAATATGTTCTGTTTGCTTTTAATGAAGTTTGTGATGAAATGGCTCTTGGCCTGCTAATTGTGGTGTTGCTACCATCATGAAATGCCTCAGGTCTTAGTGATTCCTTCCTTCTCGCTCTCTTCTTGATACTGATATTCTTCCCGTCCGCATCAAGACTGAATTTCTTCCCTTTCTTATTCTTCTTCTTCTGCATCGTGACTGAATTTTGATTATTCTCTTCTTCAGTTTCTTGAATGCTGAATTTTGATATCTTCTTCTTCCTGATCAAGACTGAGAATTGATTCTTCCCTTCTGCATCAAGACTGAATTTTTGTCTACATGTTGTTTTATTAAGATGCTTGAGTTAAGATGGTAAAATTTTAAATACTTATTATAGTACTTCCCTTCCACTGCTGATTTTAATACTCGCCATCCACATCAATCTAATTTCTTCTCCATTTTCACTGATTTTAATTCTCTTTTTCTCTTCATTGATTTACTTCTTCCCAAACGCATCAAGGCTGAATTCTGATCTATATTGTAGATTAATAATCTTGGATTTTGTGTAATAGAGGAAGTTGGAGGCTTGTTCTTATTTTGTAGCTTACGATTTAGGAATTCGACGACTAACAAGGGTTAAAAAATATTGAATTTATTTTCTTATTTTTATTAATTTTAATGATAATTTAATAATATATTTTACAAAATCACAAGATTTTCTATGATTTTATTGAAAAATTAGAAAGATATACAATCTTTTTTATTTTTCATAGGACATGAAAGTTCTACACAAACTTTTCCGTAAAGTTTTCATGCTAATTATCGGATGTTTTATACAAATTGAGGTCGTAGGCAATTTCAAATTCTACAGAAAAAATTTAAAAGAAATTTATGTATTAACGGATATTATAAAAATACAATTTTAAAGACAAGTGTTTTATTTGCAAATAAAAAACATCTTATTCTCCATTACTTTCTAATCCCTCCGTGCCGACATTCTTATTGTAGATTAGAACAAGTACAAACTATCTAATGATTCTAATCTTCATTGCATTAACTAGTGCAAATCTAGCTCCGCTGCTCTCACATGGTCATGACGCGGGAGACTAAACAAGAAGCACTGAAGGTTTTGCAAGCAAGAAGAAAATAGGGGAAAAAAAAATAAACGAGAAGTAATCTATCTGATGCAAGAGGGAGGGTTGATACGACCATTGGACACGCCATTGACGTTAACACACTGTGTGGAAGGATTCCCGCTGGCGTACTTCAAGTCGATGTCGCTCAGCTCCACGTTCGTACATGGCGCCGCGTCGCTGCACACAAGCTTCACTGCCACTGCGGTCGCCGACGTGCCCCTTATGTCCCTGAACTTGACGTCACTTATCTTCACTTTTGACGGCCACTGCATGCAATCCATGTACGTAAATATTTGAACATGAACGACAACAAAAATAAATTAATAAATATATAATTACCTTTGTATCGCAAGCATTGTAAGGGCAATACTTCTGATCAATAACAATCGGATTTTGCACATCCTTCATTCTCAAATGCTCAAACCTCAGTTCCCTCGCCCTGCTCGCTGACGGCGACGACTGCCACGTCTTGATCCTGACGCCGTTGTCGGTCTTCACGAAAGTGCAGTCACTGACGTTCACGCCGACGACATCGTCCTCGTCGGCATGGTTCCTCTTCCCAAGGCTGCCGATGCTAATGCCGTGGCCCGGGCCGCAGGCGACGTCGGCGATCCTGATGTCGGCGCTGCCGGGGAGTATGGCGACGCAGTCGTCGCCGGTGCCGATGGTGGAGTGGTCGAGGGTGACGTTGCGGGAATCGGCAATGTCGATGCCGTCGGTGTTGGGGCTGTCTGCAGGGGCCGAGAGGGTGAGATCGGTCAGGTGGAGGTTCTTGCAGCCGTAGACGTGGATGTGGGCGAGCTTGCTGTTCAAGGATGTTATGCTGCTTATTTCTGCGTTGGTCAAGTAGCGGAGTACCAAGGACTGCATGAGAAGAAGTAGAAGATTTCATTAGTGAAAAGGAAAGGATCATTAGCGTTAAAGTGGATTATGATATGAATCTAGTTGGATTTGCTCGTTTAACGCCTAGTTGCTAATTATTATTTAACTATTTTGATATATAATTGGAATTTTTACAAAAACCCCTGAAATGTATTATATTTATGCAATTTGTGATATTGAAAATATTTAAAAATAGTAGAGCTCACCACAGGGAGGCGCTTGCAATTTGGGTTCAAGTGGCATGCATTACGTGGCCAAGCCAGCTCTCCGCGCCCGTCTAGCTTTCCGCGTCCGGACAATCTAAGCCCGTTGATGTCTCTGAACTCGATCCAGTTCTTGTGCTTGAATGCATTAAGATTCGTGTCGGCCATCAGCCGCCCGTGGAGCTGCACTCTGATGATAGGCCCCTTGCATGGGCCTCTGAACATCAACGGGCCTACCAAGTAGTCTCCACTTGGGAT
This sequence comes from Trichopus zeylanicus subsp. travancoricus, assembly GCA_005019695.1. Classification (NCBI taxonomy): domain Eukaryota; kingdom Viridiplantae; phylum Streptophyta; class Magnoliopsida; order Dioscoreales; family Dioscoreaceae; genus Trichopus; species Trichopus zeylanicus. The sequence goes on from RXID01014982.1 coordinate 150,308, forward strand.
CACAATGAAGGGCTTGCCCCCGGCCCGGCATGCTTCGGTCCATGCTTTCTCAAATGCCTGAGATTATCATAATGCATGGGTTAATCCACATAATATAGCGGTGACGGATATTAGAAACCTTGCGCTGGCATGCTTCTCCTTCACGGAGAGGTCATCACAGTAACGCAGTTCCGAATCAGGATTATAATTAAGATCAACCCTAGCGAATTTTTTTTATAAAATAATATTTTTTATTAAATTAATTATATAATAATTTAAATTTCGGGAAAATATTTAATTTTTTTATAATAATTTAATTTAATAACGGTATACAATAAATAGTATTTATTTATATATATTTTTTTCAAAAATACTAATTCTAATTCTAATTCTAATTTCAACTATCAATGTAGCAAAAACTGAGTCTTAAAAGAGTTGGAAGAGAAACAAGAATATATGGTATCACCTTTGTGTCATCATTCTTGCCATTGCCGCGGGCGCCAAAATCTCTCACATTGTAGACTCCGTTTGGTTTCTCTGCACTCACAAACAGAGAGATTGAGAGAATTAACAGCGCCGAAGCTCTAACATGGTTGGAACTGATGCCCATTTTTGCGTGGAATTTCTTCTACAAAGATCTTTGCTTCACTCGCCACAAATAGTCTCAGAGCTTTTTGTATATGCTTCTTGTTTGGAACTTTCGTAGTTATAAGTGCACATTGATGGAGAGGAAACCCCCACAATAAGAGCTTTAGAGCTTTCTCAACTTCCAATTTCATTAATTAGCTCTGTGTTAATTGTGTTGAGTTTGGAAAACATTTGTCAAAAAAGTAGACATATCAACGTTAATTGTGTTCCATTTCCATGTTTAATAACCATTAAGAGCATTAATCTTTTTGCTAATTTACATTTCAATCAACCACCAAAAAGTCATTAAATATCATAACAAAAATTTCAGCAGTGTATTGGGTTCAATCTCACCGAAAAACGAAAAAGTAGCCCAATCAGATTGGAACCCAGATCTCCACATGGCTCACTTGAATTGGCGGACTTAACCTGACAGATAAAAATACATAAAAATCCCAAATAAATAAAGACAAAAACCACTTGGCTCTTGTCTTCGCCACTGCAATGGCTGCTGCTTCCGCTGCTTCTACTCTCTTCTCCTCTCCTCCTCCCCTCCCCTCCCTCTCCGTCAAACCCCTCCTCCTTTTCTCCGCCGCGCGCCGGCGATCTTCTTCTTCTCCTCGGCCTCCGCTTATTCTCCGGCTCTCGGCTTCTTCCCGGAGGCCGATTCTCCCATTCCAGCCCAACGCCGGCCTCTTCTCCGCCGTCCGCGACTCGATTGCCCTGCTTGTCACCTCCCTGGCCATCTCGGCCTCTATTCTCGTCGCTGACCCCGCCTCGGCTTTCGTGGTGACGCCGGCGCCGCGGAAGCTCCAATCCGACGAGATCGCCACTGTACAACTCTTCCAGGAGAACACGCCATCCGTCGTCTACATTACCAACCTCGCCGTCCGGTACTGATTCTATAGTTCTTTGGGTTCTTCCTATTCGATTGGCGATGTCGGTGAGCGTTTGTTGATCTGGATCATAGGCAGGATGCGTTCACGCTGGATGTGCTGGAGGTGCCACAGGGGTCGGGGTCGGGATTCGTGTGGGACAAGGACGGGCGTATTGTCACTAACTTCCATGTGATTCGCGGGGCGTCTGATCTCAGGTTGCTGATTTTTTTTCTTATTTCTTGTTATTTTTGATTGGCATGTGATTGAATAAGCCCTAATTTCAGTTGTAACATCTTTCATTGTAGTGTCCATTTCAGTTGGTATTGTATGTTTTGGTGTTGCCTTAATGCTTATTTTTTCACCGAGAAGTTGATTTTAGGAGCTTCGAGTTTTGATCCTTTCATTGTGCATAATGCAATCCTTATTAATCTGACAGCAACATAAATTCAAGTCATTCATATGAAAATATCAAGTGAATTATACCATTTTATTGATGAGCTTGCAAATTCAGAAACAAATTGCCTTTATTAAGTACATGATTGTTATCAATGCTCAGCAAACGCACTGTTTCATTGTTCTCTTAGGTAGCAGCTATGAAGATAAGTTCAACCTCTTGCAACCTTAATTTGGCAAGTGAAAACAAGATTTTTGTAGAACATGATAAATTTGTTCTGCTCAAGAGTTCAATTAGGCCTGTAGAGCAGCAGTCATCCCTGGATTAGTATTTAGCTCTCATCCAATTCATTTTAGTGGGGCCTTTTTAATTTGGTCAAAAGGGTATAGAATAGTTTCTATAGGGGGTCATTGAGGAACTGGTCCAAAAGAGTGTTACCAGCAGTTAAAGCAACTTTGCTACTTCTACAGTGCCATCTCTGTCAGGAAAGTTTTTGCATTCATTACTCGTTACTTGATGATGTATATGGTTGCAACATGATGAACCAACACTTTGATGATGTATATGGTTGTAATCCCATCTAACCAATCACTGGACGCTCGAATTTATGTGGCTATGTTCTTTTTGAACAACAGAACATGGAATATGTTTTTTCCTTCTTTTTTATTTGCAACTTTTGGGTGAAACATTTTCTCTAATCAATCTTATGCAAGATTTGCTAGTCATATACAGAGTTACCCTTGGTGATCAATCAACTTATGAAGCAAAGGTTGTTGGGTATGATCAAGACAAGGATGTTGCTCTTTTGCGTATTGAAGCACCAAAAGACAAGCTGAGACCCATCCCAATTGGTGTGTCAGCAGACCTGCTAGTTGGACAGAAAGTTTACGCCATAGGAAATCCTGTGAGTGCATCATTCCTTGTAGACAATGTTTCTTTCTTCAGCTCTCTTCTTGTTTAACTGGTTTTTTCAAGACACTTATGTCTTTGCTTCGAAAGATTTATGATGAACTGACAGGCCATAGTTGCTAGTTTTTCAGTACTGATATATGAAATATTGCTTTTTGGCATGAACAATTTGAAATTAAAGGAACTTCAAATGATTTGTAGATTAAATCACGAAGAGTGGTTATTTTGCTGCATTGGTAATACTGATTAACTTGAAATTTCCCCATCTTCTTTAACTTGGGTTTTTGAATCTACCACTTTGGTAGTCCCAACTCCCAAAGGTAGCTTGTGCAAATGGAGTAACCAACTCAAATATTTGCAGCATTGGTCAGTACAGGAATAAGGCCAAGAATGATGACAATTGAAATGTACCCTTGCACTTGGTTTCTTCCTTGTGATCTAAACAGACTCTGTAGCTCATTGTTGGATTCCATCTTCCTTTGATTGATGAAGTTGTGTAGGCATGAGCTTCATTGAAGGCTATTGGAGGTAAAATCACCACCTTTGACATGAAATAGTGTTAAGCTGAGGGAGAGGTCTTCACCAAGAGAAAATAATGCTTATTTTTTGGTGTTAGACCTTGTGGCTCATGGTGCTGGATAACAAAGTTTCTAGGAATATGACCATATGTCCTGCTTCCCTTCTTAAATAATTGCTTATGATTACCAAGAAAATGATGAAGAAACTGTTCTGCTCTCAGAATTCTGGTTCATATGATTCAGGCAATGTTATTCTATAGACTTTTCCATCTCCATATTACCTCCCAAAGAAGTCAGTGTCTTGTATTCCTGGTTTAACAGTTAACAACACTCAGTGCATTCTTATTCAACTTATGTTCAATGCTTTCATATTCTGTACAAAATAATTTTTGGAAATTTGCTGTTCTTGCAGTTTGGTCTTGACCACACACTTACGACTGGTGTTATTAGGTAAGCAATTTCGTCCTTTTCACATTAATTTTTAAAACATGTAATGTGATATTCGTCCTTTTCACATTAATTTTTAAAACATGTAATGTGATAATAGAGTCAAATAATATAATGAGGATGGTTTCACCTCATCGCAATATTTTTAGATTAGGGATTATGCTTTATACAAATTATATAGGAAGTTTCCAGTCTCATTCTTGGCTAGTCATCTTACTGTTATGTGGGTCGTTTTTATTTCCTGCAGTGGACTGCGGAGAGAAATCAGTTCTGCTGCCACTGGACGTCCTATACAGGATGTCATACAGATAGATGCTGCCATTAATCCCGGGAACAGTGGTGGACCATTGCTTGATAGTTCTGGGAGTTTGATTGGCATAAATACAGCAATTTACTCTCCTTCGGGAGCATCATCTGGTGTTGGGTTTTCAATTCCAGTTGATACGGTGTGCCATTTGCTTCTCTCTTTGATTATCATGATTATTAAAGCAACTATAATTTTTAACCATTTAACTCTAATGTTCACTATCAATCTTCATCTGTGTGGGTTTCTGTGAACTCACTGAACAGTGCTTGAATTTATGCTATGTTTCAGGTAGGCAGCATTGTTGATCAGCTTGTAAAATTTGGTAAAGTTACAAGACCTATTTTGGGTATCAAATTTGCCCCTGATCAATCAGTTGAGCAACTCGGAGTTAGTGGGGTGCTTGTATTAGATGCTCCTGCGGATGGTCCTGCTGGGAAAGCGGTATAGATTATTGTTCTTGAAGTGAATAGTTTCTATTTTTGGTTCTTTTTTGGCAGTAAATGAAATTGAACTATATAAAGTGGGGGTTAACTTTCTTTTTGGGCCTTATATGTTTCTAAATTTATGATATTTTGTGATCACAGGCCATATTAAATAAATATATTTCCAAATACATCTGATAATTTGAAATTGCTCATTGGTCTATCATGATTTTTTATGTGATAAACTTTTTTGTTTTGAATTCAATCAAAATATATAACTGCATGGATGTTCTCAAGTACCTGAATGTGCATATGTTCTAGTGCTGCATGCCATGTTCCATAGAATATCTGTTACATGTGTTCACAGAATATGATCATGTTTCAAGTCATCAGTATTTGGTTTGGCCCAAATAAACATTTCCAGAAGTTACATTACTCAATGTCGTAGCATTTACTAATAGAGTTGGAAATTTTAATCCCATGCGAAAGAAATTTTTCAACAAACCCTTTGGTAGTGTAACATCTCAATCTGCGATGCTATCTTCTATTGCAAATGAAATTTAAGAATGCCTCTTGAATGTTACTTTCTGATGTCAGTGAAATTAGAAAATGTCCTTTGAATTTTGAGCCTAAAGATTGTTATGGAAATTGTGTACTGTTCATAGTGATATCAAATTGCTATTGACATTTTGCAGGGTCTGCAACCCACCAAACGGGATTCCTATGGTCGTCTTATATTGGGAGATATTATAACATCTGTTAATGGTAGAAAGGTCACTAATGGGAGTGACTTGTACAGAATATTGGACCAATGTAAAGTTGGTGATACGGTAAGTTATCTGTCACTTCCAGCCTTTTATTTGATATAGAATATTTTAAGTTATAACTGCAAGTCAGCTAAAGCTAGATCACTCACGGGGAAGGTTCACCTCTAGTTAAACTTTGTAACTGTAAAAATTCTTCCAAAAGTGTAAACTGTTTATCTATCATTGTAAAGTTTGAAGATTCAAGTTGTTTCAGAATCACCACTTAGATTAATAACCAGTTGAAATGAAATGTGTTTCAAGGCATGGTGAGTCCCGAGTCTCTCTGCATATACACCCGCCAACAGGAGTCTAACCTCTAGTAGCTTGACCAAAGAGGCATAGGCTTACTTGTTTACCGCCTCCATTATAATGACAGAAGCAAGCAAGAAAATCTATTTTCTTGTTTTCTTATTTATTTATGTTTATTAGTATCTCTATTGGTGTTGCTGTTATTGTTTCCTTGTGGAAACAGGATCGAAAGTGGGTTAAATTTTTCAAGTTTTGGTTAACTTACTTTTTTGCTGTGCTGTTTCAGGTTACTGTGGAAGTCTTGCGAGGTGATCACAAGGAAAAAATCCCAGTGGTTCTTGAGCCAAAACCAGATGAGACATAGGCATCGAGCAACAAAGCAGAAATCAAATCTGGACGGCTTCTCTTGCATGTTGCTTCTCTTGTTCTTCGGTGTGTGAGAAGCACATCAAAATTAAGATCGCCCATGCCCACTGCAGTTCTCTGCAAATCATGTTGTTTGTATATTGATTAATGGATGCGGGATTCTCCTAAATCATGAATACAAGTTGGAATGTAAGCACCTGATGAATTGCAAAAGATCCATCTGTTGCACAAGTGCCATTTTGGATTTTTGGATTTTGTACTAAAAAATAACAGGATCCTTCTTGAGAGCTCATGCACTGCTGTCGTAAATTTCGGTGAATTTTTGCGAAGTTAGTCAATAATTCATGAATTTGTTATAGACCAAATTATTTTGTGGAATTATTCTTCAGGACAGTATTTTTATGAATAAATTGTGAATTGTTATCTCAAGTCATGAGATGGTCGTATTATTACATAAATAAAAAAGAAAAACATATAATTATTTCATCAAAATTAAAGATGATATTTTTAATTATTAATTTTTCCGATTTTTCCATATTGTTGTCTGAATTAGTAATTTCTGATTTTGCGTTGGGCCTAGCACATGGGCTGTAGATCACGACCAGGCCGATGTAAGTTCCGACCAATGTGGGCGGGGCCCATTATGGCTCTCTTGGCATTCCACTCTTTTAGTCCCACATAGGCTAGTTGGCGAAAAGGAGGGAGCAGGAGTCTTTAAGGGAGGGACCTCCAGGAATGAAAAACTCATACCTTTCTCGGCCTTTTGGCTAAGATCAAGTGTAGTATCTGTTCTTATCAGTTTAATATCTGATATGTGGGTCATTGGCTCACTTTGATATTAAATTAATGTTTTGAGGGGGAGTGACACCGCGCTAGCTTGCTAGTGGGTCTCTCGAGCGTTATTCGTGTGTTGCACTACTGCACGGGACTGGCGCGCCCCAACCAAACCTAACTCCATATAATTTTGCTGTTAACGGAAAATATTTGCATTATTAAATCAAGTTAATGTGACAATATGATTGGTTTTAATCAACATTGTCTGGAAGTGTCTAATAGAGAGACTGCTTGCGAAAATCACGCAATTAATATTTATAGCATGAAAGATTTATGCAGCAAAAAAAATACTGATATTGTTGGCAGTAGGGGTGTGCACTATTCGGTTTTAACCGGACCGACCGAAACCGAATAATCCATTCGGTTCGGTTTATTCGGTTCTCGGTTCGGTTTCGGTTTTGTAAAAAAAAAAATTTAAAATTTCGGTTCGGTTTCGGTTTCTGATTTTCGAAAACCGTAAAAACCGAACCGAACCGAATTATATATATATATCTATATACTGCGGTTTTGGTTTTGGTTTTGGTCTAATCGGCTCGAACAGACCGGACCGCCGACCGTCTATATAATCTCTGTTTTCAGCAGAGCGGTTCGGACTTCGGACGCCTGCTGTTCTGCTAACCCTAACCCTAACCCTCTCGGCGCTCTCGCTCTTGCTCTCGCCGGCGTCGCCGCTCTCGCCGCTCTGGCTCTCGCCGCTCTTGCTCTGGCTCTCGCCGCTCTCGCTCTGGCTCTCGCCGCTCTCGCTTTCGCCTCTCTCGCTCTCGCTGCTGCGGACCTGCGGTGTTGCGCCTTCATCCCTCCAGCTTTCGTCCACCCCCGGACGCCCCTAGCCCTCCTCCTCTGAGGACTGAGGCTCTGAGTCCGGACGCGGCGACGCCTCTCTCTCTGGTCGACGCTCTGAGTTTCAATCTCTCATTTTTCTACGAGTCTACGACGGATTAAGCTGCAAGGTGAGGGTATTTAGGGTTGATTTTTTGTGAAATTAAATTAGGATTTTTTGATTTCATACGATTTTATTGTTAATCCTTTCGTCCACGGTCCACCCCCGGACCACCCCCCTCCTCCTCTCCTCTGAGGCTCTGACTCTCAGTCCCAACCCCTCAATATCTCTCTGGTCGCGCTCTGAGCTTCAATCTCTCATTTTTCTATAACGGATTAAGCTGCAAGTTGAGAGTATTTCGGAAATTATGAAATTTAGGGTTGATTTTTTGTGAAATTAAATTAGGGTTTTGTGAAATTAGGGTTCTACAACGGCATCATCGGGATCAAATTGCAAGGTTAGGGTTGAATTTTGTGAAATTAAATTAGGGTTTTTTGATTTCATACAATTTAATATGTAATTCTGTATTTTTCTATTGACAGATGTTGAACCAGGACGACAGTCAGCAGCTTTCAAGCACAAATCCAGTTATTCCAAGTCCAATGCCAATTTCTGCCTCGCAGGAAAGTTCTGCGCCTATGGCTATCGAAGTTCTGCGCCAAGCAGGTTGATGCCTGAGGAGAGACATCTTCGTTTTTGATGATGCATTAAAGCCATCTGAGCCTCTTGAATTTTTGCTTTTATTTGAGGTTTTTTTTGTCTTTGGTGTTTTGATGCGGAGGTGTTCCAATGGTCCCCTACTCTGGTTCGGTTCGGTTCGGTTCGGTTTTAACGGAATGCACACCCCTACTTGTAGCAATGGCATGGTTGTTTGGATGGCCTGTGAAGGCAACCACTACCTACCATTCGCTCACGGGGACAGCCAGAGAGGGAATATGACAGTATGACCCTCTTGGAATTGTTTTATGGTTTTTTTAATAATATTTGTTGAATTTTTCATAAGCTGTTTGAGGCGATGAAGATGTTGAATTATTGGCTCATTGCCATATGCTATGCTCGCATATGGGCAAGTGACTGATTGGACGATTGTCTCATTCTTTGGCTTCACCCTAGTAATGTTATGCTGCTTGGAAGTTGGAACTTCTGGTTCTGGGCCTTCTGAGTTCTGGCTTCTGTTTTGTTACTTCTGTACACAGGACTACAGGAGATTTCTCAAGCTTTTTTCTTAATGGATCATTTGGCATGATATAATCCTTCAAAGTTAAAATGCTAACTGATTACTGAATTGATCATATTTATTTTGAACCACATAATTACTGTTATTTATTCTGAACCACATAATTACAGTTGATCATATTTATTCTAAACCACATAACTGTTGAAGTGTTCTGCAGTAGTGCAGCTTGCCAGCTTCTGATACTATACAATATACATGCTCCTGCTGCTGTGCTGCTCCTGCTGCTGTGCTGCTCCTGCTGCTCTGCTGACTGCTGCTCCTGCGACTTGAAGTCTTGAACTGTCTTGTTACATGAATTTGAGCTGTTGAAGTGTTTTGCAGCTTGCCCGCTTTTGCTAGACTGCTAGTCTGCAACTATACATTGTCCTGCTGTTACTGCTCAGCCTTCTCCTAGCCTCCTGTTGTGCTGCTCCTGGCTCTTGCTGTGTTGCTCCTGCTGTTGCTGTGTTGCTCCTACTGTGTTGCTCCTGCTGTGTTGTTGTTGTTGTTGCTGCTCCTAGCCTCCTGCTTCTCCTACTGTGTTGCTCACTTGCTCCTGCTGTGTTGCTCCTAGGGTGCTGCTCCTAGCCTCCTGCTGCTCCTGCTATGTTGCTCCTGCTGCTCCTGCTGCTGCTGCTGCTGCTCCTGCTGCTCCTGCTCCTAGCCTCCTGCTGTGTTGCTCCTGCTGTGTTGCTCCTGCTGTGTTGTTGTTGCTGCTGCTGCTCCTGCTGTGTTGCTCACTTGCTCCTGCTGTGTTGCTCCTGGCTCCTGCTGCTGCTGCTCCTAGCCTCCTGCTGTGTTGCTCCTGCTCCTACTGCTCCTGCTGCTCTTAGCCTCCTGCTGTGTTGCTCCTGCTGTGTTGCTCCTGCTGTGTTGTTGTTGTTGTTGCTGCTCCTAGCCTCCTGCTGCTCCTGCTGTGTTGCTCCTATGGGTGCTGCTCCTAGCCTCCTGCTGCTCCTGCTGCTGATGCTCCTGCTGCTGCTGCTCCTAGCCTCCTGCTGTGTTGCTCCTGCTGTGTTGTTGTTGTTGCTGCTGCTCATACTGTGTTGCTCACTTGCTCCTGCTGTATTGCTCCTGCTGGCTGCGGCTGCTGCTGCTGCTCCTAACCTCCTGTTGTGTTGCTCCTGCTGTGTTGTTGTTGTTGCTGCTACTCCTGCTGTGTTGCTCACTTGCTCCTGCTGTATTGCTCCTGCTGGCTGCGGCTGCTGCTGCTGCTCCTAACCTCCTGTTGTGTTGCTCCTGCTGTGTTGTTGTTGCTGCTGCTACTCCTGCTGTGTTGCTCACTTGCTCCTACTGTATTGCTCCTGCTCCTGCTGTGTTGCTCCTGCTGCTGCTGCTCCTAGCCTCCTGCTGTGTGCCTGTGTTGCTCCTGCTGCTGCCTGCTCTTGCAAATATGACAATTATGTACATTATACTTCAAGTGCTGCTGCTCCTAGCCTGCTGCTGTGTTGCTCCTGCTGTGTTGTTGTTGTATATCTTGTACTAAATTTTTTTTTCCCCCTTAATCCCTTATGCAAATGACCAGATTCAAAGCCTGTCAATTTCGGTTTTGCAATTCGGTTATAACCGAACCGAACCGAAATATTTCGGTTTGGTTCGGTTCGGTTCTATTACTGTTCGGTTCGGTTCGGTTTTGGTTTTCAAAAATTTCGGAAAATTCGGTTCGGCCGGTTCGGTTCGGTTCGGTTCGGTTTTAACCGAATGCACACCCCTAGTTGGCAGGTAGATATATGCAATTTGGTTTTTTTTATGGAGTTAAAAAAAATTTACAATTCCGAATTATTCTATTTTCCAGTTATATAAATGGGAGAACCGCTCATATCGATTAACCGGTTCGGATTTAGTTTCGGTTCGAACCAGATCTTCCAGGAACCGTTCGGACCGAGATGTTACTATAAATTCCGAACCGAGTCAACCGACCCAACACCATCATCTACTGCAAAACCCCGGAAACCCTTCGCTCCCTGATTCCCGCGCACCTTCGCCCGCAAAGAAACCCTAGTTCTCCGAGATGGACGTCGATTCCCGCGATCCATCTCCGGCGAACATGGTCAATAAGCCCGTCGTAAGCACCGTCTCAGGAACTTTTCATTGATTTCAGTTTTTCCTAAATTCTCTGATTTTAGGAGATTTTTAGGTGCCGGGGGACGTTGTTTTGGATCTCTCGACAATGCCCAATCAGATACTGAAACTGGGGGCAGGATTGCGTCAGGTGAGGAAATAAATCAATCGCATCTTTGTAGATGTTGCTAGGGTTTAGATTGTTAGAGCTATGGTGCGGAAACGAATCAATCGCATCTTTTTGGAGGTTGCTAGGGTTTTGATTGTTAGAGCTTGGGTGCGAAAATGAGTCAATTGCATATGTTTGGATTTTTCTAGTGGTTTAATTGTTAGAGATTGGAATTTGGTTTTTGAGTGCAAGTATAATGTTTTTTTTTCTTTTGACAGGAGTGCGATTCGATCAATGTTATGAGGGCTGGGACGCTGCGGTTCTTGAAGCCTAATAAGTATTGGATTGAGAGCTCTCAGAAGAGAGTGAGCGCTTTGCTTAGTTCTCTTAAAATTTTAGATGAGTATACTTAATTGCATTTTTTTTATAAGTGGTGCAAATCATGCTGTACTTTTGAAGATTAACATGGTGTTTTTGTGTTTTATAAGTGGTTTTTCACAAAAGTTGTCTCTGTAGGATGGGAAAGCAGCAGAGTTGGGATATATCACTGTGAAACTAAATTGCGTTGGAAATTGTAATCCTGAATCCTGGTTAGTTTAGGAGTCACATTTTGTATGGTGAATATGCCGGATTTGTTCTAACAGTTAAATCTAATTGGATTGAGGTGTTTACATAAATTTCTACTCTTTAATTACCTAATAGATCATTTGTTTAGCATGAGCTGTTAGCTTGTTAAATCTCCAAGACTATTTATTTCAAAGATCATATTGGGCTTTCCTTTTGTCTGTAGAACGCATTGTTGTATCTTGAGCTTCTATGAATGACATAATTTGGTTGTCTTGGTGGAAGTGCCATAGTTGTATTTGGGATCCTTGCAGTTGAGTCAATCCTAGTTTGTAGATTTTGCTAATGAATCAATCCCTACAGTACATGGCATCAGTTGGTGATTCAGTTCTTGGCATTGTTGTTGACTCTAAACCAGATGTAAGATTTTCCTATGCATACTTTAATGCATTTTAACTACTAGTTAGATAATGCTTACTTTCAAGTTTCTTCCACTTGTAATTCAGAACTTTTTGGTGGACATAAAAGGGCCTTGTTTAGCACATTTACCTGCACTTGCATTTGAAGGAGGGACAAGGAAAAACATACCTAAGTTTGAGGTATCTCCTGTGAGCTTTCTTTTTTTCTTTTCTTTTGATTTGGTGATAGCATTAAATTTTGCTGATATTTGGTTAGCTAGGTAGTTTTATCCTAATTTGTGCAGAAGCACCCATTTCGAGATTCAATTCTGAAGGTTATCTCTCAAAGATGTTCAATCACTTACTTCTCTTTTTCCTGTCACTTTGGTTCTCAAGTTCCAGGGGTAGTTCTTGTTCTTTATCCTGCAAGGATAACAGGTTATAATGCATACATTCATCCCATAAGATTGTTCAAAAACTAATTTGTATTAGGAACCGAACCCAGTGACTGTGTATTTTGTTTCTCTTATCTAAATACCACAAAATCCTAATATTTGTCGAGGGCAGCTAATTGTTGTTCTCCAAATGGTTTGAAGAAGAGGTTCATAGATCATTGTCTAGTAGGACTTCTGATGCTGGTTCTTTAGTATAGCATTGGAGAATGGCCTTTGCATATCTACAAGGTCAACTTGGATGCCACTTGCGGGAGCAAACCCCTTGCATACTAGGGTAATGCCACTGATACCCGACTCTTCCCTCTGTCCATATCTACATTGATTAGAGAAACGCAATAGGACCCTTTGTTACTGACAAAATACAAAATAAAATGTTCATATCGCTTTAACAAAAATGTGAAGTGTGGGTTGATTTTGAAAGAACAAGAACTGCCAACACATACTGCTTGTACAGCTCCAAAGGCTTCTTATGCGAATCACCTATATGTCCAGGTCCCTTATCAATTCTTATGCAAATTAATAAATCAAAAATTAATTTGTATTTCAAGTATTGCACTCAAACTATACAAACACCCATTGTCAATTCTAAGAAAACCAAGACAACATATTCATTATCAAGTTGAAATTATAATGACAACCAATTGCTGTGTAAAGAAATGTTGGGGGACAAAATTGGCGAGATGCAAACAAATAGAACTAATGTTTCTTTTGTTTTGTTTCTTCTTCTTTCTGGTTCACTGTGACAGTCTGTGATTATGAGAGTGGTGAGTTTATTGGCCAATATTACATTTCTGGAGTTAGGACATTATGTTTGGCCAAATTGGTGTAAAGATCCCAAGTCCAATTTCATCCACTTTTTCAAGTGAAAAGCCTAAACTTGGTTATTGTAAAGCATTCAATTCCTCCTTGATCCAAAAAAAACCCTACAACTTCTTGGCAAACACACACATGTAAATAAATGTTCGTTTTTCACTACATTGACCTTGATGTGTTTGATTACCTGGAGAATATAGGAGTTCATCATGATACTTGCAAGTCCAGCACTAGATTACTTGGCTAAAAACATGCCTTTATGGGATAAATTAGATATTCCATTAAATATATTTCAAGTTCCACTGCAATGTCCTTCGATCCCATCCTAGTTGGGGTGGTAAGGAATTTGCCTGACAAGTATTGGGTTAGGAGTTCAAATACCATCTAAGGTGGATAAGGCATTTAAGTGTAATAAAGTGGTTCATCTGAAAAAAAATCTAACAATCTTTTTAAAAATTTATAACAAAAATTTAAAAATAAATGGTGCTGTGTGAATGTGTATGGTCTGAACTTGCAAAACTTGAAATGAGATTTATTTTTGGGTTGAGATTGAATCTTTAGCAAGTAAGCTTAGTTGCCCGTGGGTTGTGGGTGGAGATTTTAGTGCCACGAGGTGGAGCTCAGATACGATGGGTTGCAGAGGATACATCAAGGATATGAGAGATTTTTCTGAGATCAGAACTATCAATTTAACTTGGTCATTCATTATATGCAAATATAATGACTATTTCGATAAAAAAAGATTAAAAAAAATTGTTATGGAAGGTTATGTTGATCTTGAAACACGATAACTGATCCATATGAAATGTGATAAAAGTCTGTGTTCTTTTTTGTGGAAACACACAGTTATGGACCAAGTCAAATTAAAACATGGAAAAATACTTTAGATTTCCTTGTGTTCCATATGAATATCTGAAGATTCATCTGATAGTAGAAGGATTCAAGTTTCTGTTCAGTATCAAGCAGTTAACAATGTACCAAAGCAATCCAACTCAAATAAGATAAACCATTTTGATTCTTCCAATCAAAATTGCAGACAACACATTGATAGAAATCAAAGCATAGGGATGCATGGTGCTTCTTTTGCATTAGCAACATTTATCATATGCAACTGAGTATATTTGGGTAATCATAGGTTTTAAAGGTGTGCTGCTCAAATTGACGTGTTTCCTCTGTAGATATAAGATGCCTCATGAAGGTTGTGTTATCCAAAGGCATGGATAATTAAGTTGCGTGCTAGTGCTAATGTATATCTCTCCCCTTTTTTTTTCTTTTTTTTGAAGACATTTTGGGCCATTTGTGTTAACAAATAAAACAGGAAAAAACCAAAAAAGATCAGTTCTCGCTTGCATATGAAATGAGGTGCTAATATTCTTGCAGGTAGGTACTCTGTTGTATGTTCGAGTGGTCAAAGCTAACAGTGGAATGAATCCTGAGCTTTCATGCACTGATGGTATGCTATATCTGTCAGTTTTCACTATTTAAACTAGTTGTTGGTCTGTGGAGTACTCTGTTTTGTATGTATTCTGGCTGTGGCGTATTTTTTGTATCCATTGTAGGTGTTCCCAACATTGGATACTGATATGATGGGTTTGTCTTATAGAAAATTAGGTGAAAGGGAATGGTTCTAGCACTTGACTGAGGATTGTGCCATGGCTGCAGTTTGCTTTGTGAATCTTGTGATTGGAACATCATTGCTAGAAATACTGCATTTTGTGGAAATATTTCAGAACGATATGTCTAATGATTTCACACAATTGGTAGAAATAGTTTATTGGTTTTTTGAATTTCTTTTTGTTGGTGTCCAAATTGATTCTGGAAATGGCTTGCAAAAGTGTGCTCTGATTATTGGGTCTTTGCCTTCTGTCTTGGTTCTTCCCAATTGATATGGGGCTACCATTTGGGTTTTTTTTTAACTTTTTAAAATGACTTTGTCAAAAAATATTGAAGATATTTACTAAATTTTTTTTATGGCTTCTGTTGTAGGTAGTTTGTTTCATTTTCTTTGTATTCTTTCCTTTGATACTTTTTTCTCAGGGTTTAGATTGTCAATATGAAGGTGTGCATCATTGTATCATTTGGATAATACGTTCAGTTCCACATTTAAATGCTTGATCTTTTTAAGAAGAATTGATGCTTTGTTCTCCAAGTTTCACTTTATTTATTATATTTTTGAAAATAAGATGAGAAACAATGTTCAAGAAACTTCATCAATCAATGTAGTTTAGCTGTCTTAAATTTGTTGCTGACTGACCTAATTTTTGTACTGTTATCTCATTTCACATTTTATCTGCGGGATTTTCATGTTCGTTGACATCTTGAAATTTCCATCTACAGCTAGTGGAAAAGCTGCTGAGTATGGCCCCTTGAAAGAAGGTTACATGTTTGAGTCGTCAACTGGCTTATCACGGATGTAAAATCAAAGCCCTTTCCCCAATTCAATAGCTTAAACTACTTGAATTATTGATTGTGGATCCATGATGCTTCAGGTTACTGAGTTCTCCAACATGCCCCATTCTTGAGGCTCTTGGGAAGCAGGAGAAGCTGTCTTTTGAGATAGCTATCGGCTTAAATGGCCGTGTCTGGGTACTAATGAAATATTCTGACGAAGTTTCTCTTCCAGTGTTCCTTTGACTGCTCCATGAGATTTTTTCTTCTGATTTCTCTTGATGCTTTCACAGGTTAACGGATCCTCACCATCCACAGTTGTCCTTGTATCAAATGCAATCAAGGCTTCTGAATCTTTAACTGCAGTGCAGCAAAGAATTATGGTGGATAAACTAATGCAGAAGGTTCAATAATTGTTTGCTTTAGGCCTGTTAATCTGATTGTACTATTGCGAGGTTGCTGCTGCTGTTCTGGTTATACCAGATGCAGTTATCTGCTCGACAGACCTCCCATGTTTTCTCTCATTGTTCAGTCTGAGGGAGATACCAGATACCAGATGTACCAAGTCCTTGTGTTAATTTTATTGTCCTTCAAGTGAAAGCTTAAGCTTAGCCGGAGTTCATTTTTAGTGTGATTTTCCTTTTTCTAAATTTCTGCCCTTAGGATATAAAAAGTTGCATATTTCTTATCAGGACCAACAAGGTTGTCAGAGCTTGAGCCAAAAGGCTAGGGTTTTCAGGTTACAGGAGTAATCGTTTTTTTTCTGTTTATTCTGATCATTTCACTAGTTTCCTGATAGACGATCGGTCCTGTTCGCAATTATCTATTTTTTTTGTTGACAGGCGCTTTTTTTTTTGGTAAGCCGAATAACAGACGCTTGACAATAAGTGTTAAGCATGGATTTCCCCGTGTTGTCCATTTTTTGCAGGTCCCTGTCGTCAAGCTCTGTTGAAATTAAAGAAAAATCTTGAGCTGTCATCTAGTGGGTTTTTTTTTTTCTCGGAAAAAAAAAGAGAAGAAATTATTGTAACAGGAAAAGCTAGAGAAAATTCTTCCTTACATTGCGAATTGTTGTTGTTGGTCGACAAAGGACCAGAAGCCAACTTATACAAATTACAAAGCAGAAGCCCTCAGAATTAGAAAGTCATTTAAGGTTATTATTATTATTATGTTAAACGTACGATTATGACACTCGAAACTTTTAGGTCTCCCATGTCTCGAAGTTGCCGCTGACAAAATCGTAATAAGCTCCGTAGAGTGCCAGAGTCTGCTTCTCCAATCCTTCTTGGACGAAAGGGTATGTCTTCAGATTCTCAATCGACACATTCACCGCCTCCTGCAACAATCACCATAAAAAATAATTGTTAAGAAGCCCTAATCCTGTCCTCTAAGTTGACAATCTCCTATTGTGTACCTTCTCGCACTTCGTGCACTGCTCGGCGAAGGGCAAGTCAGCGCAGGAGGCCTTGACCTTTTCCCTCGCTGGCCATCCTATCTTCACCCAGTCCTCGATGAAGTCCCTGCAAACAATAAAAAGGGAACAAACGAAGGTCAGTTTCAGCGAGGATGTGCACCAGTACAATTGTCTGGTGATGAAACCCTAATTCTTTGTAAGTTTGTCAAATAATATTCTTTGATGACGAAATCATACGTGCCGGTGGAGCCATCGTCCTTGATGGACATGAGCCCTTTGATCCCTCCGCACCTGCTGTGTCCAATCACCACAATATTTTCAACCTGACAATGAGAGAAAGATATACACTTAGATTCTGTGTCTTCATCAACTGTAGAAGCACAAGAAATGAAGATGGATCAGTATCATCAACACATGGTTGTCATGTTGCCACATACGAACAAAAACCCTAACGCTTCCTTCACCTCTAATTTGAACTACACAACTACATTTCTGGTCCCCATGGCCCAAAACCCTTCGCCGAAAGAGAAGTATGTGGAGAAGAATGGGTGACAGAGAGAAGCTGACCTTGAGGTGAAGAACCGCGTACTCAATGGCCGCCCCAACTCCAGCGTATTTTGTCTGCAAACAACGAATGATGGTGAAGGCCCATCTCCCACCAAAACATTTTCTTTTCTTTTCTTTTTCGGGAATACACAAGACCTCTCCGGAAGAGAGAGAAAAAGAAGAAGACCTTGTCGTAGGGTGGGACCATGTTGGCGATGTTGCGGATGGCGAAGGCCTCACCAGGCTGGAAGTTGAGCACCACCGAGGGGCACACCCGCGAGTCGGCGCACGCGAACACCATGAACTGCATGCAACCAAGCACAGCCACGAAGCTTCCTCACTGGCTCTCATCTTCGGCTCGTGAAATCATTTAATAATATGGCAATACCTAACAACATGCCTAACTCTATATCCAACAACAATAATGTATCCATATCTGATGACATGACATCTATTCATACAACCACAACATTCAAATTCATAACTGGAAGAATATGCATGTTGATTCCAGTTCGATAATATTCCAATTAATTTTGATCTCTAATAGTGGACACAAATGGTTAAAAGGAAAAGTGGCAAATAAAAGATATAATAAAAGAAAAAATGTTTTGATTTATCACTCTGCCATATGGAACCAAATCGTTTAGCAAGTTCAAAAATTCTTTACAAATATATCTTTATTTTTTTATTAAAAATATTTGAAGACTATGTAGATTACTAATTTCAAGGTCAGATTAAATTACAAATTGATGTATCTAGTGAAGGTGTATGTATACCTTGGGGCTTTGACCCTCAGCTAGCTCCTTGAAAACATCGGGCTTCTTCCTGTAAAATAAATAAATAAGGAATTATTTTTTAGTTGAAATAAATAAGGAAATTACAATAACAAATATTATTTCTTTTATTTTTTTATTAATTTATTTCATAATGGACAAGCCAATCATGCGGCCTGCCATTTCAGTTACAGGGAACGATCTGACCATATCGCGAAATTCCAGAATCACCCCAGTCAGATAAGTACGGCGAAATATATCTCCCCAAATAATATTTTATTACTATTTATTAATTCATTGTTTATTACCTCCGGGGAATATTTCCGGTCACAATGCTTGTTTTTATTTTCAAAAAACAAAAAAAATGATTTGGTCAAGAAAATAAAATTAAAGGGTGATTTTGTCAAGAAAATACGCACTCGTAGATGTCGCTCTTGAAGCTGTCGAACCCCGTCTTCAACCTCTCGGCCGGCGTCATCTCCTGCCAAATTTTGCACCATAAAAGTCAAGTTTGTGAAAAAAAAATCAATCAGAACAAGTAATCCATCCAGAATTCTGTAATCCTAACGCCAGGATCGACAGAGACGGATAAAAATTTAATCGATCACAGCAAACTGAAATCGCTGAAACCCTCAAGAATCGAGCAAGATCTACATCCGAAGGATCAGAATTCGGATCAAAAAATTCAAGAAAAAAAAAAAGAAAGAAGAGATCTGAAATGGATAAGAGATCCGCATCTCGGCGAACCTCACTTTAGAATCGCTCGAACTTCATCGGAAACCAAAGAGACTCTTCCCTTCTCCCGCGAGAGAAGAAAAGGAGCTTCCTTTTATACCCGTGTCAGAGGTCAGCCCTGCGTCCGGTGAACCTAGGGAGCAGCTTAATCCTAAACTGTTAGTGCGAAAACGAGAGGATTTGACGAGAGCTGTGGTTCCCGCTGGAGTACGATTAGTTCGGGAAAGAAGTTCCGCTGGGGAGTTGGTTTACGCGTTTTGCCACGTGCACTAACGATCGAAACAGGGACCGTTCGGGTATTCGGAGCGGGATCTCGGCGCGGGAGCTGCTCCGAATGATGGAGCCCACGATCCCTCCGGCAGACCAACGCAATGTATTTATTTTGAAAAAGCCAAATTGAAAAAATAAATTAATTTTATTCAATTATTAGTTTTGTTGCCACATCAGCTTATTGATGTGAATTATGTTATGTAAATGAATCCATTTGAGTGGCATTCGACTTAATCCGAGTACAATCTCTTGTTTAATAAATACCCCGCTGTTAATTATATGATTAAAGGCATTTTTAGGAAGGCAGAGTAACTTTACTCTTCATTCTAAAACCTGATTAACCTATAATCTCCATTCTAACCTGAATCTTAACCCAAACACAGCCTCCCTAAGAACGGCACGCCATTTTAACTATCCAATTACCCGCCATCTGGCAGTCTTGGAAACTAAAGATTTATCTAATTATTATTTTCCCTTTTAGTGATTATCAATTAGATTCCCGGTAAAAATATTTTCGTAAATGTGTAAACTATTCGATGCATCGCACTCGGAAGATAGGCTGACTTACCACAGCGGCGGCGGATGGAGCTGCGAAGACGGGCGTGGTCCTGATGAGGCGAGGGACGGAGGAAGAGGAGGAAGAAGGAGAAGGTGTGAGAGAAGCGCGAACGGCGGGTTTGGAGAGGAGGGAGGACAAGCAGAACGCTTGGGCGGCGGCCGTCGACATTGTATTGGACGGCGGAGGGTTCGGCAGGGTTTTATAGAGCGGGAGAGGAGTGGACCCGAGAGGATAAAAAACAAAGCGACTCGTGTGGATCGCTGCCCTCGCACCACTCGCTGCAGATGAGGACCCGGATAAATCGCGGGCTCAGACCCAACCATTTCAGCTTATGGCTACTATCAAACTCACCTTCGATTTCATGCTATCCATCGGCTCCGATTCCATTTCATCTGATTTTCTGCCAAACCCGTCAAATTTGTATTTAAAAGAATACGCGAGAGATTCTCGCAAATGCTCGGAAAAGTTTTCGTCAGAATTTTCTCCTCGATTTTGGCTGGTCGGTCACTCGTCGGCTCTGTTGGATAACATGTTGAGTTTGGATAAATAGGATAAAAAAAAATGCGACCATTGCGATTTATTCGAGATTATGTAAGTTTGTGTTTGAGCGTGTGAATGTAGTTACTTTTAGGATGATTAGTTAGGAAAAATATTTTTCCCAATTAATGGAATTGAAGTGGATGAAGCCAAATGTATGGTGGACGTGGATCGACTCTGCTCTGATTTCAAATGAATGTTGATGATCAAGGGCCACTCGGGTCACCCTCTTCACATTTAGGGTTCTAATCCATGGCTGCGAAATGGTCTCTGCAAAGAGAGTTTCTAGAGTCCGGGCATCTATGGGCTGGGCTGCTAGAACAAAAAGGCATTTTTAAATGATTTTGTTAATATCGCATTGAATTTATCAATTCATATTTGTTATTGTGAAATTCACTGAAAAATTTGTGGATTTGGTAAAACACTAGCGAAAAATAGTTGACTACTTCACCAACAGACAAATAGCAAATGATTTATGAAGAAGTGTTTTGTACGATCAAGATTCGATTCTAAAAAAAAAATTATATCACTCTTATGCTACATCAGATATATTGTCGAATGATGTTAATTGAAATAAAACTTGCTCTATTTACTTAAAAATAGCAAATGATTTGCGATCAGAAGTGCTGAGACAGTGTTTCGTAAATTGGACGTGAAGCAACAAGATCGTATTGATGGAATTTCAGCCTTATATATCCAGTTTTTTTTTTTGCGAAGAAATGAATATGCGATGATCCGTAAATATTGAAATAAAACATTATGTTGAAATTCTCGCAACGCCTCACATTTCTAAAATTCCAGAAACGCAGTCAACCTCATGTACTAGGACGAACTTTTTTTTGAGGAAATTGTGTGATTAATAGGGATGAAAAGCGAAGAGATTTTCTGAAGAACAGCGTACCGGTGAATTGAATCTCGATTGGGGATGCCGAGGTCATGATGATCAACCGAGAGCTAACTCCAAGGCAATTTTTCTTGTTTTCAATGCCGTGAGAGGTGGCTCTCGTGATGTGCTTAATGTGAAGTAGAATAAATAGAAAAAGGATATTGCCGAAATGATGTTGCCATCTTGGCGACATCTCTGATTTGGCATCCAGTCTGAAGAAACAAGCATCAGGTACGGGACAAAGAGAGATGCTAATCCCAAGGAAAAGTTTGCGATCTGAAACTATCACAAAATGAGTTTTTGGTTATATCTCCGTGTGTATTAATAGCCAACCAGACAAGCTCTTAGCTTACATGATGATATAATCTGACGAAGCCACCTTTTTTATTAACAGGAGATAACATTTTACCATATTAAATTATGAACTTATAAAATTGCTAAAAACACCATTTAATAATTCTGTTACCCAACTTTCGTGGATTCATACAGTGGACTACAGGTTCCATATATTCTAACTACAAAAAACAAGAAAAAGTTCCACAGGTTCCTCAGCGTTAAAATTTTTTGAAGAAATATCCGCAGATTCTCGTGTGAAAAGAAATGGCAAGAACTGGAAGCTCTCCATGCTGGAAGCGAAGCATTGCTGCACATACAACAGCATATTGAGAATAACATTTCAGAATTCAATTTGTACAAAGTAGACTGCTATCAAACTTCATGGAACGGCCAGGAACTTAATCCAGAATGTATCATCGGTTCTTCCTGATAAAAAACTCAGATGAATTCTCAGATATATTTTAATTTCTACTGACCAACAAAGTATGGACCAAAGATGGAATTCTTTGAAGCATATCTATTTGGGAGCCAATCTGATCGGGCAGATTGCAAAAGCAATGCGGCGTGCTGCGAAAGCTAGCAAGAAACGCTCTTCCTCGATCAATGGTCTCTCTATCACCCTCACATGTGTAGGATCCTGCATGAGTTTGGGGGTCATGCAATTCATGGCAAGCAATTTCAGATAATAGGGGGCTAAATCATAGCAAACAATCATACAGGTGGCAAATTAAAAGCAGAAATGTTTGTATTCAGTAAAAGGTTTTCTGATGCAATAACTGTATTCTTCGATTTCTGGATTAATCACTCCACTCATATGACTTCTGAATAATTGGCTTTTATCCCTTTTTTCTCAGTAAGCATACTTTATACCAGACTACATTAGAATATGGATTTTTTGGGTAAGGTTTTGTTCATGAACTAAGACTGTCAGACTAAACTTGACAGTGGACAGAGGGGCAGGAAAACATATATCTTGTAAGTTAAGGGTGCCTGAATCACGGACCATCAATAGATAATTTCTGTAATTTGAGTCCATTAGTCCAGCCTAATTGGTTAATTTTTGCGCTTGATTTACCTGAACACCTAAATATTGTTAATCTTTTCAGGCCTAACAATGACCAACACCGCTATGGCTTCCCTCGGTTCAAAATGGTTCCTAGCCATTCTTTTCTTACTTCCACATGCCTGCTTCTTCCATCTTCATCTTTTCCACCATCTCAATCTCATTAAAACCCACAGATGTAAAAGTAGGACACCGACATTCGCCACATAACAGAAAGGAGAATATATTCAGTCAATTGAGTTTTGATTGCGTTTTCTAAAGGTAGCTGAGGTCCTTTCCTCCTTTGAAAGAAAAGTTTATGTAGTTGGAAGGCAGCAGGAAAAGCATAAAACTAGTTCATAGCTGAAAATAGTAGAATATGCAAAAAATAGAATTAAAAAAAATATAGATCAATGCCTGATGAACCAACCTTTATCTGTAGCTGACTAGGACCAGGTCGGATGCTAGCAATACCACCAACTCTTATGACATTGTTAACATTGCCATGTTCATCTGTTTCTGTTGGCAATGAAGTTGAGTGCCTCCACTGTCCAGCAACAATAAATTTATAGCTATATCTGAAACAGACGAGACAGTAAAAATTCGTTACTGCAGAAACATCCGAGAATGGCCTATTCTATATGATATCTACAACTTTTTCTATTGTCTAAAAAAAGCCACTGAAAATGAAAATTGAACAAAATCCAGATAGTAATGTGAAAACAAATTATAGGGGCAGGATACTATGGGCGTAAAAGCTTAGGTATCAACAATGAAAATCTAAGAAATACAACTTGCAGAAATAAATACTAAAAGAATGACAAAGTCAAACAACTTGTGCATGAAGTATGGGAAACTAGGAATAAGTTTATGAAGTTATGGTCCTTATGGAAAATTAATCTAGTAATTGATCAAATTCCAATATAAAACAATATTTGCAATGAAATGGCACTCATAGTAATTGAGAAACATAATGTTCAAAACATTGAGATCACCATAAAAAAAAACATACTTCCCATGCCTAAGCCTGACTACAGCCTCAAATTTTGATCCACCCTTGTGAACTGCTTTAATAGGTTCTTTCCAATTTCCAGTGAAGTCACCAACTAGATAAACCTCCTCACCCTGCACAAATATTTATTTTAGCACGAAAAACTTAGAAGACATTTTCTGTTACAACCAAAGCTTCATACTCAATTATATAGGATTGAGGAAACAGTCTCAGGTTTTACATGACAGCATTAGTGACCTAGAAATGAAGTTACAAAATTTACCTCCCGACCACTCCATGCAAAGCTCACAGCATGGGTTGGGGGTCCATTATATTTGCCATTCTCTGCCATCGCAACAAGATCCCACGTTGCCCATACAATAGCCGGCCTGCATTCCGAATTTGTTATCAAGCTTCAATTCACATACAAGCAACCAGTATGATAGTTCTCTACAATTTCCTAACAGCAACAGATTTATTCAGATAAAAAAGTATAATCGGAGGATATGGACATACACATATATAGCAACAAAGTGGTTTATATGGAATTATGAACCAATAAACTATGGGGGTCATTATTGAAAGGTCAAAGTACCTATCAGGTCTACACGAGTGCAATGCAGTCACAAAATTGTATGCAGCATGAAGAGCAGTATCTTGAATCCAATGTAAATATGCAATTACACAAGCTGGTGATCTATCAAAACCGGTGGTACATGTCACAAAAATTCGGAAATTCTTCCTCAAAAGCCGTAGCAAGAGGCCAACACAAAATGGAAGTTTCTTCCTCAGATCTACTGAATCCACTTCTCTGCAAAAAAAGGAAAACACATAACTATGAAAAAAGAATCACACAAAAGCTATTTATAGAATAATGTGGATTTATCAATGTCACAAAAGCATTGACATAATAAATAAGGATACTCAGCAAACTTAATACTCATAATAAGATAGAAGTTATGCAAAATTTCGCTTTTCAAAACCACACATGAGCCTCAAAGGCTTGAACGCAGAGCTAGTCAACAACGAGGGATCTCTTCTGAAACTAACAGCGCACAAGACAAAGTCTGAGAAAAGGAACAAGCCCGCAAAAAGAATAAAGACTTGGAATGAAAGCAAAAAAAGATGAAAGCCAAAAGTTGACTCATAGAAACCCTGAAAGAGTACATTGGCAGCATACCCTCAGGGATAACAGCCAGAAATCATAAGAGATGATCACTTAGAAAACCTACAACATCTTAGAGGAGATTTGGTGCGTATGGAATGCTGCCAGGTCATACAGTATGCAGTCTGGCACAGAATAAATAATTATTGTGACGTAAAACCATTACAGATACCACATTGCACCATGTGGCATTTCTCAGTAGAACAGAACAGATACCAAAAAAAATTTCAAACTAGCTTAAACATCAAAAGGATTTTGGACATAGTAATTGATGTAATAAACAATCACGTGCCTTATGGGATAGTTAATCATGAGTATATTTTTTTCTCGACAGGAGTCATTGATGGATTGCGAATTGATCCCCCAATTAGCACGCTCACTTTCAGTCTGGAAATTTAGAACAGCCGTGATCCCCTGATGCAGGAATGTCCTCATTGTTAATGCACATATGAAGGCTCAAAAGATACTATAAATTACTCAAGCAATCATATTAACCACATGGTTAAGGAGCATGCACAAACCTGAATATGGAAGTAAAAAAAAATCAGTATAAGAAATATTTATCATTGCAAAGTAACAAAAAAATGAGCTCCAGAGCAAGATATCATAAAAATGAGTTCAAGTGCACATCAATGCACATCCAGTTAAAATTCAAAAGTCCACCATGTTAGAATAAATCATGGTTGCAAATAACTAGGAAAGATGGACAAGGTGAAAAGCATTATTGCAAATAATGCTACACTGCTTTACACAACTTTCTGCCTGATTCAGGATCACAAAGGCTATAAATATGGTTGCTACCAGTCACACTAGCTTGGCCAGAAGATAAACTTCAATATACAACAAGGCCCACAAGGATTTCATGAAAAAGAGTAGGCTTATCCCTGGTCAAAAAACTACTGGAAAACCAGCAAGCAATGCAAGCCAGGTGCACACTCAAAGATATGGATAAGCACAGTAGCATAAATAAACACAGACTGAATTGAAAGTTGTGGACATAGGCTAGTTGCACATAGATATGAACTATGTAGCAAATGAGTTTGATTGCCCACAAATACCAGAGCAGCAAGCTTGCAATTATGGACATTGTAGATAGAAGTAGCTAGTACCAGCACTTTTGACAAAGTCTGCACATCACGATCTGTTTGTATGCATGATCCAACATATATCTGTTCAGTAATCTGCAAGCAAATGGTGACACCCAAACACTATGTTAGGTCTCCGAACAAAAGGTTATAATTTTTTGTTCAGGAGACATCAGATGACAAGTGGTTAGTTTACGAGATCAATAACAATGATACACATGCATTACTAAAATTTCAGTAGAAGTGGTTTGAAACTAGCATTGACATGAGGCTCATAAAAGTAGTAGGTAAAGAGTGCTTAATTGGGGCCCGACTTAGGTAGCGACCAGGCCAAAAAGAAATTTAGGGGCCTAATCACAGGCTATCATGTGTTCTATGGACCTCGCATATTTAATATTCTATAATTTTCTTTCAAAATTTGTTGTAAAATGACTCAAAGTCAGGAAACCATGTTTGGATAAGAAAGCTTTTTTTGCAAAAAATTTGAAAAAAAATTATAAAATAATGAATATGTGAGGCCCACAAAACACATAGTGACCTCTAATAGGACCGCTAAGTTTCTTTTTTGTGACCTAAGCCGTGCCCAATTATTGGCTAGATGAGTAGCATTGAAAAGCTACACTGAAACACGACTACAAAGTTTAAGGATAAAGCATATATTTAATGATTTGATTCGTAACCTGATCAAAAGAAAAAAAGAGAAAGGATTAGACAAAGTAAAACAGAGATTCGGAAGCTCATTTCCCATGCACCTTGCTATATTGCATGCCCATGGAGTGATTGTAATATAATTCGCCTTTAGCTCGATCAAGCGCTTTGATGTACTCCTCCAAAGGGAAGCTCCCAAAAGCCCATTCAGCTTCCTCACTCTCTTCCTCTGAGAAAACTCCAACAATTTCATTCATAGATTTGGAAAGGATATTTGAATTATCTTGCACTTGGGAATCAATGAGTCCACTTTGATCATTTAAGAGAAGCTTCCATCCTAGCGAATTGAGGAGCTTTGGTGAAAATATGACAAAACCAACACTCCCATTTCCACCAGCAGATGGTTGCAAATTTGATGTCAGGACACTCTTATTCCAAGTGGAAAGAGGAACTCTGCCCCCGTTGAACAAAAGATGGTAATAACCATCCAAATGCAACTGCTGGATTGGAAAAGGTGAAAATGGTCTTTCAAGTATAAGGCTAAATGACACTCCATCTTTGAACAGCTTGCTGAGAATAAAATATACAACAACATAAGTAACCAATGTCCTAATTTTGACTAAAAAGAAAATTTACGACTATAGAGATATAAAGAAAGTAATTCCCAGAAAGATTATGAGATGTTCAAAAGCACTTCTGAAACTTGGATGTTACGCAGAAAGAAGCTAATGAAGTTAAAATATAAGCAGCTTTATAATACTTATTATCACTCAATACCAAAACAATGTCACCACGCTAGACTTTTTGGCTACAATTTACATAAAGAGTTTTTATAAATTCAAGGGAAGAAAATAAAGGTTAATGAATCCGATAAAGCACTGCGATGATTTATTCATTGATAACTTGATTGTTTAATGGCATTCAAGATGCCAATAAGACTAGCATGTTTCACACTCGTCTTTTCAAAGTGAGAATTTAACATTCACATAGTTCCTGTGTGATGCTCAAGCAAACTTAAATTAACACATAATGCTTCCATATTAGAATAAAAGCTGCACATTTTTGGCAAGAACCAACAGCAAGAATAAATGCAATCCATAGATGATAGGCATCAGAGTTTTAGGAAAGTATTCAACAACAATGCAGATGCTTTCTGCTCATCGTACTTGACAGATCATTAAGTGAAGGACCAAGTGAAGTTAAAAATACTAAGATTGACTTCAGACCACAATAATTAGGAAAGAAAGAGGAAAAGGATCATACGATTGAAGATAGTTTAGAAAATTTAGAACAAAAACAACTTACTGTGTCTCTAAGAAATCCTTGATGCTAGTGAATTCAGCATCCGACGAATCACTTGCCTTCTTCAATGTGTCTCCTACCATTATTATTCTTGATTTTTCTGCATTTCCCTTCAAACAAAACCAAAAAAACTTTGCATAATCTGCACGCATCAAGCACTAAAAAGAAAATTCACAATATAATTGCCAAAACTCATAGTTCCGCAAGAATATAATCTACGAAAGCTCAATCCATCACCGATTATCATTCAGAACTATATACATCCAAGAAGAAAGCAATATTTGAAGCAAAAACTACAACAAATGCAAGAAAAAGAGAAATCCAAGATAAATTTCAGAAGCAAAGAATATAAAGATATGAATCATTCCTAATAAAGATTCCCGATACCCCTTTCTTGAGAGAATGCACAAAGATCCGCCCATCCACGGAAAGCGCGAATCGAATACCGAGCGGCTTCTCCAGCGTCACCATATACTCGTTCAAGTTCATCTTAAACACCGGCGGAGGATCCGCCATTGCCAGAACCTTCCCCACCTTCGGGCCCAGACCCCTTCCATTTTCGCTGGTCAAACCCTTGAAAACTCTATCGAGCCATCTCCAATCGCCAAGCCACAGCGAAGCCGGCAAGTCGCGGCGAGTGCTGCTCCGGTCGAGGGCTGCGGAGGCGGCGAGGAAGGAGGAGGAGTCGGGGAGGCTGAGAAGGGCCATGGACGGGGGATCTGGGCTAGGGTTTCTTGGACAGGGGAGACAAGGAGGAGGAGGACGAGGGCGGAGGGGGAGCAATGGGTCATGGGCTGGCGACGAGTGAAGCGTGCAGTGGGGGAAGGAGATGATGGAAAGGAGGGCGGATGGACATGGGAGTCTGTGGAGGAATGGTGGTGGGCCCCGCGCGCGGTTCTAGAGTACGCACCTACGTGGCAGCCAAGTAGGCACATTGACCATGCCGGTTCACTGATTTTTTTGGGAGAGAAGGCTCGCTGAGGAGGAAAGCCAGTTTCGCAGCTGGCCTCCCACGTCACGACGGATTTGTAGATGAGGATCTAGTTTTATCGTAACCCCTGACTCTTTAATATTTAGCCCTCGTCTGGATTAAACCTAAAGAAATATTTAGAATTAAATGGCTTCGTGACACAAAATTAGACTGCTTGAAAAATACATGAATTCAGTCTAAAGGACACGTTAGGATTGAATTCAGCAACATGGTCAACGTATGCTCAACACACCGTACTAGTCATTGTTACATCCAAATGTAATCCACCAATATTTGTTTATAACCAAATACCATAATATCAAGTGTCAATCTCATCATGATCTGCCCCTCGAACTAACCATAATCAAGTTTATTTTATGATTGACTTGATTTTAATAGACTATTAGAGTATTTCTCATAGAAAATGAAACTTCTATTCAAAAGAATTTTTAAAAAAGATAAATACAAAAAAATTTTCTTAACATGGTTTGCTATGTTCATGAGAAATTTAACGTTTTACTTGATTCAGAATCAAGGTTAAACTCAAATTTAAAATTAAAATTAAATTAAAAAAAATAGTCTGATTAAATTTTTGATATTTGGATATTAGTTTGACTAATGATTTAAATTTTTTAAACTTTTGATGCCCTTAAATTTATTATTTTTTGAAATTTAAATGAAAAAAAATAAAAATAATATGATAATTTATTTTTAAAAAATAAAATAAAAATAATTTAATTTTTTTAATATTTAAATAATAAAGTAATCAGAGTAAGACCATATTAACTCCAAACCAAACGTTTAATTTACAACACTTGTTTACAACTCCAAAATTCAACGCTATATCAGTAGTGACGTATGTTCCACAAAATCAATGAAAATTTTGCATAGAAATTCAATATATATATATATATATTTGAATTTTGTGGAACATGTCTGACGTATTGTTCGAGTCGGATGCTACGAACAAATATTGCACATTAAAATTTTCGCGTCTTTAATTAACTATAGTTAGAGAGATATTTTAGATTTTTAACACATACTTTAGCTTTTTTTTAAAAAAAAATAAGAAACTTGTAAATGTAAAAAATTTAGGTAAAAAAAAAGATCATTTCGAATATTTCGTATATAGGAGATGATTGATTCAAAGTTTACTTAAAATAAATCTTTAATAAAAAAAATTTAGATGATGAACAAGCTGATCATTTTGATCGGCAGCTTTGACGATGCGATTAAAGAAGAAAGTTTTTCATCGAAAAATGCCGAAGTCTTTTATATATCCATTCCGTAATTTTGCTTCGTAGCTAATATAAAGCTATTTTATCACATCTGTGGACGCCGTCCATCAACACCAGTCAAGAAATGTACTTCTAGCATGGTTTGTACGTGCCATCTGTTCAACCCGCACAACGACCAAACCACAATAAATTTCTCGACCGCGACCCGAATGCATTTCACCTGGATAAAATATCTCCTGGGATTATCCAATCGAAAATACAAAGAAAATTGGATTCGAGTCATCCGCCCAAGTCAACGAACAAAAACACCCAAAACAGCAAGCAAAAAATTCAAATCAATAATAGCGTACAAACAAATTTATTAACAATGACACTTGAATAATCCCAATCTTTTTTGCGCAAAATCCATTTTGTTTCGAGCAACGGCAGAAACAAAGACACGTGGGTTTGATGCAGTCAGTCACAGCTTACTAGTGACGTCAGTAGCGACGATGTGATTCACACCTGGCGGTGGAAATTTATCCACACGGCTTTCATTTGGACTGTTCTGCTATGGCCGATTCACAGGCCAGTTAGAGCAATCCGATAGTCTTCATCACCCGTTGCCGTCAACTTACGCGCCGTGACTGCACTATCATCCACAGCCAATCTTCTTCTCTCGGAAAAAAACGAATAAATATAAATTTTTCCTTTATAAAATACTATTTTTTTAATTTCTTTTCTTAATTGCAAATGTCACATTGAAAAAAGCAATATGAATATTAATTTAGTGATTATATTTATTTAATAAATCCAAAAATTGTTAGTCTCAAATTTTAATTGCTACTGTTCATGTGAATCGGGTTGGAAAGCAAATTCAAATGACAAAAAGTGACTTTACCATAGATGAATTTAAAAAAAAAATCAGTCAAAATTTGACAAAATCAAAACAGAATGCTTGCTGACATGCAAAATTAGATACACAAACACCGCATTTCTGTCATCGCATTTAACGCTGTTAAATCATCACAAAATCACAAAATAAAAACTCAAGGTATGCACGTTATAGCAAAAACTTAATAGAATCTCCAAAAAATTGCATAAATAATTAGTTGCTTTTAATGAGTATCCATATGATATAAAAAGCAAAATCTGTTCGAAAAGCAGACATCACCACAAAAGAGTAAAAGACTGCTACATCTGTACACACGCTCGCGCATAATGCAAATCCAAAAAAGTCCGTCGCCGAGCTGCTGCCAACTATCCTTTTGTTTTCCCCTGCTTTTTCAACATAAAATAAATAAAAAAAAAGCAAGAAGAAAAAAATAAAAAAGAGAGCCCCGTCGCGTATCTAGAAAGGGGAGAGTGCCCGCCCTATCTCATTCACGCCGGGGAAGAATCCCACCACTTCCGGAATGGGCAGTTTCACCTCCTTCCCAGCGGTAACCTTGCCGCCCTTCTTTTTCTCCGCTGCCGGCTGCGGCGGCGGTAGCGGCAGTGCCCTCTTCTCCTGCTTCCTCTTATCTTCGCCGGAGGCGATGAACCCAAACCTCTCCTTCCCGTCGCTTTGGGCCCGCCGGACGACTAGATCCTTCAGCCGCCATCGCCATAACGATCCTGTAGACCCCATCGACCTGCTTTTCTGGCATGCCCGTCGGCGATCCGGCGACGGCGCCCACATGCAATACGTCCCCGGCTCCAAGCCCTCCAACTCGTCGCCCTCCGACGACGCAGATGAAGACTCGTCCCGCTCTTCGCTCAGCAGGCGCCGCAGCGGCACCCTAACGGGCTTCGGCGGCGGCGGCGGCGGCGGCGGGCAAACCTCGAGAAGCGATCTGTCGAAAACGGGGTATATCGGGCGGATCACGCCGTTGGAGAAGATTTCGTCGGCGGTAACGGCTGGATCGCAAGGGACAAAGGCGAACTCGAAATCGGAGTTGGAATCGGCGCCATCGTTGGGATCGACGGCACGATCGACGGATTCGGCGGCGGAGATGCGCTGGGGGGAGTCGGGATCGATGGTGGGAAGGGGATCGCGGAAGCTGGGGGAGGCGCAGAGAAAGGGCTCCTGCTCCTCGACGGGCATGGCTCGGGCGTTCTCCGGCGAGATTGAGACGCCTTTTGGTCGGGGCCTGAGGAGATAAATAGGGAAGGGAGGTGGAGAGTGGGCCCCAGGTGTTGACGCCTCGTCGGCTTGTTACACGTGTCGCATGGGCGCGTCGCACGAGTGCTTCTGGAAGGTTACGTGCGATGTTAATGGATGGATGGCGATCTTGAATCGGTTGGACGGTCATGATTGTGGGGCGATTAATGGGGCGGGACGGAGTGTTTTGTAGGACGAGATAAACCGTTCAAATGGGTTAAGATTTGCGTTGCGCGCATCGTGATTCAGACTTTGGCTGTTGAGATCTTGGTACAACGGTTGGTGATCATATGATTTGGTTAGTGAGCAAATTCCCGATTTAGCCAGTCGTTTGAGCTTAAACCAAGATTTTGAATCTCCACAAATCCTTCTTAGGACAGTGTAGTCAAAACCACCGGCCTAATCTTAACATCTATGCGGTCTGTGTAGGTGTCTTAGTTTGTCATTCTGATCTTGGTTTGCCTTGCCTGTCTTTTTACTATTTTTCAAGTTTTTTTTCTGAAAAACTGATTTTATTTTTTTTTTTGTTTGGATATTTTTCGAAAACGTCTGAAATTGCATATATTCGTATAAAATTACCATTATATTTACACCATCAAATTTTAAAAAATTAATATAAATGCTTGTTGTTTGCTTTCATCGAGCTAATTTGATTTATAAAATTGAAGGATTTATTTGTAATCAGCTAAAATTTCAAGATTTAAGATATCTATCTAACTTTATTTTTTTTCGAGATAAATATGTTTTAAGTCACTAATCCCTGAAAGGGGGAAGTTGTCTCTACATAACCTACCTAATCTATCTCCAAAAATAGAATTAGGAACTAATTATAAGGTTGTTGCATATAATAGACAAATATTAAAGCAACGCCGTGCACGATCAACCGGAACAAAGATTCCAAAACAGTAGAAAAATGTTTGGAAAACCAAATCAGCGACAAATCGCTATTAAGGAAACATTAATCCGGGGTTAATTCCCGTTGACTTAAAGTTGTCGTACTCGAACATAATTAACATATAAAACCTCGAGTGTCATAGCGTTAGAGTCTCTGTGACGTCATTGTTTATCTCATTAGCGTAATGTTTTGCGTTTGATTTGGTTTTGTCAGTGGCGTGATTTTCAATTAGGAGTTGACCATTTGATGCACTTCTTTTATATTTACGGTCAACTGCTGTCGAGTACAACGGACAGCAATTTCCTGTCTATATTTCAGTAAATATAAAACCAATATAATAAATATAAAACCTATGTAGTATATATAAAATAAAGACGATATTTATAAAATGAGCATGGATCCGAAACCGACCAGTTTCAGAATGTGGTCGCTTCGTCAACTCGACTGGACCAAAAGCCCTTTCGGCTTCAAATCTCGAAAGCTTGGACACGCAAGAAAGTTTTTTTTTTTTTAAGGAAAATTTTCCTCTATTTAATCACAAGAATAATAAAAAAGCAAACCCTAAAAAGTCATGAAAGACCTAACATTTGGTGCCGAATCCGACGAGAAAACGGTCGGAAATCGCTGATGACTTGGGAGACAACCACTTCACCGCTTTCTCTCAGGACGAAAAAGACACTGAATTTTAATTGTTTTGGATTTGATTCTTTCTAAAAATTTTCATACAAATAATTTTTTTTTTTTGTCAACCCGTCCGGTTTAATTCGCAATAAAATATTATCAAAAACTGATTTTATATGGGTTCCAATTATGATTAAAATTTATAAACAATTATATTACTAATATTAACATGAATAATTATAATTTTTACATAGGCATAATGTGCAATTTAAGCAATTTTTATGAACATCCAAATCGGAACTTAAGATATTTAACCGAATGGATTTTGATTTGAGGAGGTTTTTACAAAAAACAAACTAGAATCTAGATGGAGGAACTCGCAATTCATTAGAGGGGTTAAAATATTATTTTTAATGGTTTTAAGGAGGTGCTTGCAAATAACCCTTTTTCAGCCGACTTAGATGGGAGCCTTCTTTAAACCGGTTTTGGTTCACGGGAACCATACATTCGGCTTCCGTCGGACGGGCACGACTAAAACCATTCGGCTTCGGTAGATATGAGTCAAATTTGACAAACCCGACCAATGACCGGACGTTGCAAAAGCACCGAAAATTTTCCATACCGTATCGTCCCATTTGAGCATTATACCAAAAATCAAAATTTCAAAATAAACTAGTATAATTTTGATTATATTTTTTATAAAATTACGAAATCAATTCTCATTGTGATTTTATGTATAATAAATTAATAAATCAAAATCATACTAATTTTATATAAATATGTAAATATAACGTGGATATAAAATCTTTGGATTTTAGCATTAATTATATTAAGTTTAAATCATTAGATTATTTAGGAGTTTAGAATATACTAATTTTTATATAAATTTAACAATTTAAAATATGATAGGATTAAAACTAAAATTCTAAATCCTAAACTTTAAATCTTAAATCCTAAATCTTACAATATATTAATCCCTTAATAATCCAATGGTTTAAAAAACCTGGTAGGATTAATGTTAAAATCCTATCAATAGAATTTTATACCGACTTTATAAATATATTTATTTATTATTTATATATAATATATATTAAAATATTTTTTTATTTTTGATCAATTACATATAACTCCTTCAAATCTTACTAAATTGTATATTTCTTTTTGAAACTTGAGAAATTACATATAACTCTTTGGAATTTGTTCAAATTACACATTTCTTCTCCAAATTTAATAAATAAATATTTTTTTGGATTATTGAATATATTGTAAAAATTTTTGCCGGATGTAAATTTATCATTAGAATCAATAATGTTTTAAAAATATATATCATTTAATATCATTTAAGTTGAACCGAAAAAATAAAGATATTTCCAATCGGGTATAGAATTAGTGAAATGAAGAACCTTAGTAAAAATCAAATTTAGATCTAATTTATATCGGGTCTTAGATATGGCCTCAATTGAGCTCTAATTTTAGTTAACATCAAGTTGAAATGAGTTAAAATCAGTTTATGGTAAAATTATTATTTTACATCTCAAGTTAAAATTAAAGAAGGTTGAAAGCAAGTCATGGGTAAAATAGTAATTTTTTATCTTATTTGAAATTTAATATGAGATAAACTTTTCAATGGAGTAAGAGAGAATTTTTTTATAATAATAACAACTATTAAAATCTTTTTTCAACTAAATCGGGAGTATTTTCATATTTTTTACTTTAATTTAAATGACATTAAATGATATATATATTAAATATTTTTAATTTTAATGATAAATATATACATGATGAAAATTTTATAATATATCTAGAAATAAAAAAAAAATTAAA
Organism: Trichopus zeylanicus subsp. travancoricus; assembly: GCA_005019695.1. NCBI lineage: Eukaryota > Viridiplantae > Streptophyta > Magnoliopsida > Dioscoreales > Dioscoreaceae > Trichopus > Trichopus zeylanicus. The sequence continues at coordinate 185,827 of RXID01014982.1, forward strand.
TTTAAATTTAGAGAAAAATATGTAATTTAAAAAATTTCGAGAAGTTATATGTAACTTTTTAAGTTTTTTAAAAAATACAATTTAACAAGATTTAAAAAGCTATATATAAATTTTTAAATTTTTTTAAAATAATTTAATAAAATTTTAAGAAGTTATTTGCAATTGACATTTTATTTCTATGATATTTTAATTTTTTAATCTCTATCAAAATCATATTCTCGATCCATGTCATAACAAAAACCATTTTTATAAATTATATTTAAAATTTAAAAATATTATAATATAAAATATAAAATTTAAATATATATAATTTAAAAATCGGTATACTAATTTTATAATTAATTTAAAATAGAATGAAATTTTAAATTTTAAATAGTATGATCCTAATTCTAAATTTTTTTTAAATTAAAATTCAATTTCGATTTTAAAAATTATAAATGCGATTTATCGTTTTTGCTTAACCCTAAAAATCGGTGTGGCTTCCGGTTCCATTTTCAATTTGTATTTCACGAAAGTTAGATGAACGAAAATCTTACTCTTCCTGATCCGTTCCCAAATTCGGCAGAAACCCCCCTTTCTGAACCAGAACCACCCGCACCAAATCGGCTCCTAGGCCCACTGCCCATCCCTCCGCCGGTGTGGGCGCCGGCCGTGCCTCTCTCGCCACCACCACCTTCCTCCCACTCGCAACCCCACCTCACCGCCGCCGCCCCCCGTGTGCACGACTCCCGTCCTGTTGTGCGTCTCTCGTCTAACCCCAATCTCATCTTGCCATTGCCTTTGATTGATCGGAGCTCCGGAATCCAAGACATGGCGGAAAAAGCTGGAGAAAGAGTAGGCAGACAAGAAATTGAAGATGAAGAATACCATCAGAACCCTTTCATCTCTCACGTCAGTGGCAAGCCCTCCTCCTCCAAGCTCCAGTTCAGGTGCGAGACACTGCCCTTGAAAAAGATCTTCCTTTTTAACTGAATTGTACTTATTCTTAGAAAAACATGCGATCTTTGGTCGTACGGGAAACGAAAGGAAGGAAGTGTCGGTGGCTCAGTGGCGCGAGGAGTTAGGGTTGGGAGAGGTGATAGTCAAGAAGGGTAGCATTTGGCCGACCACTGGAATCATCCGGGACGGCAAGCTATACTGCCACATTGAGGAAATCCTGTATGTTTTTTCTTTTTTAAGGTCATTATGTTGTTTCTTGAGTCTGTACTCTAAGCTCTCTTCCGTTGGAATTTCATTTGTTAATCATGTCGAGAACTTGATTTGCTTTTACAAAATTTGTACTTTGTTGAATTTGATAATATAGAGAATGATATCATACTATTGATAGCACACTTGTAGAGTAACAGCTCTTTAACAGAGAGGTTCTTGGTTTTCGAATAACTGCTGTCTGTAGGATCAAGATTTAGGCTAACTCTGCTTTAGAAGAAGCTTATCGGGGAAAAAGAAAGTAGAGAATGGCAAGACTATATCTGTTGGTTAATGTTCTTGCGAGGGTCACTCGAGTACAAAGGTTACTTTCTGCAATATCTTCTAAAAACATTGAGGAACTCAGAAGCAAATTGAATTTGCAATTTCTCTCTTTATATTCATTGTTGGTATAATGGTGGTACAGTAGTTGTAGGTAAGCGAGCTTTTTATTCTTTGTGTGAGGGTACAAATCTTCATGTACAGAGGCAACTTTTGGTCCTCATTTTCTCAAGTTTTTATCTTTTTTGTGGTTCATCGGGAACCTTTATTTAAGTTTATGTTATTAGTAGGGAATCCTAGGCCTTTGAATTTTGTGTTCTTTCAAATAATTGAATGAAAAACTTAAGAGCAATCAGAACTCAGAGGTTCTAGTGTTCTGTATTTGTCCTTTAGACAGACTTATTCATTGCATCTTATTCTAACCTGATCTTTGCATTGAACCATAACCTCTGACTAGCTTCTGGATAATTAGTCTTTCCTATAGTTAAATTGACACCAAAGTGATTACTAAGTTTTCCTTAGCTTGTTGTAAATGTTTTCTTATCTAATATAGTTAGTGTTATAAGTGATGAAGCATGATCCTTTGGAAGCTTAGAGATGGCTTTCATGCTTCTTTGCAAGACCACTTTTCTAGTTATGTTTTTCCTTCAGAGGACAGATCCTGGTTAATAATTGTGCTATGATCAAATAATATGATGACTTATTCTTTCATTGTGTTGCTATGGTGATTTGGGTTCAATTCCAGGTTTTTGGCTGAAAGAGGGGCATTAGTTCTTGCTGGTTTTGATGATGCATTGCCTAGCATTAGAGAGCTATATGGTAAGATTGCACAGGGAAACAAACGGTGTTCTTGGGAGTGCTTTGAGGCTTATAGGCATTTAAAATTACTGGGTTATATTGTTGGCCGCCATGGTATCCCTTGGACTACAAAGAGCAATCTGAGCTGCTATGCTTCCAATTCTTTCAAAAGCACATCAGTTGCTGATGAGGTGTATGGTGAAACTGAAAAGGAACTGCCAATAATCCATCAATTTGAAGAGATGAGGCTCAATCAAATTTATCCGTCTTTTGATGTTTTTCTTCCTAACAGCAAGTTCAGAAAATCTTCTCCTGGAAAACCAAGTTTCCTTCTTTGTCTATTAAGGTAGTTATGCTCTTGTACTCTCTTGAACAACTCAAATTTTGAACATAATAGCAATCTTCATAAAGATTTTTCATGCATTTTTATGAAGACAGATTTTTTAGTGTTTTATATTCTGTCTTCAAATGATCTAGCACAATTGCAGAATAGTTACAATTCAGTTCTCTAGATTTACTTTTTTCTATGAAAATTTTTAATTCATTATCAATGAGGAAGTATATTAAGTATGAATCTGAATTTTCTAATCACACTGGGAAATGTTTTATATGGACATCAACCAACTATAAATTACAACACTAGAAGCAGATGAAAAATCAACAATGGTGCCATTATAGTAGATGGCAATTGCCACACTTGACTTAAATTTTGCTGACTCCCAAATTCATTGCATCCTTGGAGTTAGTGTTTGCTGGGAGCCTTTTAGTACCTTCTATTCTGATAAAATTTAATGTCATCTTATCTTCTAGGGTCACTATTACTGAAGGTGCCATTTTCACATTTTTTTCATGAAGGCATGCAAGCACACACAAAATCTATGGCTTTTTCAACTTAATTAACCTTTAGATTTCCATGGTGTGTTGAAAATCATAAAGAATTGGCCTCTCACCTTCTTTTTGAATGAGAGAATGATATCAGAGCATAACTCTAGTCTTGTCTTGCAATTGTACTTGATGTTGGCTTCATTTTGGGAAGAAATTTTAGGGCACTGTGGCTGCGATCTGCAGCCAAATGAAAAAGCGGTCCCATCCCGCACTTTTCCCAAAATCAGCCAGTTCAGTTGGGAGAACTTAGGTTTGATTCAAAAACCAGTCAAAGTTGATCTGGTTCTATGTGTTCTTTCTTATTTTTACATTTAACCTCCCTTAAAATTCATTGTTGGATAAATCCTTATGGTATTTTTTAATTCAAACCATAGGCAATTAAGTTTGAAGAAGTTTTTTTTTTTTTAAATTTTATAGTTTCTTGTGGTAGATCAATTGTAGATGTCTAAAAATGATCTAATTTTGTTTTGAAAAATCTAGGAGACTAGAATACAAAAGTTCTAATAGCATATAGATTAGTGTGTTCATTTGAGGCTTTCTTATATGTTTACTGAATAATGGTCTAAAAAATTGGATTGATGTCTAATTGTTTAACGTGTAGATGTCTATATAGATATTTAATCGTGGTTTTTTGCTTTAGATGGCATTGGATATTCAAAATTAGATTTTTTTTCTTAACATCTACCATTGATCTACTACGAGAAACAATAGAACTAGAAAACAAAGCTTCTTTTAAATTTATTGTTTACTGTTTGAAATAGAAATGTCACAAGGCAGTATATAATAATAGCATTTTAAAGGGGTTAATTTTTGAACCAACATCCGTTTTCCCTGCCAAACCGGTTGGTTTTGGGGAAAGAGGCAATGAAGCCCCAATTTTCCAGTTTGCCACAGATTGCTGTGGCAGTGACCTAAAGTTCTCCCCTCATTTTGATAATGTTAAACTTCATAAGGTTGTCATTCTCAGTTGATCCTTCTATTTGTGATATCTCCAGCAACTGTTGCTGATTTTGCCTAACATTGAGAAATCATTTGTCTGCTGATATTGAGCATCATCTTCTAATGGTTGCTTAACTTGCTTTCTGTATTGTGTTCGGTTGATGTTTATATGGTACATTGCAGGGACAAGCCTCCCTCAAAGTCAGAGCTAGAAAACCTCAAGGAGAGGTCCCATGGCATTCCATTGAAGTTTTGTTTTGTGGATCATGGACGCGTGAGTTTTTTTTCATATGATAAAGTTGTTCTTCCAACCTTACCATGATGGGTACTTGTGAGGCAAGATATGATTTCGCATGATGAGCATAATGTAGATTCCAGTGTGTTTATTGTTAATTTAGCACCTAAATTATCTTTCTATGAAGTGTGAATATAACAGTGAGATTTGAATGAACTGCAAATATGTGAATTACACATATACCCTTGCAGAAATTATATCATGGCTACTCCAACCATTATGGTATGTTCTTTGCCTTCCCTGCTTTTGGAATTTCATGATATTGCCTAGTTTGTATGAATTTAAATTGATCATTGTTTCCTTGGTGTATGCTAAACTAGTTTTTGCAAGGGTGTTTCTTTCAGCAAAGTTCTGATAGCTTTTTCATTGGTTTTAGAAAGTCTAAGACTTGTAACATATGCGCAAATAATGCGATTTTGTCGGATATATATTCATGCAAATACCATTTTCAGGGCTATATGCACAATTTTGTGTACTTACAGGAGCACATACTAGTGAAACTCCCTACAGATCGAAAGGGATTCATATCAATTTAGCAACAATTGTTGGCAGCTCTTTTTGCTTGGTTTGCAAATTACTTTGCACTGTTTATTTTTAAATTTATATATTTCTTTATTTATTTGGGTTTCTCTATTCAAATTGATATGTTAGACGGGCTTTATCTAATATGGCTAGAATTCTTGCTTGGATGTTCAGCATATTTTTGTGATGTGACAATGTGCTTGCTTCAGTGCGCAACTAGATACCTAATTGTTTGAAATCTAAATATAAAGATTCATTAAGTTTTCTGCTCAGAAAAAAAGATCAATTAAGTTTGATGTTGTTCTAGCTTATTGAATTCGCCTATCTCCAGAATTATGCATTTATAGTAATATCTTGGTTTTTTTGGTGGACAATGTATTTTAAAATGCAACTTTGCATTATCTAATTATTGGTCAGATTGATGAAAATGGCTTAATTTTGATTCAATATATAATGATATATTAGTTATCTATTTTATTTTGCGGGGGAAAATAATTGAAACCGATATTGTTAGTTTTCATTGAGAATTTCTATTACTGAATGCATAAAAATTGGTTGCAAATGACTCCATTTCGTTCAGGGGCATGGTTGAATTGGCCTTTGCCATAATTTCAAGACTCCCGGCATTACATTTCAGAAAGATGTTTTTTCTTAATTTTTAAAGAAAATAAAGAAAACATTTTGGAATTACTCGTGAAGTTTTCGTTGTATATAATTGTCTGATTGTGAGAAAATCAGCTCTTTTCAATAGAAGCAAGAAGTATGTGAATGCTGGTAGGATATATGTGATTTTTCAGAGGAAAATCATACCAAATTACCCTACACCTTTTGATTATTTAATTATTTGTGTTTGAATCCAGTGTTCTCTGTTTACATTTAAAAAAAGAGAAATTTTTTAAAATAATCACTTACCTTATTGTAAATTTTTAAAAAATTATCTACTTTATTATTATTAGTAAAAAAAGTATTTATCTTATACTATAAATTTATAAAAAATCAAAATATTTTAAAAATATTTTGATTTTATCAATTAAATTAATAAAATAAATAAATAATTTTTATTTAATTTTATTTCAAACAATATATCCATAATTATCAAACAATTGTTCTGATAAAATTAAAATTAAAATTTTTAATTTTATAAAATAGGTCAATCCATTTTTTACAAAAACTAAAATAAGATAAATTATTTTTTATATTAATTTAATTTTTATTTAAAGTTAAATTAAAAGAGAATAATTTAAAATTTATATTAATTTTAATTGATAAAATTATAACTAGAATAGAATATTTTTTAAAATATTTTAATTAATATATATATTTTAAAATTTGTAATATAAAATAAGTAATTTTTTTACTAATAATGATAATATAAATAATTTTTTATAAATTCCTAATAAGAGAGGTGGTTATTTATTAAATATTTTTTTTAAAAGCCAATTAATGCATTTAAGGCGACTTTATGCTAATTAACCCAATTAGGGCGACTTTTCCACTTCTTGATAAGACCTTAGGACACTGTTTATTTCAAAATCAGTATTAAAATTAGTAAATTATTTTTATAAACTAATATCTTTTTATCAAAATTAACATTTCAATAATTTAAAGTTCGAAAAACTATTTAATTTTTTATAATAATTTAATTTAATAACAGTGTAAAATAAGTAATATTAATTTTATAAGAAAAAAATAATTCTTAAATGGACTGATTCAAATTCTGATCCCAAACCAAACGGAGTCTTGGATTATAGATGAACCATTAACGCCTAAACCCTAATCTTACCAATCAAATCATAAATCTCATATACTTCACATCAAAAAGCCCGCTATCCCAAATTTTCCTTTAAGAACTACTACTAAAAAAAAGAACTTTAAAAACGCAAAAAGGATGCACAAATGGGGCCGAAATAAAGGAAAAATAAAAGGAAGAAAGAAGAGAGAGCACATGGGAATCCATTCAATCTTTTCTCCGCCAAGCTTGTAATTTTGCACAAAGAAGAAAACTACTTCTGTTCAACCTGGAATCCTATGAAGCAGGGCCATTTCCGGAACACCACCGAAAGAATATCATTCCCCAAGTACCCCTCAACCATCAAGCCCAACCAGAAACAGAAACCCTACCAAATCCCCAATGCCCCACTTCATATATCTCCAACCAGACCCTCTCGACTTCCAAACTATTCCCATTCTCTCCAAACGCTTTTCCCAAAACACCTCCATCTCCTTCCTCCAAGTTCTTCTTCTCCATCTCCTTCTCTGCAACCTTCTCATTAGCTCCAACCTTGCTCTTCTTTACCAGAGACCTCCTCCTCTTCTTCAGTAATCCCACGAACCTTCTCCCGGCGACCAAGGGGGCCTTGAAGAAGGCTAAGGCCAGCAAGTCCATGACGGCACAGGGACAACAGGCAATGGCGATGCAGTCGGCAATCAGTATCGCAGTGCATGCACGGCACGATCTACCTGAGCATTCTATGAGATCTGATGGCTCGTCAGCATGCACTGGGAACCGGCTTCTTCTTCTTGCGGCACAGCCGCTGCCGCCCGATCGCGCTTCCATCAACCTACGTTGTGAAGGAGAAGAAGAACATTGGAAATGATCTAGGTTTGCTAAGAATGAAGATGTTGCATGAAAGCGGATAGTTGCAATAGGGTTTGTGTAGGTTTTGTAGGGAGGTCGGTGCATGCATGAGGTTGGGCAGAATTTGCAGAAAGGCCCCTTGGATGCCTGGGGCCCTCAATAATGGCAGGCAGTAACTAGGTTTTGAAAAGGCCATTCTTTTATGGATGTGGTCCTTTTGGTGGCTTTAATGGTTGGCTATTTGAGGATTCTCCGGGAAGATGAAGTGATGGAAGTAGAAAGAAATAAATACAACAAAATTATGGGTTTTAATTCATAATCTGGGAAACTGATTGCGACTTCACGCTAGTTTTTTTTTTTTCTGGAAAGTGGAAACAAGAATGAGACCCCAAAGCTCAAAAACCAAAAGGTCTTTTTTGCATTTATATCCATAAACACGGGGAATTTACCTGTCCTCTGATCCTATTTGAACATGGATATCTACGGAGGATTTCTGTAAATTCAACAAAACATAAGGTGCTATCAGCGAGAATCACAAAAGTTTGACACAGCAAGTCAATCTAGCCCAGCCTCAAAAACTTTAGTTCTATGTTTTAAGTGTTAGATATACAAATCAAGCACAAGGATCTGATTCTCAGAGAAAATGAGTACACAAATTTGAGCTTCAGCTGGAGAGAAATAAAAAGTTCCACCTCAGCTATTATTCATATCAACGATTCCATCTAATCATTGATTAAGAAAAGTCCTAAACTTTTTCTAGGTCACAGGTATTAGGTATAAGTTCTGTCAGAGGCAGGTCAACAGATTAATCCATTCTAATAGTAAAATTCCACTAAAAGAAGGCCCTCCAAAAAGAAAAATCAACAGGTGAATTTAATGCTTGACTTGACTGTAATAATCAAATTCAAGGATCTAATTGTAACTCAAATCAATTTCATTGACCCAACCCTGCTCTTTACTTTGTTCAACAACAGAAAACAACTCTGTTCTTCAATTTCTCCATCCAAAGGGCTTTGCACGTTAAAAAAAATCCTTTCATTGCCGTAATTACATATAACCCCCCTCCTCCAGAGTTATGTGCCAAGGAATTTACTTACTAAATTAACACCTAGAATGATCATAAGAATAATAACGCAAAATAATAACTATGATGAGGGCATTCCAGTCACTAAGGAAAAAAAAATATATATCCTGCCAAGAGCAAGAAAATTGGGACTGCCTTAGAAGCTCAATAATGCCTCTCTCTCTCTTTTTTTTTTTTTTTTTTTCCTGATTTTGAACTAGCAAGATTCCGACGATGTATCACGATGTTTCATGCACTTGGAAACAAGGCAGGGGTCCATGTCCCACCTCCCATCACTTCTTAATATGTTTTTCAAATTAAAATGAAAAAACAAATGCAAAAAAGAAAAACCATTTTATAAAATGACAAGAAACATGGTCAGAATGATAGTGTTAGGCAACAACTCTCTAGAGTATAAGCAAATTGCCTAAAGATCCAGACGAACACCTAGGCAACTTTTTTATGTCAACAGATTCAAATTTAGGCCACAAATGTATTAACCAGAAAGCCATAACCAGACGTCCAAGCACCAGCTAGTGACCAAGAGGTTGGCTGCATTTGACTACATTGCATGTGAGCGTAGAAAGAAGAACTATGATGCCATCCCCTTCACCAGGGATCACGTCTATGGCTACCGAAAAATCGACTTTCTCAGTTTTAGCCCAAAAATTTCAAGCTTCTACTCATGATATATAAACGAGACTAGGCCAGAATATCCGTAGCTTTGACTGTGTTGTAAAGTTTTATAAGTCAATGATTCGTAGTCATGTCAGATGGATATTGAAGAACACGAAATGAAGTAGAAGTTAATCTTACCTGCAGGGCGCCGTATGAGATTCCGGGATCGTAGCCGTCTGATGGAAATCGCCTCGTCATCGGTCCAGTGATGGCGGCAGAACGAGGCGAAGCTGGCTCCGACCTGAGAAGAAGAACATGGGGCTGAGGAAGAAGAGGAGGCTTGATGGAGATCTGAGTGCAGCAGTGGGGCTTTTGAAAGCGGACGTCGGATTAATAAAGAATCCAAGTGGGGCCTTTACGCAATTGTGACGGCCAGGTCGCTGTCAGGCTCTCAAAGGAGTCGTTATTTGTTTGATTTGTGGTTTTTTTGGATACAACTCCTTCGAAAATGCCTAATTGCACATTGTTCTCTGTTTATCAGATATTAATTATCACAGTTTTTGGGATTTTCTTCACAAATATAGGTTGTTAATAAAAAATATTTTTACCTGTGGTATTTATAAATTAACTAAAACAAACACCTATAGCCACTAAGCTATGAAAGACCATAAAAAACAAGAAATCATCGATAATTATGCATATTATCAGGGGGTTTGATGTAAAACGGATTAGTGGGTGCGGTTTCCGAGGAGAGCGAATATCAGATTGACCCACAACACTGGGCCCCACCAAATTTTGTTTGATTCCAAGGGACAAGCTACTGGTTCGCACGTGTGCATCGTACGCGCATTTTTGCAAAAAAAAAAAAAACAAAAACAAAGTTATTTTTTATGGACCTATTTTCTCGGAACAATGCGATGAGGCTCACCTCTCAAAGGTTTGTTAAACAAAAAACAAATCTGTATTTCATAAATAGAAGACATTAATGTTCTTATAATCTTCCAATTAACTTTTAGACTAGCCACGTTTGAATTCAAGCTGAATAATTTCATGCATACCCTGCAAAAGATCACATTTTATGAATTCTTAATTTTTTTTTTCAAGAAATATCCCTGCCTATATCCTCCGCTTGCCACCGCTTGAGTTAATTTCGCTAACCATGGTTGCAAAGATAATTAACACTGAATTGTCCATAATACCCCTTGAGGTGACATTTACAATCACATTTAACTGGAGGAGCACTTGCGAGAATTCCAAAGCCTGAAGGGGGACAGGTGAAATTGCAATCTTTTGAGGGGTACACATGAAACTTTCCACAAATTGAAATTGATTTAGTTATGTCCTGTAGGTTGGATAGGCGTGAGCTGCATGTTACCATTGACTCTTTCAAGCTAGACATGTTCTATCAATCTTCAGGAGAAATTATGCACTTCTAAATCTATGCTGGTTCAGTTATCATGTGATAAGTGACCAAGTTCCCATGTGTCCCCATGTTGCTCTTTACACTTGGTGGTTCTAAATCTATGTGCTTATATTAATCTAAAATTTTATGCAAGGATTAGTGGTGTAAAAGAGCATAATTCCCAACAATTAGGGCAAAATTATAATACACTGTCAACAGCAAAAATATATATACATATATATTAAGTATAACAGGGGATGTTACCTGCCTTAAAAGCTTCATATTATAATCTCGAGTATAAACACACCTTGAAATTAGAGCAACATCCTGCACAACAAATAAAATTAGGATTAGTATTGGAAGAATAATTAGAAATCCTGATGCACTAGTGTTTTTTGATTCAGGAAACAATTCCATTCTTTGTATAGAGATTTTTAAATCCTATTCGAAACTCAACAATTAAAGACCAGTCTAACAAGTACAAAAACAATAATCTCATGAGTACTAGTTTAGTCCAGAGGCAATTGAATAATCCTAACCTAGCACCAAAAAATTACAACAAACAATGAGGCTTCAAAATTTTGACATTTGTAGCATATTCAGTTTCAATCCAACAAGCAGACGTATCCAACTTGATCCAAACAAAACAGGAATCAAATCTTTCAACTCTGACAAAAAATAGAACTGGAAGAAATAAATTTGCCCGAGATGACTAATATATAGAAGAAACGGCAAAAAAAAGATAACAGTTGCTTCCAGTGATCTAGACATAAAAAATGGCAATTGTAGAAGAACCACCCTGACCAATTGACGTGTAAAAGCCCTGAGAATAAAATAAGCATAATTAAGGGTAATCCTGTGTGTAATACATTTAGGTATGCCCCTTCAATTTTTGAAAATTCTTAAATAAACACCAATTTTAAGTATCGTCCTACAGACCACTAAGACTGAACATTTTGCATTTGTTACAACCTTCTGTAAATGATAGGCAAAAATCCCAAATGGAGGTTTATGAGTGTGAGTTAATTTATTTTTGGCACCAGCCAAGGTATTAATTTATAGATACTACAATTTTCTCTGGGTCAGATGATTTTTAGTTGAGTTAATCAGCCTAAAAACAAGGAAATGACAAAGAGGGTAATTGGTCGAAAAAAAGCAGTAGGGCATATGAAATATCCAAGTGTCAGGGTCTTATCTGAAATTAGGCCTGTTTGTTAGCTGTGATATTCATGAACCTTACTTACTTCAAGGTAAAAAAATGCTGAAAACAGAAGTTAGTCACTGATAGCACAGAGAACATGACCATGTGCACTCAGAAAACTGGGATGACTCTGAGCTGCCCATACATACTCTTCCAATCTGCACTCTTTTGAGTACAATAGATCTGATCTGCCATTGCACTGTATGTTAGAGTTCATCCACCAAATAAACAATGTTTTGTGAACTCAGAACTAGATTACTTAGATTCTTATGTGCTCAAATCTGAGTATCTGACATGTATGCACATGGTGCTGACTCACGTCAGTATCCATACCTATCTGAATATTTTATCAGAGATTTCTATCAATTTACCTTTCTGTGATTCCTGCTGAAACATAATACTCAACGGTGGGTGCAGGGCAGCTGATTTCAAAAGGAATCCAACTTCTAAAAATGGAAAAAAAACCAAAAAACTATAAGAACCCAATGCATCCTCATCACAATCTCTGACCATATGTAAAATAAAACTATCTAAGAAACACAAAGAAACATGCTAGGCATTGTAGATTTGGCAAGTGCTAAACTCATACATCAGTTTTAAAGATTGCTTAGTGGATTGGCAATTTAGCTTCATGCTTCAAGTTTCGTTCTGGTTGCAATGTGCACTTTGATAATCTAAAGATGGCACCACAAATGAAGCATATAGGCATAAACTAGGAGGTATACAACCAACAGATACTCCAGGAACAGCCACCCCACCAAAATCAGAGAAAGCAACCCCTTTTAACAACCGCCACGAGTCATCTTTGTTGTCAGAGTTTCTAAAACAGGCCTTTTGTAGTCTATAATCAAGTCCACAGCACTAATGCCAGCAGCCAACTACAGTTTCATAGAGAAAGAAGGAAATCCCTACCTATATCCTGACCATTCTCACTTTTCATGGTACAATGCTTCCCAATCAAACTCAAAAATGCAGTGTTTCTGTGTGAGGATTTAAATATTATATTTCAGCAATACCCACAAGTAAATTGGTGCATAACTAATGCAAATTCAGATTTATCAGAACTAACTTTCAATAATTTCAATCATGATATAAAATCTGAAATACATGTGTAGACCATGAGATATTTTATACCAACTGGTACAACAGGACTCCAAGATCATCTAGATACATCTTACATCAAATGATAATATTACTTACTGCTCAATAATCAACATTCTCAGAGATCCCACAGGAGTGGTGGGTCCTAATTATGCAGAATGTCTTCAGTGTCTGAACCCTAAACCACATGGTTATTTAGAATCTCCTGATCAAATTAAAAAATTTTGAAACCTGAAAATAAAATTGAAATGTCCTGCTTACCTGCAGATATTAATTGCAGCTCAATACTCATAACAACATATTAGTCCACAAGTATTTCATGCTCCCGTCAAAATCTTCTCATTTTCTCACAGAAACTTTCAGCTTCCAATCATCAAAAGCTTTATGGGATATAAAAAAGTGACCCTCAGTAAGTCCTCAGAGATTTTACTGGATAATGGTTTATTTCTAGAAACTTTCATTTTGACTAAGCAAAAGAAAATACCATGAAATATGATCTCTATGAGGAAGCAAACTGGCACCCCAAAAAAAACATACATATACAATAGTCCAAGCAAGCAAGCAAGCAAGGAAGAGAGAGAGAGTGTGTGTGTGTATTCCTAAGAAGTTCTCATCTACCTAATATAATAGCCTTTGCCAAAAAAAAAAAAAAGCTCTCATCTGCTAAAAGAACTTTTTAAGGATAAAGATTTTTTTCTATACATTCAAGACTGATGTAAGACAATTCCCCCCAAAAGGTCTTAAGTTCGTGCTAATCAGACATGATTTTGAATAAACAGAAGAAGTACAACAGAAAGTAAACTAGTATGAAAATCAATTTCTTTAAATGGTACGCAAGATAGTACTTACTATAGGTATACTTTTAGAAGCTCCAATAAATTTTACCTTCTGAGATGCAGGTGTAAAAGAAGTCTATGCCTTAAGATGGTTAAATCACAAGTTCTATGCTAAATATCATCTGGCAAGAAAAAAGGGCATGATAAATACCTACCCAGAAACTTCTGCTCACCAATAGTCCCTACATGAGCAAATACCATCACTGAAATGGTGGAAACGGTTTGCATCCCTCACCACAATCTCCTTCTCAACAAATTCTGATGCCAATTTCATGAAATTGTGACAATCTTCACAGATTCTAATATTCTTCATAATTCTTAAATCAGCTAGAATAGAAGAAGCATTCATAAGGCAAAACACCAAGGCCAACTTCTCACTATGATGCAACAGCCGTTCTTCCTTGTGTTCCTCCTCAATCTCATGCAAAACCAATCTTGTTTCTGGCACATATCCTATTTCCTTTAGCTTGTCCACAAGCTTTTTAAGCTCCGTATGTATTTCCTCTCTTTGTGGATGTCGATAGGCACCAACAGAGAATTCATGAATCTGATTGCTAATCTCGGTCCAGCTCAATCCTGGATCCTTTTTTAAACCATACTCCTTCATGCCCTTCCGAACAGAGGCTGCATCACTAAGGCTTCCTGTTGCAGTGTAGATGTTGGACATCATCACATATCCAACTGAATTCCGAGGCTCTAATTCCATCAGCTTTTGAGCTGCCTTTTCTGCAATCTTGGTTTCTCCATGTTTCCTGCAGGCTCCAAGCAACGCACTCCAAACAACAGAGTCTGGGTCCATTGGCATCTGATTTATAAAATCCTCAGCCTCAACAACTTTGCCAGCACGCCCAAGAATGTCAACCATGCATGCAAAGTGATCAAGCTGAGGCAAAATTCCATAGACCACAGACATGTCCTTAAACAGTTTCCAACCTTCGTCTACTAATCCTGCATGGCTGCAAGCTGTGAGTACACCAACAAATGTAGTGCCATCGGGCGGGAGATCCATCTGAGCAAAAATTTGCATTGCTTCCCTACCATGCCCATGAGCCGCATAAGCTTTTATCATCGAGTTCCATGAAACTTCATCACGCCTCACCATTTGCAGAAAAATACACTCTGCCAATCTAATACTACCGCAACGAGCATACGTATGGATTAAAGCATTAGAAAGCACCAAATCACGACCAAATCCATATCTCAAAATAAGTGAATAGAGAGCCGAGCAATGCCGCTCAGTGGCAAAGCTAGCGCATGCTTTGATCACTATGGAGAACGTATACCTGTCTGGTTGAAAACCTTCCCGGCGAAGGCGAGAAAACAGAACAACTGCCTTTTCAGGCTCCTGTTCTGTACAAGAAGCAATAATTCCCGTCCAAGATACAATATCATGTTCACTAACACCTTCAAAGATCCTATAACACTCATCCACATCACCACCAAGCCCCGAGTAAGACTTCAACAGAGCAGTTGCAACCTCGACCTCAGACTCAAAGCTAGATTTAATCATGAGAGAATGCAACACCTTACAATCATAAATATTTACACAAGAAACAATGACGCTAACTAACGTTGCATGATCGAACAGAATCCCGCCATAGCGCATTTCGTCAAACAGTTGAAGAGCGTGCCTTTGCTGGCCATTTGAAGCGAAACCAGCGATCATCGCATTCCAAGTTACTACACTTCGGCAAGGCACCGTCCTAAAGACAACCCAAGCGTCGTCTACCTCGGCTACGCAGCAGCTAGAGTACATGGTGATGAGCGCGTTCGACACAAAAACACTCGCATCCAGCGACAGCTTAAGAGCTACAGCATGTACCTGGCGGCCATGGGTGGCGCATCGAGCGGCAGCGCAGGAGGAGAGGACGGTGGAGAAGCCGAACTCGTTGGGGTGGAAATTGGCGAGCATGGCGGAGAAGAGGCGGAAGCAGGGGAGGTGGAGGCCGGAGTGGGTGTAGGAAGTGAGGAGGGAGGTCCAGGAGACGAGGTTGCGGCGAGGCATGAGGTCGAACAGGTTGCGGGCGAGGTCTGGACGGCGGCATTTGGAGTAGAGGGTGATGAGGTGGTTGACGAGGGTGAGGGAGAAGGGGAGGGGGAGAAGGCAGCGGTGGATGGAGCGGCCGAGGAGAAGCAGTCCTCGGCGAGAGCAGGCGTGGAGGAGGGTGGCGAAGGCGGCGGGCGGGAGGTGGGAGGGGGGCTTCGGCGATGACTGGAGGGAGGTGAGGAGGAAGGCATCGTTTGGAGAAGGTAGCATAAGACGAAATCCACAGAATTCTCGAGTTCAGGCCGTTCAGCCATCGGGCTTTCATAATATAAAATTTTCAAGGGGTTATGCACAAAACCCAGCTCAGTTTAACGGCCAGAGTGGACAGCTTGGCGATTTTAAATAAGTTTTCAGCAAGGAATTTGTGAAAAAGTACTTTTTATTACTAATAACAAATAATTTATTTTATTTCATAAAATTATAAAAAATTATTTGGTTAAAATATTTTAAAATATTTTTAAATTCGATTTTATCAATTAAATTAATATTTAAAATTTTAAATTATCTTTATTTGATTTTGATTCAAATAATTATTACATTAATATACTTTCCATGAAAGATTGACTATATGGTATTAAGAAATAAAAAATTTATAATTCAATTTTATCAAATCAGCTATCGGATAATTGTGGATGGTTGTCCAAAATAAAATCAAATAAGAATAATTTATTTTTTTTATTAATTTAGTCAATAAATTAATTTAAATTAAAATATTTTCTGAATATTTTAAGAATAAATTGCATATAACTCCTTGAAATTCTATGAATTGCATTTTTTTTCAAAATTAAAAAATTTTCATATTTCTTCTTGAATTATATTTCATATTTCATATTATATATATTTCTTCTTAAATTGAAAAATATTTGGATAATATTTTGTTTGACACTATTTGGGATGAGCTAAAATGACGAAAATACTTTTACTTTATTAGAGGAGATGGAGTTTTTTGCAAAGATATTATATTTGTAGAGTTATTTACAATTATGAAAATTTTATAAGGAGTTTTTTATAATTTTAATTTTGAAATTTTTACCTACAAAATTTTACAAAAAGGATCTTGAAGGTTTTAAAACTTGATGAAAAATTTATTTTTTCAAATAAACTTTCTAATAAATTTTAAATTGTATTTTTAATTTTTATATATTTACAAATAGTCTCCTCAAAAAATTGTATTTACAAATAAATCTAAATTTTATTATTTTAAAAATAAAATTTTACAAGAAGAATCTTAGAAATTTTAAAACTTCAAATTTTAAATTTTAAATTTAATATTTATATATTTATAAGGGCTTTTTACGTATAACCTCTCAAAATTTGTTTTATTTACCAAAATTTTTTGTGATTTTAATATTTACCTATACCCTCTTTTTTGAAATTAATTACTTACTATCCTGTAATTATTATTTAATCAAAATTTTAACTAATAATTTCACTTATACCTTCAAAATTTTATAATTTAACCCTTCAAAAACTATTATATATTTTTTATATGAATTTTTTTTATATTAGTACCTCTTTCCTTGCAGATTAGCCCCTGCCCCAACCGCATAATCCCGGGCGACCTTCGCCCTGCGTCACCCGCGTCGCTCTACAACTGCATAGCCTCGCGCCAGCGCCACCCGCACTGCCCTGTGCAGGCGTCACCTCGTGCAGCCCTGTAGCCCACACATACCCTTGTCCACAACCCCGCGGTCCGTGCCCGCAGCCCCGTGCCCCTCGCCCGTAGCCCTATGCCCATGTAGCCCGCATGCCGTCCCCGTAGCCCCGCAGCTGGCGCAGCCCCGCGCCGGCTCCCGATCGTGCCGCCGAGTGAGATATTAGCAGTTTCATTTTGGGGGTTATAACAGATTATTTTGTTTGAAATTGTAATTCCTGAAATGTTATTGGAATTTGTTATATACTAACATTTTGTCATCTTCTATTGATTGCTTCATCCCTCCTATTGTATCTCTCTTACCATCCCGTTCTAGCCCCGGCTTGCTCTCACCCTAGCTGTGCTTTGGCTATGGACAGCTCCTGCGCCATCCTGCTTTGGCCCTCGCCTGCTTTGGTCCTCGCCTGCTCCGGCTACATCCTGCTTTGGCCCCCCGCAGCTTGCTTGATAATTATTGATGGTAACTAGAGAACCTACATATGATAGGTTGATACATTTATGCACGATTATAAGACATTGTTATTTTAATTTGTCATAAAGGAGATAGATGATCTCATGTAATTATATATTTAACAAATATCTGATTTAAAGAAACTGATAAAACTAATATTTTATTATGGAGGATATTGAAATGAAGTTAGATATATTTTTTTTTGTTGATGCAAATAAATACTCATTTTTGTAATATTGGGTTGAAATCTATAAACTAGTAAAAACAAGGACAAATAAATTACTTGTGATCAATTACTTAGTTTCAAACATCATTTCTCCAACTTATATGTCAATTAATAGTGAAATTCAATTCATACCAATATGGATAGTGGTAAAAAAACTCGAAATATAACAATATCTATATATTAATTGAGAATATAGGAGATCCCCTATCTGTGGTTCCTCTAACAAATCTTAGTAGAAAAGCTTTTCATGAACCAAGTCAGCATATGAATATTAATAGATTGATTCCTCTGAAAATTGAATTATATAATGTTATGAAAAAAGGAGACATATTTGAAGATGTATATACTGTCAAAACAGCTTTTAGACAGTATTGCATTGTGCACAACTTCAAAACTTTATTGGTGAAAAATGAATAGAATATAGTAACAATTAATTGTGTTTCTGACAATTGCCCATAAAGGCTACTTGTTTAAAAGACATTTAGTGGTTTAGTTTTTCAGGTAAAGAGAATAAAATCATTTTATAATGTATTACTATCAATACTTCTAAAAATAAAATGACAAGTGTTCAATAGGTAAGTAAACAAATTTTGCATTAGATGATTGTTGATAATTAAATCACAGTAAAGTAAATACAAAATTTGATGAATGATAAATACAGTATTCAGTTGAGTTACATGCAGATATAGAGGAGAAAAAAAATTATGCTTACATGATTATTCATGATAATAAAGAAGATTTTTTTAATTTATTTTATTTACTCAAAGCAAAGTTAGAGAAGAGAAATCCAAATAATATTATTCACTTTACCCAAGATCTAAATATGTCTTTTTAAAAATATTTTTTATCACTATATGCTTATAATAGAATTTTTCTTATTATATAGAAGCCTATATTAAGAGTTGATGAATACTTCCTGAAATAAAAATATAAAAGTACATTATTTTTAGTTTATGAAGTTAATGGAAAGAACAATTTAGTTCGAATTGCATATATAGTGATAAAAAGAGAAATATACCAACATTGGTTATTATTCTTGTACAAATTTGAAGCGGGTAATAAAAAATTTGGATTGCTTGGCAATGATCAAGTCGTACACGCTGGACATTATTTCGGCAATGCGCAACCTCTACCAAGCGCTCAAGAACAAGGGACTAGTGAAGAAGATCAAACTGTTTTCACCCCACACAGGGACTATGCTTATGACATCCAGCCTGCCATCGGCCGGGAAGTTCAAGGATGAGTTGCTGCCCGTGATGCGGCGGCTCCTGGTGTTCCTGAAAGAGACAGGTGCGCCGCCGGTGGTGGATGTAAATATTTGTATAAATTTTTAAAAGATATATAAATAATTTCAATTTTTATAGAAGCTTGAGTATAATTTCAGAGGTCTTTAAAGGTATAAAGCAAGTATTTTTAAAATTTTACAAATTTAAAAAGTAATATTAAAGATGTAACTATTTATTTATAAAATTAAGTCGGTTAGAGCTTTTCTATCCATTTGCTCATATCTCTTCCGTTTTATTTATTTTATCCAGAAATCTTTCTTTTTTTTTTGAAGGGGAAAAAAGGCTTTTTTTTTTTGGATCCCTTTCGTTCCTATTTATTCCCCGTCATTTGAAAATTTATTTCTTCTTCAATTTCTTCTAAATACTATCTTTAACTACAAAACACGAAACAATCTTTTTTATTAATAAAAAATAAAGGAAACTTTCTCATTTTATCGAGGTATG
The DNA here is from genome assembly GCA_005019695.1 of Trichopus zeylanicus subsp. travancoricus. Taxonomy (NCBI): domain Eukaryota; kingdom Viridiplantae; phylum Streptophyta; class Magnoliopsida; order Dioscoreales; family Dioscoreaceae; genus Trichopus; species Trichopus zeylanicus. The sequence goes on from RXID01014982.1 coordinate 205,640, forward strand.
AAAATCTTAAACGCCTAGAATTATTGAATTTCAAATTTAAACAACAACACAGCACAAATATTTACGCTGGATTCTCATTTTCTCTACTGCTCGTCTTCAACCCAACAAGCTCCTGAATCAACCCACTGAGCGCCTCATACGACGTTCCTCCTTCCTCCACCGCCCTCCACGCCTTCTCCTTCATCTCCCTCGCCCTCCGCCTCCTCTCCGCCGCCTCCATGCCGCCCATTACCTCCTCCATCTCCCTCCTAACCTCCTTCCTCCCCACCACCCCTCTCTCTTCCTCCGTCGAGCTACACCTCCTCACCCCCACTTCCACCCCCAGCCCGAGCACATCCACAAGAAGCCGCTCATTCAACGATTGCTCGGCGAACAATGGCCATGCCACCGCGGGCACTCCGGCACAAATGCTCTCCAAGCTTGAGTTCCATCCACAGTGCGTCATGAATCCGCCCACTGCCTCGTGGCTCAGTATAAGCGTCTGCGGCGCCCATCCGACAATTACACTGCATTTCTCTTCCTCTTCTTTGAGTAGCTGTTTTACCGTGCTTTCATCGCCTTTTCTGACTACCCACAAGAACGGGTGCCCGCTCGCCACAAGCCCGGCAGCGATCTCTGCGAGCTGAACTTCAGTGAACCTGCCTAAACTCCCGAAGCAGATATAGAAGACGGAGCCGGGTTTCTGGCGGTCGAGCCAGATCATTGATTTCTGGACGTCAGGAGAGGAGGAGCTGCTGCCTCTTGCAGCCTTGTCGAGTGAGTCTTGGTTGCAGAGGGACACCGGGCCGACGTTCCAGATCTTATGCCCGGAGTTCCCGAACATGTCGACATAGGCCGGCTCGAGCTCGTAGAAGGTGTTCGTCACCACGCCGAGGCTACTGCGGAACGACTCGCCCATGCTCTTTGTTCTCTCGTTCTTCTCCCGAAGCATCTCCGGGACCTTAAATGGAGAGATCTCAATCCGGTGGGGGAGGCCTGGTACGACGAAGGGCTCGGCAGCGGCGGTGGAAGACTCTTGGAGTATCCGGCCAACGGCAGCAGAGACTATAGTGGAGAAGACGCTGGTGCCGTGGAAGACAGACTCTGGAGATGCCGAGGTGGCCTGTCCATGTTTCTCGAATTTGAATTTTGGAAGAGTTTTAATTATATTAGAAAGTAATTTAATGGACTTAATTATTATCTGTTTTTTATTAAAAAATTTAAATTAGTAGAAATTTTATTTGAGTCAATCTTTTACCTTGATTCAAATACAGTTAGGCCATATCTATAAATACTCTATTGATGTAAGTATTTCAATATAAAATGAAAGAGAGAAATATAGATCAATACTCTCAATACGTCTTGTGACGGTTAGGCTACTTAGTCTTTTGTGAGAGTTGGTAATATTAGAGTTTTATTTCCATCGTTGTAATCTTCTCTTCCTCTTCTCATCAATACAATATCCTCTGAATCGTCTTCACCACATAAATCTCTTGTGTATCTTTTCTCCTTTTCTGTTCTTCTTCTACATCGTGAATTATGGTGGATATCGATATTTTATGCAACAAGTGGTATCAGAGCTTGATTCAACATGTCTACTACGAAGTTCGATATAGAGAAATTTAATGGAAAGCAAGGATTTCCTATTTGGCAAGTAAGAATTCATACAATTTTTATTTAATAAGGGTTGAGAAATACATTGGAGGACGTCAAGCCTGAAAATATCACTAAAAGTGTCTGAAAAAATCAGAAGGCTAGTGCACATAATACAATCATCCTCAGTCTCACTGATGAGGTACTCTATCCTTTTTTTGATGAAACATCACCTTCAAAGTTATGAAAAGTTGGAGAAACAATATATGAGTAAGTCTATCTCAAATCGAGTTTACTTAAAGTAGAAGCTCTTCAATTTTCGAATGAGAGAAGGTACGAATATAGTCAATCATCTTAATTCTTTCAATAAACTTGTCTTTCAATTATTAAACATTGATATTAAAATTGAAGATGAAAATAAGACAATTATTTTATTATCGTCTTTACATCCTTCTCTTGAGAATCTAAAAACTACTCTCATATATGAGAAGGATTTGAAATTTGACGATATTTCTTCTGCCCTTCTATCTAACGAATATTTGAAAAAGATTAGAGGAGATGTGTCACACTCAGAAGCATTAATTGTCAGAGGTCGTAGTAAAAAAAAATCAAAGACATGTCGTTCTAAATCCAAATCCAAAGAAATAAACTGCAGGTATTGTAAAAAGACGAGACATGCAATTAAAGAGTGTTGAAAGCTCAAAGCAAAAAAAGAAAGAGAATTTCAATCTAAAGAGCAAGCCAAAGAACAAGTGTCAGTTGTTGAAGGGAGTTCTGATGATGATTTTGGTAATATGCCCTCTATTAGTTCTAATTTTGATTGTTACCATGATATTTGGATTCTTAATTCTGGTTGTTCTTACCACATGTGTCATAATAAGGATTGGTTTGAAGACTACAAGTCTTATAATAGTGGTTTAGTTTTGATGGGTAATATCAATCCATGCAAAACTGTTAAAATTGGAACAATCAAAATTAAGATGTTTGATAATATTATTAGAACTCTTACTGATGTCAGACATGTTCTTGATTTGAAAAAGAATTTGATCTCTTTGAGTGCTTTGGATTTTGTTGGTTGTAAGTATTCTGCTGAAGGTGGAGTTCTTAAAGTTGCTAAAGGCTCATTGATAGTGATGAAGGGCCTAAAGCATGGAAATTTGTATGAGTTAGTAGGAAAAATCGTTGCAGGTGGAGCAGCAATTTCTCAGACTTTTTCTTCTGATATGACCCACTTATGGCAATGCGTCTCGGTCATATGAGTGAGCAAGATTTAAGTGAGCTCAACAAAAGAAAATTACTGAAAGGTCTCAACTCATACAAATTGGATTTTTGCGAGCATTGTCTATATGGTAAACAGTCCAAGGTAAAGTTCAACACCGATATTTATTACACTAAAGGCTTAATTGATTATATTCATTCTGATGTGTGTTGCTCTCCTATTCCATCAAAATCTGGTGCTCATTATTTTGTCAGTTTTGTTAATGATTTTTTCAGAAAAAGTGTGGATTTATTTTTTGCATCACAAAGTCGAAGTGTTTTCTATTTTCAAACGGTGGAAAACTTCAGTTGAAAAAAGAACTGGTAGAAAAATCAAATACCTCAGAAGTGATAATGGCGGAGAGTACAAATCAACAGAGTTTTTCAAATTCTGTGAAGATGAAGGCATTAAACGCCACTTTACCATCGTAGGAAAACCTCAACAAAATGGTGTGACTGAAAAGATAAACAGAACATTATTGGAGAAAGCACGTAGTATACTCAATACAGCTAATCTTGATAAAGATTTTTGGGTAGAAGCAGTCAATACAACATGCTTCATTGTGAATCACTCTTCTCAAACAACTATTAATTACAAGACTTCTGAAGAGGTATGGACGGATCAACCTGCAAATTATTCTTCTTTAAAGATTTTCGGTTGCCATGCTTATGTGCATGTTGTCAAGGATAAGTTTGATGCACATTCCAAAAAGTGTATTTTCCTGGGTTATGCCAAAGGTGTCAAAGGCTATCGTTTTTGGGATCCTACTATTTCAAATGTAATTATTGAGAGAGACATAGTATTTGATGAAAGTGTTATGTTAAAATCTCTCAAGAAAGGTCCCGGTGATATAATGCAAGTGGAGATGGAGCATGTATTTCCTTCAGAAGAAGATACTCAGGGTTTGCCCAACTCTCAAGAAAATTCTAAGAATCAAATTTTTAAGAAGACTCCACTTCGAAGATCTCAAAGAAAAATAAAGCCACTTAAAAGGTATGGTTTTGAAGATATTGTTGCTTTTGCTTTAATTACTGATAATAGTGATACTTCTTTCTATAAAGAAATAGTGCATGATAAGAATTCTTCTCAGTGGCAAACTACTATGAATGAAGAGATGGATTCCGTTCAAAAGAATCATACTTGAGATCTGGTGAAATTACCAGAAGGTAATGACAAAGACATCTATTGAATATTCAAATTCAGAGAATAAGATGATTCAAGGTAAGATGAAGATTGTTGGCTTAATTATGTCTCGAATCCGGATTTTCCGGAGAGTCTTAATTATATTAGGAAGTAATTTAGTGGATCTAATCCTTATCTGAATTTATCTTCTACTAGAAGACTTAAATTAGTAGAAGTTTTATTTGAGTCAGTCTTTTAGCTTGACTCAATTCAGTTAGGCTACATCTATAAATACTCTATTGTAAGAATTTCAATATAGAATGTGTGAGAGAGATATAGATCAATACTTTCAATATGTTTTGTGACGATTATGCTACTTAGTCTTTTGTGAGAGTTAGTGATATTGGAGTTTCGTCTTCATCGTTGTAATCTTCTTTTTCTCTTTTCACCAATACAATATCCTTTAGATCATTTTCGTTATATAAATTTCTTATATATATATATTTTATTTTTTATTTTTTATTTTCTTTCTACAACGTAAATCGTAATAGACATCGATCCCTGCGCTACATATACAGTCAGGTCGGTGCTCGTCAACGAGACGATGGAAGGGGGATTCGAGGAGGCTGTGGCGGCAATAAACTCCGAAGGCACGTCGGGCCTGGGGAGGAAGGTGAGGTTCTCGTGACCATCAGGTAGTCCGGTCTCGGAGGCTGGGAAACAGAGAGTAAGGACGGAGATGGATTGGAAGAGGGTGGAGTTGGCGCGGTCGATGGCGAGGCGGATAACGGCGGCGTTGGCTGCGGTGGTGACGACGGTGGCCTGGACGCCACGGGCGGCGAAGAGGCGGGCCATGTCCACCATGGGGAGCATGTGGCCACGGGCGGAAAGGAAGGAAGAAGATGTGGAGGTCCTTGGAATCCATGGAATTAAATCAATGGAAGTGTGCGAACTCGAGCAGAATGAGCATTGGATTTATATAATGATCAAGTTAGTATGCGATGATTTCAAGGTGGACTTGTTTCTATTTGGTTAATTTCAGAAAACTTCACTAATTATTTAAAAATAATATTTTATAATAATGATAATAATAATAACAATGATCCTTTCCGCACATGAGAAGAAAGAATCTGTAGTAGAAAAATTAAAAGTTGCTGGCGTTGTTGTCGTTTTGGATGGAGATTGATTAACTTTTGTAACTGCTGATCATGTAACCAATTTATAGATTTAATTATTTTTTAAAAGTTTTTTCTAGTGACACATGACGCATGCATGAATAGTGACAAATATTTGGTCACGGGGACGGAACGGCCGATGGCCCGATGTGCAGTTGGTGATTTTTTTTATTTGAAAAATAAAAAATTATTGATAAAAATATGTAAAACTTATGGAAAACTTAAAAAAAAATCATGAGAGTTTATATGGAATTTCGAATATTATAAAAGTGAAAAACATTACAAAAGGAAAAAAAAAAAATCAAAATTGATCGTTGATTATACTCATTTCTTATATACAAGAACAATAGTGGGTGTATATGGTTGCTTGCCCCGACATTGTAGTAAGCTTAACTCCAATTGAATTTCTTTTATTAAGAAATAATTCATTTATTTAAAATTTAATGGCAGACAACTAATGTCATTTCCACCATTAATTATTTTCTACAAAACAAAGTAATAACCACAACAACAACCATACTTGGCCAAAGAGTGCACATCAAATACTACAATGACTACAGCGCTCGCATCTATTTGGTCCCTTCCTTACCCACAAACATCCATTTGATCTCTTTAACCTTCTACATCACGTAAATAGTCCCTCCCAACACAAGCCTCACCTGGCTGCACCACCACCTCCGTCGCCGCAGCTCCGCTATGCACCGCCGCCTTCGCGGCATGGCCTCCCATCTCAACTCCCGCCACTGCTTCATCATCTTTATAGTGCACAACATGGTCTCTCCGGGGCCTCGGCCGGAGGTACCGCCGGGCGAAGATCTGACCAAGAAGGCACGCGATCCCGGCCAAAACAGCAATGACAGCGAGAACGATGATGAGCGGGGTGAAGCCGCCCCGGGAGCCAGCCGAGGCCTGGGCGGACATGGAGTGGGGGTAGACCACCTGTGTGTTGGAGGAGGCTGACATGCTTGCTTCTTGTTGTTAATGGAAGGGGGAGGTTTGGGAGATGGGTAGGTGTTTAAACCTTGGAAGAGTATGCTTTGAGTGCAACCAAGGCAAACTAGAAGATGTTTTGAGTGCTTGCTTTGGTTGGGATATATGGGGTCCTTGCTTTGATAACTTGGAATTTTGGATGCTTGGAAGCTGGATAAACGGACGCTAAGAGTGTTTCTACGACGCTTAGTTTAGCTTCATCGTGTTAAGTTTGAATAGCCTGCATTGGATATTACGATACCATACCTGCTTCATTCCCTCCACTGGAAACCATCCTCACACAAACATCGCCATTCCTTCCCTCTATAAATCCTCAAACCCTAACAAGCTCATCTCATCATCCTCCAACAATCCAAGATGAAGCCATTTCACCTCCTCCTCGCCTTCTCCGCCATCCTCGCCGCCCTCTCTGTCACCACCTCTGCCGGAAAAGCAAAGTTAGACATCTGATGCGGCACCGTCTCCGACGACCTCCCCCCGACCAAATCCTCAAAAAAAACCGCAACTCCCGCCGCCGCCTCTTCAAACCCCACTCCCACATCGAGCTCCTCATTGGCATCTTCAGCGAGAACCTCACCCACCTCGCCACCGGTGGCGCCAATGCGGCCACCCAGTGGCTCGACGGGAACATCTTCGCCTACATCTCCGCTGACCAAGTCCCCTTCATTGATGTCGAGACGAGGTCCTCATCCAAGACAACTCCCACGCGCCGGACATCGTTCCGGCAATGCGCAACGTCTACCAAGCGCTCAAGAACAAGGGACAAACGAAGAAGATCAAGCTGTCTTCGCCGCACACACGGACGGTGCTTGTGACATCCAGCGCGCCATCGGCCGGGAAGTTCAAGGATGAGTTGCTGCCCGTGATGCGGCCGCTGCTGGCGTTCCTGAAAGAGACAGGTGCGCCGCTGACGGTGGATGTGTACCCATTCTTCTCCTACGCCGCGGGCCCGAAGAACGTGGCACTGAGCTCCCCGCTCTTCAGCTCCGACGCAACTCCGGTGATTGACGGAGGAATCAAGTACACGAATCTGCATGAGGCCTCGCTGGATGCATATCTGGAGGCGATGGAGAAGGTGGGGAACAGGGACATCCCATTGATGGTGACGGAGACAGGGTGGCAGATCGCAAGCTGCGACGGCTCAGGGCCTACCAAGGCGGCAACAATGTGATTGTGCGGGCAAACGACGAGAGGGGGACGCCGCAGAGGCCCGCGATTCCAGTGGACGTGTTCCTGTTCGACTTACTGGATGAGAACCTGAGGGAGGCGTCCGAAGTATGAGAAGCAATTCGGCATCTTCAACTTGGATCGCAGCTTCTGTTACGACATTGACCGCCCTCCGAAGCAGATCAGTGCTGAACACTCGGAATGCTCATCCAAGTTTGGGGATGTTCTTTGAAGCTTGGCCATTTTTTAGGTGTGTTTCCTTTTTTGATTTTTCTTGTTTTTGCTTTGGACAAGTGTTGTCACTGCGTGGACCAAGTTCAGCACGATCCACTTCTGATCTGTTGAAGTCACGATGTTTAAGAATATCCAAACTTGAGTCAATTTTGCTGATATTTTGAATTCATTTTACCAATTCAAGATTTGATATGTTTGACTTAATCCACATCCAGATTCAAAGGCACCCAACAAGAAAAAACGGTCATTTCCTAGTATACAGCGAAAATCGCTGTCTACCAGATAACAACGCAAAAATAATCCGTGCTCAAGGTACTCAAGATTTGAATCCAAATAGAAGTTCAATAAAGTCTGGAAAGGAACTTGAGGCAATAGAACAGCAGAGCACATCCTCAGACTGAAGGCTAGGATCTGGGCTTCTCTTTCTTCTCCTTGAAGAGTGCCAGTAGAGATACTCCCGAGACCTTCACAACCTTGAACCTAACTCCAGGAATGTCTCCCACTGCGTGGCCCTTCCGACCAAATCCAGCAATCAGCACTTCATCCTGTAAAATATGAATAAAAATTCAATGACAAGGTGAATCAACACAAGCGAAAGAATGGAGTTGTTGGTCATCCTATTAAAATCTTATCGTTTGAACATACATTCTCTTCAATGAAGTTCAAGCAACCATCATTTGGAACGAAAGCTGCGATCTTCTTTCCGTTCTTAATCAGTTGAACCCTGGCACACTTTCGGATGGCAGAGTTGGGCTGCTTGGCTTCAATACCTCTGCAAAAGGAACACTCAGATTGTAAAGGCACAATGAAATGGAAGAATGAATGCTTAAGAAAATTTGGCTTTTGTCACCTACATCTTCTCAAGAACAATGCCCTTGGCATGTGAGGAACCAGCAAAAGGTTTCTTCCACTCATTGCCAAGATGGCTTTTCTTGTAGGCTTTGTCTGCCCATCTCTGGGTCCTCCTGTGTGTTTTGAGCTTGCGCCCAGCTCCCATACCCCGAGTCTTCCTGTAATAAAGGATAGTGAAAATAACAGTAACAACAACGCACTCATTCATAAAACAATCAACACCACTCTCAAAACACCAAGATGATAGCAAAAGAACTGCAGAAGATATTTTAAGTACTATAACCAGCAAAGAATTAGACAAGCTCATCATACAATCTACTTCACATGACAGAACAAAGTACTTATCATTTAACGCAACATTTTTGTGACTATCTAATAAAATTGATCCTGCCTACAAGTGAAAATTTTTTACAAAAGTGATCATCTAAAGCCCTTCTACACTTTATGGTTTGTGGAATTATCTTTCACCATAGTTCATCGCACGGTCTTCCCACTCTTTGAAAAGAAATTTAAACAAATCTAGCACAATCATATCAACATGGAACACTGCCATTAGCTAGGCCAAAAACAAAATTGTGCACAGAGTGACAATGGGACATTAAACTAAAGAAAATCAGTCAAATTTTTTTGCTAAAAACTCTGGCTCCTTATCACCCAGGAATGCAGAAATTCACATGGCAGACATTAATCTCAATTTGTTACACTTGATCAAAGACAAATACGAAAGCCCTAATCAATAAGGCCACAACCTAAAAGTGTCAGCAAGTGAATTTAGTTCCTAAGAGTGGCTATATCACATTTGCTGCAACAACACAACTTTCTTTTAGCAATTTTTTAAAATATCCCATATCTTGAATGATAAAAGGCATCTAAACGAAAATGCAGTAAGCAACAAGATGTAGATATTCCATTAACAGTCGGACTGATGCATTAAGCATCCATTAAGTTGTCTATTTGCAGCGCTGAACTGGAGTTCCATCGGAAACATCACATCCCCAGTGATACTAACCAAAGAATCAATCCAAACTAAGTGCAGGACAACGCTATTTCATCAACAATCAGTGCATTTTCTCAACAACAAACTTGCGTCAACAAACATGGCTGTAAGTTTCATCAACCCCAAGCTGCTTTCTCCATCACAAAGTGTACTCCACCACTAATTGCACCATCAGAAATAATTTCTCATCGAAAAGAATACCATCATACACTATTTTCAGTGGATGTGAGGTTTCAGTTCATCCAATTCCATCTACTACTGATCTTTTATCTCAATCACAAATCTTCTTGCTCTCTTTTATCTTTGCCAACTATATACATCAGTTCAAATATTCAAATCCCCATATTCATTTGAATAAACGAATTATTTGGATATCTACAATCGAAGTTAAGATTTTTACAGGATCAATCAAGGACATAGAATAAGAATCAAAGCAGGAAGCGAAAAAAGAAGAGATGTACGACTAAAAAACAAATAATGTTCCAAGAAAAGATCTTACCCCATCTTGGTCGGAGTTTGCGCTCGACTGTCCGGATTCGCAGACGGAGTGCGGCGGCGTCTAGGGTTTTCGAGCAGCAGAGAAATCCCTCCGAACGCGAGCTTCTTTTATAGCGCACGTAGCGACTAGTGGTGTCAAAATTTTACCCGGCCTGGGAAAAAGAAAAAACAAACCCGACTCAATACGGTTTGGGCCAGGTACGGGCGTACGGGTCACCTGCTTCAGCAGTTGGGTCGGGTATGGGTAGAATCTGTTGACCCAGTTTCTAAACGGATTGGATGTGGGTTGAGGTCTTAACCCGCACCGATTATAGTAATCAAATTTGTATACTTAAATTTATCTAGTCAATAATTAAGATATTTTGGAGAGAAGTCTATTCATTTAAATTTTTTCCTCCATAGCCAACTGTATTTCTAATTATATTTATTTAGAAATTTTGGGTCAAAAATGAAAAATTTTAAAAAGTAATCCTACTTTATATACTGTGGTTATGTTTATAAATTTTTCATCTTTTATTTTTATTTACTTTTCAACGGGATACTTTTTTAGAGGGAGTGGACTGAAATAGATTAAAAAACCAAGAGTTAAAATTTTAATTATTTATAAACATTCAACATCTTTTTTATTTTTTTCCTATTTTTTAATTTAGATTTTATTTGTTATCCATGAAAAATATATGAAAAATATATTCTAATATAATTGCTATTAATTATATTGATTTCATATTTAGTTTTTCATTAAACATTGTTCAACAACTAATTTATGCCGCTCATTAGATATGAATAAATTATTTTTTAAATATGTTATTGTGAAAGAGACGATAATAATAATAATGATGTAGGTTTCAAGTAAATAGCACATGATATGGTTGCTTTTTAATTAAAAATATTCTTCAAAGAATTATTTATAATTAATTTTTTAAACTCAAATATCGCAAAAAAATATGACAAATTTTGTGTGCAAGGAAAGTCAATACATATTTGATATTTGATGAATTCAATTTTTCGGCCAATAGATATGAAAAAATCAAATTAAAACAAAAGTTTTTTATTTAATTTTTAAAAAATAACTAAATTATGTATATTTTTTTTTATTACGTATAATTTTTAAAAAAATTTAAAAAAATTTGCAATAAAATATTGTAACAAAATAGGATTCCAAATAAAAATCTCTCCCTTCAACGAAAGCTAAATTTCATTTTAAATATTGTTTAAAATAGGGTTTCAAATAAAAATTGTTTCCACGGCTTCCTTACAAAACAGGCAGCAATTACCTACAACATGTTTGATCCAAACATGCCACTTAAACAGTAATATATCATTCTAACGAACCCGGATCCACCCGCATGGACCCAAAGTCCGACTTCCCGACCCAATCCACTCTTCACCGACTCATTCACCGGCTCACCGCCCTCGGCGCCATCAGGTTAACTTTCCTTTCTCTGATCCTCGGGAACACCACATTCCACCACAGCGTTTCTTATCCCACTCCCTTCCCTTTCCTCCTAATTCTCCCAATCCTCTTCGCTTCTCGGACATGGCCGCCGCCTCCCTCTCCGCCCTCGCCTTCGCCTCTACCTCAACCTCCACCTCCACCTCCGTCAAGCTCTCGCCTTTATCCTCCTCCTCGTCCCTCCTCACCGCTCCCCGAACACTAACCCTCCGCGTCCCCCGCCGCCCCGCCTTCGTGTCCCCCATCGTCGCCGCCGTTTCCCCCAAGATCGAGGAGCTTGGCACAGAGATATCCGGCCTCACCCTCGAAGAGGCCCTTGGCCTTGTCGAGTTCCTCCAGGAACGCCTCGGCGTATCCGCTGCTGCCTTCGCCCCAGCCGCGGTCGCCGCCGCCCCCGGTGCGGCCGCGGCGGCTGATGCCCCAGCGGCCGTGGAGGAGAAGACGGAATTTGATGTGGTTATTGAGGATGTGCCGAGTAATGCTAGGATTGCAACGATTAAGGTGATTAGGGCCTTGACGAACCTGGCGCTGAAGGAAGCTAAGGATTTGATCGAGGGGCTGCCGAAAAATTTTAAGGAGGCGGTGTCGAAGGACGAGGCGGAGGAGGCCAAGAAGCAGCTTGAGGAGGTTGGGGCCAAGATATCTATTGTTTGAGGTGGTCGGTGGAGTGGGGTTGGAATGGCGAGGGTTCACATGGTGAGGCTTCTAATGTTTCCAAGACTCGTTTTTGTTCCTCGCTCTATTTGTAGTTAATCTTGTTTTTTTTGTTGTTTGATGTAGCGGTGGACTAAAAGTTTTGCCTGTTTTGAACTTTGTTGTTGTTGTTAATTAACCAGCTATTGGAATTTTGAGCTGTTACATTGAATGGAATAATAGCATCAGTTTTAATGGAATTGCTTTGCTTAGCTTAGCTTGTGCTAGTGTTGTCTTTATCTCAAATAAGATCACATGTAGTCGTGGTCGCTAAGATTGATTGGCTACTCGTTTATCATTGTGGCCTATTCAACTCCTTGGTTATATAAGCATCATATCCTCTATTATGGTTTCTGCGCTGGCGGGGCTCTTATTCCTTTTGGTTTTGTATGTTAAGTTTGCTAATGGTATATGGACTGCCTTTTCTTGTACTTGTGTGATTCAGTTATTGAATATGTTTGCTTGGAGTGCCCATTGGATGTTTTGGTGTTGGGAACTAATTTAGATTAGACTTTTTGAATCATTGAAACTCAAGATATGGATATTGTATCCAGTCCGCCTCAAATTGTTTGCCAAATTTAACGTTGTAGACTTAGCTTATCAGTTGAAGATCAGAGAAATAATCTGACAAAGACCAAAATTTAAAAAGTTGTCACTGTTATGTTGTGCTAATCTTCATTTTTTGACGGTAATTTTGTGCTAGTCTTCATTGGTGAGCATAAACATGCCTGAAAATTTGTTCTGTATTTGAGAATTGAGAAGAGCCTTGCCCCATTGATTTATTTTGAAAAGCTTGTTCAAGAATTCTAAGAATTTGGGGTAGACCTGTGCATGACAGGAAGGGGCTGTTTGGATTGATTCCAGTTTTAGAAATCTTGAAATCAAGAGAATTGAGTAATTTCAAAAAATTAAAGGAATTGAAAGAATTAAATAATTTCAGTGTTTGGATGAGTATTTATTGTATGGAATTGGGAATTGACCAATTCATAAATTCTAAAATTCCGTTGTTTGGTTGACAAATAGAATTGATCAATTCCATTAATTTGTTAAATTCTTGTGTCTGGTTGACATAGGAATTGAGAATTAGTATATTACACAAAATAATAATTTATATGTAAATTAATACAGAAATATAATAAACTTAATATAAAATTTAGTAATTTAATTTTCATAATTAATAAAATTTTTTAATGAGTTGCACAAACAAAGAGTTATATAAATATATGTTAACTAATTATTATTATTTAATATAATATTATTTAAGAATGAGCAGAATTCGGTTTGAATCGAAACAACTGACAAGATTGTTTGCATTGGATTAGATTAAATCGGTTTGATTTATAGTAAAGGGTTCAAAGCTGCACCTAACAGAAGACTCTAGATTTTCCTCCCACAGTGGTACTAGGAGTGAGCAGAACTCGGTGCAAACCGAAACAACTGGCCTAACAGAACATAAGCAATTGATAACTGGTTTAATAAAATTGAAAATTGCAATTCGGTTCGATTTTTATAGCATTTTTGTTCAGTTCGGTGTTAAACTTGAGATTTGGTTTATTAAGGTTAGTTTTCCAATTTCCCAAGTTTGGCTTCTCCACCACCGACCCCGGGGAATTGGGCTCTTTGCTCCACGCTTGAGGAACCCGACGTCGTGCCCTGTGCTCTTTCCCTCAACGCCGACGACTACTCTAGCGAGTTATCTCCCACCTCTCCGCCCTCTTCCTTAACTGTAACAACTGCTCCGACAAGCTTTGCCCCAGCTCTCCGTCCACCTTCTCCTCCAATTCCTTCTAAGGCTCCAATCCCTCTTCCCTTTCTTCTTTCTTCGCGCTCTACATCCTCAACTTTGGCTGGAACTCGCGGCAAGGCAATGGCACCCTTGATCGCAGATCTCCTTCTCTTGAAGCTCTCACGTCTCAGAGCTCGGCGCGGTCGAGGACGAGCGCAATCGAGCACGAAGACGAGTTCCTCGGCGCGGTCGAGGACTGGTGCAGTTGAGCACGAAGACGAGCTCTTTGGCGCGGTCTTCGACGGACGCAGTTGAGCACGAACGAATACAAGGGGGGCAGCTGGGAATCCGCTATGAAAGGCTAGAAAGCCTAGAAAAAACCTAGGAAAACAAAGGGAATTCGACGGTGGGATCCACGCCAATTTCTCCTGGAATTGGTGTCTTCCCGACCTTTGGTGAGGGAAACCAAAACCGGAATCGGGAGCAGTTAGGAATCAGCCGATTCCTTTGATTCTGATTTTAGGAATCAAACCAAACACAGAAACGGAGGAAATTGACTCTCAATTTCTTCTATTCATCCGATTCCAGATAATCGGAATCGAACCAATCAGGCCCTAATAATAAAGCCTGCTTTTTTTTATATGTTAGCTGATATTTGGTCATTCAGCAAGATGTTATCATTGCTTGTGAACAGTTATTTTGTGAATGTTTTACAATCATTATGGTTGTCGTGAGTTCATGAATTTCATTTTATCAATATAATTTTCCCTAGTTCCCTAGTTCCTGTGTTTTTAAGATTAAAGAGCAAAGTTCTTCAATCTCTTTTCTGATAACTTATTGCAGGAGGCCTTTAGTGACGATTGCTACATTAAGAGTCTCCTGCTATTTTCTTTTTTCTTTTTTTCCTTTCATGATACTAAAATTAGGTTTTATTGATTTCTTTAATAATTGATAATTTGATATTGCTCCCAAAAATGGGTGGACCTGTAAACATTATCTATTGATCATGTCTTGCCAACCAGCTAGTTTAGGTCATATTTCTGCATTTGATATATCATCGGCTATGCAACTGATTACCCTAAACTTATATGTGATTGTACATCTCTGTTCTAGTATCTGCTACTCATTGTTGGGGCATAAATTAGGGATTAGCTGGCAGATTCTGACCATGTGCATCTGAAGACACTTGCGGCTCCCTTTCAGGCTCAGTTTGTGGGAGATGCAGAAGATTTCTTGTGGATACTGTTGTACTTAATTTGGAAGAAAATGTCTGATTCTCAGGTTCTAGTGTTAGTTTAATTGAGTCTGTCCACGGTGAATTACATCTGAAATTACTTATGGTCTGTCGAATTTAAACAGACTGCATACCTTCCAGTGGGTGTTCTGGAACTTGCTGATCTGATGCTCATGCTCGTTCAGTCGTTGCCATGACTGTCATGTAATGGATAAATACTATTTTGAGTTTATTAAAAGGCTGAGTAATTTTGGATAAGGCTATTGTGTCTCTATTTCCGTTACTACACATTTTCACTTTTATTTGTTACTGCTTTTATTTGGAACATGGGATTAAAGTATATAATGCTCTTCTCACATAGGGATTCAAATTTCTAGAAAATCAGAGAGTTGGAGATAATGTTGTATGATATTGGTAAAAAAAAGCGAAGTTAGCAATTTTTTGGAAATAATAAATGATTTTTATTATTGAATTCAGAACTACAGGGATTATATGCAAATATATGTGGATCTGGGTATTAATAAGCAATTAGAGGAATTTGGCAATAGCAAATTATGGATTAGAATAAGTATTTTCAAGCGAAAATACAAATACAGAGAATAAAATGAATGCAAATAATGCCAAAAATATATTTAAAAAAAAAAAATGGGAAGGGCGAGGAGGATAAGAGTAGTGCGGCGAAGAGCGAAAACGTCGCGAAGTGGAAACGAGTGGCTTGTGGCCGCAGCCAACGAGAAGAAGAAAGAAATCCAATAAAGCAGTACTAGTCGCCACTTGCCCATCCCCCAACCTACTCGCGCCGTGGTCAATGGGAAGGGCCTTCGTCTACGTCATCCTCGGCGGGGGCGTCGCCGCCGGCTATGCCGCTCTTGAGTTCTCCCGCAGCGGGGTCGCCCCCGGCGAGCTGTGCATCATCTCCGACGAGCCCGTATGTCCCCTCTCGCTTTTCTTGTTTTATTTCTCTCGTGATTTTGTTAACTCTGCCTGGAGTGATTGAAAGTTGCGAGCCTTGGATTAGTTGCGTCTAGAATGGTTGATTTCTTCGTCCCAGAATCAAAAATCTATCGGATTTTATTGTTGTTGTGATTTGTTTTTCCTGATTATGACTGGTGTTCGTAGTTCAATTGCACGGCCTTTTTTCGCTTGCATCTATTTCCGTTTGGGATTTGACTTTCGTTGGAAAAGTTTGTTCCTTTCTCGATGTATTAGTGGTACTCAGTTTTTAGTTGGAGATAATGAATTTTGTGTAGTGTATGATAATAAGATTGTGGATGTTTATGATCATCGTGGTCATTAATCAAGTTGTTGGCACATTTTTTAACTGATAATTGTGTTTAATAACTAGGATACGAAAATTTCTTGCATGGATTTCTTTTTCACCTGGTCAACCTTGTTGTCCGTTTATTCCACCTAAAAGTGTTTGTTGCTTTGTTCATGATAAATTTGCAATCCAAGGGTAATTAGTATTCTTGGTTGTTCTCTGCAAGTTCTCTAAATTTCCTTCATTATTTGGCATGACCTCTATGGAATTTTATGATGCATTACAGGACATGTAATTTATTTTATGCAGGTTCCGCCTTATGAAAGACCAGCCTTAAGCAAGGGCTTCTTGCTACCAGAAGGTATCATTCATTTTATCCAGGTCTTGATTGTTGACTATGAGAACTTTGCTACTCACTATGAAGCATGGTAAGCTAGATGAGTCCACCTTGCTGTAGAACATATGCAGCATGAATATCACTATTATAGCTTTTTTATTGATTAGTTTCTTCTTCTTCTTGTTAAATTTTCTTTTGGTATTCATGTGCTCCTTTAAATGGTCTTGCTATTGCAGTACACATAGCAAACAATACATTTGGCTGATTGGTTCTCATCCCATTTAAGTTGGCTACAACTTTAACTTGAGATTCATTGTCTGTGCTGATAGTAAAGCTGCTTGTTAACCCCATCCATATGTTTTGAATTTATGTACCCAACTTGACTTAGTTTAACTGACATTCCCATAAGTTTGAAAGAGTTACTGTTGGTTCTCTCTGATAAAGGGAAATTTCTATTGATCCCTCTCAAATGCTTATCTGGTTTTCTAAACCCCATAATTATTTTAGTTTTCTTCAGCCCCTGATTTTCTTGAGAGTTACTTGTTGCATCTCCCGTTGAAACTCCAATAGTTCTCATTCTCATTCTCTTTTTTTCTCTTTAACTTGGTTTTACTCTTCATTCCTATATCTTTTCAACACATCAATATGCCTGTTTCCTTTTCTAAATTTTGTTGTTTCTCCAGAAGTTTGTTTTCTTTCAATAAATGGGGTTAAAGAGAAATGATAGGGCCTATGCATGGATGTCATTTTGCTTCAATAAATGGGTTAAAGAGAAATAACAAGGCCCATGCTTGGATTGGGGTGGGGAGGGGGAAAGGGATTGACTGCTGAAAAGATCCTCGAATTTACGGTCAGTCAGTTTGCATCAGTTGCAGGCGGTTAGCATGTGTTGCTTGTTCTATTTAAGGGGGAAAAATTTCAACAGAAACCCATTGCTTTAAAGAAACAAATATGGTTGAACAACATTGAGGCCAGAATTTTCTTGACAGTGGGCAGAAAAAAGTATTCCCAATCACTTCATTTTGAGGAAACAGGAAGGAAATTAAATAACTCCAGGTATTAAAAAGACTGCCAACTTTTCTTCAAGGACCAATAGTCAATTTTCTATTTATGCTTTTGATTACTTCCTGAAAATTTTGCTTAAGTTATAAAGTTTCTTATCCTCTTTCAATTATTAGTCATCTGAGAAAGTTTCAAGACTATTACCAAAAGAACAATGTTGCATAAAATTTCAATATTTGTTGCAGCTTGTCATTATGCCATCTCTATTATGATGTGAATCTGCATTAATTTGGCATGTTTATCTATGAATATCCATTAAACTTCAAGTTATAACTGAGCATTATTTTTATTCCTGGAGTTAAGCAGAAATATCAATAAGAAGATTCAAATATAGCTTTCAGGTTCTGCAAGCAGTGTCCTTTTTTCAGTAAATGTGCAAGCAGTAGTTCAGCTTGCAGACTTGTATTAGTGCCATGATAATCAGATAACTTCTTTATTTTCATCTTACTATGGCCTTACCATTTCGATGAGGATGCTATACCTTTTCTTTTTCGTTCATAAGAATGTTGTATATTGTCTTGTATTCAGTGCTATGTTGTTGTGCTAATTTGCCTTTTTGACCGTTGAATGTGACCCATTTTGTTGTTGGTTTTTTACATACTTTTCTCTTCTAAATTCGTCATAATTTGTTACAGCTCCTGCACGTCTTCCAACATTTCATACTTGTGTGGGTGCTAATGACCAAAGATTGTCAGCAAGCTGGTACTGGCAACATGGTAATTTTCTAAACTCTCTTGGCTTTTTTCTTTTGTACTTTTTCTCAGATAAATTGTACTATGAGCACTTCTCCAACACTCAACCCACCCAATATAATCATATAGGGGTAGCTTAAATTTTTTCGTGTCAAAAAAGAGTTTTAATGGAAATGGAATAGACACATCCTGGCGTACTGGATTGGATTGTAAACCAGTTAGATCTTTAAACTGGTTTCTCCTATTATTTAACAACAGGAACCAAAAGATCACCTCCAAATTTGGTTATTTATGTTTCATTACATAGCAGTTTCAACATAACGTGGCATTTCCCCTTCATGAATTTCAGTGACATGCCATTAAAGACCTTCATGATTTGATCTGTTGATATGTTGAGTTGCATACTATTGGGATATTCTTATATATTTGATCCAATTTTGTGCCTTCATCAGTTTCTGTTTTTCTGGCAAATACAGGAATGAAATTGTGATGCTGATTCTAAGTTCTGCTTCAAAAATATCTCTCAACAAATTATTTCCAAGCAAATCTAGCTAACTTATGTTTGGTTTATAAATTTTCTCACTATATTTCATGTTCTTGGTGACTGTTTATCCCTGCTTATTTTTTTCTTGATTTTACCTTGTTGTTGACCTCTTATGGAAAAAGAAGAGTGATGGCCAAGCAATTCTGCTTATTTTTGTCTTGATTTTACCTTGTTGTTGACCTATTATGGAAAAAGAAGAGTGATGCCAAGCCAATTCTTCATACTTTTAGTTGAATTGCATGCAATTTTACTTCATCATGCACTTCATGCTTTTTGCTGTTGAAACTTGGATTGAATGCAATTTTTTTACTTTATCATTTATCTTTATATCTTTTTGTTTCAATATAATTGATTGATATTTGATCAGAAAGCTCATGAATAATTCTAGCACTATATGTCTGATGGAAGTCAACTAATTTGATATCTGTGTATGCATTTTAACATAAACACCTTGTCAACTAGACTCAAGCCTCTCTGCATAAACATTAGCGGGCCTATGTAAAATGCAAGTATTCTGCATATCTATTAGTGTATGTATGATGTCCAACTGTGCATAAGAAATTCATGGAAATTAATTATTGTTATTTTTTTGTTGATGTTAATGATACTTGGTATTGCTCCAGTTCAATATAGCCATGATTTTCTTTTGTTTTTCCTTATTCTTGTGGACTTCATGATGCCTTTTTCATATCATATTTTTTTCCAGCATCTCGAGAATCCATGGTTAGATGCTTGTGTAATAACTGCTATATCTAACAATCTGTTTTTTTTTTTTTTTTTTTTTTTTTTAGGAATTGAACTTGTTCTTGGGACTCGGGTAAAGTCTGCTGATGTAAGGCGGGAGACACTTATTACAGCAATGGGAGAAACCATCAGCTATAAGATCCTTATCATTGCCACAGGTGCTCGGGTACTTAACTAAATCCCAAAAATTTGAACTCTAAACTGTCATTAAAATATGTAACATTTTCTGTAGATCGTGTTTTTAAACAACACTCCAAATTTCTATATGGAATCAATGGAGCTGTTGTGCCTACAATTAAAACATTGTTTGATATTTAGGCCTTAAAGCTTGAAGAATTTGGTGTGAGGGGATCTGATGCTGAAAATGTTTGCTATTTGCGCAATTTGGCTGATGCAACGAGGCTTGTGAATGTGATGCAATCTTGTAATGATGGGAATGCTGTTGTCATTGGTGGTGGTTACATAGGCATGGAATGTGCAGCAGCTTTGGTCACTAATCGAATCAAAGTGACCATGGTTTTCCCTGAGGCACATTGTAGTAAGTTTCTGCTGCAAACTTATCTAAGCTTTTTGTTTCAGAAGTAAATATCATTCTTATGTGCCTGCTCAGAGAAACAATTCTTTTCCTGCAATGTCTAAGTAATGACCCTGATGGTTTCTATAGTGGCTCGCTTGTTCACACCCAAAATTGCTGATTTCTATGAGGATTATTATGAGTCAAAAGGAGTTAACTTTATAAAAGGGACTGTGCTGACATCATTCGAAACTGACTCATCAGGGAAGGTAAGATATCATGATGGTATATGCCACAGAATGAGTCTTTTTTTCAGCTTTGTTCCATTTGGAAGGAAATTTTGATGTTGGCATGCACCATAGAATAAGTCCTTACTTTGATTAACTCAGAGTATGCACGTAATGCACAAGTTAGATAGTTAAATTATGTGAAATATCTCATCGAGCAAATAAAAAAAGAGTGCCTATTTGAAGAAGCCACACGTTAAGCTGATGGAAGCCCTTTTTTTTTTTTGCTTTGTGGATAATCTGAAGGATGTGATATTGAGTGATATTAGTTTAGGTGAACTGTAGGTGAATTCCACCATTTAAAATCATTTGCTTCCTATGAAGATATAAATCTGTTTTTAATTGTTCGTATGTGCTATAGATATAAATCTGTTTTTAATTGTTCGTATGTGCTAGGAAGTAAATGCTATTATTTGAGTCTGAAGATTGGGGAATAGGCTACTTGCTTCATACTTCCTTGATATGCTATGAAAATACTCTTTCATTGTCTTGGTTACACAATGATATATGTGGGTGAAGAAAACTGTAAATGATTCTTTTCTTTTTGGGCAAACATAAATGCTTGCTTTTGGCATGCTTTTCCTGAGGGACATAATATACTTGGGCATTTATGTTATGAGAGCTCTATGGAATATCACATAGACTATTTTGCCATATCCACTGTCCAGCTGTCTTGTTGATCGTGGTAGAATTAGTTCGCAATCTAAGCCATTAGGATTAAGGATTTTTACTTTTGTAAATCAAAATTTTGGGTACTTGTCTTTATTCATCATCTTGAACAAGCTAAAAGTTTTTTGAGGCTGGCTATGGTTAAATGTCACCTGCTCAGTTTCTTTTTCTTTTTTATTTCTTGACGGTATGTGAAACAATTTCCTTCTGCTCCTGAACTACCTTTCTAGCTGCTCCTCTGGGGTATACCCTAACTCCTATTTCTGGTATCCTCCTTCCAGGTGACTGCTGTTGTTCTCAGAGATGGAACCCGAGTACCTACTGACATGGTTGTAGTTGGGATTGGTATTCGGCCTAATAGGAGCCTCTTTGAGGGACAACTGGTTCTAGAAAAAGGTGGGATCAAAGTGAATGGCCGAATGCAAACAAGCAACAGCTCGGTCTATGCAGTCGGGGATGTTGCTGCATTCCCTGTCAAGTTGTTTGGCGGTGACATACGCCGATTAGAGCATGTTGACTCTGCTCGTAAGACTGCAAAGCATGCCGTTGCTGCCATAATGTCCCCCGAGAAAACTGGCGACTTTGACTATTTGCCTTTCTTCTACTCCAGAGTCTTCAATCTCTCATGGCAGTTCTATGGAGACAATGTGGGACAAGTCATTCACTATGGAGACTTCAGCAGTGGGAAGTTTGGTGCTTACTGGGTTGAGAAAGGCCGAATAGGGGGGGCTTTCCTTGAAGGTGGTAACAGAGAAGAGTACGAGGCGATCGCGAAGGTTGTTAAGCTTAAGACTACCATCAATGATGTCTCTGAGGCGGCAAGAATGGGCCTTGAATTCGCATTGCGCATCAGCCACCGAGCACCACCACAGAGTAGTGGGGTTATCATGGAAAGGCCGGTGTATCGGTGGTATGCGGCATCTGGTGTTATTGCAGCGGTTTCAATTGCAGGGTTTGCTTACTGGTATGGGAGGCGTCGCCGGGTTTGGTGAGATCAGAACACTTCAAACGATCCATCATGCAAATAATAGATGTTATGGTGATTTTACATCGACAGCAAAAATCTGAAGAATGACAAATTTCTCAATGCACACAGGTTTCCAGAATTATTTGCCTCTTCACTGATGGTTGTTTATTCTTATACTACACGTCGATAAAAATGAATGTTGTGTTTCCATTTGTAAATTATCCTGGAATTTGTTTATGGCTGCTGAGATGGCGAATGTACAGCTTGTGGATTCATCAATAAAGTTGTTATTCTGTGCTGTGCTTTCAGGAATATTTGTCCCACTGACATTTGAAGAAAGACTCTAATCTTGTGCTGATTTTGTTGCCATATCTGCTTTCAAACCATGGAGTTACAGAAGATTAATACAGAAACTCAAAAGCTGAAAATTCCCTGCATTTCATACCAGGTTCAATATCCTGAAAAATATTGCTTGAATTAACTCCTATTTTTTTCACCAAGTTTTGGCTTTTCCGCTGTAACTTGACAAAAAAGGATTTAAGCAAATAACAAGCAATATTTTGTCAATATTAGGAGAAACGCCCGTCATTTTTCAATATTTGCAAAAACCCTAAAAACTTTCCCAGCCGTTGCAGAAAAAGGAATTGTTAACATGCAACCAATTTTAATGGACAAAGAAAACTTATGCTGATTAATTACGTTCACTTTGCATAGAAAATGATCATTGTATAAGCGCCCTTTGTGAAAGGGTCCTCAACTTTAAACTATATTATATGCACAAACTAATAGATAAAATGGTGAACTTTTATGTTATGCTGTTCTAGTTTTTTGAAAGGTATCTTGAAAGTCAATCGAGAGTCCATAACAACCACTAACTTTGAGGTTGGAGATGGCGAGTTTACTAATTTTTGGGAAGACAGGTGGGTTGGAAGATATAATTTAAAAATGTTATATCCTAAAATCTTTAAATTTGTAAGAAATAGTACACTTCCAATAAAAAAGAAGCCACCCTATAAGAAATCACTTTTAAGGATAAACTCCTTCAAATATCGGTCATCTAAAAGTACTAATTAGAGATTGGATATCCACTCCCTTACAATACGTTACAGATAAAAAATGATTTGGAGATGGGATCCATCCTTCTCGGTGAGTTCAAGTTATAAATTTTCAATTAAAAGAGGGGTCAAAAGCTCTTTCCTTAGCAGTATTCGACATCTCCGTTGCCCTCTAAAAGTCAGTATTCAGTTGGTTGATCTTCAACAATAAGATCCTGACCATAGAGAATAACTGCTCTAGTGTAAGGGCTGTCGATTTTTTTGCATTGCTGTAGATCTAGAGTAAAAAAGAAGTAGGTCAAATGCTGAAAAGCATAACTAAGCTAGAACTCTATTGCTTCAAAAGGAGGGTTGAACTGAAAACTATTATTCCATATGTTAGGTTTTTCTCTTGTGTTTTGGGGGACCATAAAATGTTGTTGTCTTTTGTTCTCTTTTTTTTTAATGATGTAAGCACTTTTATCATTTTATCCCTTGATTCTTCCGGTTGTCAAAAAACTTTCATGTTATGTTAGCTAAACAAATACGCTGTGATTTGTCTCCATCAATTGGAATTCATTATGTTTTAGTGTTTTAAGAAAGATTTGCAAAATACTGGGGTTTTTCCAAATATTAAAACTCAATTGGCAATTTTCACAATATTGATAACTATTGGGTGTTAATTTTGATTCAAATTAAATTAATTGGTCACAATATTGATAACTATTGGCTATGCCTAACTCGATCTATTAATGGAACTTAAATAACAACAGCAAAACTATTTAGATGCTAATACTGATCGCACCACTCTTGAAAGCCTATTTAGAATTTTAAGACATCGTTTGGTTTGAAATCAGGATTAAATTAATATTTTTTTAATTTTTTTTCAAAAATAATATTACTTATTTTACATCATTATTAAATTAAATTATTATAAATAAATAAATAATTTTTTAAATTTTAAATTATTGTAAGTTAATTTTAATAAAAAATATTAATTTACAAAAGTGATTGATTAATCTTAATTTTGATTCTGGTTCTAATTCTGAATCAAACGTACATAAGAGAACCTATCTCTTTTAGTTCCACTTTGAAGCTTGAAACAATCTTTTTCCCCCCTCATGTGATCATTTTCTCTCCATTGAATTCTTCTTCAGTCATGTGATGGCTTCCTCCCACGCTGAAAACGTGATTCAAATCTCACGTTCCCACATACCATTTAGGGCATATGCCCTCCAAACTTAGAAGCCGTGTCCGTCCCTTCATGGCCACCTCGGTGAAACACCCTTGCTCTTTAAGGCAACTAAGCATGTGCTCTCCTTGCTCGCTTGCCCACCAGTAATCCATCTTGTGGCTCTCATCCCTCTCCAACCAGATCACGTATTGTGTCATGTGGCGATTCTCGTGGTCGGGAGCGACGTGCCGATCTAAATCTCGTCGCAACGGCGCTCGCATCACCATAATCATCGATTCCTCCTTCATCGTCATCGATCCGCGGGGGGCAACGAGTTCGGCCGGCGCACATGGACTCGTGTAACAGCCACAAATGTCGTACCTAATTGTTAGGCCCCTGTCGCATATCTCGTTCCCTCTTGCCATCCGCCAAATTAGGGTTCTTTCTAAAGCTTGAATCTGGTATGCCACAAATGCCTGGTTTGGCATTGGTATTTAGCTCATGAAATTATGAAAGGGAGCATGCATTCGTGCGTGCATATCCATGTCGGATTCCTTTTCGTTAATCATCTTTCTTTATCTTCTTAACCACATTCATTAGTCTTCAAACGAGACAATTTGCACTTGGATAAGGAAATATATATCTATTGATTATACGTATATCTATATATATAAATAGACAAGCAAGCATCATAATTATTACATAACTAAACATAATTAAAAACCATATACTCTCTGTACAACTGGCAAATAGCTTATATGCTGCAACACTAAGATGGTGATGGTGATGGTGATGATGAGGATATTATGAAAGCCTCATCTATTTAGAGTGTTTTGATGAGGATGGTTTTGATCTTATTGTTTAGTCGCCATTGAACGACTGAATGGCCCAGAAGTCCTCGACGCTCCAGAAGTTCTCGCCGGACTCATGGGAGAAGGTCGGCGTGTAGGCATCGTTGTTGGCGAGCTGAGGGTTGTTTGTGTAACTCGGCGCCGAGGGTTCATCTTCCATGCCGCTGGTTTGGCTCGTGCTCGCGCAGTCGGAGTGTTCCGTGGACTCGCCGCCGCGCTTGGTCTTCTTCTGGATTCTTGTTCTCCAGTAGTTCTTGATCTCATTGTCTGTCCTCCCAGGCAGTTGTTTCGCGATTTTGGACCATCTAAGCTCGAGTAAAATGCGTTAACAAGTAAATCCAAGTATGTAAAACGTAAATAAATGCGAGAAATTTTAACTCTCATTGCAACTCAAATCATAAAAATGGAATCTTTCACAGCTGCTTTTGATTTGTTAACTTGTTGTGGGCCCTTGTGTTGTGTTTGATGTGCAAGTTGCTCGCAAGAACCACAAGTTCACCATCCGTCTTTATTTTCAATGTCATGCAAAAAAATCTACAGCTTAAAACAACGACTAGTTCAACAGAGTTTTGTATCTCTTCGGGGATAAAATTTGAAAGAATGACTATAGACCTGTACACAGTTATAATCGAAGAAGATAATTTTCCCAATGGAAATCATCACTTCCACATGCTGAAAAAAACTCATGCACTTTGCCTCAAGTGTAAATAACATGATAAGCTTCTTTTCTGACAAAACTAGCAAAACATGGGTTGAGAGAGATAGAGAGAGGAGAGAGAGAGTTTATGTGTGTGTGTGTGTGTGTGTGTTATGTTCGAATGATTGGTTAAGAGTGACTGATTAGCTTGATAGTGTCTTGCCCAAAGCACACATAACCATGTTGCAGTTGCTTATATAAACAGGAGATCATCCAATCAAGGGAGAAGGTTGAAGCTGCTCACCTGTTTCCCCACCTGGCATGCAGTTCTATGATCAGCAGCTGCTCCTCGGGCGTGATGTTCCCTCGCCTCACGTCGGGCCTTAGGTAGTTCAGCCACCGCAGCCGGCAGCTCTTCCCCGTCCGCTTCAGACCTTGCCGAAAAATCCAAGCAAATAGAGAAGGAAAAACATACGTGATCCGAAGGCGTTACAGAAGAAGGACGAAGAGGAGGAGGAAGAAGAAGAAGAAGGGAGAAGGACGAACCAGCGGATCGAGCGAGCGTGTTCCAGACACCCTCACCATGAGTGGCTATGTAGTTGATGAGGATCAAGTCTTCCTCCATGGTCCAAGGGCCCTTCCTCACATCAGCCTCCTGGTTGCTGCATATCCTCTTGTCCATGTTGTTGCCTTCTTCCCCCATTCTCGAGAGGGGGAGAAGAGAGTGAGGAAGAAGGCTTTTCGGAAGGTAGGGGTGGTGGAGGAGATAGGGAGTTGTTGTGGGTTTTATAGGCCAGACACGAAGGAGTTTACCTTCTTCTGTTATCTCATAACCAAGTTTTTAAGTCTCGGAGATCAAAGGAGTTTCTTACTCCATGGAAATAATAACATCCAGTGCCTACCTTGTTTCTCCACATGTGATATCAAGTGTAAATCAGTGTGCTTTTCTGTTTTCTGAAGCAGGAGTTGGCTCTTGTATTGTATGGCAGCTCTCTTTCCAAGTCTAACTCGATTAGGGTCAACTTCATTTGAGTGTGGTAATCCACACTCATCCCGCTAATGCTTACCCTTCTGCCAAACTCCAGAACTGGTCTTTGATGCAGTAAAAACAATACCATGTTTTTTTATTAAAATAAAGAGAAAAAAACATTTCACTATTTTTTTTTGACAGAGAAAAGAAAAAACAAACATACATATCAGCAAAGTATATACACTCCATGTATTTTCAGCAGAAAAATCTAATATCTGAAATATAAATACTCTATTGAGCTCAGCTACATGCATTAATGTTCATGAATCCAACTGCAAGAACCCTCGAGAGAAACCCTAATTGACTGGAGCTTACTGATGTGTTGTTGCAGTAATATTCCAGCTGTGTGAGAGAGATTACTGTCACTAAACTTGTTAGAGATTTACAAGGAAGTGAGTTAGGTTTTGAATGAGGCCAAACATGAGTGGGACTGATGTGAAACACGGTTGTTTATCCATGCAGATGAGTGCCAGAAAAGCAGTTGACAGTTGGCTAACAGCACATGGAGAGAGCCATGGTTTGTGTGTGCACTCCATCCCACTTGACCTAAGAAGAGTGCAGTCATGAACTCGGAGAGAAAGCCTAGGCAGGTTGGTGGCGGGCAGCCTCTCAAGTACATTCATTCCTCATGTGTACACTCGTGATTTGTACTAATTAGGGTTTCGTTGGGGATTTTTGTGGAGGCTTTCTCTTAATCGTTTTTGGTTATGCATTCATTTTCGCTTTCAAGAAGCTTCCATCGAAGCAGGGTTAGGTGTGGACCTCGGTTAATTAGGAACGCAAATATTTATCTTACAGCATCATGCAGATTCGAAGGCAGAATCGCTCCTTCGCAGTGTGATTTCTGTTGTCGAAGGTTTGAATTCCGCATCCAATGTAACAGAAAATGGAGGATATGCCGTCAAAGTTGAAGATAGGAATGTACATGCAGAGCTTGACTTCAATAATAGATGAAAATACATTCCAATATCATCCTCAAAATATGGCAAAGAACAGTCACGAGGAAGAGTACGTAAGGAACTTTGAATTTCCTCTTATTAGAGAGCTTCAACAGGATCGCAATTGGCAAGGTGATTAGCAATCAGTTGATGGTCATCTTACCCTCGGCTCATCCAAATATATTTAAATTTTTGCTATCAAAATAACTCTCATTTCGCTATTCGCCTTAACTACTAATCGTTAAGCTAAAAATTTTAACAAAGTGAGTTCCAAAGTTGGGGTGCATGCAACACAAACACGCAATGGATATGATAGCTGTTGGAGATAGGAGTGAAAGAGAAATTATTTAAAAAATCACAATTTTATTTATTTATTTATTCAAATTGTTTATAAGTATATATCTTATATAAAATCTAAAGCAATTTTTTCTATACCAAGGTATATGCATCAAAAATTAAAAGAGGCATCCCTTCTTAGATACATTTATTTTAACTTAAAAATATAAAATGAATTACACCACTTCTTAAATATTGCATCACTCTTCAAACATTACATCTATTAAATTTTCATATAATGTATTTTATTTTAACTCTAACAAATTCCTCCCTTAAATTAAAATTATTTTCATTAACTATTATAAACAATGATTTGAAGTTGTAGAAGAAAACCACTTTAAACGGTTTAGTGAATATATTAGTAACTTAATCAAAAGATTGCACATAATTTAGTTCGATTTGCTTCTGTTCCACAAGATCCTGAATAAAATAATATCGACTATCAATGTGCTAGCTTTTTTCATGATATACTGGATTCTTTGTCAATACAATACTGGATTTATTGTCAGCATAAGTCTTAGATGATTTACTTTGAGGAAAATGAATTTTCTTGAGTAAATCTCTTAGCCAAATTGTATGGCACACATGAAAATGTTGCTACATACTCGGCTTCACAAGTAGAAAGAGTAACAATAGATTGTTTTTTTTGAAGATTGTGTAAAATCTGAATTTTTCATATAAAAAAAAAGCTAGTGATGATTTTTCTATCATCCACATCACTTCCCCAATCACTATCGCAATAGCCAAATAATTAAATATCATTAGAATGTGAATAGAATAAAACATGACTAAGTGTATTTTTTATGTCGCCAAGAATCAGCTTAACAGCTTGTAAGTGAAGAGTTTTTGGCTTTTCTATATAGTGCCTCACCAATCCGATACAATAAAAAATGTTGTCTTATATAAATTGAGTATCTTAAGCTGCAAACAATACTTTTGAAGAAGGTACAACTTCTTATTAAGCTTAACAACTTCTTATCTTTCATCAAGTTTGGAGAGTTTTATGCTTTCATCAATTGGTGTGTCAACCGGTTTACAATCCTCCATATTAAACTTTTTGAATACCTTCTTTGCATAAACTTCTTGAGACATAAAGATACCTTCTTTATTTTGACTTACCTTAACACTAAGAAAATAGGACATTAGCCTTATATATGTCATCTCAAACTCTTATAAGATAACTTGTTTAAATTCCTTAACATAAGAGAATTAGTACCAGTGAAGATCAAGTCATCTACATATAAACAAATAAATAAAATGTCTCCATTATCACTTTTCTTCAAATAGAGAAAATGTTCATGTGAGCATTGGATATAGTCATGCTTCTTAAAAAAAAATTAATCCTACTATTCCAAGCCCTTGATGCTTATTTCAAGCCATACGAGGCTTTCTTCAACTTTAATATCTTTCCTTCATACCCTTTTTTGATGTAGTCAGGAGGTTATTGAATGTATACCTTCTCTTCAAGATAGCTATTTAGAAATGTTGATTTAACATCCATTTGAAAGATTCACCATTTATGTTGAGCTGATAAAATAGATAATTAGTTTAACAGTTTTAAGTTGAGCTACCGGAGCGAATACCCTATTATAATCCCTCACGTGCTTTTGGCTATAGACTTTTTTTACTAATCTTGCCTTCAACTTTTCATAATGCCTTTAGCATTCTTTTTTGCTGTAAATACCCATTTCATGCTAATCACCTTTTGATAATTTGGAAGAGTAGTCAACTCCCAAGTGTCATTTTTCTTAATAGATTTAATTTCTTTATCCATAGTTTACTTTCAAGCTTTACTTTACATATCTTCTTCTACATCTATGGATTCATAATCTGCAAAAAGACAAAAGAAAATAAAATTATCTTAATTTTTTGTTACCTCATATAATTTATCTAATCTTTTCATCTTTTACAGTCTTGGATTTGAAGTTGCATTAAAAGATGTAGTTGACGAGGATGTCGATGATGGTGCGAGTTTGATGAAGATGAATGGTCACAAGAAGTAGACAACTGAGAAGTCGAAATAGTAGATACTTGAGAATCTTCATCTTGATCTTCTATCAAAGTCACTAAGTTCTTTTACTCTTTAGGATTTTGTTAATCCAAAACACCCTCTTCATCAAATTGAACATCTCAACTGACGATTACCTTTCATTAAGTTGGGCCATACAATTTATAATCCTTGGACCTTCCAGTATAGCCAATAAAAATAAGTTTTGTCCTCCTATCATCAAACTTGTTTCTCCTTTATTCAGGTACATGAGCATAGGTAATGCTTCCAAATACTCTCAAATGAGAGATATTTAGCTTTCATCTGCTCTAAGCTTCAAGAGGTATTATCCTCTATACACTTCTAGTAGGACACCAGTTCAACAAGTAGATGGTATATTTAACAGCTTCAGCCCAAAAAGTTTTAGATATTCCTTTGCTTTTGAGCATACTTCTCACAATATTGAGTATGATTAGGTTCTTTTTTTCGATAACACCATTTTGTTATGCAGAGTATAGAACTGTCAAGGGACGACGAATGTTATGATCATTACCATAAGTTTTAAAGCTTTTAGAGGTGAATTCTCCGCCTCTGTAATATCTCATAGCTTTGACTTTGTGGTCGCTCTCCTTTTCGACATGCACCTTGAATCTGTTGAATACATCGAACACCTCGAACTTGTTCTT
The DNA here is from genome assembly GCA_005019695.1 of Trichopus zeylanicus subsp. travancoricus. Lineage (NCBI taxonomy): Eukaryota > Viridiplantae > Streptophyta > Magnoliopsida > Dioscoreales > Dioscoreaceae > Trichopus > Trichopus zeylanicus. Next base: position 236,361 of record RXID01014982.1, read on the forward strand.
TAAAAAATACACTCAAATTTTTCAAGAAAAATCATCAATGAATGTAACAAAATATCTATTCTTACCAAGTGGAGTACAAAGAATAGGCCCACATACATCCATGTGCACAAGTTTTAATGATGTCAATGCCCTTTGAGTTGTTTTCTTCAGAAAGCTCCTTTGAGATTGATTGCCAATAATACATCCGTCATAAAAGTTGATATTGATGATTAATAAAAGACAATCTGTTCATCATATGGAGCCTTGTTAATAGCTTTAGGCCTTCAAAATTAAGATACCCAAATTGAAAATGCCAAAACTAAGAAGAATCTCTGAAATAAGAAGAGTTCGAGCATTTTAAAATATCGCTTCAAATATTCAATATGAATATTCAATTCTTTGTTATCTCCACTTTTGTTATCATTCTCCCTTCAGCATCTTTCATATAAAGGCTACGATTCTTTATAATAATAGAATACCCCTTTTTTAATAGTTGTCCTAAATTTAGAATATAATTTTTCATGTTTAGAATATAATAAATATTAGATATCAATTCATGCTTGTCATTTTTCAAGATAATAGAGATGTTACTTTTGCACTTTAGATTTATCATATCGAGCCTTGAATTGATCTCTTCCTCTTCCACGACCTCTTACTTGATTTTAAGTTTTTTCTTTCGCATTGGTTGATAATTGTCCACATCTTTCTCTTTGTCCTTGTTCTCAACTGCGATTGTGACTACAACCACGACTATGACCGGTTCCTCGACCTCCTTGAAATTGCTCCTAATTTGTATGTTCTTATTTTTCCTTCAATGCTAGTTTTGTTTGAAGAGTTTGCTCTAAGAAATCTTTTTTCTTTCTGAGTATTCTTTGTTCATGAACTTGGAAGGAACTCATAAGTTCATCAATTATCATTATGTCCAAGCCTTTGGACTCTTCAATAGTTACAATAATATAATCAAATTTTGAAACGAGCGATCGGAGAATTTTCTCCACCACCCATATATCATCAATATTTTTACCATTCCTCTTTATTTGGTTTACAATAATCAAAACTCTTGTGAAATAAGCTAAAATTAATTCGGACTCCTTCATTGCAAGGGTTTCGAACTCACCTCTTAGGGTTTGTAACCTAACTCTTTTTACCTTTTCAGTTCCTTTCTGAGAATTTTGAAGAATCTCCCTTTTTTTTGCAATTGTAGTACTAGCAACTCTTTTAAGATCTCCTATATCAAGAGCGACACATAGAAGGATAAGTGTCTTATTGTACTTCTTTCGAAAATCTCGTAGAAATTCTTTTTGTGCCTAAGTCAAAGATATTTCATTTTGAGACACGGCAAAATCTCTATTAATGATTTTAAGAAACTCTTACAGTCCGAACAATGCCCTCATTTGCATGACCCAATGGTCATAGTTCTCTTTGGTAAGTTTGGAATAGAATAGTCATTGACTGTCATCTCCTTATTGGCCGATATCGACTCAGTACAAACTTATAATGTCAATCACTAAAGGCTTTGAAACCACTTTGTTAGAGGAAAAAGTGAAAGAGAAACTATTTAAAAAAGCACAATTTCATTCACTTTCTTTTTTTTTTTGTTCAAAATGCTTACAAGTATTTGTCTTATATAAAACCTAAAGTAATTTTTTCTATACTCTACATACATGTATCAAAAAACTAAAGATGCATTTCTTCATAGGTACATTCATCTTAACTTAAAAATACAAAATAAATTATACCATTTTTGAAATATATTTCTTATATTTTTATATAATATATTTTGCTTTAATTCTAACAATAGCTTGAGAGGGTTCTTCCACCGCTCACTTTGACGCTCAAATTACCTATTGATATGTTTAATTAAGGAGCAATAAATGGATGAGATTTCTAGGGCATAGATGCGACCAGACAAGACCAATCTCCATTAGGGATGGCCAAAGTTAGTCACATCACGAGAAGTAGGAACCTGCTCTAATCCAACCCATGGCTTGGTCAGGAGGGAGTAAGGAGCCATGGCTCTATGTCTAGGGTTCCATTTCAAATAAAACCCAACCCTAGCGTGTAGGATTTTGACCACACTCCATCCTCAACTAAGGTCCATCGTCTTGGTGTTCAAATTAAGATTGCTCCGCAATTGCATTCCATATGTGCAATCCGAAGCAACTTTTGGCAATCATTCTTGTGGATTGCTGCGAGTTCTTCTTCTTATTCTTCGTTTGGTTTATAATCTTTTTTACAACATGTAGAGGTTTGCACGTAAACACTTCCTAATCAATTTAATATGAGCTTTCGTGCTCATCTATGATATCATTTGAATACAAGCTGTTAGGACAAAAACATATATCAAACATCTCCATTTGGAGTTAAATTGGGATAAAGATAGCTTTATCTTCTTGCTTTCTATCACTTTCTAGGCTGCAGAGGTATCAGAGACGTGAGAGATGGCAGGCTCCTGCATGGTCCCCATGATTGTCGACGGCATCAAGCAGCCGGCCTCCTCCGCCGGAATGAATGCGTCCTCCGGGGCAAAATCGAGCGACTTATCGTTGTAGATGTCCCACCATTTAGCTACCAACATCTTGATGTCCTCTCTATCCATGTTTGCTTCTACTCCAGTGTACCTCCATGGCTTTGATCCCTGATAATATTCTCAATACATTAAAACATCTCATCAGACCCCTAAAAAATCACATTATTTACATATCCATATCATTTGAAATTGAATTTTGGGACGAGATAAAATGGAACTTACAGCAGCACAGTAGTGAACAACCTTGACCTTGTCGAGCTCGACGTTTTCTGGATGCCGCCAGAGCATGGCCAAGACCAAGTTGTATACGAGTGGGATGGGCTTGTATGTTTTCTCGAAGTACATGTTCAGGAAATCCTGTCACATTTGTTTCAAGATGAGATAATGTTCGCGCTTCAAAAGCATGGAAACAGAAATCCTGTTGTTGAAGTTTTAGAAAATTTTGACCAACTTTATATACTTGATTCTGAAATTTTAAACTCATATTTAATATTATAACATTAAGCGGTTAAATGAGTAGCTAAATTGTTCTCTAATATTTAACATTATTACTCTCTAAACCACTAAATGATTAATCTATGCTATATTGCTATATTACCTATTATATATTAGACAACATGAAAACTATAACTCGCTGAAAAAAAATGATTATCACGGGCTCGCTTTAGTCCACGTCCAGCTGAAATCCTTGGTTGGAAACAAGAATCGAAGCCAAAATCAAAACCAAAACCTAAAACGAAAACGGATTATGGAGTGCTAAAGCTCAGGTTTTACCTGCTCAGCGAAGGGGGTGGGCTGAGTGAGGCGGAGAGTGTCAAGGAGGGCGTCGCAGGTGGGCCGGCCAGGCTCGAAGACAAACATGCCGGCGTTGAAGTAGAGCGGCGGAGGGCTCCCCATCTCCGCCGGCCACCTCACCTTCTCCGGGCACTGCTGGCAATACCCAATCGAGTACTGACGCGAATGACTCCACACCTTCTCGCAGAAGCAATCCATTACCGCGTAGAAATGGCCATCGGGCAGATCGAACAAGTTGTCGATGTTCTCAAAAACTTGGATGTCCGCGTCCAAGTACATCATCTTGCTATATTCCTCGAACTACGAGCCACACAAAGTATATCGAAATAGCATCAATAGCGATATCGGTCGATATTTCAATAATTCAATCCTTCTATATAAGGAAACCTTGTTGATTGTTGGCTTACGTTCCAAATGCGTAGCTTGGAGTAGTTGATGACAAAGTGCGCCATGGCGAACTGGACATGATTCTCCGGTGGGTAAACGGGCTCGATCTCTCGAACGATGCAACCTTGGGCCTGTAGTATTGCCCGGTGCTCATCAGGCACGTCCGGGAGTACCATGACGACCAACGGATGGGCGCTCTTGACTTTGCGAAGGCCCTTGGCCAGCCCGACCACTCCCTGCCAGTAGTCGCCATTCCCAGCAAGGAATGTGGCATAGGCCCGGTTCGAGCGGCCGCCGGCTGGAGCACGGAGGTTCCCATCTACGACGGAGAAGTCATCGATCGGGAACCCAGGGGCCATGAAGCGAAGACTTTGTGTAGATTAATGAGATTCAAGCATAAGCATGGGAATATATCGATCGTGTAGACCTAGAACGAGCATGTTAAATGAGGAGACTTCTTCAAAATATTTATATTGGAGGAGGATTTTCGTGATGTGGGTGCGAGTGGCCGTTAGAGCGGGGCTTATCGTCGGAATGAAAGGTGGGGATTGGAAGATACAAGATGCAAAAGTTTGAGGACTTGGTTTGAGCTGATGCGCCGGCCATGAAAGATGTTTGAGGACCTGTTACGCACCGCAATGTTTGCTGCCTTGATTAGATTTTTTGGGTAATTGGGCCTTTATGTAAATAAATGTAATCTAAGGGGCGAGTTATAAATAAGGCAGACTTTTGGGGGAGATGGATATATAACGAGAAAATATGTACGATCTCGCGTAATTTGCAAGCAGCGAATAAAATACAATACCAACGAATTCCAACCGCTTGTGACGTATGTTCAAATGTCACAGTTTCGAAAACGTGCTTGCAATTTAATGATTGTATTCGGTAATATATGCATATATCGATTAAAATACATCGATCTGCATCAGCCGCGTCATTCGCACGCACACTGAACTGAGACCGAATACTTATTTCGTATTTTGGTTTGATGTATCCGATTTTTAGTTCGATTTAAAATTTTTAAAAATTGTTAAAATCAAACTGACTGAATTTTATTTATATATATATATCTATATATATATAACCAAATCAATTTTCTGTTTATATTTTCATGAAAATAAATGCATAAGTTTAAATTTTGGTTTGAATTCGATTTTCTATTAAAAACAAATCAAAATAAATAATTTCAGTTCGATTCCTGTACGGCTTCTAGATCAGTTCGATTCAGGATTTTGAAATTTTGAAAAATCGAATTTATCAATATAAACTATTTAATAGCCGAGACGCTGGCACAGTGTAAAACAAAACAAAATAATAATGAGATAAATCTTTTACGCCTTGAGTTCTTGAATCCACAAAAGAAGGAATTCGAAAAGGGCTAAATTTCATTGCAGAAAAGACAAGTTCTTTCACAATTTTGTTGCTCTCTTAACTACTTGTAATTCCAGTAATAATAGGTTAAAAATAAGCTACAAACTGTACTACTAAATTTAGATACTTATTCTAAATTAGATAACAATGATCAGAATGATTGCATTTGCATATTTTGGTAGTTTTTTTAGAATTTATTTGTTTCCGTATTTCTAAAACACGAGCATGTGACTTATCATAGTTAATCCTATTGGTAATTAAAAAATGACAAATACATTGTTTTATTGATTTTAATATATTATGTACAGAATATTTAGAATAAAATAAATCAATAAAAAATTTATTTGAGCTATGTGCTTCATACCTACAAGACTCCGCAACCGAACTCAAAAAAACAAAAAAAAGTATTTCCAAGAAATCGAACGAATTTTCTTTTTTCAAACTTATTTTGACCCAAAGATAGCTGGTTTTATTGATTTTCTTTGGTTATATGCCAAACATGTATGAGTATTCTAGGAGAAATATAACCTTCAAATATAGCTAAACAATACACACCAAACATTGACGTCCGGGTTGCAACTGTTTTTGTACATGAGATATCACGTATTTGAGCTTTGATGATTTTGTTATTTTCAAAAAAAAAAAATAATAATAATAATAAAAGCGTAGCTAAGCAATAGGCAAGAGGGGCTAACTTGTCCAACGTCAGTGTCAGTGCATTTGAACTAATGTGATCAATGGAAGGCTCAAATTGTTTTTCAACTTCTATTACAACCAATAACCATTGAAATCTCAAACATCTCGACCTATGACCGGTTCATTCGATCTAAGAGCAGCATCTCTTATATTATATTGTCAATCAAAGAAGAATTGTCTCTCTTCCAATGTGTGGTCAACCAAGAGAATAACAAGAATCCAAAGCATCTCCCTCAATTCAATAGTATATGATGCCAATCTATCACAATTTGTCAAGCTCTGTGAGTGGACAAGTCCTGCATACAAACATGCGGCATGTCCCACCCCAACTATTTCTGAAAAATCCCATGGCTATGAAAATTATTGCTCATGAGAGATACTTTAAAAAAAAGGCTGACAAAAAAAGAGTAGAGATGACAAAGACCAAAGGCATCTTCCTTTGAGCCCACACAAAATTGAATTGAGCTGGATACTTTCATCTGAAGCAAAATGTGGTGGTTTCCTCCCAGGCCACAAGCTTTCTTTTGGAAAGTAACATCTTTAAGAAAAAACCAAAGAAAAAAAGTTTTCTGGATGGGAAGGAACCTTATGAGGGAGTGAGCAAGCACTGGACCATTCCCGTCATGACTCTTGCAGATTGACTGCTAAAATCTAGAAAAACTGTAATTCCTCACAATAAGATATAGAACTCTAGCAGAAGAGCTTTATAACAAGCTTGGGGAGTGTACAGGAGTTTGGATATACAAGTCCAGAAGAAGATATTATTGTAACTAATACACATCTTCTCATACCTGAAATACACCAAGAGCATGAGCTAAGATATTGCCTTGTACTTTAAACACCATCTAATTAAACTTCAAGCTTCAGCAACATTCTCTGCTGGTGCAGCATCAGCCTTTCCTGCTGATTTCACCTTCTTTGCCTCATAATCCTTGACAGCAGCCTTGATAGCATCCTCCGCAAGCATGCTGCAGTGAAGCTTCACTGGTGGTAGGGAAAGATGTTTTGCAATTTCTCTGCAATGCAAATGTAAGAAAACATAGGTTAGCTTCATATATACATTTTATTTGCCGGACCCCTAAAAATACAGCTCATATTCAACAAACAAGACTAAAGACTGAATTCCAAATGCTAAATGCGCAAGGCCAACCAGATCACAGCTTCATTTGTTTCCAGGATGTGAAGTGCCATTATAAAATAGATGATAACTAGACAGCATCACATACTACACATGAAACACCTTACTAATCCCATGTGTTTCGCAAATACCCGAACTACCAAACAAAATCTCCACTCTTCTTCCTACTTGCTTTTTTCTGTAGGCCCTAAGAACAGGACATGTTTCTCTCACCTGATTCTAGTTTAGAGATAGGGTAGACTTGCCTTGATAATGATGTTCCAGAGGCACCACTACCCAAATAAGGCATTGAATCAAACACATTATCCTAGAAACTATACTGGGTTCTTATCTATTCCCCATCTGGAAAGTCAAAACTTGAGGAAGGCAATCCCCTCAAATAAATGATAGGATAATGTCACAGGTGAGAAGTCGATCTCTTTGGTATTTGACCACACTATATGATTGACTAACTAGTGACAGGCAAAATATTCTGCACTTTAGCCAACTCAATCTACCCAAACCACTTGCTGGAACTGGGACCTAACAGACAAAGAGAATAAATGCAACTGTACCACCCCTACATCAACACATAGGCCTATCTAGACCATTCTTCAAATAAACATCTGCTCAACTTTCGTAAGAAAGCGAAAGTGCACAGTTTCTTGTCTTACTATTGAAAGTTATTTAAATTCCACAATATGGTTTCCAAATCTAGTCCAAACAGGGAGGAGACAAAACTGAATTGGATCAGGTTCACCACATTTCAAATCCAATTTATCAGAAAAATGGGTCAATGTTTTCAAATTCAAACCTGGTCCACCAAAAAACAAATTGGACCAGGGGTCATGTCAAAGTTTGCTCTGATCAGATTGGATTCATTTTACTCTAAGTTGGGTCAACTAACTCTATTAAACTAGGCTCATTATATATCTGCTCTTGGGATTATATTGACTCAAGACTTTTACCCAAACTTAATCCATTAAGACCATGAGTCAAGTATTTTTACCTATCAAAATGGAGCAATCAATTTCGGATTTAGTCCAATTCAATTGCATCTCTAAACACAAACAAGATACATATGGAAATGTAAGTCACCATGTTACCCATGTTTGATTTGATATTTCCCCAAATCTTTCACAAACATAAACACATAAACTGATATTTGATGTATCCAAATTAGCATTAACAGAAACATTAGGGCCAAATGATAATTCTACTGTACGCAATGATCAAAATGAAGGCTTATTGGTAAACAAAAAGAAATAGAGATACAGAATCTTCTTTTTTTTATTTTTTTATTTATTTTTGGATCCAACAGGTACACAACGTTTCAAAAAGAATTATAAACATATCCCTACCTCCCAAGAAGAACAAATTTCAAATCGTCCATCCAAAGCGTTCAAGACCATATGCATAAAATAAGATGCTCCTAAAGGCGGGTTAATCAAACACTCACTCGGCACATGCTATTTAAAGATGAAGACAATTGAAATGATCCATAAAAACATTTCTCAGCACATGACCAAAGAAAATTCTTCATCCTCATCCACAAAGAATTTTTAGATTCTTGTGTCCCACTTAACGATCATATGCAACAAAAAAACGAGGTATGTTCATGAAATCTCCTATGGTGTGGTAGCTCATATTACACTCAGGGATTGTTTTTTTAGAAGCCCTCCAAGACTCCCTTTAATCGCCAAAGCAGTAATTAATCAAGCCCATCATGAGGATGAGGTGGTACAGATACCTCATTTAAGAGAATATTAGTCATTGTAGCATCGAAAGAAATTCAGGATACAGAGTTTTTGGTAATACGCTAGTTCACTATTGCTTCTTTTAAAACCAAAAAAGATTGATAATGTTCAATATCTCACAATGTTGTACATCCACATCTAGATAGCTAATTGATATACTTCTACAAAAGTCAGCATGTCCTAAGACTGTGTGGGGCGGGGGTAACCATAAAGGCAGTGATGAAAAGGGCAAATCAAACTATATGAACTGATGCAAAGATCTGTTAGAATCAAACTCAACCACAGCCAGTACTGGATTTGACTTGCTAACATGTACGAAAGTTTCTTCTGGACTTACAGATGCCATTCCATGCTGATCTAATTAGCAATAATGTAGAAAAGACCTACCTTGATTTGAGTAAATAAGCATCTACTTAGATTGTTTTATCACTATGATCTACTTCCTTCAGATTCTGCTTGTCAAAGGCAAACTAATAGCCTTGTATATTGGAGTGGTCCCATTTGATACAAGAACAAAACAACACAAATTAATCTCTCTTGTTCAACAAAATATTGACGTTATAACAAAAAATTTTAAAAAAATGTTCTCATATATAAAGCACATATACTGCAAAGCTATTCATCTAGAGTACAGGATGAGATATGCTCTCACACTATAGCAGATGGATTGGGCTCCCTGCATGGAAACTAAACCCTAACCATTAAATCAGCCAGTAAACAGTAATTTGCCATGGTCGCTGAACACCAATATCACAATTCCCAGGTTAAATTTGAACTTGCGAATCAAATTTCTGTATTTCAAGAAGAATATGCCTAAATTGACAAAGAAAGAGAGACAATATGTAAATGTTTTCCAGAGGGAAAGAATGAGCCACGTACGTGTTCTTGATTGTCAATACTTCCTCCATTTGCTTCCCCTTCACCCATTCAGTAGCTGCATAAGGTCAAAATCAGTCTCTCATGCGACACAAAATAATTTTTTCCAGAGGATAAAAAAACAGAAGAAAACCTCGCTTTCATGAGAGCAGAAACCCAAAAATTACACTGTTTTCAAATTGATTGCATCCTAAATCCAATGAAACCACCCATAAGGATCCTCAATTCTTGAATCAAAGCCAAAAGAAAGCAGTGAAACAAACAAGATGATACCACAGCAAAAAGACAGAAACCCTAGAAATAAATCCTTCAAGCATCGAAGCAAATCAGAACAAGGGGCACAAACCGACGGAGGAGGAGGCGATGGCGGAGCCGCAACCGAAGGTCTTGAAGCAAGCATCGACGATCTTGCCGGACTCCTCGTCGACCTTGATCTGAAGCTTCATCACATCCCCGCAGGCAGGCGCCCCGACGAGCCCTGTCCCCACCGCCGGATCGTTCTTGTCGAACGAGCCCACGTTCCGCGGGTTGTTGTAGTGATCCACCACCCTCTCATGGTACCCCCTCACCACCGCCGCCCCTGTCGCCGGCGATCGGCGATCAAACCCTAACCCTAGCACTCTCTTACCCGCGATTCTCAGCATCTCTTCCCCTTTTCTTGTCCGCTTCTCGATCAAATGCAAAGCGAAGACGGAGATCAAGATAAGAAATATAGGGAAAGGTTAAAGGGATTTTTACATGCAACCCCATAATTTAATTTGTTTCAGAAATTTGTCGTAATTTTAATATTTATTTGCAATTTCTTAAATTTATTACGCACCATCTCTAATTATAATTAAATTAAAATTTTAGTAAATTATTTTTTATCCTTAATAATTTTTTTAATTAAGTCTTTAAAGTTTTTATATTTAATTTTTTATAAACTTTTTTATTAAATTTATTTTCATCTTTTTTCTTTAAGCTTTTTTTTCCCTTGAAAGTCCCCACCAACCTGCTCCGCCCCGCCCTGCTCCGGCAAATCAGATATTGCTCCATTTTAAGATCAGAATGAAGCCTGTCTCACATCACTCGCAAGTAACTTACAAACAAAATCTCATTTTCACAAACAAAAACAAAGTGACCAATTCTTTTGGAAATCAATTCCCATTCAATCACCAATAAACTTATGATTCATGAAAACCACAAGCTCGCCATCAATATTCCTGAGATTTACATGCAATCTGACTTTTCTAATCAGTACATTTCTGTTTCTTTCTGCAGAGATGATTTTTTTTTCCATGATTGGCAGTTCTTTTTAAGCTCTCGCACCTATTAATCACTGAACACATGATTAATGGTCCCAACTAAAACACAAACTATGGATTTAGCAAGCTAAAATTAACATAAACATCAAAAAGACACCTAAACTATTGGAATCCAGCAAGGTCCCATCAGGTCAAGTTCAGACTCAAAACACTGGTACAGCCACGGAGGATGCTTCATCCTATCCTCTCTAATAGCTCCTTGAGAACCACTCTTCCCCTCACCATGAACCTGAAACAGGTCATGCCCATGCCCATTTAGCCTCATTTTTCCCGACTAGGCTGATGACGAAGAGAAGCTCGCACCGAATCCGAAGTGCATGACTTCTCTCCACGCTTCTCCCTGTGGCCAGCGTTAGCTCCAAGGCATTTTCATCATCACTCTCCACCATGTATGTAATCCTCTGTTGGGAGCTCCAAGCTGAGTCCTGGGAGGTCTTCTTTCGCCCTGATGAGTGTAGTATTGTTGATCACAGCTTAAGTTATTTCTTGTATTCCTTCCCTCCGGCTCTGGCTTATGCTGTCCCTTCAACTCCTTGACCTTCGTGTCACTTATCAGTAGCTTCTGAACTCTGTACAGCCGATGGAGTTCATGAACGTGTTCCAAGTAATGCATTTCATTTATCGGGAACGATAAGTTTGATTCTCAAAAAAGACCGCAAAAATGGAACAGTAATATGTGATTTGTCGGAGCAAGCCGGTCGGGACTTTCGAGGGAGAAAAAAACACGAAAAAGAAAGAGAGGAAAAATGAGATTTAATAAAAAAATTTTATAAAAAATTAAATATGGAAAGGTTTAATTGAAAAATTATAAAAAGTAAAAAAAATATTGCCAAAATTTTAATTTAATTATAATTAAGGGTTGTGAATAATAAATTTTAAAAAAATAGATTGTAGATAAATATTAAAATTTAAAAAGAAAATTGTAAATAGAATAAATTAATAGCACCGGTCGAGATGGTGAGAGAATCGGCTGTCGAAGATCAAATACATAGCAAAAAGAAAGACTAATAAATAACTGGCGCGTAGCCTATTTGTCGTAATTGTATACGTGGCGAATGATGATTTGCTTTTTCGTCTGTTGTGTGTGAGGGAACTGAAGATGATCCTGTTGAATAAGAGAGATGGATATAGTCCGTAGATTGGACTCCAGAAAAATTGGAGCCACGCGATGGGGATCGCACGATTATTTTTTTTCGACAATGGAGTTGCGGCGTTCCAATAAATTATATTTTCCTGCAAAATAATTGTCTTACAATTACGAGATTTACCATCGGATATTTTCATTGTCCAATGTTGGGCTTGGGTTGGGCTGCAGATTAGGGCCAATCTTGTATCATCTCCGCCCACTAATAAATTGATTGAATTGCGGTAGCATTATCACCTCCTGAATCTTTCACAGGATAAAAATGAACAGAAAAATTAATCATTAACAACTCTCCAGAAACAACTGAGTAATACATTAATAACGTATGGAGGCATGTAGGGCAATGAATCATGAAGAGAATGGATACAGCAAAAGTATGACATTACGGGGAAGTTTAAGATCAAGGTTTACGAGGAAATTTTGAGAAATCTGGACGTCGGCGTTCCATGTATGCTTTCCTGCCTTCATTTGCCTCATCAGTGCCATAAAATATAAGTGTCGCATTGCCGCCCAGCTCCTGGATCAAACAACATTGCAATTGTTGAATAAATAATATATACTTAGCGATCTGACTTTGTTTTCGTTTGCCTTAAACACATTCTATGCTTTTTACGTTTGCCGATGTAAAGCAATGTCAAAAGATTTTCAGAAATCAGGAAGCCTTCTCAATTGTTTTTAAATCATTCATCCAGCAGTCCAACAAATAAATTGAACTCTCCAAAAGAGCACCTGAAGACCAGCATGGCCGTCATCTGCTGCGTTCAAAGCAGCTTTAAGCACCCGAACTGCTGTTGGGCTGTTGCGCAAGATTTCCCGGCACCATTTCAGTGTTTCCAGCTCTAGTTTCTCAAGCTATAGAAGAGAAGTAACACATTAAGGACCATTTATAGCTAAAGGCAAACTGTATTTTAGATTGCTCTCTATTGATATGAAAAACAGTTGCTATTTATGGCAATGAAGGAGATGATCACTAAATTTTGTAGCTACAAGTATAAAATCATCATATGTAGTTGTTTTGCAACTTAAATGTTGCAATGCTGCTCTGCTCAAAGAACTAAATATACTATCATCACTTCAATCTATGTCTCAGAAAGTATTTACTACCTATTTTATTCCATCATCTTGCCAAGCCCATATGATTGTATAATCCAAATTTACAGATAAGGGATGTTGCCGTTCGAGGACAATGTACAGGAAATCTGAAGATATCGATATATGAGTATCTCTGAATATCTTCTAACACATGGGAGCAGAAGTAATGGAAAAATACAATTACAGCTAGTAGGCAAAGGCATGCTAGTGCAAACCCAAAGAACTGAAATCAGTTGTGGATCTGTACAAAGGGAAGTTTATGAGAATAACTATTTCATGGATTCTGGCTGGAACACAAATTGAAAAATGAGAAATTATGTTCAGAGGCCATGAGTTGAATTTTATAAGAAAATTGGATGACCACCATGAGAAAGAAAAAATTCCCTAGTACTTGGACAAGCATCATGTCATTGGATGACAAAGCCTTTGCAGACTTACTGGCACAACAATATTGACAAGACCCATTTTCTCTGCTTCATAAGCATCGTAGAATCGTGACAAGTACCACATTTCTCGTGCTTTCTTAGGTCCAACCTGGTAGGACATGAAACAATGTAGTAGACAATGTACCACAATCAGTTCAAAGAGTTGACTGCCAAAATAGATGCAATCCTTAAATGACCAATGCTTACAATATGATATATGAGGCACTTGCATGCTAACAAGCTTAAAAAATCATTTTGTTGTTGCCAGATACAAGCCAAGCAAAGAAAAATAGAAAATGGAGAAGAGAAACAGGCATAGAGCTAAGAGTAGCAGCCATTGGTACCATCGTTTGATTTTATGCTGCAATAAATTGCTAGAACTCACAATAAAACTACCAGCCATGTAAATATTCATTGTAGTTAAGCAGTGAGAGATTGAATGTGAAAATTATTTGTCTCGTATTTTCATCTTACCAGGCGAGACATTATAGAGGATCCATAGCCTGCATCAAAACTTCCCACCTGCCAAAGCCATCAGGGAAGAAGAATAAAGATAATTTTTGGTTCTTCCAAACAGGTTAAATGGTATGAATCTGAATATTAATCACATATAAAAAGAACCTTCATTTGCTAATTACAAACAGCTGAAGTCCTATTGCTATATATGAAAAGTCTTCTCAATTACAGCAAAAAAGCAGTGTAACCACAAAATGCAGTGTTTCCAATTATGTGACTTGCAAGTCATCAAAGTTTTTTCAATTACAGGCAAAAAACAATGCTACTCCACCAAGTCACCAACATCACTGTTCAAGTCTTAACAGACCAAACAACTCTAAAATGATTTAGCTTGCAATAGATGTTTTGATTGGTTTCAGTTAACAATTTATCAAGCTGTAGTAGTTTCTAGTTATACTACACTTGGGCTGCTTAGACCAGCGTTCAAATGGATACTCTTGTTTGGCAGGTGATGTAAATTAGCGAGAAATTCTTGCAGATATTTAACCTGGATGTGTGCATGATGATATAAACTGATTATTCCTTAAAACAAGCGATTGCATGTGCAAGTAGAAAACCTCCATTACCATACATTACCATACAAATGTAGCATTACTATTGACAAGGAAGTGACAAGATCCTATTTGCTTTCTTGGAGCTGAAATTAAAAAAATATTTTTAACAAATAATCACCTACCTTATTGCGAATTTGTGAAAAACTACTCATCTTATATTATAAATTTACAAAAAAATACCTCAATTAAAATATTTAAAAATATTTTATTTTAATTTGATTTTATCAATTGAATTAATATAAAAATGCCAAATTGTCCTCATTTAATTTTATTTTGTATTATTTGTTCACAATTGCCAATAATTTGTCTGAGAAAACTGAATTTTAATTCCTAATTTCATAATACTAAACGACCAGTCTTTCACAAAAACTATAATAAGACAAGTTATTTTTTATTTAGTTTAATAATTATTCGAATAAAAATCAAATGAGGATAATTTAATTTTTTATATTAATTTTAATTGATAAAATTGAATTAGAATAGAATTTTCTAAAAAAATATTTTAATCGAGATAATTTTTTGCAAATTTATAATACAAGGCAAGTGATTTTTCACTAATAGTGATTAGGAAAGTGATTTCCTACAAATTTGCAATAACACATATGATTGTTTGTTAAAAATTCTAAAAAGAAATATGATCTAAACTAGATAGTAAACAATTTTATGATCATATATGGATGATTAAAATGCTCTAGTTACATACAAGAAAGAGGAAATGAGATTGTGTAGAAGCTACTGGGTATAGGTGACAAAGAATTGGTTCAAAAGTATCAACTTATTGGGTCACATAACACATGGCTGATCAAATTATTAATTAATGATAGAAGTAAAACATGAGCACCTTTGGACCAGTCTGGCCAAAAATAGCATTATCAGCCGCAATTGTTATGTCACAGACCATATGCAACACATGTCCACCACCGACAGCATATCCGGCTACCTAATATGGATAACAATGGCATATCAAATCATTGATCTAACAAGAACTATTAAAAGGTAGAATTGTTGAGAGGGTATACCATTGCAACAACTGGTTTAGGGAGCCGGCGAATCTGTACCTGAATTACAAAATTGACATAGGTTGAGGCAAACAATTCGAACATTGGACTAATCTACATATATGTCCCTTAATGAAAGAGATCCTTATTTTTTCTTCTTACCCTTGGATGAACATTATCTATTGTGTCTGAACACAATTTGAAGGAAACATTATAAACAGATCAACAAAAGCCAATAGTTTAACCTGATCAGGAGTAGGAACCATATAATATATGTGGTTTGTACTACATGTCTGCAATCTACATAGAAGTTCACAGAATGAAGAACAATGGGTGAGTGAAAGCAACCAAAGTATGGAGAGAAAGGAAAGCCAAAGAGGAGAATATCAAATACATGCTTTTATGTAAGGAAACTGAGTTGTTCTGGAAACATTCCCATTTAATAATAAGCATGATGTGAAAGCTGTCAGCAGGAACATCATCATTGGAACAAAAAAGATTGGTAAAAGAAAGCAAGAAAGGAAAAATTACCTGTAGATCTAGCACATTAAGGCGACCAAAACTCTCATAATCAACATATCCATCAGTGCTTCGCAATGCCTGGTCACCACCACTGCAAAATGCCTTTGTTCCCTGCTACACAATAACATTCACATCTTCAGTCTTTTTTTGGAAAAGAGAATTGAATTATGTAGTGAACTTGATAGATATGTCAATTGACAGTGTGCATCTCTCAATCTGTTAGGATTATGTTTTGAATTCATGAAAATACTATATTATGCTTGCTCATAAACCTATAACATCACTGCTGAATCTGACTGGAATAGAAAAACCTTCACATAGCTAGATAGATGCATATTCGGAAAATCAGAATAGGAAGAACCTTTCCAGTCAATATGATAACACCCACAGAGCTGTCATCCCTTGCATCATTGAATGCACGAATAAGTTCCTTGATGGTTTGTGGCCTAAAAGCATTCCTTTTTTCTGGACGATTTATTGTGATCTGCAAAAGAAAAAAAATCAATTCACTAGAATTATTTTCTAGTCAACTACTAGGGCCATGCAGAAGCCACATATATCCATATCAAAACAGGCATGCCTCAGTGCATATAATCATAATCTAGAAGAACATATACAACGAATGTATTTTAAAAATAGCTAATCAAGAGGCTAAAAAACGAACGAGACTAGAGCATTTTATGGACATTACAAAATAAATTTCTCTCCCAACATCTACCAGAATTCTTTCGTAGTTTCAATGAGCCACATACTTGCTAAATATACAGTGGATGGTTGATGGTTAGAGGTTTCAAATGCAGGCAAATATTAACTGTTATACACAATGAGCCACATAAATTGAAGTCCTCGTACCACAAAATTTTACTAGCTTCTTGGTTAATACACTATTTAGATTACTAACTGCAAGAAGTCCCTATTTCCCATTGTGCATCTGCATCGATCTGAAGCATATCTAAAGCATTGATACTTTGTGATAGTCTTCGTTATTTTGGGGCCTCCAGTACAACAATATTGTTAAGCCCATCTCAATCAACACCTTAAAATTATCTACGGACTTAGTCGAAATTTTTTCAGCAATTTGATAGCATGACCCAATATTTACTCAAATTCGATAATCCAAGTTTTCAGTACAGAGTGCTATGCTTTCAAATAAGAATAAAAAGATGCTTATCCATTGCAAACAAATGATAAAATTCAATAACTACAAAAATTCATCCAGCAGTCAAATATAGATTTTTATCTTCAATTCCGATGATCAATGCAGTAAACACGAAAGCCAATCTATAAGAATATTAGGAGAGTCAAAAAAGTGTCAAAACAGATCAATTTAGTGAGCCGGATATCAAATTATCTTAAAATATTAAGCTTATGAGATATGAGTTCTTTCTTACTATATATATTAGACTATCTATTTAATATCTAATGTAAAATTAATTCATCACATATAATATTATAGCAATCTCCCTCTTTATATGTGATTTGACCACATTAATTTTAATATTTTTTATCAAGAATTCCTTTATTCGACCAATTCCACCGTGTGATCCATACTAACAGGTTTTTATTTTAATTTTTTGATTTTTTTTAAAAGTGAGACTAATACTCAATTCAATAGTATCATTAAGATAATTTCGATCTTAAAAGTTTATATATCTTCAAATCTGAAACTTTGATAATCACTTGTTAGGAGAATCATAACCATGTCAAACCAAATTAATATAATAAGTCAAATACCAAACCATTTTAAAAACTTAAATTTATGAAATACGAACATTTTTCGTTATATATATTATATTCTATCTATTGAATATAAGACGTGGACTAATTCATTACTGACACTATAACACAAGAAAACATTCTCATCTTACCTTGGCGATGCCCTCACCAAGGGCCTTCTCGTAGATGATGTCGGTGAACTCCTTCCCGATTTCATCGCAAGAAGCTTTCCATGTGGCAGTTCCGGCGGCGACTTCGCCGTGGATGCGACGGTAGCTGTCGTCCGCTGCAGCGAGGGAGCGGGAGATGAGAGTGGATGGCGAGGAGAGAGGGAGGAGGTGGCCGGCTACGATCTCCATTCTTCGCTCGAGGGTTTCGAGATCCGCCGATGAGGACCCCGCCATGAGAGCGCGCGGGGAGTGCTCGACCGGCGGTCCGGGGCGTGTTCGCTGTGGAATGGATTTGGCGCGCTATCCTCGAGGATTAAGTGGCATTTTGCCGTTCTCTTTCAGGGTTTCAGGATAAGGATTTATGCAGAAAAATACCCTACATTTTGTAGAATTGGCAAAAATTCTTTCCATTGCAAAAAAATAAAATAAAATTGTTTTTTAAGCACGAAATCCCCGCCCCGAAGCCACAAGGCTGCGATACTGTGACTAGAATCGACCAGGACCCGTGTCCTGTGATATTGCTCGGCACAACACAAAAATGGCAGCGCGGATCACCGCCGCGGCCGCTCTCCTCCTCCCTCTCCTCTCCCGCAGCGCTGGCACCGCCAATCGCCGCCACTGCCTCGCCTTCTCCTCCGGAGCGCCATCCTGGCGACTCCCTTCCGCGTCTGCCTTCTCAGCCCAGGCCCGCCGCGGCTTCTCCTTCGAGGAAGATGACTTTGCTTCTCGTAAGCCCTAGACTTCTTCCTTCCCGTCCCAATTGCTGCCGAACTTTGTGAATCCTTTTCCGCGTCTTCGTGTTCCAGCTGATGATTTGCGGTTCGAGCCGCCGCTGAAGATCGTGGAGTACCCGGACCCCGTGCTGCGGGCGAGGAACAAGCGCGTCAACACTTTTGATGAGAATTTGAAGAGGTTGGCAGATGAGATGTTCGATGTGATGTACAAGTATGTTCTTCCGCTGTGCTTGTTTTCTCAGATTGGCCGGGTTAATTGTGGTTGCTTGTTATGGATGTATGCTATGAGACATATGAGATTTTTAGTCATCAAAGGCAGTTCAGTGAATAGCAAGAAGTGGAAATTTTTTCACTTCGACAAGAATATTGAATGATGGGAGGTAGATAATGGTGTTTGTCGCAGGTAGATCACTTGTCAGATTGGATGTTTAAATTAGAAGATGAGTGTCGTATTGCCAAATGATGCTAAGTCACGGTGTCATTAGGGCATTCAGAATCTAATAAATATAATGAGATAATGGGATTTTATTTATTCATATGGTTTGACAATAAATAGTCTTAAATGAATGCTTTTCCCTCAAAATCTGCATTTTTATTAAACAAAACCTATTCCTTGCTCATGCCAATTCCCTTTTAAGTGAGAATTCAAGTTAGTCATTGTACTGCTGATGATATAATTTGTATTTTATTATAACCTATAAGAAAATATGCGTACTAATCATGTAGGTTTGAATTCTTGTCCTTGTTGAACAGAACTGATGGCATTGGGCTGTCAGCCCCTCAAGTTGGGATCAATGTGCAACTTATGGTATTTAATCCAGCTGGTGAACATGGTGAAGGACAGGAAATTGTTCTTGTGAACCCAATAGTATATAAAGCCTCAAAGAAAACTCTACCATTCAATGAAGGTTGCTTATCCTTTCCTGGAACTTATGCAGATGTAGAGGTCAGAATCAACAGATTTTTTATTTATGTTATGTCTTTTGCATGCATATTTCTGCAGATATCCTTCTCATAGCCTTTCAAATAATCTACTGCTGCTTTGCACTTGATTCCATTTTTCTTTTTACAGATATTTATTTATAACCATAAAGTAGTTTGCAATGTGATCTATTTTGTTGTAATTTGCATTATGGAGGGTACTGTAGTTTGATAAGGGCTGGGTCTTGGTTGGACCAAACTACTGATGACATTCTTGGACAAAACTAGTTAAATAGCTGCAATAATTACTCAATTGTAAAGTAGATTAGTATTTCATAAGGGCTATAATGTTAATGTCTTATCATACTAACCAAAAAAAAGGTAATATGTCTTCCATAACACACACATTGTTGTAGGCTTGTAGCAATTATCTATCATTTTTATTCTTTTCCAATTTATCACTTGATTGCTATGAAATTGAGTAAGCAATCAATAAAGTTAAATTAGGAGCTGCTTGTATAGTTTGTCCTTGGATAAAAATATCTTTGTGTTGTGGTCAGATTCAAAATTCAAAGTGGTTCCTTGTATAGGCTGCCGTTGGATAAGAATATCTGACTTTTTTATTGCAAGATTTGCATCCACAATGACATAGAGTATCTAAATACATTACTCAGATAGTTTGTGGTAGTTGGTGTTCTTATGAATTTTAGGTGATATGGTTGGTGAGGTGCATTCATTTAATTTGTTTCCATCTTTACACATGTTGTCATACTTCTCTGACAGGTCTCATTATCATATTGATCTTATTGTGCTAATGTTTTTTGCTTCTTCCACTGCTTCTATCTTGTAATATCGATTAACAAGATGTTTCAGCTCCAGCATTCTTATGATACCCTTGGGTGGTTGGTCCTATTCTTCTTAATTTGGCATAGAATGATATATTGTTCTGAATATAGAAACCATAACTATTTGAGTTTCCAATGCTTTATTGAAAATAAGTTGATTTTCTGATGTTATCCAGCTTTTTGTCTGCAGAGACCTGCATCTATCAAGGTTGATGCTCGAGATATAACTGGTGGAAGATTTAGAGTAAATTTGTCTGGCCTGTCTGCTAGAGTTTTTCAGCATGAATTTGATCATTTACAGTTCATCTTCCTTCTTAGCAAGATTATCCTTTGTGAAGTTCAAATAACAGATTTCACATCATCAGGCCATTACTTTAGTCCAGTTTGGATCAAATTAAGGATTACTTCTCATCATTTCGACCATTTTTATAGGACATTCCTTTCTGTAAAGAATTTCTTCAGTTTTTTATTTTTTATTTTTTTCCCCGGGAGTTTTCTTAGTGGAACCTGCTTTTCTGATCAATCACTTCTTGTAAACTATTCCAGAACACTGAAAGGTAGTGTTGGCATTTGCAGGGAGTTCTTTTCTTTGATAGAATGACTGAAGGTGTGCTAGAGAGCATTAGGTCACAACTAAAGGTTTGTAAGACAATGCTAACCTCAAGGGATAACAATATCATGTTTAATTGCCTTCTTTTGATCATCAGCATGAACTGTTGCATTGGTCTGAATTCTTATTTGGCCTTTATTTAATCGGAGTTATGTTGTCTGAAAGCTTGTGCATCTATTTTCACTTTGTTTAGTTAAATATAGCTGTAAATATGAATCTTGTCTTGGTTATCTAAACTGTGAAGGAACCATTGACATCTTTATGATGCTGATGACCAGAAATTTATTTAGTAATGAATCTGACAGAACTTAAGATGCTAACAGTTGAGGATTATTTCTCTTTATTGAAACCAAGCATCTTTTAACTTGAAGGATATGTTCATTTGTTGGATGATCTTGTCGCAAGCACAAAACATGTTCTAAAAAGGTTAAAAAAATATTGTTTGTTGATCAACTCTATTCTTTGCATCTAGCATTATGTTGCATCATGATTTCGTTGTATGCATGTTCATTTGGTCAGAAGAAGCACATTTATGTATAAAGGTGATTGTGCATATTGACTAATTTTTCTAGACAAGTTAAGTTTAGCTACAATTATTGACTTCCACAAGTTCACAAGTTTCACTCTTATGCAGGCTTTGGAAATGAAATATGAAAAAAGAACTGGGCTTCAGAGCTCTGAAAGTATCGACAAGTTTAACGAAAAGAATTTGATTGCTGGTTTTGCTAGAAAATAAGCTGCTTGCAAGTTGTCACTGCTGAAGTCTGGTATTGCAAATTTTGTTGTCTTCTAATGCTTTATTAGGGATTTCATGATATGCTAAGCATTAGAAGCTCATTTTGTTATCTCTTATCATTGTCGAGAAAGTAGTTTTTGTTTTTCCTTTTCTTTTAGATAAACTGTCTTACTGATATACATGCTAATAAATGGACAGTTATGAGCAACAGCTCCACTACTATCCACAGAAAGACGTACCTGTAATCGTACATTTGCCAAGTTTAGTAAAATTGGTTTATAGGTGAGTATATATTTATTGAAAAATAGTTTTCTACTGATCATAGGTAAAAGAGAAAAATGTCTGTTGAGATAATTTTCTTGGTAATATCATTCTTCTGTAGTTAGAAACCTAATTCCTGATTTAGTGTCTCCTACCTAACTATTTCCTAGGCAAGTCTTAAAGGTCAAAGGGAAGGGTTTAGAGGTACCCCAAGCACGTATTGTGTTAACAACTTATGTCTAAAACTATATAAAGAATTTCCAGGTTAGGTCTGCCTCCTGTGGAAGAGTCGGAATGTACTAGTAGCTCTGTAAACTGATATATTCGACTCGATAGTAATAGCCCTGTGAGTAATTTCGATGTACACCTGTTTATGATTATTAATGTTTAGCCTTTATAGAGTAGATTCATGTTTGAGTTTGGTAAATGCTTCATTGTGACGAGTCTGGTAACTGTATCATGGTATTTCTTTAAATTTGTTGATAAAACACTATTTTTGGGCTGTATAGGTGTTGTTTCTTATGAGCTATTAGGTATGCAAAACAATCAAATTCCAGCAGAAGCTTCTTAAGACAAAAACAATCAAATACCAAAAATTGTTGAATTTCATCAGAGCTTATTATCTAGTTGACTCCTATTGTGGACCAGCCTTTATTTATTGTTAATTTGAGAGGCAGAAACAACCTCTTTGCATGCAGGGCTTCTGCTTTTGTACGGTTGCCTTATATTGCTGACGGTGAGACACAAGGCCTCCTTTGTACTGCCATATTGCCTCTTGTGTCGTTTCCATCATCAGTTATCAGGGAATCTACTGAATGTCTGAATCACTCTCCCTGACCAGCTTTGACATGGTTTCTTCTCTGGGCTGACATTTTTTGTTGACCTTATACAAAGTAAATATTAAAGCAAAGTAATTGGATTTGAAAAATGTGTTAACATCTTTGAGAAAAATCATACCACGCTATTTCCAAGTGTGAGTACTATTCATGTATTAATTTTTCACAATACGAAGGGTAGGAGGCAAACAGTATGTAATTTGTAATGAGTAAAAAATAGTGCCACAAAAAGTACCAGTTCATATGACATTTTTAGAGTAGGAAGGGGAAAACAGACTTTGACAAGGTATTGTAGAAAATTGCGATAAGCTATGTAGCTATCTTAATGATTTTGGTTGAATATTGGAACCTAACGTACAAATAATTGTACTGCAGATCTGAATATTATATCACTTTCATCCATGGAAGCTAAAAACCTTCTCAATCATCAGGGACAATCTACGAGAAACAAATCCCATTTACAAGGATCTATAACAGGAAGGGAAATGTGATGCAGCAGAGAAACCAGAAAATTCACAAAGTAGCTACTGGTTAGCCATCCTCTAGCAAAATTGAAGTATTAGTAGGATCCCACTAACAGGAATTTACATTAGTTATCTGGTCCTCTGATCTAGAGATCTCTAGGTTAGGTTTCTACCGGTGAACACAGGCAGAGTATCTATTGCCAAAAAACATGAAGAGCTTTAATAGGTTGATTACCAGTTCTGATAATTTATTTTCATCAATTATCATTAGAAGTGATTTTTTTTGCCTATTAGGCATAATACATATAATGACATTTACCAAAGCTTGCTAAACTTTGCATTAATTGTAGCTCCAATAGAGTAACTGATACAAACTCTAGCAGTTGTATCTTGTTCCTTACTATGCAAGACTATCGATGGTAAATTCTAGTTGCTCAAGAAAATAGATTAGTACACTGCATTTTATTATTTCTGAAGATTGGGGCTTAGGACAACTGTGGAATGCTTCTAAACCTTGATATCTAAGATAGGCACGATGACATTTAAATCCTCTAAACATATGGAGCTTCTAACAATGAAATCAAACTAAATGCTCCGTAGCTACAGGGATGCTGAGCCAAAGACTGAGGAGCCAAAATACATGTATGGCGTTGGCTTCCTCAGATGGGAAATAAATCTAGGCACTCTTAACAGATGTAGCTCTAGCAATATATATATCTACCCCAAAGGAATGGTGTGAAGGGGTCGGATAACTGCGACGACCACGCATATATGAACACCATATAGTTGGATGGGGAGCTGTCAGCATGAATCATGATCGGACAAGATCTTGTTGCTTGTTGGCTTCCCATTCTGTAAGCAGTAGATTGGAGGGATTGTTGGGGTGTACAATTCCCCGTAGGCCTGCCAGCAGTAGGGCTCATACATGTGGTAGCGTTCTTGCAGTGGTTCGAGCTCTACCTCTGTCAGGCTGATGTCTGAACAGGGATAGCTGTCGCTACATGCAAAGTGCACCGGCTTCACAGTGTACGTCCCTTTGATGTTGTTGTATCTGATGCCGGACAATGCCACAGCAGATGTCTGGTTCTTGCAAGAGCTTCTGTCACAGTAGAATTGATCAATGATTATAGGTGTTTGAACCTCTGAAACTTTTATGTTAGAGAACCATATATTCTCAACAGATCCAGAGCCGCCCTGCAAAGAGATGTAAATGATTTAGATCGTGCATATTTGACATAAATTTGAAATGTATTTTCAAGTTTGTGACATATTGGAGGAAATTAGGTTGTCGTCTGAACACTCAAGCGTAGGAATATTATTAACTTCTGCAACAGGGACATCACCTGCCAGGTCTTGATTCTGACACCAGTCATGGTGTTTTGCATTTGTATGTCCTGCACAGTGATGTTGGAGACACAAGCTTTGGTATTCTCTCGTCCAAGTCCTCCAATACTGATTCCATGGCCAGGCCCACAATTGATGTTGTGTATGTATACATTGGAGCAACCTGTTTGGATGGAGATGCAATCATCTCCTGTGCAATAACAAGTACAGTCAAGAGTGCTAATGTCAGCAAGCTTGTCTAATAAAGTACTTCATTTTCTGTCTCTTTCTGATCTTACTATCCTAGGCTCAGAACAATACTCAAAAACTCATTTTCCCAGTATTTCAGTAGAATTATCATTTCTTTCCTGTCAATGATGGAGAGGATGCTTTCGATGTTGATTGTGCCCTACTCCCATCAGATATTTCAGTATTAATGCTTTGTGTGATAAATTTGCAGATCAGGACTAACATTGATGAAAATGGTGTGGCAGGATGTTAGGAATCTCAAATCTGGTGCTTTTTGAAGGCAGATCTCATTATGCAAGTAAAATATGAATGCAAAAGCTATTAGGGGAGCGTGATATAATTACCGCAGCCCAGATTGGAGTGATGGATAGCAACACTTCTGGAGTTCTGCAGATGTATTCCGTCAGTGTTCAGGCTGTCTCCTGGGGACGAAACAGTGATGTTGAAGACTGCAACAGATTCACAGTTATCAAATTTCAGATGGCACTGTGGGCTGTTCTGGATGGTTATGCCTGTGACTGTGACATTGAAGCTCCCATAGAATCTTAAAGCCTGCCAAACAGACAGAAGAACCCAGTCAAATGAACTCTAATTTTATGCCCTAGAGCATATATATGTTGCGAGATTTTACCGTCGGTTTGATACTTGGCATCTTCTTATTGAGCTCAATTGTGATCTGCCAGAAATTAATATTTGCCCTATCAGTATTGTTGCATTAAGTGAATTAGATGAACAGATTTCTCTTAAATGACAGGAAGGATGCAACTCACTGGATCTGGATCCTCAGGCAAAAGGGAGTTGGTCCACCACACACTGCCTCTCCCTTCAATTGTGCCTTTGCCTCTAACTGCGATGCCTCTCAGCTTTGTGAATTCCAGCCACTGCAGTAGTCCTGATCCCCAGGCTTTTGGGTTCGTTGGAGCGACGATGGTTCCGTCCAACTACAATTCATCAAGCCGAATTCAGACAACAAAGTTGTTTTCAGTGAAGTTCGCAGGAAAATAAAGCTGAATCTCTGATCCCCATTTTCTATATTTTAAGTTGGACCAGCGTGATGAAGTTGACAGGAATGTGATTTAAGTTAACATAAAAGGGTTGCAGTCACGGGTCCTTGGTAGCCAAATTATTCTCGCACTGCTCAAAAGCCCGTCCTTTCCAGGTTTCTCTGTGATTCTAATTTGATTTTAGAGCTGCTTTTCCTGTCGCAAGATTTCTTCTCTGCGGTGATTTAGGTGTTAAAATTCATTAGTTCAGGTATTAGCGGCACCCTTTGGAAGTTGACAAAGCAGTCATTGTTTTTTTGCATTTATACCCCTGCGGATATGAAAACTAAACATGCGCTCTATATACAACCACAGTTTTTGCTTATATACCCCTAGACTTGGTTCCAGGCTAAATGGTGACAAAATTGCAGAAAAAGTCAAAAAAAACGCCCCTTTTCTTTAGAAGAAAATGGCAGAATTACCAGTTTAACTTTGAAGATCTGGATAGGATCAGTAAATTTTAAAAAATAACTATAGCGGGGACAGAGCCAAACAGGGGCATATCTGCAAACAATGCGGTTTGTAGAGGGATTACTGCAAATATTATTTTATGCAGGGTGATATATGCAAAAAAAGAAAAACTTCTCTTATGGAAGAATTCTATTATCTCGAGCTGAGCAGAACACACCTGAAAAACAATATTAGCTTGGCAATACGGGCCGGAGAATGAGATGGGCCCCACTAAGAATTCATAATCCGACGGAACCACCATGGTCGATCCCTCCACCTTGCAAGCCGCCGCCCATGCAGCCTGGAACGCCTGCATTACCACATTTCACTTCAAATTTACATACAGTTTTTTCATCTCTTAATCAACACTCATTTGTATGATTCTATCTTTATTTCAACTAGTTCTCTCCACCTTAGTGTCATCGGTCGCGCCGTCGCCTTTCGCCCCGAAATCGACCACATTGAACACCACCGACGGACTCTGCGGCGGTGGGGACGGCAGCAGGTCCGGTCCCTTCGGATACCGCTTCCCAAGCTCGGGCCTCTGCCCCGAGCCCGGGCTCGAGCCATGGCGATGGCTACTGCCACCTTTGATCTTCCCCTTACCCTTGTTCTTCAACAAAGAGGAAGCCGGAGCTCTCTTTGGTCTCCAATGCTTGCCTCTCCTTGCATTGCAGGTATCAAAGGTGGAGCAAAGAAGAAGGAGGAGGAGGAGGAGGAGAGGAATGGACTTGAGACTGAGGCTTCTTCTTCTTCTCATCTCTATTTGGATTGTTGTGTTTGTGTGGAGAAGAGTGAGAGTTGGCAGCGAAGGGAGGAGGGAAGGCAGTGTTTAAATAGGCAGCCATGAGCCATGTAAGTGATGTACTCTCACCACCAACAACAGCCACCTAAATCCTTTTCTTTTTTTTTTTTTTTTTTTTTTTTTTTGAAGTCTTGGAATTATGTAAATGCTTTTCCCTTACTATTTCATCTTTTTGAGTTGCCTTTTTGAGTTCTTTACTCTTTATGTGAAAAACTTGTTGATATCTCCTGCTTGTTGTCCTCCTAAAATCGCTTAATTTTCTATCTTACCTCGTGTCCCCTTCGGTAGGTATATTTTGATTTTTATGAGTGCATATATTTTATTTATTTATTTATTTTTTGGCTGCTAGGAGGAAGTGTGTGGTATGGGAATTGTGATGTTTTTGTAAGATAGCAAGGAAAAAGGCCAAGGGGCACGTGAGTCGGAGAGGGCCATGTGTGTCCATGGCGTTCGTCGGCACTGATTAACAACACTGCTCCGCGGGGTCACATGCAACCCTCGCTCGCTCACGGGCGCCCGCTTTCGTACTTTTTTTTGTCCACTATTTTATTTATACAAAATAATAAACTCCCGCAAACCTCACAAATTAGGGTGAATTATTTAAAAAAGTTTAAAATTTTTTATTGGTCCTTTATATTTTTAAAAATTTTTACCGGTCCTGAAATTTTTTGAAATTTAAAATCAATTCCTGTAATAAGTAACTTTTTAACTAAAAATATGAATTTATCATTATTTTTAAATATTATGCTTCATTTATTTATATATAAAATAAAACATTTATATATAAAATAAACTATTTATATATTAAATAAAGTATTTATATATAAGATAAATTATTTGCATATAACGATAGACTCACTCTTCATTTAAAAATTAACTACTTCAACAGCCGATTTTTAATTTTAAAAATTTTTAGGGGCCGATAAGAAATTTAAAAGGTATAAAGGATTGATAAAATATTCTAGAAAATTTTAAGAGTTTTTTTTTTTTATAATTCTCCCCCATAAATTATAACTTTTTGCTTAACCAACATGATTTGTGTTCATTAATTAGTTAGGCAGTTGCTAATTTCACTAATCTTTGGTAAGTTTAAAGCTTTTCAGGGTCCCTTGCCAGGCGCATTCGAATAAGTGGATAATTACTGGACTAAATTAATGGCTAATAATTCATTCGAGTCTGGCATCAAATATTTGCAAAATTGATGGGAAAAAAAAATTTCCACATATGGCTCGAGAATTAGAAATGAGGAATCAAAATAGAGTACTGCATCAGTCATGCACAGATGTACTACTCTGATTACTAAGGATTTTGGTGTTGGACAAAGTTGAAGATTTCTTCGTCGTCATCGTCTAATCAGCGTCAGACATGTCTACTGTAGTTCTTTGCACATGTGGGCTTGAGGAATCTCCGTGAATGAGTAGTATTGAGAGAATGAAATATGTTTTTCGAATTGATCGATATTATTTGTTAAGATCAAACAAAAATGAATTACTTGAAAACCAATCAATCAGCAAGCTACTGTGAGTCAACAACCAATCAAGATCGGATGAGGACCGATCACAAGATGCAACATTGAACAACTCACCGAGATTGCGATTTGGTCTGGACGGGCGCAGCAGCAGTCATCTTCTTCATCTTCTTCATCTTCTTCAGAGCCACCAATTCGAAAGCCCCACCCAACCACCGCCCCGCCCTCTTCGTTTCTGTCTTTTGGCCTCGAGCTCGTCAGAGAAAGAGAAGGAAACCATTGGCTCGTAGGCCCTCGTTATCCTTTGATATTGACGGCTGGTCCTTGCTGTTTTCTGTCTCTCTCGACTTTTCTCCTTCCTCGGTTCCTTTCTCTCTCTCAAATGCCGGGCAAATTTTACCTTTTTCTTTCCTTCTTTCCGCTAGAAGCAGCAGGTCGTAATCCGGCCGGGCCGGGCTTGGCCCGGAAGGGCTCGAAACTCAAATCTTTAAATTCGACTCTGATTCGAATCCGAATTTATATATTAAAATTTTCCTACCGGATTCGAACTTCGAATCGAATCTATTCGATTTTTATTAAAATCTTAGACTGTTACCGATCCGAAGCCCAAAAACATGAAAAATTACAAGTCGGATCGGTTCGGGCTTTCGGGCCGTCTGACCCATTGACAGCCGTAGCTAGATGTGGCGCACATATTTGTTCTAGAGGTTTGGTCCTCTCTCCGCTAGGACTCTTTCTGCTGCTCATCGGCGACACAAAAATTATTTTTCAAATGAAAATGATGCTATACTTTTGGATTAATTTACATGTACACCCCTGAAAAATTGACTATCGCCTTATAGACGCAGATTTCTAAAATCAATTACGTACGTACGCTTTATCATATTGTCTCAAAAGCTTAATTATATTCGGGATATTATTGCAAATGTTTTGCGGACTTTATTATCTCAAAAACCTAACAAAATTTTGTGCTCGCTCCTAATTCTAATTAACCTAATTAAAAATTCCTAACAATAAATTTAACCTCTTGATCAATAGTCACATGTCGCCGCGGATGACCAAATGTCATGATCTGCATTATCTATTCACTGGACTTAGTTTTAAGTAAATAAAATAATTTGTTATAAAGTTTTTTTCGAATATATATATATATATATAAAACATATATTATCTGGCAAGCCATATGGTCTCGGAGAGACCGTTAAATTTAGATGGTTCCAACTCGTGGCCCGACAAGCCCTGTGATTCAGGTGTCTGTTCTGTTTGACGCTATGTCTTCTATCTACGGGCCGGACCCCCCTGACCCGGCCCATTTATTGCCCACCCTCTTTCCTCAAAAATTATTGGAATTTTCTTTTTTGTCAATTTCGATACAACTCCGGCGTTCAATATTTGCTTTTATCAGAATTGAAATTAAAATAAAAAATAGTAAATTATTTTCGTAAACTAATGTTTTTTTATTAAAATTAATTTCACAATAATTTAATTATTTAAAATTTATTTAATTTATTTATAATAATTTAGCCAATTATCTACTTCATAATCTTTTGTACAAAAAAAAATATTGAACAAAAGAAGCGCCATAATAAAGAATAAACTGCGTGGGCGCCACCCATGTTGAAATAATTAATTTACTAAAGTGTGTCGCATTTAAACTTACTTTTGTATCGTTGTGATTATAATTATTGAACAAATAAGATCAGGGTTTTGTTTATCTTGCATGATTTGCTTCTTTTGGCTAGGCGGTTGCTTCTTAACCTTTAAAAATCATATGGATTAAAAAAAGAAAACCAAGATTACTGTTTCTTTAATCAATTCTTTCCTTGAAGTGGTACGCAGACTTGTCCTTCTCTTTTATTATCTATAATATTTATTTATTTATTTACAGAGAAATCTCTCTCTCTCTCACTCTCTCTCTCTCTCGTCGTCGTGCTGATCATATATAAGTAAAATTTTTTAGATTAAAGCTTTCCATTTTCAGAGATTTTTAAAAAGATAAAGAATGCACATGATGAGGACCTCATGAAAAGCTGGCCATTGAGGACGATGCGTTAGAGAGCCGTCTTTTTGCGCTGTGCTGCTCGTGAACTGTTATGCCACGCTCGTGAACTCCATGCATTACTACTATATTTGTTTGTTAGGGTTTCCAAGACTCATTTCTTGCAATTATTTTTTTTTATTTTATTTTCTGAATTTTTCTCTGTTTCCAATGTCATCGGTCGATTTATTAATGGGTTTTCAGGAATTTTTAAGACTAATAACTCTCATTTCAATCTGTTGTTGTTGCCGTTCGAATTGTTAAAACTTCAGTTTTCTGACTTTCCAGAAGGAAGCACAGAGTTCTTCTTCACATGCTTGCCAGTAAATGGAAACTTGTGCCAAGTATTTCGGTATAAATCTTGAGCTGTCGAGGGTGTCTATGCAAATTCAATCTGTTTCTTTCCAAATCTATCGAGTCGGACGACGAAAGCAGTCGGTTCTTAGAATCTAAAGCATAATCAACGCCAACAACTCAACATAGGTTTAGATAAGAAAAACATACAAAAATACAAAATAAAGAAATGAAATTTAAGTTATTAGGCATGTGAGGAATCTAGTAGTAGTAGTAGGGTTAGGTTTGTGTCTCCAACGAGAAGGAGGAGAAGGACAATGGATGGGTTCACGAAGACGGAGGATGGTGCTCGCCCGTTCTGATCTCTAGCACGGGAGGGAAAGCACATCATCCTTCTTATTTCTGGTCCCATTCTGGGCCCATGACTGCCCGTTTGGCTCGGGCCCTGCTGGTCGCTGTGCGCGCGGGCCCAAATTCCCTTGACCTGCTGCCATTCCTGGTTCAGTCATCTCTGTCCTTCCTCGGTCTACTAAACCACAGTGCACACGTGAAACCGCTCGACAATTAGGGCGCCTCGGCAACTTACTTCCCTCCTTCTCGCTCGACCTCGGGTTCCGATTCAATCGTATAGTATGTGACCAGATCTGTCGCTCTGAGTATGTGGTTAACCAACGTGACTAAATCAGGATAAACCCGAGGTAAAACTTTGTTTAACCCATGGTTAATCCTGGTTTCCACCCACTCCGTTAGGTTAACCTCATGCTTGGGCTAGTCTGGCCCACCAACACGGGCCTGGTTTGTTGATGATAATAGGCCGGCCCAAGATTACGAATTGGAATTAGTTTTGCTATTTTAAAGTGAAATTTTATTCGCGTTGTAGTCGATAAATGTTTTTTTTTCCCTTCTTTGTCAAAAAAAAAAATAAAATAAATTTATTTATTGAAGACATGGTTGATTCTTCATGTTGGGTTTTGGATCTGCATCATGGGCCGGGCCTCTGGGCCTGTTCGAGAAAGCCCATCTAGAACTGATATTTCTATCAAAAAATAAGTGAAAAATATCACAACTAATTAGCATAGATAAGACGCACAGTTAGTTGGGGTTAGGTTCATCTTTCAATTGACATTATCATAATAAGACATTGAGACATATTTAATGCACACTCCTTTCCATAAGACATTGTATTAATTGTCCCTTTGGACCGATCTAGATTAGGATACCGTTTCATTTGAGATTAAAATTATGGTCAATATTTTTCAAAATTATTTTTTTTGAAAAAAATTAATATTACTTATATTATATTATAATTAAATTAATTTATTATAAAAAATTAAATAATTTTTCAAAATTTAAATTATTATAAGATTAATATTAAAAATAACATATAGACATAGCCGCTAGTCCTCGCTCTCATTCCTCTCGACAGCGAAGTCGTCGTCTTTGGGACAAACACACAGAGACAGTGATTGTGATGTACATTATATATGATTAAACCGTATCGCTTTGTATCTCACGTTCAGGAGAAAACATAATTTTCGTCAGTAAAGTACAGGGTTTGTTGAACCGTCCATTAATCATCTTTTAATGACCTTCGTATGCCTTTCAAAGACCTGGGATTTGCTCCTCTTTGTATGTATTATGCCATTTTGCCCTCGAAAAAGAGGATAATTGCAGACAACCCTGAAATCTTTCGAAATTGTAGTAAAGTCCTCTAGACTTTTAAACGAGTACAAATAGTCCTTGAAGATCGGTTCTAACCTAATTAAAATTCGAGCTTTTTACATATAATCCATAAAAATGACTAAATTATTTCTAATTTTTTATTTTTATATAATTACGGACAATCCTCTTCTTTAATTTTCAACTAAGTTTTAGGTTGGTTGGGATCGACATATTCGAAAAAAAGACCGATTAACATTTCTTAAAAATTTATTATTTAAAACTTCAAATTTCAAATTTCAAATTTATGTAGCTATTATCGAAATTTTTTTTCAAAATTTATTTTATTCTTTCTCGATTCTGCTGTATTTATAGAGAAGTTTTCATCGACTATAATATAGGTATTTTGGTGTTTTAATTATCGTTATTTAAAAATATATCGAATATGTTTCTTGTAAAAAAATAAATTTTTTAACTCAATAATAACAAACTCTGTTGAAAATTAAATAAAAAGTTACAATGATTATGGAAAAAAATAATATAAATAATATAGCTATTTTTTCCAGAATTTTATGTAAAAAAATTCTTAAAATTTCCCCACGACTTGTTGGAATAGTGATCGCAGCGATTCGGGAGCAATATGTTGGAAATGAACCAAAACCGAAACCAACTCGTTGACTATATAGTCAAACGAGTTGGCCTCACGAACTGATTCGAGGAAGAGAGATACGCCACATGGGAACACCATCAAACATCAAGGAATGATTTATTATTTTTGTATTTCACAAAATAAAACAATCATGCTTTCAGATTCTTTTTTTTCTCGTCGTGTCGGTCAAAGAGCGGTTGACATACATACAATAACATACTTTTTAAAAAAAAAATATAAATAACTCTGCTACGTTATGGGGGTCGTATGTAAAAAACTTAAAAATTCCCCATGACATACTTGAATAGTGATCGCAGCGATTTGAGAATAACACATTGAAAATGAACCAAAACCGAAACCAACTCGTTGAGTATCCAGTCAAATAGAGAAAAGCCACGTTCGAACCTATCTAACGTCAAGAAATATTTTCGGTCAAAGATCAGTCAACACACACATAATAACATAAATTTTTTAAAAAATATCACTTTTTTTTAAAAAAAAAATTTAGCTGGCACAAACAATAATATTAATATGATTAAAACGCAATTATTTTAGTAAAATTATTAAAACGCAATTGGCCAAAGAAAGAGTTGAGTTCTGCTTTAAAGCCTCTTTGTGTAGATTATGTTGTTCAACTCCAAAAGTTATTAAAGTCTAATATATTCACATAAAAATGGATTAATGATGAGAAATGTGGCTTGTTCATATAAAAAAGCGCAAGAAAATAAAAATATTTAATTATATTTTAATATACGTACATTAAAATTTTTTGATTAATTATATAACTTTGTTTTTTGAATTCTAAAAAAAAATGAACATTTGGTATATTTTGGGAGCATTTGATTTAAAATAACATCCATTTTTAGTTGAATTAACTAATTGTACTCTAAATTTAAATTAAATTAGAAGTATTATTTCAAAATAAATTCTATTTTGTCTTTTAGTCCAAATCAGACCTCCCTTAGTCCTGGTTGGGTTCGAGACTAGGACTAAAACTAACATTAATCCTAGTCGAATTAACAACCAAATTAAAAAAAATAATTAAATTAAGTATTTTAATTATTTTGTATAAAAGATAAAATTAATTATTTTAATTTGCTAAAAATTAAATTATTTTTTAAAAAATATAATTAGTTTTGTCAATATTAAATTATTATAGGGTTAATTTTAATAAAAAAATTTATTAATATTTTAAGTAGTATCCACTAATATGACCGCCAATCAACTGTCAAAATAATAATCCAACTATTATTTTTTCTTATTTAAATTATATCTTATTCAGACTCTGCTATATTATTTCTCACCTAACACATTCTTAATGCCTTAAAAGCAGTTGGACAGATGGTTAAACATTAATTAGGCGAAAATAGCCAGCTCTAATTCAGCTCCGGTGGCTTGGACCGGCGAAATGGCCGACTGGAATTCTGCTACATGGAATTCCATATTTCGAATTACATTAAAATTTATGTTTAAATAACAATTTCAATTATATTTATTTTTTAAATCAATACAGTTGCGTTCGAATGTGAATAGGAGGGAGCAAAACTCTATTCGAATAGAAAAAAAATAAAAAATAAAACCGAACCATCGGTAAAGTTTTTAAGTAATTCATTTTTGTTTGATCTTAACAAATAATATCGATCTTTTTCCGAAAGCCAAAGTATGTCCCATTTGTAATGTGAGTAATTTTGATAATAAAATTCTTTGGATAAATCAGAAAACGAATAATAAGAAAATTATAACATGATAATTGCGCTGCTAATGACAGGTTGAGCATCCAAACGGTCACAAACGTGGGTCAAAACACGACTCCTCGTGCCCGGCTAAACACGGACTCGACGCAGTCTCCCCAACAAATCTCCACCCCTGATTTTTCCCCCACCAGGGCCGGAAAATCAACGGTCGAGATTTACAGAAATCCACAACTCCCATACACAAGGAGCGCCCCCAACCGACGGCACCTTCCGACCACAGCCTCGCCGGAATTCCGCCGGATCTCACTCCGCCATATCGCCGCCGGAGGAGCTCACCAACCCCAACCACCATCTCCCACATTTCTTTATTCTCAGTCCCTCCTTCCACTATAAATACCCTCTCCTCCCCCCACCCTCCTCCCTCGTTGACTCCCATCATCCCCGTCATCTTCCTCCTTCATCTCAGATCCCCCGCCATGGCCGAACCCGCTCCGGCGAACCGCCGGCTGCCGGACTTCCTCCAGAGCGTCAATCTCAAGTACGTCAAGCTCGGGTATCATTACCTGATCACCCACCTCCTCACCCTCCTCCTCATCCCCCTCATGGCCGCCATCTTCCTCGAGGCCGCCTGCACCGACCCCCAGGACATCCGCCACCTCTGGTTCCATCTTCAGTACAATCTCGTCTCCGTCCTCGCCTGCTCCGCCTTCCTCGTCTTCGCCGCCACACTCTACGCCCTCACCCGCCCTCGTGCCGTATTCCTCCTCGACTACGCCTGCTACCGCCCCCCCGACCGCCTCCTGGCCCCATTTAAGGCCTTTATGGAGCACTCCCGCCTCTGCGGCCAGTTCAACGATGCCGCCCTCGAGTTCCAGCGCAAGATCCTCGAGCGCTCTGGCCTCGGCGAGCAGACCTATTTCCCGGAAGCCATGCATCAGCTTCCGCCGAACCCGACCATGGCCGGCGCCCGCGAGGAGGCCGAGCAGGTGATGTTCGGCGCTCTGGATTCTCTGTTTAGGTCAACGGGCGTGAATCCCAAGGAGATCGGGATCCTCGTCGTCAACTGCTCGCTCTTCAATCCGACCCCGTCCCTCTCCGCCATGATCGTCAACAAGTACAAGCTCCGCGGGAACATCAGGAGCTTCAATCTCGGTGGCATGGGCTGCAGCGCCGGCGTCATCGCCGTCGACCTCGCCCGCGACCTCCTCCAGGTCCATCGCTCCACCTACGCCGTTGTCGTCTCCATGGAGAACATCACCCAGAACTGGTATTTCGGCAATCGCAAGTCCATGCTCATCCCCAACTGCCTTTTCCGCGTCGGCGGCGCGGCCGTTCTCCTATCCAACCGTGCCGCCGACCGCCGCCGCGCCAAGTACCGGCTCGTGCACGTCGTGCGCACGCACAAGGGCGCCGACGACAAGGCCTTCCGCTGTGTGTATCAGGAGCAGGACGACGAAGGGAAGGTCGGGGTCTCCCTGTCCAAGGATCTCATGGCCATTGCCGGCGGCGCCCTCAAGACTAATATCACCACTCTTGGCCCCCTCGTTCTCCCCATCAGCGAGCAGCTCCTCTTCTTCGCCACTCTCGTGGCCAAGAAGGTCTTCAATGCCAAGATCAAACCTTACATTCCGGATTTCAAGCTCGCGTTTGACCATTTTTGTATCCACGCCGGCGGCCGGGCAGTGATCGACGAGCTTGAGAAGAACCTCCAGCTCCTGGCCGTCCATGTCGAGGCGTCCCGGATGACGCTGCATCGATTTGGGAACACTTCGTCTAGCTCCATCTGGTATGAGCTTGGCTATATTGAGGCCAAGGGGAGGATTCGGAGGGGGCACCGGATTTGGCAGATTGCTTTCGGTAGTGGCTTCAAATGCAATAGTGCTGTTTGGGAGGCCCTCCACAATGTGAAGGCCTCGTCCCACAGCCCCTGGGCAGATTGTATCGATCAGTACCCTGTTCAAGTAGTTGATGGGCACATTGCTTCGCAGCAGTAGTCTGTTGGTTGTTGGTGAAGAGAGTCCAATTGATCACCTTCAGAACATTGCTGGTGCTATTCTTCTCCATTATATCCCATTTGTCGACTGATTTATGGTGAAGTTATAAAATCTTCTTGTCAACTGTACTATCTTTGTTAGTACGGTAGTACAAGCAGTCTTGATTCTTGGACTGGATCCTTGTACTCTAATAGTTGAGTGATTCAAATGGCCATGCCTTCTTGTGATCTCTTTCCCGAGTTAAAGGGTAGCTTTTGTCCAATTCTGTTTCTTGTGTTTTTACGCTTCTGATTTGTTGATCTACTCGATTATTTGGCCGAGTGATTAGGTATCTCTCTACTTTGTGATTTTTTCTGGTTCGTAGCATGTTTGATGATCCTGCCATTTTATCATGTGTAGAGGTAATGAGTTATAAAACGAAGTGTTTGTCATATTTTAATCAGTTCGATTCATATACAACTTTAGTTTTGTCTGAAATTTTGTTTGAATCTTCTTAAATTTGTGTAATAACTGTTCTTTCTATTGGATATTATGAAGCCATTCTCTGATTTTGTTTTTCTTAATCAATTGCTCCAATAACTTTCTTTTATATGTTTCCTTTTCCGTGATGACGTGTTTTCTTTTGACGATAAAAGCATTGCAATGACTAATTGTAGTATTGTGAATAAGAAATTGCAGTATGATGAGACAAAGCTTTTAAGATTTGTGGCCCCATGTGATTATTTGCAGAAGGTTCTATGACTGACTGATATTTGTTTATCTCATTGCGTTTACTCCGAATTTTTTTGGGTTAACATCACATGTACATGTACATTTCGCAATGGCTTTTGAAACTTATTGATATTAACGTCGTCGTCACGCGTGACTGGGCAGTGAAGGTTGGACAATAGAAGGCATATTCTTTTGGCAATTGTCACTAGATAAAGAGCTAAAGAGCATCATTGTAATTATTACCGGCGGCCTTTGAAAATTCTAGCGTTTGCTGAGACCATGATTTCATTGTGCCTCTACGCGCCACAATGCAGTACTCATTTGGAAAATTGTGATTTATCTATTAAGATGCTTCATTCATCCTCCACTATGGTAGGCATTTGCTGCAATAAAAAATGAACAGAATGTACACAACTTGCTGTTACATAAGATCACGATCCTGACCCAGTTAGTTCTTTTCCAGCACATTGCTTGCTGTTTTTGGTTTACAAAGATCTACTGACAGCTACAGGTCTCAAGGTAAACCGAATACCAAACCTGTCCAGATGTATATTAGGCAGCAGATAACGCTACATAATTGCCTCTCGCTTTTTTCGGTGTGGCTGCGTTGGTGGGTTGGACTGGAAGGATGATAGAACAATGTTTCTTAGAAAAAAGTTTTCTTCTGGTTTTGTCGTTTTACCATTATATTGTGTGACTATACCTTGTGAGTTCTTCTCCTGTTTCTTTGAGCAAATAAAATAAAATAAAATAAAAGTCCAGAGAATGCTGCTAGGAGTTCCTATATTATTTCTCCTTGTCATTTTGCTTAAGAATTTTTCACAATTGTCAGACATGCTTCTGGAATTGGAATTGCTGGAGGAAAGGAAAACACGACCAGGTATCTGCATTTTCCTTTCCATATTCTGCCAAAAGTTTTGTCAAGTTTGATCAAGACTACTCATTGAATTCTGTTTCCAGCTTTCTCTGTTTTAGTTTGCCAAAGAAACAAAATCTGTATTCTTGAACTATGATGTTAGTCTTGATTGTAGTTCTTATTTTCTTGATTGTGATTTATCACCTTATAGGGCATTTTGTAAGCTCTCAGGATGATCCCCAGAACTATAATCGTTGACTGAGATAGCCAACACCTGTAGGCAATGGACTCTTAGGTATACAATCCCATCACTCCTATAGGAGATTGTTTTGATGAACTAGACATGTTCAAATTCTCAAATGAGGACAGGGGATCATAATCATTCTAGAATCTAGATTTAACCCATAGGATAAGCTCAAAGTTGACCTTGGGAATTGAATATAAAACTGTTGTATGAGCTGTCTACATCGATCAGTTTTCCAAGACAATCATTTACTCTTCGTAATAGATTATTTTAGGTTACCATTTAATCCCCTCCTGCATAAAATATACAAATTCAAGCAATTTTGCACGATTGTACAAGATGTTATTTTACATGCATATGTACTGCTTTTTACTCTGTATGTTTTCTTTGACTGCCTGAACTATTCAAGATCTTAATTTCTTTGTAATCTCTAACTTGGTAACTGTTGGTTATGGACGTACCTCTGATTGTATGCCTTAATCTAAATTTGCATGATTTTCTTGATGCGTTCACATATCTGACTATTAATTATCCTTCCAATGTTTATGCGCATAGTACATTACAAAATTTTATTGTTGGCATTAGTATAAATCAGCCTTAAAATTTACCATACCTGTCTCTGGTCTTAACTGTCTTCTTGAAGGATTTTTTAATGATGTATACCACATGCTTTAGGTACGAGACCTTGTGAGGATGATGAGAAACACATATTATTAGCTTGTATTTTTTGGAGTTCTTATGTTTTATTTTTCTTATTTTTATTGAAGATGTTCCTGTGATTTCTGTCTAGGCCACACGAAGGGGTCTGTTTTTTTGTTTTCCAATTTTTCTAGATCGTTGCAACTAAATTTGGTCATTTAGTTTGATGCAGTATTTAGTAGCTAGTCTTCGCACTGTTGAGGTATGTGAAGCTTTTTTTTTTCTGTACAACCATAAGGATAAATAGTATTCTTCAAATAATCCTAAAGGAAGCAACATTTTAGTTTGGATGATGTGGTTTGACTTAGGGAACTTAATGAACTTAGTGATGCATTGAAATTGGAAGATATCTAAGTCGACTTTAGTGTTAAGGGGAGTGTTCAAGTGGAGGTTTTTCATAGACCTAGAATGAGAATGACTAATATTTGTGAGATGTATTTATTTGAAGATTCATTTCTGTCGTCGCAAACTATGGTTGTCGTCTTTCTTTCTTTCTGATGTTATTTTGATTACTATTTGGATGAACTGTTTGCCCCTCGTCTCATTTAAATTATAATCGTTTCATAATTATTTTCATGTATTTGCAGAAGCTTGGAATTTAAGGGTGTATATACACATGAGTTTGATTAATGACATGACAGAATCATGTGGAGACATGAGTTGAGGATAGCTGATGGTCAAATATAGAGGAGTCCAGCAAAATGATTGCTGTTGATGTTTTAAAATTGTTCTCTGTTAAATGTGGGTACCTTGATTCATCCATGACTGGGGCCAGGTATGCTTCCAGAATACTGTGTTGAGGGAGAAAAAAAATCGAACGAACGAGAATTGATGTGCCTGCTTTCTTACTTAATTTCATTCACCGAATAAATCAGGATTGTGAGGTTTTGATAATCTATTTGTCAATATGCTGTTGATGAAACGCAAGGTCCTCTTTATCCAACTCTGTTATGAACAAGGTTCTCTTTTCTGACTCTAATTTCTTGTCTGGTTATCACAGGAATTAAGATGGATTTAGGAGGATCTCCGTACTCAATTGAAGTGCCGGTGGCAGATCAAAGCCTAATCGTAAGCCTCTTATCTTTCTGATTCCCAAGATTTGAAACACAGACCTCTTTATTTGAAGAGCAGTAATTTCTTATTGGTAAAAGGAGAATCATACAAAGTTATTATTGCTGGTGTAATACAATTAAATCATCGGGGTAATCAACGATCACACATATGCAGACAAAGACAATTGCACAAGTTCGTATGTAATGCTTGGCCTGAAATGATTTAGGATAGTTTGATAGTGAAATATTTTTATAAATGAGTTTTTTTTTTTTTTTTTTTCAAAATTGATCGTATAATAATTCGAAGTTCAAAAAATTAATTAATGTTTATAATAATTTAATTTAAAACCGAATTAAAATAATTATTTTTAATTTTTTAGTTAAAAAAATAAATTTTAAGTTGGAATACTTCTAATCGTGATTTTAAACCAGACGGGACCCTAGGTGCTTGGTGTTAGCGGGGCCGGGCTCATGCCATTACTGGCCTGAGCCCAATATTAGTCAAGCCCAAGCCGGATCCGAGCCCACATGTTTAACAACTTTTGGGCTGACTCGGACCGGGCTTTTTGAACTGAACTGTTCGTTTTTCGAAGCTTTTGAGGCCGAGCCCCGACGGCCCAATCTTTTATTTGATTTATTTATTTATTTATTTGGCTTTCAAAGGTGATTTCCTCGTTGTTGGATAGAGGAAATTATACGTGTATGACGACATGAAAAGCCAGATACGTAACGTCTCGAGTTGGAGAAGCATGAGATTGATTTTTACCGAGGGCGGCGAAAGCGACGGGAGTTAGTTCTTTATAAAGAGGGGTAAAGATGTCATTGAATAGGGTAGCAGTAGACCTTATAGGGCGTAATTATTGATTAGGAGCGATAAGATCTTTTACTTTCTTCTTACCCAATCAACATCTCATATCTTATCGTACATTTAAAATATTTGGCCGCGGTCAAATCATTATCATCCTCTGATATAATAAGCTATTTACTGCGAGGACCATAACCGAAACTGAAATCGAAATCGAGATGTTAGACATTTGCCGACATTCGCGGGAGTGGACCCAACTTATCTGGCAGGCTACACCCAACTCCATCTGCACCGAAGAAAGGATGTGGGCCATGGATTAGATCAGCCCGGATGGTCAAATTCCGGTCAAGGCGTCAAACAAAGACTCTTCCGAGACAGCTTTACAACCACTAGTACTTTGTTTTTCCCCTCCCGAAAGAATCAAATCTCCTCTGTCTTCCTTCCCCACTCGCAACTCCTCTTCTTCTCTCGTGAAGGAATCAAATCATGCGAGCAATGAACAAAGCGAGGAGCAACAAAGAAAACAGAGACGCTGGCAGGAATCTACACAGCGCACCAACAACAACAGCCAGAGGCACTTAAGTGATGTGTGATCTCCTTACTCGCTCTTGTGATGGAGAGATAGAAAGATAGCTGCTGCCTGCCATGCTATGCTCTCTCGTACCTTGTTTGTACGGAACAAACCGAACTTTTAGATGATTGGATTCCCCCCTGCTCTCACACCCCACTCTCAATCAGTATTAACTAATCAAGGTTTAAACTGAGACAGTGGTTAAATGAGGTTTTAAACGAATTTGGAGCTCCTTGTCATGTGTTTTCTTTATTAAAAAAAGTATTTTATTAAAAATGAGATCATCGCGATTAGTATGACTAGCTCAATATCTACTTATCTTGATCAAACTCATGGACAAAGTTAAATTTCTAGATCTAGGCTTCAAATGCAAACTTAACAGAACATAATAATCAAGGGAACTTACAGCACTTTCACTGCACGCAAAAACCAGTAAACCACTACTGATCTGGATAAAAAGAAGTGCCAGAAGAAGATCTTGATCCATTCATTCATTGGCCAACAAAAAACATGCTTCCAAGTATTTGAGTTAACAACAACAAAACAACAAAAGAACAGATACTAACTTTTGCTCTCTCTTTTTTTTTTATCAGAACACCAAATCTATTGTAGCTCTTACTGCTTCTGAAACTTCATCGAGCATCCCTATTGGTATTGGAAGAGGCTGGCTCGGCTGTCCCTGACCTGGAACTGCGCCGCCGACGGCATCATGTTGAGCCGCCACGACAGGCACCCATCGTCCTCGTCCCCAGCGAACGACATTGATATTGCCCCCCCCTTCGCCGGTCCCGCTGCTGGATAGCATCCCCAATGCTGCTGCTGCTGCGTCGCCTGCTGGTACCCATACCCCGCCGCCTTATCCGACGACGATGACGGCGTCTGCGACGCCCGCCTCTCCTCCTTCTTGTACCTTATCCCGCAAGCGTTGCACAATGACTGCATTCCAGGAAGAGAATTGTATAAGCATCACTTGAGCCGAATGTCTTAAAAATGGCAACACGGAGAAACACAACCTAGTGTACTACTATTATTACCTTCGGGCCGCGGGGGCCATTGCGCCAGAGTGGCGTGGAAGTAGTGTCGCAGTTAGCGCAGCGGCGGGCCAGAAGGAGAGGGTCGCCCCCAAGGCTGGGAGCAGCGGCGCCGCCTCCAGCGCCGCCTCCGCGCTTGCCACCTCCGGAGAGAATGTCCCAGCAGAAGG
The DNA here is from genome assembly GCA_005019695.1 of Trichopus zeylanicus subsp. travancoricus. Classification (NCBI taxonomy): domain Eukaryota; kingdom Viridiplantae; phylum Streptophyta; class Magnoliopsida; order Dioscoreales; family Dioscoreaceae; genus Trichopus; species Trichopus zeylanicus. The sequence goes on from RXID01014982.1 coordinate 279,522, forward strand.
AGGAGCTCTTCATGGGGCCAGTAGCGCGGGAGTGGCGCGTGGAGGGGGTGCCGAGAGAGAGGGTGCAGTCGACCCCGGCTTCCTCCGGCGGCGGCGCCTTGCCGAAGAGGACGGAGAAGGGGGCGGCGCAGGAGCAGCCGTCGCTGCACTGGTGCAACTGCAACATGCTGGCAATGGAGAGAAGAGCAGAGAAGAGAAAGCAGCGAAGCAGTGACAAAAACAATTATAATATAGAATGGAGAGAGATTTAGACAGAGCAGTGAGTGCGAAGGTGGAGTTTGTTTATATGGGTGTCATGTTGTGTGGGGGTTTTGATGTTATATATAGGGTTTAGCAAAGCGTGGGGTTTAGTAAAGTAATAATGGAAAAAATAGATAATAATAAATCTGAAATGAAGGGGAAAGTGTGGGAACTAGGGATGTGGGGAGATGGGAGTTTGTCTGTTTTGAGGTATATGGTTATATATTATTCCAAGGGAAGAGAGGAGACTAGTCAGCAGCAGTACAATGCTGTCGTGTGTTGTGAGAAGGAGATGATGGTGCTCATCGTCGGGATGCGTGTCCTGCAGCCACTGCCGTGCTAATCGACGTAATGATCTGGTATTGTAAGCAGCAAATATGCTCGGCGTGAATACTGCTACCGAGTGTTGCAAACATCAAGCAAACTTGGATGAACTGAATTTTATTTCAGGTTTGAAAATAGGATCGGGGGAAATGGATTCAAGTTCAATTTGTTGGTTATTTTGGAGAATATGGGATTGGGCGACGTTGGATTCTGATGACAGAAACAAGGAGGAGAGGAGAAAGAGAGAGAGAGAGAGAGAGAGAGAGAGAGAGAGAGAGAGAGAGAGAGAGAGAGAGAGAGAGGAGGGGCACAGGAAACAAAGTGGGTCAGAGGGGACAGAAGGGGTTGGTCATCGGGCGGTCAAAAGCGCCCACGTGACGCTGGGAACAGTCTTCTATATAATCTCCCCCGATCACGAGGCACGCACCGTGAGGGAAGAGAGAACCAGACACAAGACCCAGGACCAAACCCCAACCCCAATGCACTCACCACCGCTCCGCTCGCTGGGCATCAGCTGTTTGGGACCTGACGCGGGAGGACGAAGTCCAACGTGGCAGATTCCCATTGGGGGGAGCTGCATGCATGGCACAGTTGGGTCACGTGACGGTCGACGTGGGGGTATGTAACAAACGAGGAAATTAACATAGAAAATAGATAGATAAAGAAAGAAAGAACGAAAGAAATTTTAGGGTTAGGGTTGTAATTATAAGGGTTAGGGTTTGGGGAGAAGATGAGAAGAGAAGCTGGGCGAAGCTGGGTGGGGTCATGATTACCGACGCTTGAAAAGAGCCGAACCGAATGATGGGCGGGGAAGGACCGGTCGGTCAGTCTTGGAAGATCCCCAAGCTTTTTGAAACTCCCGAGAGCCAGAGAAGCAAGTAACACGAGAAAGAAGAGAGAGAGAGAGCGAGGGAGATCGGACATGCATGGCTTGGCTGTTATTGGTCTTGGTGCCCTAACTTACGAACTAGCTTGTGGGCTTTTTTTTTTTTTTTTTTTTTTTTTTGGCTTTGATGGGTTAGTGTACCTCTTTTTGCATATATGCCCTAAACAATATGTGAATTGTGTGCTTGATACCCAGATGAAATGTTTAGTTTTCATTGATACCCATGTAAAATCTTATTTTTAACTTAAACCCGAGTTCTGATGTAAGTTGCAGCCTGAGGAGGCTGCTGGTGTTGGCAGGCGTTGTGAAGTGGGGGACGAGAAGGTTGAAACACATTAGAAGAATCACATATGAGATATCGAATTCGATCATTGTGACATCAACTGAACTCCACGCCAACATCCAAATCCACTTTTTTTGTGTAGATCGAGAATCACTTGGTCTACAGGATTGATATGAAATTTAGTTGTTAAAGTAATTGTTGTCACAGCGACTAAATCTATTTGGCTCATAACTATTGGGCGTCTCTACCAAAATAAGGGTGCTTTTTGTAAATATTGAAACTAATTTTCACAAAATATCAGGTGCAATGCAAAAACCCCAAGAAAAATAAGATTAAACACAAAATATCAGAACGGAAACAAACAATTCTAAAGCGAACCCCCAACAAAAATACGGAGGAGAAGTATACTTGTTTTGAATATTGCTGTAATTTTGTTTGTGTCTGGTTGATGACCATGTTCACCACTGCACTGCACAAAAGCGAACACACACAATAGAATCCAAAACACGCATCTCAATGCAGGCAAAAGTGAAAAATGCTTATTTCTCCAACGCCCCCAGTCCATCTCCGTCACAAACAACAGAGCCAGGAAGCAAGCATCCTCTCCGCTCTACTCTACAATATTACCTCGCAGCAGCAGCAGCAGCAGCGGAGGTGTTTGTGAAAATGGCCAAGTCAAAATGGATAGAAGAGGTAGAGAGAGGTGAAAGGCAATGGTGGTGGAACCCATGATTCTTAACGGACAAACACTGCAAGCACAGCGGCATGTTGCCCTAAAGCCAAAGTCACGTCGCACCGGACCAGGTTGGTGAAGCGCTCACAAAAGTGCTGCCATGAGCCTCCGCATCTGGGGCTTCGTCGGCGACGTGGCGGTCTCCCGTCGTAAAGCGCATGTCCCTCTGTCTTTATTTCCAAAAAGGCTTCGGCTTTGGGGCACATGATCCATTTCTCTGCACATCCAAACATGATTGAGTTCAGCTCAATCAGGAGATCACCCGAAGAGGAAAAGCATCCAAACATGTTTGGTGTTATGGACTGTGGAGCGGATCGTCGTCAAAAAGTTGAATTCCTGACAAATTGTTTTTTCTTTGTAGGATTCATTGATGGGCTGCAAACTTAGAGGACCCGAACGTAGCGATTCGGACGAAAAGAGGAGGCGGCATCCCGAAAGAGGAAACTTACTCTGATTTAAATTAAAAATAAAATTAATAAAGAAAAGGAAAAAAAAGGAATGAGACGAGAATATACAAAGATTATGCGCCATCTCTTTCTTTCTTTCCATCCTCTTTGTCTCGTCTTGAGATGGGCGCGCGCGCGGAGAGAGAGAGAGACGGATCGATCTTTCTAGATTAGAAATTCCGGTTTCGATTTCAGTTTCGATTTGGATGAAGGGTTTGACCCGGCCCGCATGGATTTTTTTGGCCTTTTCGAATCGTGCATGCACCTTGGTGAATTGTGTCAAAATCTCTTTGTATTCCTCAAACTTTGAATCCATACATGCAAATAGCTAATCAAACTTGTATATTAACTGACAGATTCATTTCTTCTACGTAATGAACTTACTTTGTTCTAATTAAATACTAATTGTGTTTAATTCAGGTATCAGACACAACCTTCACCTTTCGATAACAGCATTCCCGACTTAACTGTAACTAAAAAAAATATAATTTCAAGCATAAAATTGCATGCTTTTGATCGCATGAACTGATCTGGCCCGATATATAGTACGCCTTGATGGAGATTTTCTTGCAATCTCGAAAGGCCCAAATTCGACGAAAACGTCAAATGGCCCATCCAAACTGGGCCGAAGGCCCATTGGATTTTGGGAATTTTTCGCATATACCCCCAAAAATGTAATATTTATGTAGTACTACCTGGAGAGGAGGCGACCATCTCCTATAATTCAATAGAGGGTTTCTCGGTAGATAAAATGGCATAATTTTTTAAATGTATGACAATGCATGAACGCGAAATTATTTCACGAGATTATGCATTAAAAAACTATTTTTTCCAAAACATATTAAATAACCGCAGTGGAAGGCCACGCGTGAATAATGCCATTGCTGACAGATGCAGCCCCACACAAAACGCCCGGCTCCACTGTACCCCCCCCCAAAGAGAGTTAGTAGTAATATTCTAGATTAATTATGAATTACTTAAGTTAATTAATCATCAACGTAAACAAACAACATAATCCAACATCAAACGTGAATCAAATGTACAAGCCATGCCGCCGATCGCGAAGAAATGGCCACATGGGCAGTTAACTAACCAGGCTGGTGAGATCCTCAAAAACCAAATCCATCACTTTTGTACTCTCCACACGCAATTGATGCCCCAAGTTAGGCAGAGCAGTTGATCAAACCCCATCTCGCCGACCATTTTCCCAAACTTGAGCACTTCTTCTCCATCTCTTCGCTGTTCCGTCCTCTTCTTGCGTTAAGTTAGCAACGGGAGAAACCCTAACCCTCATCTCTCCCGGTCTGCAGCTATTATAGTTGAGACAAACACCAGCAACAACCAACTACCACATTCATTTCCTTTCCCCCGTATCCTTCCTCTATCTTGTTCAATTTCCTCAATACTATTAAGAGCCCAACCTAGCTTTCTTTCTTTACTCTTGTCAATCAATAATAAGAAGGTACAGAGATGGTGAACTGGGTAGAAGCTCAGAAGCCACTCCTGCATGGCCTGGTGAAGCTGGCCGGCCTCCGGCTCACCGCGGTCGAGCTCGATGATGGGTCAGTCATGAGCTTCTGGGTCCCGAAGCACGAGCTATCTAAATCCAAGAACAAGACCAACATCGCTCCGGGAGTGAAGAACAGCAATGCCGCTGCCGCCACCAAGAAGCAGAAGAAACAGAAGCCGGCCGTCGTGCTAGTGCACGGCTTCGCCGCCGAGGGGATTGTCACATGGCAGTTCCAAGTAGGCGCGCTGACGAGCAAGTACGACGTGTATGTGCCTGACCTTATCTTCTTCGGCGGCTCCACGAGCGCCAGCGAGGAGAGGTCGCCGGAGTTCCAAGCCCGGTGCGTAGCGGCGGCCCTGGGGCGGCTCGGGGTGGAGCGGTGCACCGTCGTTGGGTTCAGCTACGGTGGAATGGTGGCGTTCAAACTGGCGGAGACGTGGCCGGAGCTGGTGCGTGGGCTCATTGTGTCGGGGTCAGTGATCGCCATGACGGATTCAATCAGCGATGCGACCATGGCGAGACTCGGGTTCTCGTCATCGTCGGAGCTGCTGCTGCCGGAGTCCGTCGCGGGGCTGAAGGCGCTTTTGTCAATTGCCACGTACAAGAAGATCTGGTTCCCTGATTGCCTCCACAGGGACTACCTCCAGGTGACATATAATTTAGATTTTTAATTTTAAGGATTTTGCTAGTATTTAGATTTCCTATTTATTTATTCGTTTAATTATCAGGTGATGTTCAGCAACAGAAAGGAGAGAGCAGAGTTGCTGGAGGGATTGGTGATGAGTAACAAGGATGCAACGGTTCCTAATTTGCCACAGGTACTCTTTTCGGAATTTGATTTCAATTTTTTGATTGTTTGCCTTTAAATTGGAAGGAGAGGGATTAAATTCGGGATATTTGGTGATGTACGGGTGTTCATTTATAGGAAATGCTGTGACATAGTACAGAACAGTGTCGCATCTAGCCAGAGAAAGGACAAGTAGTTCAACAGTCTAGGAGAGGTAGATGGTTAGATTAAACCTCAAATGAAATATGGACATGATCTTCTTGAGCATCTTCAGCAAACACAAAGATTCCGAATAATGATACCATTAATAAAAAAATATCAATAGTACATTTTGAAATGATTATGTTTGCTGCTCTCGGCCGTTGTCATTCTCATTAACAAAAGTACGACACAAGACAAAGAAATCAAACAATTTTTTAATTCAATATTACCTACAAAGTCTAAGTTTGGTGTGTTGTCTAATCGAAGCTGACATTTTTAATTGTTTTTGACAACAGAAGATACTCTTGCTATGGGGGGAGAACGACAACATATTCGACATTGAACTTGCAAAGAACATGACAGAGTAAGCTCTGGCTATTCCACAATACAGCTTCCATTTGCATCAGAGTTTACTCATAATCATATATTGTATTTTAGCACGTAATACTTAAAATTAAGGTTTTAAGTATCAGCCAAAACATTAGATATTACGTTTTGATTTTGACTGAACCTACGACATTTCAGTCTAAAAATCTGTTTCAAACTTAATAATTCATTTTATTATATATATATTATTTTAAATGAGATAATTCAGTTTTTTATTTTTATTTGTATAAAACCGGGTTCAACTCTTGAACTTACCATTCATTTTTTGGTATTTTAAGCAAATTTTAGACATGTTTTAAATTTCTAGCAAAAAGGTACATATTTAATAATTTCTAAAAAAGTATGTACATGTAAATTTTCAAATTTTATTAATGTGGATAAAAACAAAATTACCAATAATTTTAATTAAATGAATATTTTCTAATTATTTTTCAATATATTATGATATTATTTTACTAATGCTTAATTGTTATCTTTTCAACAATATGTTGTCTACGGTTCAAATTAATTTTTTGTTTACTTTTTTATCTTTTATACAATAATATAAAGAAATTGACTTCACAAATATTAAATGTAATTTAAATTATTAAAATATGGAGTAATATTATGGTAAAAATTGTCATTATTTTTTAAAATATTCTATTTTTTATTTTTAAAAAATTATTATAATATTTTTAAACCTAAAGTTAATATAATCGGAACAAAGTCAAATCATAATCAAAGAAAATAAAAAAAAATAATTTCGCTAAAAATCAAACAAGAGCAATTTCGATGGAGACAACTAAAATGTATTGATTTTGATAGGTATGCATTGCTTTCCTTGGATATGAAGCTCATCCCGATAATAATCATACTTTTTAATTCCTTAATCCATTTCCAGCCACTTCATCAAAACACGTTTGGGCCGAGCAAAGCCAATCGCCACAATATTTATGACTGTAAATCAAATAATAAGGACTGACGGTCTAAATCATGAAAGCATCAATTAGAGACATTTTATAGCTTGAACATAAAATTTACCTCAATGATACCGCCACAGGCAACTGGGAGACAAGGCAACACTCCAGGGCATAAAGAAGGCAGGCCATCTTGCTCATATAGAGAGGCCCTGCGTCTACAATCGCCACCTCAAGGAATTCCTCGCCTTGATCCATGCAGAAAGCACCCAGGAATGATCACGATCACCTGTTTCCATATTATTTACAATTGGGGAGGCATAATATTTCATATTTGAAAGGAAAATTGTTTCTCAATAAGTAATTTCAGTTGATATTTGCAAATAAATTCCACCATTGTTTTTTCATAGTCTCCTAAAGCACAAATATAACAATACAAAGGGAATAGAAATTTATGTACTATCTCCTTGAGATGACCTCCACTGCCAACAATTATAAGTCTCTTCTTGTAAACATCACACAGTAGGGAAAATGTGTGCCTTGAAAACTGCATGAAGTGATTCTCGGTCAAGAGTTGTTTTGAAGATGGTTCACCTGAAGGACCATTGAATCTCCTCCAGAGTGTTTCCCTTGGTCTCCCGGCACCACAGAATAACAAATGCTAGAGTGAATGCACTCACAACAGTATAAATGGTGAAGGTTCCTGTAAGAAAATAATTATTGTTAAGACTTGCGGTGAAGACCTAGTGGAACGGGCAAGATAATTTAGAGGAAGACAGATATTACCTCCACTGATCCAACTCAGTAACAAGTTCGCAGTCATTGTGATTGCCCGGGATGTAAACCAATTGGCTAGGGTTGCAACACCACCAGCAAGGCCTTTGATGTTTGCAGGAAGAATCTGCATGGGAATAAGCGACAACAGTCAGCATGTCATAAGGCTAACCTTTCAAATGATTTTTCAGCACTGTTGGTACAAAAGCAAACCAGATTTTACCCAAATAAATTAATAAATAGATAAAAGAAAAGCATCAAGAAACACAAAAATTTAGGAGTTGGCAAATATGTGAAGTATAAGCACCACGGTGTATGATACAAATTAAAAGATCCTTCTAAAATAAATAAATAAAATGATCAAACAAGAAAAGGCACAGAAAAATAAAAAACTCTAAACCAAATTACTCAAGTGATATGGTCATAAGGATTTGCACATAACAGTGTGTGATTTTGTGATGGAACTAAGCAACTAGAAAATTTTACACAAGCCCATCAAATACTATGAATCTTAATTATAAATATGGTCCATAAAATCTTGATGATCACATCTACATAGAGTACAAAATCTTTATCTTTAAGATATTGTGATCTTGTTGAGACAGCAAGAACTTGGCTTCAGTGTTTGAGCTAACTAGACTCTATTGAAAGCCTAATTGAGGGTTTAGTAACCATAGCAGACAAATAACTCGGATATAGTTTATTGACTTGTCATTAGATTCATTTCTGACTAGGATTTTTTTAATCTTTGGTCAACAAAAATACAAGCAAGATCTATCTGGGGTCATTAAACTAAGATCTACAACTCTGCTTCTGAATTGGATTTCCTATGCCAAAAAGATGTTTGTTATCAGGCACAAAATATTAGCTTTTTCTTTGGTAATTTCTATAATATGTTGGCTTAAACTAGAGATGTGTTGACATAGTAATAGCACAATAATAAAACCAAAAATGCAAAGATCAAACACAGATGGTTTCAAATTTACTGTTCTTCCTTTTATCACTCATAGAAGTTCAGCGTAGAAGATTTAATATAAATGGCTGCCGATAAAAAATAACTCTTCGCTTAAAAAAAAAAAGAAAATAAAGTCCTAGATTGTCATTGACTATATTGATGACATAACATCTAAGAAACTCAGACAGAAATATGAAACTCTGCATGTTACATACCTTGGACATTATAATCCATGGTATCGCTCCTATACCAAGAGAGAAGAAAATCACAAATGCCTGAGAAAAAAAAACTTAAATGAGTAAATAGCACATTGAATCAACATTATTAGAAATTTGGACTTGAGCAAGAAAAACATACCACAAGTCCAACGAGCGAAAGCACACTCAGGATAGTATAGAATTTAGAATCTTCGGAAATAACATCCTGTTCACAATAGAATGCAACAACCATGACAAGTATAACTAATAAAAATGGATAAGCAGAGCATTCTAAAGAATCACTAGCTGTAGAAATCAAAAATTTAAAAGTTGGAATGACAACAGACCTTTAGATAGAATACAACTGAGACAAGGAGAAGGCTAACTGTCATTCCAGATGAAGAGATCTGTGTTGATGAAACAAAATCCCTTTTAATATTATCAACAAATCAAACTATAGCAAGGTGTTCTTATTAAAACTCACTATAAGGAGAAGTTGACGACCAGCTCTATCCAGCAACCAAGTTGTTACTCCAGTGGCTATGACCTATACAACAGTATCTCTTAGCATTCTCATGTGCAGATGTGTGTGCATTAGCTCAAAGTGGACATGATACTGAAATAGATATGCTGTTGAGGTGAAGGTTAATGAGGTAAAATCTAATATTCTATTCATAAAAAAATCAGCAGAGAGATTACATAGTCAATGTGATCCATGGAAGAAACTAGGGATCTCAGTCTATTGAAGAGTAGACTAGCTGACCAAAATGGTGCCTTGAAAATAATGATGCACAAGCTTTCTAGAAAGGTTAATGATTAACCTGAATGTCCAAATTATACTGATGAATACTACACACGCAAACGAGTTCAGGGGCTGGTGATGATCTTGCCTATCAATTAAAAAACAATAATTATATTGGTGATCATATTTATCCATTGAAGGACTAGACATCGATGACTACACATGGATCATTGGGTTTGGTCACCAACAATGTGCTTAGTATGCCAGCATGGAGCAACAAAAAGAAAAGGGAAAAAAGGGCTTTCATCTACTCAGCAGGAATGTTCTGATCAAATTAATGGAGAAATGACTATCAAATAATTTTTTTGTTTTGATCTCAACCAATCAAAATGCCATTTTCTATTTTTCTTATCAACAGAATAGATAGAGATTCAACTAAAAGTGGCTTCTTTGTCAGAAATGGGAAAGGGGTAACCCAGGGGTAATCCAGTGATCTCCCAAATTTTATGCCAAATAAAAATTGAATAATTTTGTGAATAGGATAGAACAACTTTTCACCTTAAACCCACACATTTCATATTTAGACCAAAATCCTGGGATTCCTGCTAAATTGTCTTTGATTAATCTATTCCAACATATCTTTTAGCTCTAGAATATGCTAACTCTATCCCATATCTATTCAATTATCAAACGGACCATCAGGTAATAACAATCATGCTTAGAATCAGGAACACAAGATTGTTACCTGAATAGCCCCAAGTGCACATGTGGCTATGTTACTTGATGAAATCCCTGCCTCAGAGGAGAGAATCTTAATAAAACCTTAGAAATTGCACAGGCTCAACTGGTACCAAGCTTGTCAGAAGCATAAGTGAACTAAAGCATAAAGAGATCAGTTCATGCAACAACATTATACCGAGTACTATGCCATTGCCAAAAAGGTGAAAAGCATGTCACTATACCAGATGGCAAAGCATAAACCTAATAACATAGGCATTTCAAAATTCAAGACAGAAATTCATGTTTGTGAAAACAAATAACTGAAATCAGATTATTTTGGAGGAATGTGCAGCTATTTTTTAAAATCATAATGGTTGTGGAGGGGGGGTGGTGTGTGGTGGGGGGAAGGAATTGTATAGGCATTCAAGAACATCAAGTTCTAGAAAATTAAAGAGTGTTCTAGCTGATTAGATCTTTATGCAAAATGTGCCCATCATTTCAGAAAATGAAGACAAAAAGATTGAAGAAATTGGTAGGTCAGATTGCACAGCTTGAAACTGGAGAATAATTGGTCAAAACTGTCATACTGGATAACATTTTATTTTTCACTCATATATCTTCCAAGGTGAATGCTATATGCACCCAGCTCTCCCACAAAAGTATAATCAAGTCAACCCATTCATTTTGCAAATTGAAATATTTGGATTCCATCTACTCTTACAGCTTGAAAGTCGAAACTAATATAACATGTGTGAATATTTCTGCCATAGTATTCCCTCTATTTGCTAACACATGATACATGATGTGCTTTGTCACCAAGTTCAAATCAATGAAGTTGGTTATCATCCTCCTAGTGAAATTTTCTGGTATACTGTATTATCTAGTTTGATTAACAAGTACAGGAATGTCTATTAAATGAAAAGCTATCAATATGTTGATTTTCAAGCTAAAACAAATATTGAGTTTCGCTGTATATTTCAGGTTGTGAACTTGTCAAAAACTGATAAAGCTCAAGGAAAGCTCAGATACAACTTCAGTTATGTACCACCCTGTTTGTACTTCATACGAAGGTATTAATTATTCACATTTACCAGTTCTTCTTAAAACCATTAGGACTTCCGCTTTGTTTCCTTATGCCCCTGCATATCAACTACAAACATTTCATGCTTGATAAATAGTAGGTGAAGAGGAGGAAAAAAAATCTAAACAAACACCCTTTGTAAACACAATCCCTACTTCCTATATATAGAAGGTAATTCACTCAAACTCAATGCCTTAATAGCTTATTCATTCACTGCTTCTTCCATGATGATGCAAAGATTCATTTTGTCTATGCAATACCACACAAAATTCGCTTCTTATAAACTAAAAAGAAAGATCTCCAAGACATAACAACATGATAGATATGCACTTCACGCAAATCCTGCTTTGCAAGAACTGTGTGATGAAGGATCCATTTAGACAAAAAGGGATCTATTTAGACAAAAATAATACCAGATAAATGCGGAAGGCATTCGTCTCTAAAATTTAAACAGTTCTAAACTTACTGGCAGCTTTAAAAATAGTGCCCGGATAAAATAAAGTGCCATTTATTCCACTTAATTGCTGTAATACTAGTAAACCAATTCCAATCTGTAGAATCATAGCATACAAAAATTGGAACATTAAAAAGTATTGATTCTAGGTATATGATCTTTATGAAGGACAGGAGGGAGGGGTGGATGGCACATCAACATTACCAACAGAGGAAGTTTGTATCTTCTTTGTTTAAGCTCAGCGAATCAGATTGTAGTCCTTCTGCTGGATGATACCACTGATCACTACACAAAGCAATTCCCAGTGACTAATGTTCTAACAAATAAAATCCTATATAATATTGGTTTTCCCAACAATACTATGTAATTTCAAAGAAGATAACTATGCGTCAAGTTTACAGGTTGACATGAGATGAAAGTAAGTCCCATGAGTACCTTAATTTCATTCAATTCCACTGTGATATCAGTATCAAAACCCCTCAGAACTTGCAAGGAGGATTCAAAGTCTTCCATCATGCCAGTTTTTGCCTAAATTTGAACAGGAAAGAAAATAGCAGCTTATCATAAAAACAAGTAGAAACCACATAAACTGGGGGATTACTACATTAACCTCACCAGCCACCTCGGTGATTCTGGGATGAAAAATAGACCAGATATCAGAATTGTGCATGGCAAAATCCCTGCAAATAAATCAAGTTCCCAAATAATCCAGTACGCATCCCAGGCACCACCTGCTTGTCTGCAGGAATCTGCTATATTAAACCTCAGTTATCAAATAACAAAGAAGAAAGCACCACAAATTTTATTTTCAGGTGCTTATAACACGATTGCCTTACCTAGAACAGTGAGGACTCTCCAGTGGACAAATAAACCAAGGACATAAGCGAGAAATATTCTGATAGTCACAGAAAGCTACAAAAAATTGCACAACCATTCAGGACATCATCTACAACACAACTTCCATAACAGAAACCAATACGAATCCGAAATTCTCAGAGATACTGAACAATAACACTTAAATGGGGAGCCATAAAACCAACCTGATTCACAGAGCCAAGTGCTCCTCTCATGCTTTGAGGAACTATCTCTGTTATATAGACAGGCACCTGTAGATAATACCCCAAACAACACTCCATAAATCCCTTAGTACATATAAAAAACTCCCAACAAATGAGATTCCAAGGATCATAAGCACCGTATATGAAATGACACCTACACCAAATCCTTCTAGCAATCGTCCCATTGACAAAAAGGATGAGTCCTGTTCGATGAAATTTCCAAACCATTTGATTATAAAAAATAATCCAATAAATTCACTGATAAGAACAAAGAATGAATGGAAATCACTCATTTACTTTTGCAAATGATACCGCGAGCCAGCCAATAATGTTTGGAATGGAAGCGATCATTAGCGACTACAACATCACACAACAATGGAATTCAAACCACATAAACGAAAAGAAGATGAAAACAGAGAAAAAAGACAAGTATATACCCCTTTGCGCCCGATGTACTCCGCGATCTGCCCGCTGGCGATGGCCCCGACCATGGCTCCGACGTTTGAGAGCGACCCGAACAGAGAGAACTACAATTACAATCAAAACCAAGATCAATCGAAATCAAAAGCATCGAAGAAGAAGATGATCATGAAGATGAGAAGATGAGAAGAGTTGGAGACCTCAGAGAGGGCAAGGTGGAGATCGTGGATGAGGTCGTCCTGGGTGGGGGAGGAGTAGCCACCGGTGAAGCCGAACTGGATGGGGCCGAGGGCGACGATGAGGGTGCAGAGCACGACGGAGACGGTGGATTCGCGGAGCACGGAGCCGGAAGCGGTGAGCTTGTCCATCATGCAGGACTGCCGCGAGCCCATCCGGTACCAGCTCCCCGTATGCAGGAACGGCTTCCGGATATCCGACGAGGTCCGTCCCCCATCCTCGCTTCTGCTCTCGTCCCGGAAGCTCATCTCTCTCCCCCGCTGCTCGCCGGCGAGCTGTTCGATGAAATTCCCCAACGAGAAGCTCAGCTCCTTTTCAGGGAAATCGTGTCCGAAGCCGGAGCTTGAGTGTGTAATAAAGGAGTGGTTGTTTTGCAAATAAACCCTGAAAACATGTTTATTTGTGGAAGTAAATATATGCGAAAATTCTGATTCTGTGTGCATGGCACGCAGGATGCGACAAAATGGAATGGGCCAGGGACCCAGGGTAGAGCTTGCTGAAGGAATGCACAGCTGTAGCCTGAGGTTAGTGATGTGGAAGGCGGACACGTGTAGTCTTCAGAAACGATTGGTTTGGATCCTGAAAGCATGAATCGCGTCCATTCACCAGTTGAGTTTTGGGCCTGGTTTAAAGCTGGGGCACGTTGGGCACGTTGCTAATAAGATGGGCTTGGCTGGGCTTATTTTGTCCAGGCGTATTATTACAAATACATTTTTGTGATCGAAAAAATTTTAAAGTGCAATCAATGATTAAATAATTATATAGCGGATCTTATTTTTAACCTATAACAACTGTAATTAATGTTCATTTAATAGATTGTAAATAAGTTAACACTCTTTACCAACTAATTGTATCTAAGATTAATACAATGCTCAAAAAGTAAACTTAGAAGCAATAAATATAAGTACGATTTTACGCTTCGGCATTAATTCGAAATGCAATCAATAATTAAGAAATTACTAAATATTTATTCTTCAAATTTTAATTCCTAATCTAAATCTTTCTATAAATGTTAATAACTCGTGTGTCAAAATAAAAAAAAATTCAGGTGAATATCAAACTTAGGGATTCCAGCGCTCGTGCTTATTAGATGATTCAATCCTCCTTGATGATTTTTCCATCTCCAGTTAATTTTTTATTGATGAACAACAAGACATAGTCTAGTTGTTCAAAAACTCGCGTGAAATTGGTTAGATTTCGTTGGCTTGCTCAGTCTCATATTTATCACAAATAGTAAAAGAATTATATTAAATTTATTAGAAAAATTATATGGTTGAAATTCATTAATCATTGTAGTTTTCAAAAAAATAAGAAATATTTTTTTACCTAGCCAAGTTATTAGGTTTTAAGGAAAAAGACTAAGCAGAAAAATAACTCACCGGTCATAAATTGAAAAAAGGAAAGAAAGAAAAAACAATTGTGCCCGTTTTCTCCCTCTTCAGGCAAATGACCCGAGATCCGTGGCCCCAACTCCACCCCCATCTCCTCTCCCCCTCCTCCCCCACCTCCTTCTCATCCATGGGCGAACAAACCCTACCCCAAACCCACGCCTCCCCCTCGTCCCCTTCTTCCCCCAACTCCTCCCCCTCCCCCTCATATGCCACCGCCGTGGCCGTCGTGCCAGCCACCGGTTCCCCCTCCTCCTCCGCCGCCGCGGCTGCTACCACCACCTCCAAGAACCCCCTCCGCCCTCGCAAGATCCGGAAGCTCTCCTCCTCCGAAGACCCGTCCAAGAAGCCCCCTCCCGCCTCCTCCTCGTCCTCTCAGCTCGCCGTCCGCTTCCTTCCCCGCCCTCTATCCGCCGAGGGCGAGCTGGCTGCCGCCCTCCGCCACCTCCGCTCCGCGGACCCTCACCTTGCCCATGTCATCGATTCCCACGAGCTCCCCGTCTTTCACGCTGCCCACCCCCCATTTCACTCCCTCGCCCGCTCCATCCTCTACCAGCAGCTCGCCTTCAAGGCGGCCGCCTCCATCTACACCCGCTTCCTCGCCCTCTGCGGCGGCGAGGCCTCCGTCGTCCCCGAGGTCGTCCTGGCCCTCTCACCCCACCAGCTCCGCCAGATGGGCGTCTCCGCCCGCAAGGCATCGTACCTTCACGACCTAGCCCGCAAGTACCACTCTGGCATCCTTTCCGACTCCTCCATCGTCTCCATGGACGACAAGTCCCTCTTCTCCATGCTCACCATGGTCAAGGGCATCGGTGCGTGGTCCGTCCACATGTTCATGATCTTCTCGCTACACCGCCCCGATGTGCTCCCTGTGGGCGATCTCGGGGTTCGCAAGGGCGTCCAGATGCTCTATGGCCTCGAGGACGTCCCTCGGCCCTCGCAGATGGAGGGGCTTTGCGAGCTGTGGAGGCCCTACCGCTCTGTCGGTTCTTGGTACATGTGGCGGCTCTCCGAGGCCAAGGGCACCAGCCCGATGGTTGCTACCTCCAACGGCGCCGGTACAGTGGCCATTAGTGCTGGAGAAGTTGGAGCCGGATCTATGCAGCACGCACAGTTCATCGATGCCATCCAGATGCTCCCCAACCTCGGTTGAACGAGAACATGGGCGATCTTCCTATCCTGGTCCCGAAGGATTGCTTGCTTTGATTACACTTGTAGCTGGCTTCTTGAGGTGGTTGTTCATTGGGTCCATTGGCCATGTCTACCCTAGCATGCTTCAGGTTTTCATCCTTGCCTGTCTTGGATATATCTTTTTGCCCGTGGCATGCCGGCATACTTGTAATGCTTTTGAACCGGAAAATTTGCACATGCTGCTGTTGGGATCTCTTGTTATTAATGGTATATTGGTATTCTGTTTCCCTTGTGTAGTTTGATTCTTGTTCCATACATTGTCCATGCTTTCAAATTTTCCCTCTGAAGTTATATATATTTTCACTTTTTAGTGCTTTTCATACAATTCTTGATTGAATCCAATAATGGAAAAAAGATTAAAAAAATTTAGTGAAGACCTACTATAATCAACTTGAATTATGATGGTTGTATCGTGAGTGATCATTTGTTCTTCACTGCATCCACAATGCCTTTTGTAGCCCTTCATATGCTTTTATGAATAGAGAAGACCACAACATGCAATCTTCAGCCTATTCCCCAACAGGAAGTATATATGAGGATATCAATAGATACAATTGTGACAATATGGTGAATCCCAATCAAGAATATCTGTAAAACATTTAGGAGTTCAAAAAATTGTCTGTAACCTTGCTAAATGTTCAATACTTCATGCATGCCACTTCCTTTGGAACAATTAAAGGGATGATTTAGTGTGGGGGTGGTTCGTCATAAAATGTTGGATAGGTTAATGTCTAACTTCCACTGAATAGACCTGAATAGTGAAGTAACTTCTGTTGGATCTTGCTTCTTTTTACGCTGGTTTTACCGTGCCATTGCTTTTTCAAAAGCCTCACCTTCAACTGTGTGCTGTCAACAATGTGGATTGAAAGCTTAGGGCTTTCAGATTTATTTCGAGTCCAAGACAGTGTTAGTTCTTAGCATACTTGTACTTGCAGCTTAATTGGTAGATCTACATATTTATTCTACTTTGGCTGCTTCCTTACCTAATTCAAGTGATGAGAACCTTAAATCTGTACGTAAGGAGTCCCTTCAACTTTTTCGTCCTCTTCCCTTGTGCTTGTGAGATGTGTGGAGGGGACAAATCGTAGTTTGTCACTTCTTAAACTGTGACATGGCAGATAGCTAACAAACAATGAAGATCCATTGTACTATCGAGCATAAGAATTGTTGGATTCCTTTGCTTGAGCTGAAGCACATATTGGTAAACTCTGAAAGGCATTAGCTATGTGTGCACTAACTGCACTTCTGTAGGAGATTCGAGGAGTGAATTATTCAAATCTACTGTTTGATTTAGTGACCTCTAAGTACAATTTGGCATAAATCAGAAGTAATATATAAATTTAGCTTCAGAATATCCAAATATCTATTTTATGTGGAATTGGACACTAGTGACACATGAAGACGATAAATATTGAGTTTGAAATTCGAAAATTCTAGTCAATGTGCTATTGTTTTATAGGGGGTGACATAATTGTAGTCATTTTTATCCATTGTTAGATGAGGTTAGTTGTAAAAGTTGTGTTGCTGAAGTAGAATTACCACACAATAAAATTATAACTAATTGGTGAGAGTTCAAAGGTTGCCAAAATACAAAGACACATCTTAGACATGCACATTAGATGTGACGTAGGCATGCGTTTCCACTGAATTATAGCAAATATATATCCAGTTGGCAATGTTGACATCAACACCTACAGTTGTATCATACTGTCGGGTATTATGTGACTATGAATCTCTTAATTCTACTCTTTAATGTTGCCAATAGCTAAGTTTAATCCTAAAAATTGATGACGAGCTTATAGTCAATTTTTCAACCTCGATGTTGGATTTGATGATTGCAACATGTTTAGACTTGTGAGTGATCCTGTCAAGTTTCACTGTGTGATCACTTCTAACACAGTTATCATTGAATATTACAGTTTTCAAAAATTTGACTTTGTGCTCCCAATAAATTTCAAGGGTTAAAGTAACACCAAAAAATTGTGGGTAATATGCTATTGGCAAGAATCAGATTATGTTCTTCCAGGAAGGTTTATCAAATGTAGGGCATAGGTTTTAGTTCTCAAGGACCTGAAAACCTTCTGGGATTGTTCAAAGAACTTTAGGATACGTTTGGTTTGAGATGATTTAGGATAGTCCGAGTAGGAAATAGTGGAACACTTTTGTAGACTAGTATTTTTTTTTTTCCAAAATTGACTCTACAATAATTTGATGTTGAAAAGCTAATAAATTTTTTATAATATTTTAATAGCAAATTAATAGCAAAAAAAAAAAAAAAAAAAACTAAATTCTTAGTTGGACTATCTCTTATTCTAGTCTCAAACCAAAAGGGGTGTTATGGCTGTTTGGTGAATTTTGGAGTATGTACTTACTCCTTGGTACAATTAGAAATTTTTTTTTCTATTCTGAATGATCATTTGAGGAGTCACATCTAACATCTGCTGTCTAGAATAGCATCATACGGTGCCTATGTCTTGCTTGGAAGTATAGCGTGTTAAAGGGGGCCTTTGAATATTTACAACCACGAATAATATGCTTTCCCTTGTTTCATGTGCAAAAGCTTTTTGAAACTAATTATTTATCGACTATATTGGTTTTCATTACCTTTGCTAGTATTATTTATCTAGCTTTATCTTGTGAGAAGTGTTTTAAGATGAAAATGCCAATTGAGGCAGATTTGAGATTGTTAAGTGCAAAATATGCCCTGATGGAGTGGCTTGCTGAAAAAGTTGATAATAATTTAAATTTTGCAACAAGTAAGATTTTAGTCCAAAGATATTAGTTGTCAAGAAAAGACAGGAAAAAATTTTATTTAAATAGATTTTTATATGATTCGTCGTAATACTATTTTTATTTATGGTTACATGATTAGACAATTATTCGAACAATCTCCCACACACATCTAAAGCACTAAACTGTTAAGTGCTACGCAAACCTTCATGATGCCTAGAAGTAATATAACTACCAAAAGGAAGCTCTAATACAAAACAGTTTTGTCTCTTTCCTTTTACATATCACATATTTGGTTCAGAGGATAATGACATATTGGTTAAATGCATTGGACCAAAACATAGACATAATGATTTGATCAAATTCAATGTATTATAACAATAGCTAAAGGGTGTGTAATTGACTATGATCTGAGCGTCATATCTTGATCATGTTTTTGGTCTTTAAGGCACACTGATTAACCTATCTATTTGACTAAGTCGAGGTGCTCTGGTTGAAAAAGTGGAGGCAGGTACGAAGGCACCTAATCAAATGCAATATGTTGCGTTTTTGTACAGTGGTAATGGACTAGTTTACCAGGATCCAGGATGATTGTATTTTGAGTTTCTCAAGTTTAATTACCTTTACTTTTCCTACTCAGTTCATAGTCCAAAACATGCCACTAATCATAGCTGTCTTTTTTATGTTCTCTCGGCAAGGCAGTACTAATCACTGATTATACCATGTTTCTGACAGTTTGGGACGGGAACATTTGTATGCAAATTGTAAGAATGATCCTCATCAGGTCTGAAAGTTTAATTCAAACTTTTCATCATTTGCATGAATCCTGCTGTACAAATTTTTTGCTTCTTTTTGTGCTATTTGTTCTTTCAACTTTAATTGGTTTGTACAGATTTCCCGGTTCTTTTTCTTTTTCTGTAATCACTTTGCCTATCCTTTTTGTAGTGGTCTGTAAAAATTGCACTCTGGAAAGAAGCATGGGCCATTTTATTTGTGTAGTGGAAATTCAACTCTGGAGCTCTCCCCTATGTTTTGCAGCATGTTATAGAAGAAGAAATATGGAAGAATTCCCTGTTATTTTTGTGGCAAAATAATTCGGAGGGTTTTGGTTGTGGCATTTTTCAACAATGTAATTGTTGATGGGGCGGCGAGGAAAGAGCAGGACAATAGGAGAGCAGAAGGAAAGTAAGATTTAAGAGAACAGAACAGTATTTAATTCACCATCAAGGCTCTGTGCTATTTCCTTTCCTTTGATTTTGTAATCTAATAAACATTTTGCTTAGTTGCATCTATTAACTACTCAATGCATTTGTTATTTGTTTAATTGCTAAATCGTACTGTTCTTAGATAAGAGAAGCATCACAAATGTTTCCTCCAAAGCATGAACAGGTCTCCATATTCTTATCTGCATTTCTCTGCTGGGTAACTTCTCTCATCAGTAATATGGTTGAATGCCAATTAAAAGTTCTTGATTGATTTGTGGTCCTTGGCCAGGTCTGTTCTTACAGGGCTATCAATGCTGCAAAAGTTCGACGTCAAATTTCTTTTCTCCTGATCCATCAGGTCATTGGCTGATATCAATTCTTGATACCTATGCTGACTGTTTTACATGTTGGTTGTTGACCTAGCTGGATGATATCTGATGGTGATGTGAAAATAAGATGTCTGGGCACTTAACCAGTACCTGCTGCAAAAGGTAAAGTTTATGCACTCCCTCCTTTTCATTATTAGAAGCCAAAAATATCATTTTTCATAAAAATATTCTTTGATATTGCTGTGTGCTTTTAGTGGTTCAAGTCAACCTCAAGTATGATCTTTCTTCTTGATATAGCGCAAGATCCATTAGCATATCAAGTGCACCAGGAAAAACTAGAGGCTAAGAGGAATATATTGTTTTTATGAGATATTCTTTGATATTCCCAGCAGTGTTTCAAGTTGGCCTCAGGTTTGATATTTCTGCTTTATATCTATCACCATTTTGTAGTTTAATATGTCATATTATTATAGCATATTAAGTATGTGTACTTTTTTTTTTTTGCAATAATTAATTTTATACCGTCTGTTCAATTAACCTGGGATTGTTGCTGATTCTAGAAGGTTAGGATCTTGTTTTCTGTGAGTTACCTATGCAAAGGCAGTCAAGTTGAATTCCAATAATGTATTTGCAATGCGGGGCTTGTTGTTTGAGTTATAGCTGATGTAAAGTGAATAATGGCACGCGGATGAGATCAATTTGCCCCTTCCCTTAAAATTAGATATTGTGATTCAATATAAAAAGAAGGGATAATTACCGGTGGCCCCTCGTAATTAGTCTTAATTACGATTAACTCTTCGTAATTTCCGTAATTACCTTCACTTCCCTCAAATTCGTCCATATTTACTCATGGCCCCTGATTGTTATTTAATCAAAATTTTGTCAAAAAATTTCGATTTTACCCCTGATTATTTTTACACATACACCCCTAAAAACTTATTTTTTATATCTAACCCCCCGGATTTCGGAATTTTGTAAATAACACCCCGAAAAAATTTAGATTTACAAAAATGTCCTCCAAATTTGAATTTTTGCAAATAAACTCCCGGAAATTATTTCGATTTACAGAGAAGTCCCCGAAATTCGGATTTTTGCAAATAACACCCGGTCGCGCGGGCGGGAGCGGAGGAGGAGGCCGGCTGGCAGGCAGCGAGAGCGGAGGCGGCGGCCGGCGGCGGGAGTCGAGCCGGAGGCCGGCGCGCCGAAACGCGGGAGCGGACGGCCACAGCCGAGGCTGTTCTACACCCGCGTGCCGGGGACAGAGGCCGAGGCCGGCGCGCCCGCATGCCGGGGATATAAATATTAAATTTATAAATATTAAATTTGTAATTATAAATATAAAAAACACTAATGTCTTTTTTGTAAAATTTTATTTAAAATATGATTAAAAATATAGACTTATTTATAAAAAAAAAATATTGAAGGGGTCTATTTGTAAATGTACAACATGAAACTTGTAATTTTAAATTTTAAACTTTGAAACCTTCGATGACTTATTTGTAAAATTTATTTATAAAATAAATAAAATTTGAACGTATTTATAAAAAAAAATATTAAAGGTGGTCTATTTTTAAATGTAAAAATGTAAAAATTAGTTTTAAAAAAATTTTACAGTTATTTTTAAAAAAAAATTTGAGGGTCTATTTTTTAATTTATAAATATTAAATTGGTAATTATAAATATAAAAACACTAATGTCTTTTTTGTAAAATTTTATTTAAAATATAATTAAAAATATAGACTTATTTATAAAAAAAATATTGAAGGGGTCTATTTGTAAATGTACAACATGAAACTTGTATTTTTAAATTTTAAGTTTTGAAACCTTTTGATGATTTATTTGTAAAATTTATTTATAAAATAAATAAATTTTGGACGTATTTATAAAAAAAATATTAAAGGTGGTCTATTCTTAAATGTAAAAAATAGTAAAAATTAGTTTTAAAAAAATTTTACAGTTATTTTTAAAAAAAAATTTTGAGGGTCTATTCTTTAATTTATAAATATTAAATTTGTAATTATAAATATAAAAAACACTAATGTCTTTTTTGTAAAATTTTATTTAAAATATGATTAAAAATATAGACTTATTTATAAAAAAAATATTGAAGGGTCTATTTGTAAATGTACAATATGAAACTTGTAATTTTAAATTTTAAGCTTTGAAACCTTCGATGACTTATTTGTAAAATTTATTTATAAAATAAATAAAATTTGGACGTATTTATAAAGAAAAATATTAAAGGTGGTCTATTTTTAAATGTAAAAATAGTAAACTTTTAATTTGAAATTTGAAAATTTAAAACTTTCACTGTATTTCGCAAGGCAACGAGCGGACAGCGACGGCAGCAGCTGCGCAGGGACTGACAGCGGCAGCGGCAGAGCACAGCGGCGGCGGCGACGCAGATGCGTTTAGGGCTACAGGAAGAAGATGGTTATATAAGAAAGTTCTGGACTTTTTTATAATTTGGAATAATTTCGGAGAGTTATTTGCAAAAATCAAAATTTCGGGGACTTTTCTATAAATTTGAATAATTTCGGTGTGTTATTTGCAAAAATCCGCGCCCGCGCCCGGGGAAGCAGGCGGAGGCCAGTGCGCCGGCGAGCCGGCGGCGGGAGCGGAGGCGAACGCCGAGGCCGTTCCGCCCCCACGTGCCGAGGACGGAGGCCAAGGCTGGCCCGCCGTCTCGCGGGCACGGACGGCCAAGGCCAAGGCCGTCCGTCCCCGGCACACGGGCGCGCCGGCCTCTGCCTCCGTCCCCGAAACGCGGGGGCGGAACGGCCTCGGCCTCGGCCTCCGCGTGCGGGCGCGCCGGCCTTGGCCTCCATCCCCGGCACGCGGGGGCGGAACGGCCTCGGCCGTGGCCGTCCTCGCCCGCGCCTGCGTGCGGGCGCGCCGGCTTCGGCCCCCGTCCCCGGCAAGCGGGGGCGGAACGGCCTCGGCCGTGGCCGTCCGCGCCCGCGTTTCGGCACACCGGCGCCCCGGCCTCCGCCTCCGCTCCCGCCAGCCCGGCCGCCACCTCCGCTCCCGCCCACGCGACGGAGTGTTATTTGCAAAAATCCGAATTTCGAGGACTTTTCTATATATCGGAATAATTTCCAGGGGTTTATTTGCAAAAATTCGAATTTGGAGGACGTTTTTGTAAATCTGAGTTCTTTCGGGGTGTTATTTGTAAAATTCCGAAATCCGGGGGATTAACTATAAAAAAATAAGTTTTTAGGGGTGTGTGTAAAAATAACGGGGTAAAATCGGAACTTTTTGGTAAAATTTTGATTAAATAACAATCAGGAGGCTATGGGTAAATATGGGCGAATTTGGGGGGGTGGGGGTAATTACGGAAATTACGGGGGATTAACCATAATTAAGGCTAATTACGGGGGGTCACCCGTAATTATCCCAAATAAGAATTCACTCTCAGGCAGCAATAAGCCAGTAACAATGACGCAATATAATTGAAAATGCATCACCAATAGATTTACACAAGCACAAAGCACATGTAAGAAGATATCAAGAGATTCAAGACAATGAAAGTAGCATCAATAGCAATACCCACCACAAAACTGAAGTCAATTCAAAATTCAGGCAATCACCATCCATTGTGCCTCATTTTCATGCTTGAGTTCAAAATGTTGTCTTTGCTT
Source organism: Trichopus zeylanicus subsp. travancoricus (assembly GCA_005019695.1). Classification (NCBI taxonomy): domain Eukaryota; kingdom Viridiplantae; phylum Streptophyta; class Magnoliopsida; order Dioscoreales; family Dioscoreaceae; genus Trichopus; species Trichopus zeylanicus. Next base: position 303,337 of record RXID01014982.1, read on the forward strand.
AAATATCAGAATGTTTGCCCATAATGTCAAAATGCTGGTTTGGATGAAGAGGACATGATTCACATAGACTTGTTTTTGCTCAACCATTTTTTGTGCTTATTTGGTTCAATATTTCCTCAATATACCCATCAAAGTTGCAGATTTTTTATTTGCTCAAAAAAAAGGGTGCCGACTGTCCAATAACATTAGACCAGCTATGTGCTTCTAACAAGAGCATTTTATTTCAATGAGACAAATAAGTCAAGAAATTCAACTTAGGCAAAAAAAAATCCAATACAAAAAATAAAGATCTCATGGTGAACATTCCACCAAGACTCAATCAGAAAATTAAGCATTTTTATGATGAAAGATAACACAGAAAAGGACCATATTACACTCAACTAATAGCCTCATGAAATATGATTTTGAAAATCACTCGCATTGGCCCCTCAACATACTCCCTAAAATAATGCCAACTTATGTTCAAAGTGTACAACAAACAAGAGAATTTTCATGCCATTGCGAGAAGATAAAACTTACAGCTCACAGCACTCAAGAGGCAAAAATTAGCCGTTCAAGTTCTTCATCATCAACCCAAAAACCACTAGACAATCAAGAAACAGTCTAGAACCCATAGGAAACTCCAGACACACAACATTCTCGTTCTTAAGTCCATTGATACCACCGACCAAAGCATCTTTAATATAGGGCTATCCTTCAAAGAAAAGTGTTCTAAAACAGTGACAGCAAAAAAGCAAAACAAATCCTTAATTCGAAATTTCAGCCGCCCATAACCCAGTCCTACAGATTAATCAACCAAGAATTACCAAACAAACAAGAAAAATCCAAAGGAAATAAATTAGGGCAAAAAACTAAAACAAACAGCATCAATCGAAATTTAAAAAAATAAAATTCTAAATCAACAGAGCGATCAGACCTTGTTCCTTCTTGATCTACTCCCGCTGGCGATTGCGGTGGCGGGCCCAGTCAGCGATGCTGCCGCAACCCTCCCCGTCGTCCCTGCTTTCCGGCGGCCCCGCGACGATCTCGATCCGCAGCACCCTGTCGGAGAAGCTACTAGAGTTGAACGCGAACTCGAAGTTCTGCTCCCCGCCAGTGTGGTTAAAGTCCAGCTCCATGGTCGCCGCCGCCCGGTGATCGAACAGGTCCCCGCCGGCCAGTTCCTTCATGCCGCACTTCTCCGGAACCCTAACCCTAACCGCGCCCTCAGAGAAGAAACGAAAGAGGATTTTCTCTGAAAAATAAATGAAGAAAATAATACTGAATGCCTTGAAGCCGACAATGATTTATCAGAAATTGAAATTAATAGCGAGTTATGACCGGCTGTTGCCGGTCAAGTTAAGAAATTAGGCAGCGATGAGGTTACCAGCTCCTTCTATCTTGGTAAGAGTTGACCGGATGCTGCCGACATTTGTTAGGTGGATTGTCTTGGAATGACCGGTTAGACCGGTTTTCTGATGACCCAAAATCCGATTGGCCCCGTCTGGTTGCCTGGGAGGTAGGATTTAGAGTTTCACACAGGGTTTTTCGACACAAACTAAAACGTTTCGCTTCGTCCATCAAGGAAATATTTCGATTGATTTGATTTCAGTTTTACATCCTGTCTCATGCTTTTGTCAGCTTCACACTCATGTTCACCTTCTCACCCGTCTCACACTTGGGCTTGCGTCCTTATGCCGATCTCATCGTGCACTCGCGCCTCACGCTCTCACTCGCATTCTTAGGCCGGCCTCATACCTATGCTTGCGTCCTCGCTAGTCTGGCCCCCACATCAGTCTCTGGTGTCCACATCTATGTGTTCGCCAACCTAGTATCTACACCCTTACACGGACCTCTGACATTCGTATTCTCGCACTCGCTCCAACGCCTTTACCAACATGGCTCCGACACCCTTGCTACCCTTGTGTTCGTACTCGCACCCCGCCAGCCTAGCCCCCACATCGGCGCACCCGTGCCCTTGTCGACCTCTAGAAGTGGTAATCGAGCAAACAGTGAAACGAAAGGACTATTCATGTGCACGAGACTGTTAACCTATATAAGTTTTTGGTGCATAGGCTACTTCACGTGCATGATTATTCAAAAAATTTTTTAAAAATTATAATATTTTTTATTTAAAGTTAAAAAATAATTAAAATTAAATTAAAATTTGATCATAATATAATAAATAAATAATTTTAATCAAAACCGAAATAGAAATGGTTTTTATTGAAACGCATCGATTTCTTTGAATGTCGAAGCCGTTTTCGAAATCGAAACTCAAAACCTTAGTTAATATATAAAAACTAAGCATTCAAATATTAGTATTAGAATTAAAAATGATTATATTTAATATCCTATAATCTTTATTATTTACATACAAGTCATTTTGAATATTTATTTCTAATAAATTTATACCGAGTTTCAGGATTTAATATTACTGACCAACTAAAATTGGTATGCACTCAAAATCCTTAAACACAAATATAAATTAATTTAAAAATTATATAAACTAAATTAGAATAGCATAGGGATTTATAGCCAAATAATTTTTTTAGTGAATTAAATATAATTATTATATCTAAATTTAAATGTTGGTCTATCTACTAAGTAATTAATTATAAAAATTAATTAAAATTATATTTATTATTATGATAAAATTATTAATTTTTTTTAAAAAAAATATCATATTTTTAATTTGAAGTCAAAGTACAGTCAAAATATAATCAAACTCTGGTCAATACGTAATTAATAATTTTTTTTTTACTGAAACCGAAATGAGAATGGTTTCAGCTGAAACGACCAAAATGACCGAAACATATCAATTTCGTTGGGTGCCGAAATCAAAATCGAAACTTAAAATCTTGGTTGTAGGTCTACATGTAAGTTATATTTCACATAAAATAATAATAATAATAATAATCATCATCATAATAATTTTATAAAATTATTTTTAAAAAATTATAATTTCATAATTATTTATAATTATTAAAAAATGTCAAATATTTACATAAAAAATTACTATGAAATTATAAATTTTTGGATTATCCAAATGGGTCTTATAAACACATTTAACATAATGGGCCAACCAAGTTTCGTATTTTCAAAGAATATTTCACAACATAACCTCTCTAAAAGTTATATATTTATGCAAAAATATTTAAGATTAAATTTTGAAAAAATCAAATTTAACCAAGAGACATTTTCGACAGATAAATTTATAAAAATATACAATTATTTGAAATAGAATATTTATCAATAACTCCAAACTTTTCAAATATTTATTGGCTAGAAAAAAATATAGATTTTTTATATCTACAATTATGAAAGATTTTTTGCTCAATTACAATTAGAATCCAATATTTTTTTTGTTTACTTACGTTGAAAACCCAATATTGATATCCATTAATAATTAAAAAAATATATATTATAAATAATATAAATTGTCTATTTTAATCTCTACCAACATAATTAGGTTTCGTCATTCAACATTCAATATTTTTATTAGAGATTTTATATGACAAATATTGAAAAGTTTTGGATTATTGACATATATGCTATAATACTTCAAGAAATTGGTAAAAATGTTTTTTTTCGACAAAAAAAAAGCAATAACGGAAATAATATATAATTACTTTTTTAAAAAATCAAATTAATTAATTTTAAGTTTAATTAAAATTAAATTATCATTTTAAAATAAAAATTATTTTATTTTTCAATTCCAAAACAAACGAATCCAACTTCGTCGCTGTACAGAATCCCATGCTTTCCATGAGGCAGCCTTTTTTATTTTTTTTTCTCTTGCAATTTACGCGTCCGCGTAGCTAGTCTTAAAAAATAAGCTCGGACCCAGTAAAAAAATATGAAGACCAAACCAGATCGAATTTAATAGGTTTGACTCGTGTCCTGGATTCGCAGCCTACCGTACAATCACAATAATAATAATAATATTTTTTAAAAAAAAAATATAAAAAATTTAATCAATTCAATTTTTTGATATTTAAATACTAATATGATGAGTGAATGATATATTATTTATTAAATTTTGAATTAATAAATATAAAGATCTAATGTTAATTTATTTTTTAAAATAACATAAAAATAATATATTAATATTTAGATGATAAATGGATTAGAACAGAATAATTTTGATCTTAATTTCGAATCAAACGCACCATAGTTTAAAATTTATCACTAATTTCTAAAAATTTTTAAAATTTAAAATCAATTTTGGAATAATTGATTTTTTTTGAAATAAAAGTTGTATCGTTATTCTTAAATATTTATAAAGCATCCCTTAATTTTAAAATTAATTTTTACTGATAATATTATTATTATAACGGCTTATTTTAATTAATTAGCCGATGCAACGGTCTCAAATTCGGTATTTGTGGTCTATAAATCACACCATCGAACACAAAATAAAAAGCGAGCATGTTATATAAAATAAAGCCCCTTTTTTTATTTTCAGTTAAATTTATTTTTGTAATTACAATATATGATTTCTTATATATAAAATATCAATATAACCACGAAGTGGATACTCGTGGGATTATTTCTCGTATATATTGGTTTAGTGTTAAATCAAATTACTTTTTATGTTGCATTAGCATCGTGATTAGAACCCTACAATAGTTTCGATTATTTGAAATTTTGCCTAAACTAATGCAGCACTTTCCATTAGTCACTAGCAACAAACAAGAGTGATCATCGGTTAACATCTATTAATCCTTCAAAACCCTTAAATATCACAGCAAATCAATCATAATTGTAGTTGCCCAACCCTAATAATATTGCGGGGTGATGCAATCGGCCAACATCTCCAATCCATATAGTGGAACTCAAGCAGCCAGTAACATTGTTCTCTTTCTCTACAAAGCAGTCAAGAGAAACTGAAGAAAGCTAGTTTGAACAACTCAAGTGTTCAGTTCACCACTAGGCAATTGATGAGGACTAGTCATGTTTGGGCGTGATGCAGTCATGCTCCCACTTAACCAGCCTCACAATGGCCAACTAATTTCAAGTGCACGGCCATTAGGACTCCTCAATGAATGCCACACCAATCCAGTGTTCTATAGGTTTTCTCAGAAGCTCCCACTCGAACGGAATTATATAAGACTTTCATCCGGAAACACATCGATTCATTTAACATAAGTTTTTTTGTTTTCTGAATAGCTAAAGTGGATTCATGTATAGTGCATATATGTTGCGTTTCTGAGATTTTGTTGTGTTCTGAAGACGACGCAGCTGATTTCATTTGTTCTAAAAACTCAGATAGGATTCAAACCCTAATTTTCCCATGTCATCTGCGGCCATCTCTTTTTCTCTTTAGTTTGTAGCTAGTGTCCATTTGATTGATTTATCTCTGGTTGCTTCTATAGGTTGTTAAGTAGAGCTTTCAGGACATTAAATATATCCCTAAAATCACATTAAAGATTGCCACAGATACACATCAAGACATTCATTAGCTTCCAACTGCTCAAATTTATACTGATTCTAAGTTCAAAACCAGACGCTTCCTTGTGTTGTTTTCCCCGAAAAATACCATTCGAATGTCAGTTTCCAACAACAGCCATCTCTGTTTTCAGTTTTTCACGAATACTAAATCACCATTAATCTCGCGAGAAGTTTCAAAATATACATATATTTCTCTAAAAGCAGTTCATGAGGAATATATATATATATATATATATATATATATATATATAGACATTACAATATCAATAAAAACCCTAAAGCAGTGCAAGAAATATATGTTAAAACAAGAAAAAAGAAGAAGAGAGAGAGAGAGAGCAATTGGAGCTCCCCTCACTCCATACAAGAAGGCAAGAAAGAAAGCCACCTTCTTTGCTTCCTCACATGGAATGAGGGGAGACCCGATTAGCTCAAAGTACCTCAAGGAAACCAAGCCACTCCCCTCACTTCCCAGACTTCCTCCTCCAAAGAGGAAGTGACAGACGCAGAGGCAGGGAATGGTAGCCTTGTGAGATGAAGGGCTCCTTATATAAAGCAACAAAGGCAAGAGATTTTAATAAATGCAGTGTATCAGAAGGGATATAAAAATAAAGATATAGTATAGATTGCTGGCCACCGCGATTGTTAAAAATAAATTATAAAAAAAAGTTTAAAAAATGTATTTATTGAGGTTAATGGCAAAAAATTTGGCATAGGGGATTATGCATTTGTGGACCAAACTTTCAGAAAAGGAAGCACAATCAATGCGAAAAGAGCAGGGGATTCATGATGTTTGGACAGCTGTGGGTCGATTGCTTTTTTCCATTTTGAGCATTTTTTTTATTCAAAATTGTTTTTTTATAAAATTTTTACCTTTGTATGTGTTCTATCTTTATGAGATAATTGGCGGGATTATAGTAAATTGATTGTGGACTAATTCAGAGTTATGTGAAAGCTTGTTGTGGCTCTGGCTGGTCATTGTGGCTACTAGTATTGTAGGTCGGCTCCCTCGTGGCAGCGTGTAAAGCGCGAGGACCGTTTGATAACGAAGTAAGGTCAAGTTAAATATCAATATTAAGTGAATTATTTATATACATTAATATTTTTATCAAAATTAATTATATAATAATTTAAAATTCGAAAATTTAATTATTTTTTTATAATAATTTAATTTAATTAAGATAGAAAATAATTAATATTAATTTTACAAAAAAAAAATAATTCAGAAAATTGCTAATCCTAATTTTAATTCCGGATCAAAGGGAGCCAAAGGGTTTAAACCGGTTTTGGTTTCCATTTTGATGTTAATTCAAGCTCATAAACATGCCCATTCACGAAAGGCCATCACCGGGCGCGTCTTAAAGAGTGCGGGCCTCTATTGGCCCGAGCCCGGCGTCACTGGGCTCACCGCTTGGACCGAAGGGAGCTCCCTTCTCTTGCTTTCCATTTGGATCTGTTGCATAATTTTTCATTCTTGCGCGTTTGGAAATATAGTCTATCAATCAACGTGTATAACAGAAGCGCCTGCATTAGTCTGTCAATTAACGAGATAATTGTCACTAATTAAATGCTATTATTAAACAAATTACTTGTAAGTGTTTCTTTGATTCGGCAGTACATATATTTTTAAGCTGTCGGAGACAGAACAAGTGTAATTTGATTAACCAAAGCCTTTAAATCCGCCAGATGTTAATTAGCAATAAAATTTGTTAATTTATCGGTTGACACTTTCTTTTTTTCATCAAATTTTGACACGCTCGGAGGAACTTTTTTTTGTTGTGATATTATCTTGATAATATGTGACTTATAATTCAAACGTTGACGCTGAAAATTAGGGCTTCGTCTTTTGCTTTCGTGGGATTCTTTTTGGTTACGTGTTTCTCCCTTCGCGTGTTTAATTGCATGTTTTCAAGGAATCCTTCGTTGACTATTAATGGGACTTGTATAAGCATGTAGATTTTGACTTGGGTTTAGCGCAAATTACTGTGTTAAACTGATTTTGAGAGAGAACTCTAGTCCAGCGGCTCAAGAAAAAGCATGTCTACATGACAAATCATTGATATGCCTATCCTGCAGCACAGCCATTGATGAGCTCTAAAGCTCGTCTTCATGAACTAGGTGTAATAGAGAGTACTCGGTAACAGGAAAGCGAAGCCCGGAGGCAGAAGGATTCGATCCAAAAAACAGATAAAAGAAAAAAGAAAAAGGGATAACATCAATGGAGCGGATAACTCTTTATGAACAGAAGAGACAGCAGGACATGACGGGTAGCAGAAGACAGCTTCAGCTAGTGTTAGACTTTGGAAGCAAAGCTCTGATCTCGGTCTGAATCCTGAGGCTGTTTAAACTCTATAGGGTGGAGACTATGGGCAGCCCTAGGAAGTTGCAGGTAATAAAGTTCATGGAGTAATTACCAGAAGGAAATCAAAGCCAAGCCAGTCAGTGATAAATCGGAGCTGATTTTCCACTCTAATAAAGAACAAACAGGGGAGGGAAAATTACGTCGCAAAGTTACGGAATTTACTGAAGTATTCGATAATACAATGAATTAATAATTGCAAAATACTGAAACAACAGTATTATAGTAGGAATAGCTGCAATATGAGCCATTGAATTGAGTTTGACAAATGAGTTGGAAAAGACGCCATTTCATTTCAGCAATTCACTCACCATAAAACACACCAATTCACCTTCCAAACCAACACATTGAATGATGAATTCTATATGCACAGACAACTTCTACAATCCCTTCCCAAACGAAAAACAAACAAGAGACAATGGCTTTCAAGATCAGCAGGGCAGTTTGATTTGGAATCAGAATCAACATCTTTTTTTTTTTCAAAAATTATTATTATTATTTTAAATTAATATTACTTATTTTATATTATTATTAAATTAAATTATTATAAAAAATTAAATAATTTTTCAAATTTTAATTTATTATAGCATTATTTTTAATAAAAATATATTAATTTATAAAAATGATTCACTGCACATTTCAATAAACCAACCTCAAGCTTGATTTGAAGCAGAAACCAGTGAAGAGCTGGAGATTAAATATTTTGATCACTGGGAACTTCACTGACCACTTCCATGAGTTCTGCACCATGTCAAAAACTGGAGATTAAATCTTTTGTTCTGATGCCATTTGATGCGAGTCCCTTTCCTTCTAAGAGAAAGATCTGAATTTGTTCCTGAGATGAGAATGGCATGCATGGGCTTACCTGTGGTATGATTTATCGAGTGAGGTTATATATATTATTGACTGCAGGAATATAGAATTTTGGAAGATTGCTGCTGCACGACCACTGTGGACTCCAAGGAACTTGATTGTGCTTTTGATCGGATAGATGGAGCCCATGAAGTTAATGGTCTTATAAAGGAGACCAGTTCTTCTGAACGTCTAAGAACCGATGGGCTTTCTCTATTGGATATCTATAATGGACTTAAATTTGTATTCCTTTGTGGTTTATTTGCTTTCCAAGGAGCTTCACAGGCATTTGCAGAAACAGAACTTGCTGGGCAATCCATTGGTTATGTAGGGGATCTTGATGATATTAGCACAGGTTTTGCTTCAGTTAGGAGAACTTCCTCAACTTGCTCTAAACCATTTCCTTTGATGTTTATATTTCACTAGGCTTACAATTTATAGGGCTCTTCGGATGCATTCAAATATCCGTGAATTTATCTATATCATATTATATGAAAAAGATAGAATATAAATAAATTTCCTAAGTATTGTTTATTTTTCCAAGAACGAGAAAAAAGGTGCTGTAACAGTAAGGCTTGCTCTACACTATTTATGCTTTTTCAACTTTTTGGATGTGCTGAAAACAACTTTTGTCTCTATTGTTTATTTGATTTTAGCAGTGACTCGTGTGATTGTTTGTCTGGCTTCTCCACATAATTTATGCTAGTAAATTTTCTTCTCCTGCAGGCTTTTTTGCTGATATTTTTCTCTGAACTAGGTGATAAAACATTCTTTATTGCTGTGAGTACGTTTCAGAAAGAATATGGGTGCCATATGTCTACATTTCGAGATTTATAAATGTCTGATATCAGAAAGTACTCGAACAGGTTTTGTAATATCCGTACTATATTTTATGTATAACTTGTCTTCATATGTTTTGATCTAAGCAGCTACTAGGTTTTTTATATAGCTACATACGAGTGTCCTTCCTGACGCAGAGTTTTGTTTAGCATGGCCTTTTCCTTTACTACAGTCGTGTTCTGTTTTTCAGCCTTCACGACAGATGGAATGTTTGTTTGGTCTCAGTTAGTACTGACAAGCTATGCGCTTCTGATATTATATGGCAAAAGCCTTGTGTTACGTCTTTGAACCACAAGATAAATACATTGTCGCTGTGTAGTAATTCAGGCAGACTGTAATAACTGATATTTAACTTCGGCCATGAATGGTAAATCTTACATACAAGTTACCAGGCTTTTGTTTTGTATTTACAGGACCTTTTAGCTGCTCGGAATTCTGCAGCTGTCGTTTTCATTGGTACCTTTGGTGCACTCGGGTAAGTTCATATAAATTGCATTTTTAACTTAAAGGCACAATTCTGCTTCTTCAGAAGCCCTTATATCCTTGAAGCCCATATTGCCCAGCTGTTTACACCTATGGCAAATGCTCTGTGCACCATTCATTCATGAGCTAGATTTAAGATAGGACTCCAGTTATTTATTTTTCTACCTTCTGCATACCTTGCAAATGTTACTACAATGACCTTCAGGTAGTATCATATATGGAATCAGCACAATTAACACTTAATCAAAGTAAGCTGCAAATAATAATGAAAAAAAAAACTTGTTACTCTTTACTGGCTGTTAAGCCATCTATCCTCTTCAGTTGGTTTAATGCAGAATTGTCCAGTAATTTTAAATGATGCTATGGTACACTGTTGAAACAAATTATTTTTCAGGAAATTATGATGCCAACTTTCTCTATCACCTAAGCTGATTTTCTTCTCATTCTTTGTTGCAATGCTTAAAGACTGTTACTTGAAATTTACTGTCAAAACAGGGCAATGACAATTGTATCAGTTATAATTGGTCGCACTTTTCATTATGTTGATGGCATCCTACCATTCAGGTACTTTTGCGGAGAAGTGCTTTCTGAAGTTAGTAATTTGTTTGTATCACAGTTTATCTTGGTGCTTAGCATAAGTCCATCCGTAGAATTTCTATGGCATTCTTCATCAAGGTTACCCTACTGTGATGCAGACCTGATGAGACAAATTTGCCCCTTGATGATATTGCAGCAGTTGGCCTCTTGGTAAATTTTATTTTCAGTAGAAAACTACTAATCTACTGTCATTGTTTTGATTGTAGCGCATATACTGGAAAAAAAATTTTATGCATCTCTAGACGTTCCAATTAGTATCAATCGCCAGATTTGTAATCTCTGCTGCAGGTTTACTTTGGCATTTCTACATTACTTGAAGCTTCTTCAGGTGATGACTTGAAACTGAAGGAAGAACAAAAGGAGGTGAAATATTTTTGTTGCATTTCATTAATATCCTGGTATACTTTTTAGCGTCATGGCATAGATGCTTCAAGTTACAACATCAAGATAATGACCAATTTCTGCTCATTGGGTTTTGAGGCTCATCTCAATGAACCTTACTTTTTATCTTTAATAAACAAAATTTATTGATGCACCACACATCATTTTGGTGACTACAATCAAAACCACTCTATTGTTTCAGTAGCAAGCCCAAAATTTTCTGAATCAACCATCTGGTGCACTTTTTTTTGTTGTACCTATTGTGAATTTGAATTCCAGTAGACTCGTGTACGAGAAGCCCAGTAACCCAACCATTCTCTTTGTCTTGATTTTGTATTAGGCAGAGCTTGAAATTTCAGAAATAAGAGGAAATGGTGCAGGAGTATTGGCTGCTGCTAGTACAGTGATCAGCGCTTTTGTATTGGTTTTCGTTGCTGGATGGGGTGACAAATTTTTTTTCTCCACGATAGGCATGTTTACACATATTGCTTAATTATCTCCTGGAGCAAGTACTAAAATTCTGAATTCTAAGAAAAACTGCATCGCCATACAGCCCTTGCTGCAGCTTCCTCACTTCTTGGAGTTGTTGGTGGCGCGGTAGCAGGCCATGCTGTTGCAACCTTGGTAACGCATGCAATTATTTATATTGGAAAATTCGACCAGCTTTGGTCTTGCTACCTTTGTTGATACTGGGGGAGTTGCAATCCTTTTCTTTGATCTTTTTGAGATATTCGGATAAAATTACATGTCCTTGCTTGCATATAATCGTGTTTAATGTTTTGCCTATTTTAGGCATTCTTCAGTTCTAACAGTTTGTGCTTTTTGTCAAAATAATAGTAAATAACCATCTTTTGACATTCTTTATATCACAAAACCGGTATTATGAGGCACCACTTAAATCTTTAAACCACCATCTCTATTCTTTTCCTCAACTTCTTGAGGCATGCTGATATCCTTTTCTTATTGCAGCTTGCTGTTGTAGGGGGTTCCTTACTAGGAACATTTTTATCTGAGAAGGTACATTTTGATGTTCACTTTAGAATCACTGTCCACAAAGATTTGCATGTTAATGTGTGAATAGGATCTCAGAACTAATTTTAAAGACTAACGATAAGATGAATCTATCACATCTTTCATTTTCTGCAGATCAGCAGTTTGATTGCTATGTTTGCTAGTGAATGTATTTTTGAATGAGTTTGATAGGACTTATGTTAATCTATATTGAAGATTACTGAGAAAAATGAATTATTTTATTGACATCATTGAAGACCTGCTATGAGAGAACCGTGTTTAGTAGTGAATATTCTTCTTACTGCATGGAGTCACTGTTGGACCTATCTTCAACTTCAGCAAGGGCAACCAATTTAAACATTCAGCTAAAAGCCTAAGCCCTAACCATACCAGCGTACCTGATAGGTTTGGGAAAGATGATTATCATATTTTGACTAAGTATGAAGAATCATTATTATTGCTTAATGTACTTAAGTACATAGTTTAAAGGGAATAACGGAAATTGTGGGTACATGCTTGTGTAAAGGCATAAGCCTGTTGTCAATGTGCTTATACCATAAGTCTAAATTGTTGTGCTTCTCAAATTAGGCTTTTTCCATTTTTGGCGAATAATTAGCTATGCTATGACATGGGATTGTATATGCTACCTCTCATTCACAGAGGCATTTCCTCCTGTTAATATGAAGCATTTCTTGGAGTTCTCAACATTGTTGGGTATTTTTCAACTTTCAATTAAATTTCTCATGCTCTCACTGAGATTATCAAACTTGAAGTGTGCTGGATCTGGTGTTCTTTTAATTTCTATCTATCTTTTCCGCAGGTTATTGCATATGTTGGAGGGGTTTTCTTTATTGTTTTTGCCGTGGCAACACTGGTTGAAATCGTTAGTTAGCTCAACTTTCACAGGAGGTGCAGAGGAAGCGGAAGGGAGCTTGGATGGAATTTTCAGCCGTCGTCTTATTTGATTGATTTCTTCGCACAAGACATGGCCAGAATGTGCTGATGCTTTCCATGGTTAGTTATACCACCAGCATAACAAACGCCACTGTTCGATTTCACAAAACTATTATGAATTGCATGATCAGCTGGCGTTTCCACAAAAGTTACGAGTCATTGCTGTTCATAAAACTAGGACTACTGTTTCTTGTGCAGATGTGTTGAGCAGCAGTTAGAATATTGAGTGAAGCATCGTTCTGAGTCGTCGCCAAGCTGAGTTCATGAGAGCCACAGACTAGAGAACCTAGGCTGAGAATTGGATTCCGATTCCCCGTTTAAAACATCGTAGCATCTTTAACTTCATGCAGACACTGTTCTACCTGGGGCTTGTTAGCAAATGTCGCCGCTCAAAATCAGACTGTAGAACCCCAAAACCATTGATTTTAAGCATTTGAGACAACAAATTTCATTTGGATTTTTTACATATACCTCTCTGAAATATTTACTGATTGCATATATCTCTCTAGAGAGAAAACGGAGAGAAATATGTAATTTTAAAAAAATACATGAAGGTATATATAATTAAGGAAAGGTTTCAGGGAAGATATATGTAAAAACCTCATTTCATTTTATGGGAAAATTATATATACCCCTACAAGTTTACATATTTACAGAGAACCCTATAATTTTCCTGTTAAATCTATAGGGTATATGCCAATAGGAAACTCACAGGAGATCACAAGTAAATGTGTAAACTTGTTAGGGGGAATTATGTAAATTTTTCGGTTGTGAGTTGGCTGCGGTGTAACGCTGAAGCAAGAAGCAGGGAAGAAAAGAAAGCTGCATCATTTTGACCACATCGACGGCCTAGAAAATGAGTAGCACGCAGACCATCCGATTTCTCTCTCTCTCTCTCTTTTTTTTTTTTTTTGTTTTTTCTTTTTAACTCGACAAATTCGTATTTGATTGCTATTAATCACCGACCAGCGCTTTACCGAAAAGGACGGAGATAAGCAAAAACAAATACATCCAAACCCCAAAAGCAACAAACTTTAGGTCGCCTACCGACGTGGCGCATCGTTGACCGACATACTTCTGTGCTCGTAGCGGATCAAATCTAACCTGGTCCGCGCCTTCTGCCTCGTCTGGCTAATCCGAAATCTCGACTAGATCGAGTCCGACTCAAAAAAGAAAAACTTCAAACTCGAAATGGAGATTTCTTTTTTGGGTTTTAAATTAAAAAAACCCTTATTTTATTATGATTTTTCAAGAAATTAATTATTTTTTTATTATTAAGTAAAAAATTATTCATATTATATTATAAATTTATACAAAATTAACTCTATTTAATGTTTTTAAAAAATATTTTTTATTTTATCAGTTAAATTAATATAGAAAATTAAATTATTTTTATTTGATCTTTATTCGTACAATTATTTATAATTATCAGATAATTGATTTGATAAAATTATATTTTAAATTTTTAATTCTATAAAATCGGATATTAATTTTTTTTTTAAAATTTAAAATAAGATAAATTAATTTTTGTATTAATTTACTTTTTATCTAAATAAAAATTAAATGTGAATAATTGATTTTTTTTATATTAATTTTGATTGGAAAAATTAAATTAAATTAAATTAAATTATTGTTAAATATTTTAATTAGGTAATTTTTTATAAGCTTATAATATAATATGAGTGATTTTTTTATAAATAATGATAATATAATTAATTTATAATAAATTTATAATAAAATAAGTAGTTTCTGATTAATTTTTTTTTAAAAAAAATTTCTAGTTGGAGTTGCTCTTTTAAGACATAATAGCATGAATTTTGCGATCGGCGCTCTCCTGGGAATATGCTGATCATTTTCTCCCTTTGTTTGGATTATTAACGCAACGCATGATTAACATATAATTATGTTGCCATAGTACCACATCCATAATAATGACAATAAAATAATTTAATAATTATATAAATTTAATGATAATGATGATAATAACACAAATCAATGGGCAGTATTGTTATCTGACCCAATTTTTATAAATTATATTTAAAATATCATAATTTAATAAGTTTATTTATTTTATTTATTTTAAATTAAAATGTTACTTTTTAAAAAAGAAAAATCTACAAAAGGCTTTTTGCTTTTGCAGGGAGTTATGCATTTAAACCGATAAACTCCCTTTGACCTGATCAAAGAAAGGTTTCTCCAAATTTTTTTTTATTATAAAAAAAATTTTCATAAGTCGAGCTGTGGTAAGCCACGTGTCATACCATAATCGCTCCAATCGTATCGAGGGTCATGTTTGGCATGCAAGCCAAAATAGTGCATTAGATACAAATCGATATATGAGCGATACGAAGTATGACCTAAATTGTGATGTCAATCACAATTTATAATATATCGGGCCAGATCGGTTCGTTCGCCAACAGCTCGTTTTGACGCCTATTATTATTACATCCCACGAATATATGTGCTTTCGAGATATATTTTTTAAATTTTAAAAAAAATTAACTTTGTGTTGGAATAGTTACTAATTAATATTAATATAAATATTTTATTTTAAAAATAAGATTTATTTGTTTTTTAATCTCAAACTAAATTGTCTCTTGGTCTAAGCTCGTTCTATTAGATTTGTTTATTTATTTATTTCTTTTTCCAATAAGACGGAGAGAAATATAATGCCAACGAAGGTCTACTATTGGTGACACGCAGTCGTCGCTCATTATCTACTGTCGTAATAAATCTCAATTATTATTTTAATAATTTTCTTTAGGCTGCACATCAATGGTTGAGATTTATCGGAAAGAAAAAAAAAAATCGAAAGTAAGTGGACCACCTCTAATGAGATTTTTATTAGGAAAAAAGAGAAGGGTTTGACAAAGCAGCAATGAGAAAGGTAGGACACGTCATGGCAGGCCTTTCGTGGGATCTTTGGCTCTTGTCGCTGCTCAAAGGGCACCGACCCCGTGTTTTCTATGCAATTGGGTCACTAAATATACAGATGCTATTTTCAGTACATAAATCATGTTAGAACTAGTGCACGTGCGACGCTAATAAATATCCCCATATCTCAATGGCAACTTCCTAACTGAGTTTATTTTATCTTAGTTTTTTAATGACTTCATCTAATTACAATCTTAATTTTTTTTTTTCACTGTGCGGCCATTTTTTATCGCCTGATAAAAAACATAAAAATTAGAGCAAATGATCGTTATTACAATAACGCGACAACTTTATCGAAAATAGTGTACTCGGACAGACAAAAGAGTATCCTTCTCTTAGCTTAAACTTGATTTGGATATATTAAATTTGACTCCGATTTAAGTATTTCGGTTTAAAATAATTCGACGCTTAATTCAATTAGGTAATTAGGTGATCCGCTATGACACATTAGTTAATTTTTTGGGTCGATTTGAAATGATTTTAGCGGAAGGTTGGTAGTCTGCTAAGATCACGATCTACCAAGAGATCAGAGAGTTCGACGCTCGTTCTCCTTTGGATACTTCACTGTCATCACTGTACCGATCCGCTGACGATAGCCTGTCTTCACCTTTCAATGTGACTTGCGCTCTCCGACTGAAACCAAGCTTCCTCTTTTGATTACTTTCGTCACATAAATTAAATTCTCGATAAAAAAAAATAAATCTCGTCGTTATTACCATAATCGATTTCAAGTGTTTTAGCAACTGAAACCAAGACATATATTTATTTTGTCAATTTTTGTTATTTGCATCCTTAATTTTTGTCATCAACCGCCGCATTCATCCCAATTATTCGCAAAAACATCCAAAACATTCTTTTGTCATTTTACTTGCATTCATAATATTTGCCAATTTTAGTTCATTATATCAATTAAAACTGTCCAAACAAAATTTATTATTAATATTATTCATTTTAAAATAATAATACCAAAATATTCTGTCAAAAAGGAACAGTACCTCAATAAAAGTGCAACCCAATTTTCTTTTGCCTTTTCCCATTAACCGAAAAAAAAAGGTTTCGAGGATGAAGACGTTTGGTGGGCCCCGCCGCAACCCAACGTCCGCCCGTCGCGGTCGGCGTCGCCGAGGAGGACAAACCCGACGCGCCCGCCACTCCGCGTCAACACCGCGGCGGCGATTAATCGCGCGATCTTAATTCTAATAGAAAATGTATTAATTAATTAAGTCGCGTGGGGTCCCGCCGGCCGTGGGCCCCGGCGGAGGGGCACCATGAGCGGTGGCGCCGCGCTGCCGACGTGGCCCCGACGCCACCGATGACGCAACACTGCGTGCTTACCGCTTCGCCAAGTCGCCAGGAAAGCCGTATTAGCTGGGGAATCGAGCGGGAAACGGGCTTTGGACAGCCGCGTTTGCCATTGCAGTGCTGGCCATGCGGGCAGCACGCCAGCACAGGACCGCTTGGCCTAGCTTGCGCCACCGTTTAACGTGCTCGAAGACGACGATCTTTCTTTGGGGGGGGGTTTTTTTGCGAAAATGACCCACAATAAACCAAATATTTTAATTTTAAAAAGATCCAATTTGGACAAAATTAAATGCCAGTCATTAGCTTAACAAAACAAATTAGGATCAATTACAAATAATATCAGATTATACATTTCTTTTTAAACTAAAAAATTATGGATAACTTTTTAATTTTATCAAATTATATATTTTTCTTTCAAATTTAATAAATTTCATATAACTCATTAAATTTTTATCAAATTTAATTTTTCTAATATTAAAGATTATGTTTTTTTGAATTATTGGATATATTACAAAATGTCCTCAGATGTAATTTAATACATGAACTAAAAATATTCAAAGAATATAATGTTTGCTGTTTGAAATATGTAAGTTATATGTAATTTTTTTAGTTATGATATTTTTCTCTATATTTTTGTAAAATTTATAATTTTTATCTACCTCTAAAAAATGAATTTTTTTCAAATATCACTTTAATTTTTTATATATTTCTGAAAAATTCTATTTCTTCCTCAAGTACCCCTTTAAAAGAGCATTTGAGAAAGAAACTTCACTTTTAAGGGATATAAAAATATTATAATTTTTATAGGAGTAGTAAAACATCATAATTTTATAATGATATACATGAAAAATTTTCTTTGACAAAACTTTAAAAAAGTATATATATATTTTAAAATTTTGAGGAGAAATATGTAATTTGAGCAAATTTAACAAATTGGTACTCTAGTTGTTTAGTCAATAAATACACAATGTTGTTTTCTTAATTCTACAAAAGTTAGTTAACTTACTCTTTGGGGGCGGGCACTTAATAATGTATTATAATTAGCCTTGTTTTTTAAAAATATTCTGAAATTCGGGTGTTAATTGCAAATAAAAGAAGTATTTAACAATTTTGTCAAATTGTTGGGTGAATGATGCAAAAATCCCATCTTTTTTAATCGGAAAGGCCCTCTTCCACCCCAGCCCGTTTGCTCCTCTCTTCTCGGTTACGCTCTCCGATTTCGCTTCCTTGCTTTAAAAATCTCACCCGTGCTTCGGCTCCGGGCCCGAACCCCAAAACCCTAGCTCCGCCGCCGCTTCAAGCCCAGATTGCCCGCCATCCTGGTCTGTCTCGCGTCGGGCTCGCTTCTCGATTCCCTGTTCCATTCTCGCCAATCTATGGTTTTGCTCTTTTTCCCGAGATTTTTTGCTTGAGTTTTGGCTTTTCTGTGAGCAAAACTGGTTTTTGAGCAATTTTTTCTTCACTGAATGCTTCTTTCCGTTTAAATAAGTTCTGAGCGGACAAATTCTGTGTTTGTCCCTGTCGTTCCTTTATTGGATCTATTTTTGGTAAATTAACTCGTTTTTTTTCACTCAAAGAAGCATTTCATGTGTTCAATTTCTTCGAAGGACTGAGAAATCTGTTTTTAAAATTGTTTGGGTGCTTATTTTCTTGTCCATCCTGACAATTTAGGAATACAAATTTACCATTTCCACTGCGTTCTTGCTTCACCTGAGTATTGTTTAGTTTCTTTTTGCTCTTTTTTTGAGGTATTTTTCGTTTATGATGTTTCTTGAAATTGTGACTTTGGTTTTTCTGATGATTTTTCTTTCTTTCTTGTGTGCATTTTTTTCCTCATTAACGGCGTTTTTCCTGTTCTTGTAATTTTCTTCGCTCTGACGATTTCTTCCGTTATTATTCGTCACCTAGACTGGATTTTTAGTGGATGTAGATGTATATTTTTCATGAGAAAAGAGGAAGCTATTTATAGTGGGATGAACCTGTTGGGTTTCTTAGTTACATGCATGGGCGCATTAAATTTTTTAAATATAACATTTTCTGCTGTCGGCTCATTCACTCAATGGAAACTAATTTACTTTATATATATCTATTGTCTCACGCAGGGTAAGAAACTTTCTTGCTGGTGTTATCATTCTATGCTACACTGGTTTTGTCAGAGATCTTCGAGGCATGTGTCACTTTCTCAATCCAGTATTTCTCTGCGTGGATTCTGCTTTATGTGTGACAGTTGCAGTCCTTTATTCTTCTTGCGAGATCCGCTCAGTCTGATGATTGTTTCATTCTAGTGTTGTTTTCTGTTGTTAATCATATATGACTTCGATTTTATGTGTGGATTTTTTTGAGATGTTTTATTTTTGTTTGTTGAGTTGGGTGTAGATATTATGTGCTTTTTATTCCTTTGTCAGATTTTTTTCTAAGCCTCTGATAGAGATAAATTTTTTATTACGTGTATATTAATTTTGTCATTTTATAGGGTAATTAAAAATAATGGTCCGTAGACTCTCTACAACTTCAATTATAATTTCTTCTGGCTTCAATGACACTGCAATTGGGTTGAAATGCTTTAGAGCATGTTAGAGTAGTATCCGTGTCCTAATTTGTTATTGAATTTCATCATCTCTTTATTTTCTTTTCTAAAATTGTGGTTATTCTTGTTCAACCCCTTTTCCTCAAAAGAAAATTTCTTGTTTCAAATCGCCCAATGGGAAGATACTAAACAGGATGATCTGAGAGTAGGTTGGGTAGATGTGGTGGGTGTACATTTTAGGGTGAGCTATTGAATTGTTTTGGTTGTCGTATAAAGGCAGTGAAGGGGTGTCTTTGAGTGCAAAGCAGAAAGGAAAACAAAAGTAGACAAAAGAATTCAATCAATGTGATCTTGGCCCCTTTTTGCACTATAATTTCTAGCCAATCTTTTAATTAGCTGTCTCTGAAACCTCTGAGTAGTAGAGTGAGTATCAAGCTGATGTCTGAATCATCCGTGCTCCGTTGTTTTCCGTTGATTTCGCATGTCATTTACTTTTTCTGCTATATATTATCGTGGCTGTGTAATATATTGTGCTTGAATTTTCGTAAGAGAGAAAATAACCTCGTTGTTTATTAGAAACATATCCTGAAAATTGTTGAATGCAGAACTGTAGATGTAAACAGATAATTAAATTCTCCATGTTAAACATGAAATGTCTGGCTGTCTATCTGATGTTACTGTTATATATGTTTTGGGTTTGAAGTGCTTTGTTTCTCTCACCTTTTACTTTCGAGAGAATTTTTACATGATGCCTGCTGAAACACCTTTATTTGTTGTTGCTTAAAAAATTGATCCAGACCCTATGTTCCATATTGTTTTGTTTGACAATCTAGAAGACCATAGGGTTCTGTCAAAATTGTTTTTGTCGAGAGGTTTCAGATTGCTGTATGCAACCTATACAGGAAATTACTCAAGATCTTAATTATTTGTGTTTAATGGCTGACTGGTTATTTCATTCAGTTAATCATGCATTGGAGAGTGATGTACTTACAAAAAAATATTGTATAAAGTCAGGTTCTTTTAGAATATGTATGTTGAGAAATTCGATTTCCTTTTCTGTATAATTCTATTTGTGGATTCTTTTTTTTTGCTAGTTAGTTCAATTTAATGACTTTTTTTATGTTACCTATCTTTTTGGTCCTGTAGGAGGAACTATCACCTGTAATGCTCTTATTTGATGGCACCAACATCCACTAGCCATTGGATTTTCAGCCTTCTTTTTGCCAACTAGGTTGCTTAAGTAGTATTCTTCTAACTTCAGACATGGATCGGTGTGATACATCAGGATTCGTTAGTGGAGGTTGTGAGTGCTTTCTCAATGTCTTCTAACCAAATTTAGTCATTGTAGCCATTAGACCCGGAAGTCAGGCCAACTGGTTCTTTTTCATCAGAATTTGATTGAGATAAGAGGTCTTGATATAGTATTAATGGTCAGTGACCTGGGCTTGACTGCTAACATCTCCTCTTTGAGTGCGTATGAAAACTGGAATGATGTTGTGGCAGGAACTCAGAATCCAACAGACACAATCTTAAGGCTTAATTATCCAGGCACTTCCAGTACATATGCATCAACTTCCGAAGGCTTTAAAAGGAAGCGAGCAGATGACAATAGCATGAAGTGTTCTAAAAATAATTTGCTTGATCTTGGTTTGGGGCCTTCACCTAGCTCCTCTAATAACAGTAAGGGGTGCTCAATAACTGCTTCTACCATGTCTTCTGTGAGGGAATCTGATGAGGGGTCATCCATGTATCTAGATTTGAACTTGAATATTCATCCTGTCAATGAGGATGCAGAAAACACAGCAACTTTTGCAGATGCTGCACCCATAATAACAGCACCTGTATTTTACCTCCAGTTAAATCCATCAACAGGGCCTTCCACTTCTGCTATCACTAGCCTCAGTCCAGTTTCATGCCAACAGCAGAACAGCTTTGATATATCAGCAGAGGTTTCTCCCTCGCAAACCACTGATGAAGGTTCAACATCATCTCTATTGGGAACTGGGAGTTGTGTGGTTCCATCTTCATATGTGCCGGAGAGAATTCAAAATTTTGCCCTAGACCTGAATTTTCCAGCAAAGGCTGATCCACCTCCAGCCACTCCAGATCTCAACTCTACAATAGCATCAACAATGAAAAGCTCAGTTGCCTCTACTTCCGGGTTAACGAATGGACTGCAACGCAGCACTAGCATAAAAAGTTGCCAGTTTCCAGGATGTGGGAAAGGATCCAGGGGTGCTTCTGGCTTATGTATCGCCCATGGTGGTGGAAGGCGGTGCCAGAAAGTTGGGTGCCACAAGGGAGCAGAGGGCAAGACCATCTACTGCAAAGCCCATGGAGGTGGCTGGCGGTGCCAATTCCTAGGCTGCACCAAGAGCGCTGAAGGCCGAACAGACTACTGCATTGCGCATGGCGGTGGGCGGCGCTGCAGCCATGAAGGTTGTACCAAAGCTGCAAGGGGGAAATCTGGCTTGTGCATTAGGCATGGAGGTGGCAAGAGGTGCCAAATGGAGAACTGCACCAAGAGTGCTGAAGGCCACTCTGGCCTTTGCATCTCACATGGAGGTGGCCGGCGTTGCCAATATCCAAAGTGCACCAAAGGGGCTCAGGGCAGCACCGAGTTCTGTAAAGCCCATGGAGGCGGTAAGAGGTGCACAGTTCCAGGCTGCACCAAGGGGGCTGAAGGAAGCACTCCCTTCTGCAAAGGCCACGGTGGAGGGAAGCGATGTTCTTTCAAGGGTGGTGGTGTGTGCCCAAAAAGTGTGCATGGTGGAACCCAGTTCTGTGTTGCCCATGGTGGTGGGAAGAGGTGTACTGTGCCTGAGTGCACTAAGAGTGCAAGGGGACGGACAAATTTCTGTGTGCGGCATGGCGGGGGTAAGAGATGCAAGGCCGAGGGTTGTGGGAAGAGTGCACAAGGGAGCACTAATTTCTGCAAGGCACATGGAGGAGGCAGGCGCTGCTCATGGGGCCAGGCAGGGTCAGGCTTGGGTGCTGGTGGCCTCCCTTGTGACAGGTTCGGCAGGGGAAAGAATGGCTTGTGTGCTTCACACAGTGCTATGTTGCAAGATCATTGTGTTCATGGGAGAGGGATAATTTTCCCTCCTATCATCCATTACCCGACGACTGTTAATTCCGATACAATGGAAGATACTGTTGCTGGCAGGAACACATTCTCTAAAGCAGAGATTTCTGGAGATAGTTTCTCGGTGTGCAGTATTAAGCCGAAGATGTTTATGCCCTCTGAAATGCCTCTTCAGTCTATTTCGTCTCCTACTCCAGAGGAAAGGGTGCATGGAGGAAGTCTGATGGTAATCCTTGTTGGCAGCCCCTTGACAGAGCTGGGCACGCAATCCTCTATGGCAGATGGTCAAACATAGAAGCATCCAACCTTTCATTTTCTTGCGTGCTGTGCACATTTGCTTCTGGCATCCTCTAGTTTATTTTGGTTATAAGCTGCTGTTTGATAGTGAGAAAATTAGTCTTTCTTGTTCATATATTTCATTGGCATAGATAATTTAGCACCCAGTTGTAGAGACAAATAAGGGGGTGAATGATTTAGATTTAGTTAAAAAAAGAATTTTGTACAAAATCTGATATATGAATGTGCTTGTTTTTGTATTGGTTGTTGTTGCTGTGTTGAGTTCCTAGTATGTACCCTGTATGCATTTTATACAATTTTTGAGGTGAATAAATTACTGTGGGTTGTATTTAGTTCTGTTGTGATGGGTGTTGTTTCTGGATTGCAAATGTCTAGTAGGTTTTTCTACTATTTTGCTTATCTTGCTTGAGATGGGAGGCCATTCTACCATCCTTTTCTTGCAGCCTGATGCTGTCCAAGGATTGTGAAACCATACTAAGCTGTTTCTTATACTGCATTCTCATGCCAACTGAAGACCAACACGGTAGGATAATTAGAATGAGATGCCAATTGTTTTTTGGTGAATATGCAACTTTATTAAGCTAGAACGCTGGAAAGCTTCTTAGACTTGTATGGTTTAGGAGACACAAGATGGTGGTGATGGCAATGGAAGGTTGGGTACCTGATTTCCGTCTTTTTTTCTCGGATTAAATTGGACCTGAACAATCGATCCGTCTGCATGCGTCAATTGCATTTTTTTTTTTTTTTATATTTTTGGCAAGAGTATCATTTGCGACCTTGTCAAGAAGAAAAGCTGGAATACCAACACTATCGTATCTGATTCAAACCCTGGTGCCCAAAAACAACCCTGGTCTTGAGTTCTGGAAGAGACGGAGCAGTGCATTGAAATTAAGAGACATGACAAATGATTTGGCTTTGGAATGAAGAACAATAGCACCCGGTACTTATTATGATCCAATTTAATCCATAATCTAATTATCAAGGCTGAAATTTTATTAGTTTATAACAATATTAGTTAGACAGTCTATAGTAGATAAAAATTAAAACAAAATTGCCAAGAAACAGAGAAAGATAAACAGGCGCTGTGCCACCTAGATCTTTATCTATACCTTTCTCAACTGGATATTATGAGTAGACTGGGACCTCCAGATTGGCTGCCTACCACTCTGAACCAGAGCAATCTGTTCTCCTGCCTTCACCATGCCTTGCTTCTGAATCAAATTCACATATTTTTAGTGTTTTCTAAAACAATAAATCAAAGCAAAGAAAAAGATTAGTAAGCCAAACTAACATGCAAATGAGATAGGGCCTCAGCAAAAGTCTCTTCAGCATCATCAGAGAATTTCATGTATATGGGGCCAACAACTTGGCGAAGGGCCATTTTTTGTCTCTCTCCCCCTACATAATTATTTTCCATGAGTAATCAAAAGATGCAGTAATTGTGAAAAAAATATCAAATTCCATGAAAGCTAATCAGTAAATACCCTAATTTATTTTTTCTTTTTGATGGAAATATTGTATCATTCCAACAAAAAGTAGAATGATAGAATACATTAAGTTTAATAGGAAGTGGGTACTCAATCATCTGTGAAGGCAAATATTGTGCTGGAGGGCCGATAGTGGCTCAGCAGAAAGACCACGATTGATGTTCCAAGAGTGTTTGACATCATTGTTGCATGGTAAGCCAACATTTTGCTCATGTGGTTCTACAGAACATGCAAACAGCAACGAGGGAGCTTAAGAACTAAATCTACAGACCATAAGATCACCACAATCATGGTAATATGTTTTTCTTTTAATTTTACCCGGCCCATGTTAGCTGGTTTTTCTCCTCTAACTATAGTTGCCTCAGTCCTCAAAGCTACTGTATGCATGATCTTCACAGCTTTTAGCGGATATCTGTATGAGATATGTGTCAGTTATGCAAAAAGAAAGACAAAAAAAAGGAAAAAACTCCTTTTGGCTACAAGAAATGGTAATTTCTGGGAACAAGAAATGCCAGTCTGGACAATCCTAAAACTTTGTACGTAACGGGGTAAAAATCAGTATCAACAAGAACTACTGTCAAAATTATATTTTCTATTTGAGTTTATGACTGAAAAGGATCCAAAAACAAAAGCAACCCTCTTTTATACACAGGATTCGTATTGTGACATAAAAGTGAAGGAAAAGCAAAATGGAGGCCCTAGTCAGACTCAAAATGACAAAGTAGAAGCTAGTGATAGTGCTTTAAAGGTAAATTTCTGTGTTTCTCCAGAAAGTTCAGAAAATATATAAAAGCCTTGATTTGATCAATGAGATGTTAGACACCTAAAACTGGAACATCCTATAGGTAAATAGCACGAGTTTCATTCTTAAGGGTCACTGCCAATGTAGATTGGCTGAGATTAGTTAACATACATGGTCGAAGAAATATAAAGCCAATTTATGCTACTCATTTGTCCAAAATAGAGAGGGAAACCATTAGCAATGAATGGAACAAATCTACTTACTTTCCATTAGCTGTTTCACCAGAAAGCATGACTGCGTCAGACCCCTTGCGAACTGCAATGGCAATGTCTGAAACCTCTGCTCGTGTTGGTGTAGGGTGAACAATCATGCTTCTAGAATGGTGATTGCTACAATGACAGCTTTTCCCATACTTCAGCACAATCTGATGATCTCCTCCTGCATGTGAACAGTCAAGTATCATAAAGAGTAACCAGGTACTAACAAGCAATGGAACGGTTACATTGCATCATAGGCTGAGATCCACAAGACTAGCATTTGGGTTATGTGAATAAAGGATAGCCAAACGAAAAATAAGACTGATATCAGGTGCCAACCCCATGGGATCAATGAATTCAACACAGACAATAGATACTACACCACGCAAGGATCATTAAGTATTGATGTCCAAGTGGGCTTGCGGAGGGGATGGTCCAAGTATGGGCCAAGCCAGGACTGAGCCCAGATACTACTCCTCAGATCCAGGCCAGGGCAATGTGTGGGGGCAGCCCTGTTTATGCTTCATGAAAGCCAAGATTACTCCCTTGACCCTCCCTAATAGCATTTTGAGCCAGTCTTCCAGCCCCCAGGCCCTCACCAGCCAGCTCATGGACCCCAGCTTTTCTCATGTGAGCAATCTACAGCTGTATGCCCAAGCAACAAGTTCATGTGCCTGAGGAACCTAAAACTGGTTGCGCACTAATCATTTTCCAAGTTGTGGCACAGTTCACTAGAACATATATCTCAAAAGATATCCAACTGATCTGTCAAATACAATTACTGGAATATTAGTAATAGCATTGCTCCCTAAATGTAAACAAACCATTTCAGTCTACTGTTTTATTCAGCAAAAAAAGTAGTCATATTAAATGGCAAAACAAATTACTATTGAGTTAAGCCTATAAGATGTAGAAGATGCAAGAAAATATGCACTTGCAACAGCGGAACCTCCTGGATGGGGAGCTGAGCTCCAAGGTCACCCCTGGCTACCATAGCCTACAAATGACAGCAATCGAGAGGGAATCACTAGCTAGACAATTCACTTACCATTTTCAACTTTTGAAGAAATTGTAAAGAAAAAGTGGAAGAAACCAACAGATGTCATCCTATTACCTGCTACCTAGTAATTGAACTGCAAATTTCCAAGCAACATGTATGAAAAGTGCCAAACTGTCTAGGACAAGTTCAAAACTGAATGCACAATTTAAGTTAACTTGTAGTCTAGCAAATACAGAAAATGTCAGCCTAAATTTCAATCACAGGTCATATACGCAAAAACCTCATTCTGGTAGAAATACAGCATCATCATCAGCTGAGCCATATTTATTTCATGCTTACCCCATCAAATGCAGTAATTATCAGATGCAAATTTCGAATTGAGTCTGCACTTTCAATTTTCACAATCACATGTATGCCAGCACCAGAGTCTGCAAGAGAACACAAGAAGCAAACATAATTGGCACGAAAAGGAAGAAGGACAATAGGATGTGAAAAATATATTACCTCGAAGATAATCCTTCAATTCATGGACAACTTGTGCATCTTTGACAAAGGAATCTGCATAATAATATACTCCATTCTTGATCCCAAATTTAATATCATCCCAATCTTTATCTGAATTGGATGAAAAGAAATAATGTTGGCACTTGGCATGAACTCTATAGCGGGATTTTATCAGCTTAAATAACACCTTATTTAGATAGAGAACACTGAAATTGTATAGGTGATTAATTAAATGGAAGAAGCAGTTCATTCAAGTATCTAACCAGTAATGGACAGAAGGGTTGCACTTTTCCCTTGAACATTTGGGTGCCGCCTTGACTTCAGTTCTCCTCCATCAACAACTTCACAAGTGACAGAATCTTCAGTCTTAGACTTCACCATCAGAGACATCATTCCTCCTGGAGAAGCAAACAAAGTTATGTCAATAACCATTTAATCAGTAAGATGACATCTATTGAGTTGCAAAAGTAACTAGAGATCTCTTTAGTTCTCAAGGTATGCAATAGGATTAATCATTTCTACTGATTCCCTAGCATAATATTTAGTTATAAAGTCTGCACATGGACTTCTTTCTATTACACATATGAATCTATTAGAGCTAAAAAAAATACAATTGAAAGAATGATTCCATTATTAAATAAGGATTTTGGCGTACAATCAACTAGAAGCATATCAGCAACATCAACATCGTTAACAAAGTCATCGTAATTGACACTAACACACTTCTCTGTGCTAACCCCTCTCTTTATTGTGAAAGTGAACTCCTGACCAGTTGTTAAGGAAATTGGTTGTGACACATCACCACTCCTTACCTCCGGGCCCTGATGTGAAAAATGGAACAAGTCCATGAATTAAATAATGACAATCAGATGCAACTTTTTACAGAAGCTCTAGAACAACAAACGAAAACAATGAGTTGCCTT
Organism: Trichopus zeylanicus subsp. travancoricus; assembly: GCA_005019695.1. NCBI lineage: Eukaryota > Viridiplantae > Streptophyta > Magnoliopsida > Dioscoreales > Dioscoreaceae > Trichopus > Trichopus zeylanicus. The sequence goes on from RXID01014982.1 coordinate 331,302, forward strand.
TTCTTTTATCCAATCAAAGTTGTATGATCAAATTGACCATAAAAAAACAAGTTCTACGGGGGATTATTCATCGGAAAGGGCATCAATTCTTGCAGGCTGCAAGTAAAACAGAAATGTTTTGGGAAATTAACCGTCCTTTGACAGCACCAAAATCAGTATCTCTTAAGAAAATTATTCATTCAATGAAAGTCATGGAACCAAACTTGGAAAATTAGTTTAAGAGTAAATCTTTAGGCACTTTTTAGTTTAAAATCAGAATCAAAATCAAAATCAAAATTAGTAAATCATATTTGAAAACTAATATTTTTTTATTAAAATTAATACTACAATAATTTAAAATTCAAAAAATTATTTAATTTTTTATAATAATTTAATTTAATAACGATATAAAATAAATAATATTATTTTTATAAGAAAAAAAAATAATTTAAAAAAATACTGATCCTGATATAATACCAAACCAAATTGGGCATTACTTCATTTATTGCCACATGTCAGTCAGCATCCTGTTTTTCCACCACAAAATATAATACAAAAGTAGCATGGCTACACCTCCTAGAATGGCTACACCTCCTTTTAAGTAGTCTAAAAGCAGTAACGCTCAAAAAAGAGAAATTTCGGAAGGAAGAATACTTGCCTTCGTATCAAGCATAATGGCAATCGCATTGTCTCGTGATTGAGCATTGTACTCCTTCACCTAATCAATAACCTTCTGATGGGATGCATGGTCCCCGTGAGACATGTTCAACCTAGCAACATTGATACCAGCCTCTGCAAGCTCCCATATCATCTCTCTTGTGTTGGTAGACGGACCGATTGTGCATGCTATCTTCGTCTTGCGCCTGACGTTGGGTGTGGACCACAGTCCAGTCGGCAATTCATTTAGTTGCTGAATCCCCTTTAGATGCCTGAAATTTTCTTCTTCCTGAGAACAAATGATCAGACCTCACACAATGATTGACATTAACAAAATGGCACAAGACATTGCAGCTGAAAAAAGAAAAAGATTCAGCATAGATATTCACGACTGATACATCAATATTTACAGGAATAATCAGAACACGGGTCCTATAGCACTAAACCAATTCAGATCGTGTTTTCCTTTTTCAAGTAAGTGAAACATAAAACAACTTAAAAGTTAAAAACGTTCTTCTCTGCATTTGTCTCAAGAATCGCCAAGAAGCAAGCTTTACAAAGAACCAACAAACCAAAACAAAATGAAACAAAAGAAAAAAGAAGAAAGGAACTGCCATTAAGCTGTCTTCCGGTGAAATCTGGAGGACTTCAGTCTCAGCCCGCGACAACCGATCCGCAACGGCGGCCACCTGCGACCGCCGTCGTCCGCTGCCAGCGCTCCGCTCCATCGCTTTATAGAACTTCATTGGAGTACTCTGCTGCCTGAGCTTATCGCGGGAGCTCCTCGGCGCCCCAGATCCGGCGCCGAGGCCGGAGAGCTGAATGGATCGCGCCGTCGCCATCACCCTCGCCATTGGAGACAATGCCCGAGCTCGCGGAGAAGAAGAGATAGAGAGAGAAAGCTACGGTTCGAGGAGTTCTCTTCTCAGGGAGATCGCAGAGGAGCTGAAGCCGCCATTCATGGAAGACAAGCGAGCTTCGTTTCCCATCGACGACCAGCTGCTGCCTTTCTTTTTGTCTTCATCAAACTAACCTTTATAATTATAAGCAACGCTTTTCCAGATTATTACGACAATGCATCTTCATTTTCTTGAGCAAAAAGGCTCGAAATTCATCCAAAAATGAAAAATGATGCGTTGAATTATTTTTTTGTAAGCCAAAAAGTTTATTTGTCGCTGGGTGCTTACAACGAAGGCCGACAGCAAAATTAAAAGAAAATGTATTTTTTTATGCACAATACTAAGATTATTTATATTATTAATTTTTTATTTCTATAAGAAAAAAATTATTGAGACTTTTGAAACTTAGAAAGATTATTAAACAGACTTAAAATCCGAAAATTATTGAAACTTTAACCGCAACGGAATAATTTCAAAAATTTAAGATTTTTAAAGCAGTTGGATGCTCTAAATCGCGCCACGACTGCCGAAACGGCCAAAAGGAAATGACCCAAACCAAATGGTTTCCGCAAATCCGAAACCGAAACCTAAACCCATGTGTGAACCAACTTTCCTCAATTTAACCCTGTCGCACGCTACTGCATGTGCCTCAGAACCCCGGAGCGCAGGAAAACTAGCTGGGAGGGAGCGGTGGGAGTGATCTCGCTCCTCAAATCAGCCCCAATGTTTTTTCATACCCTTCGTCTCTTTCCTCGCCGATCGATCTCCTTCTCGAATCCCTAATTCCACAATCTCGGAAACCTAATCCGGTGAAGAGCTCGGTAAACTCTAGCCGCCGCCGCCCGGTCCCGAGCAAATGGACTCCAAGGGGCTCACCATCAAATGCACGGGCTTCGGATGCGCCGAGGAGGACGAGAATGGGTTCGTCAAAGGATATAGCACGAGCGAGTTCTGTTTAGGTATTCCGCGAATCTCGAGTTCTGTTTAGGTATTCCGATAATTTGAAGGATTTCGGAGGTACCTGCGGCGAGACGATCCACAGAGAAGGGACGTGTTCAAACAGTTCTGCAGATGGAGAATCGTGTATCGTAATCTTGTTCCTATCTTAGAGCACTATCAGAGCGACAGAAATCTGGTGATTAATGCAGGTGAGGACCGATTCTTTTCCTTTCTTTGCAGCTGGGATGGAATTTGATCTTATTTTGCTTGTTGAATTGCAGTGAAGTTGTTAATATTTCTCACAATGCCTATCGATCTCAGTTCTGATGATATTGCATGACAGATTGAGTATCTGTGGGATTTAAAGGCTGCAATGACACGTAACGTTGCCATCACCGTAATGGTCTCCTTGCTTGAATATCCTTTGGATATTTTGGAACTGTAAGAACCATTTAATTGTCTGGGAGTTTGGTAGTTGATTAAATAGTTACTTGATTGATGACCCTAGTACTTAATTTGTTCCAAGTTCTAAGATTGATGCGATTTAGCTGTTATTCTTGGACTAGCTGTCTTCAATTTTAAACTTTTGACACTTGATGCTTGACAGAGTCTCATTCACAGAGGATGACTGGAAGTTATTTCAGCTAGTGCTCATCCTATTCCGCAATTTGTTAGCTATCCAAGAAATTTCATTGGAGCAGAAGGCATCAGAATCCGACACTCATTTTTTATCCCTGAGAGACAGTTTTCTGGAGCTCATGTTTCAAGGGTGTTATGGATATTATCTTAGTTCTGACTCAACATATTAATGACCCTGATGGCTATCTTGATCAAGATAATTTGCTTTCGTTGGAAATCTTCCACTATATTTTTGTGGGACAGGATCCAGAGCTCATTGCTAAATCCCACAGAAAGAACTCAAAGGTTTGTTCCTATTTCTAGCTCACATTATTATCCAATTTTATTTACTTTTTTCCATATTATCCTAACATTTTTTTTTTCAAAGTGCTCCAAATAGATGTATTTTCTCTTGTAAAAAAGAATCTGATTTCAAGTTATAAATAATAGAAAACACTGCCATTTTTCACACTTCTCAGCAGTGTGCTATGTATGTCAGAATGAGACTAAACATGCCTCTTGCTAAATGATTGAGGATCAGTTGTTATACTAAATAGCAGTCTTTTTGCACGATAAGAAGTAATATATTGAAACATCATTACTGTACACATCTTATAGATTCTCTCAAGTCAATGATGGAGGAAGAAAGAAATAGACAATTTAATAGGCTGAGGAATGCAGATTGTCACTCACAATTTAGTGGAACATTTACTCGATTGCCATGGTATGAACTATGGACTTGATGCCTTGAGGAGCTAGTATTTTATTTTTAACTTCACTGTATAATTCTCTCTTTGCAATTCTTTTTGTTGGAACTAGGATGGCTCTAAAACATCGTACAAGGGCAATCGTGCTTGTGCTTCTGGATGTGGTCTGCTTAAAGTCCACCAGGTTCAACGAGGCACTTTGAAGAAAATTGCATGGGACTATGAGAGTTTATCTTTGCCAAAAGAGAATATTTTGGAATTGTTATACAACTTCCTAAATCAGTTCCTTCAGGAGGCTATAATAGTAAGTATATTCAAGCTAAATTTTTTTAATCAATATTTTGAACCTGCTTGAGGTTCTACTTTGCTTTGTGCTCTTCATTTCCTTATGATATAATGTGTTGCTTATCAGTTCTAATGCAGTCTGTATTTAGTGACATCATAAAGGAGCATGAGGCCATTCAGAAGATGGATATAATTATATTTTTTCAAGTTGCTCATTTTGCAATAGCGTTTCAGCATCAGAAAGCATTAAGCTCAAAGGTGATAATTTGGTTGCCGAAAAATATTATCATTTATTTTTGCCTGTTCCATCTAAACAGCTTTCCTGTCTGCTATATTATATGCTCTTACCAGCAATTTAACTTTTGAAGCTACATCTGAAGCGAAGCTACATCTGAAGCTACTCTTGATCATTCAATAACTTGCCATTTGATGACGGCTTCTGTGGACCAATTGCCGCAACAGTGAATGAGGCCATGTTCTTTCTAGTCATAGTCTAAATGGCATAAAGCTTTTGAGGGATTTAAGGAAACCAAGGACCTCAAATCTCTATCCACAGCAGGATCTCTAATGAAAAGTATGGTGAGTATGCTACTCTGCAGAAATATTTAGGATGCTGTATTATGAAGATAGAAATCCTCTGACTCTTCAAGGATTGGTAATCCTGTGCAGATTCATATGTTAGATTTGGTCCTCAAATTATTGCCGGAAGATTCCAAAGAGCCTCAAGTAGCTCACATACCTCTGTACAAAATATTCTATGACCAGACAGAGCAAGGGATAACACAGTTTATTTTTAACTTGTTCAATTCTTTTGACACTCATAGACAACCTAAAAGGTTTGTGTTGACGTTCTGGTCTCATTTGTTGTTAATATTTTAATAATCCCTGATAACTTTGTTTGACTGGACCGCTGCAAACTGTGACATTCCAGGCAACTTGACTATCTATTAGTTCGAAGGTGGAGTTACCGAAACCTTTCTTGTAGGAAGAAAAATTGCTATCAAACACTACAGTAATCTGTGTTATCAAAACAGGGCCTTAGATTATCTACGGTGTCATGTTTGGAAAGAAAATGACTATGTTCAAATTTGGAGGTTATCAAAAAATAAATTGTGTTAGTGAATTTTAGCCGGGACTCAGTTACTTCAAGAGCTGGATGAATATCTGAATCGTTGTATGGTGCATGTTAAAGCTACTTGCACCTTGGTCTTCTCAGCAAGGCATGCCTGCTTCTCCTTCCTAAATTTTTGTGCTTACCACCACTTCTTTACCAATAGTCTCCCATTCAAGCAGGTTTAGGAATTCACCATTGCTAGAAATCTGAATCTTGATCCATCAATCCAGAAGATTACTCAAATACAAACCTGTTGTTCGAAGAGGTTTATCTCTCCCAGCTGTTCTTAGTGGTTTGACAGCTTTGGCTGGTTTCATCATTGACTATTTCAAGCCTGTGGTTAAGCACATGTAAAAAAATAGAGTTTGAGACCAACCTTTGTCTTGCAATATCAACTGGTAGCATCGTTATGAGAATTGAAATGATCCTTTTTTTTTCTTTTTCCCTGTCAGTGATCTCGCAGATTTGCTTGAAATAACACATGTTGGCCTGCAGCTTATGGAGAAACTTCAAGCACAAGGCACATTTAGGGCATGCTCTTACTATATTTTGTACATGTTCAATTTATGGATCAAAAAACATTAATGGCAACACAGCATCTTGACATTGGAATTATTTGGCTGCATGTCATCACAGATGATTATCTACTTTGTCATGCTTATTGTCAAGAGTTTTAGTTACCTTACATGTTAGCTGATATCTGTGAAAACTCTCTCTTGATCTGTTACATCGAGTTTCATTTTTGACAGAACCATTTCTCTGTAGCTAATGTCGTATTCCATCAATTCAGGTTTCAAGAAAAGCAAGGCAAAGCAGAAAAAAAGAAGACTACAAAAGTTACCAATGAAGATGTAATCAAAAGAATGTCGATAATTTGACAAATGAGATTGGAAGGCCAATTCCAGAATCAACTGGAGACTCAGAAATAAGACAGCTCATTTCTACTGAAGAATTAGGTTGTAATCCAACTGTAGGATCTGACATGCCTCCCCTTGATCCGGGGCATTTTATAGATGATCCTTCTTCTCCTGCTCGCAAGCAAGTAGGTAGTAAACTCACTGATTTGGAGCATGAAACAGAGGATTCATCGGATGATGATCAAGCACCCACCATGTATGAAGTTGATTTAATTGTATCCAAATTGGTTGCCAGTTTTGCAAGCAATACTGTCATTCATAATTTATGCTGGTTGCCGAAATTCTATAAAAGCAACTCAGCTTGTGTAGATTACTATATAATATGCATACTGAAGAGGTTTTGTGATGACTTGGAGCTATCTCCAATATTTTATCAAGTAAAATGCTTACTTGCAGGATAATTTGTATTACACATACCTAGAAGGCAGGTTCTTATTAATGAATAACTGCCTGAACTTGCAGTCGTTGCTACTCATGACATTCTTATGAGATCTTAGCTGAACAAAAGTCATCCATGTCCAAGGAGTATGAAAATATTGTACAGTATCTAGTCAAGTTTGTGAGGAAGATGCTGAAGATTTTAAAAAACCAACCCTTGCTCTTTGTTGATGATGTGCAAAGAATGCCACTACATAAATGCTGAAGAATTAACAAGGTGAGAAGAATTTCATCAAATTTATGACCCATCACTTGATTCATAAATAATTTCAAACCTATAAAAAAAATTGCGTTTTTGATGTTCTTGATAAGGATGAACTCAAATTCCATATGTGATCACGTTACCATAGCAAAAATAATGAGTATAATGAATTATTCTTTTTGCAGATTTTTTGATAGACCTCTAGTGGTATAATTGCGATGTATTTATTTTTCAGTAATTTTTTTTTTCCTACCCACTGTTTTTCTAAAATATAATTTTCTGATAATTCATGTAATTTGTTAGGGCGATTTTGAGATTTGTGGAAATGTCACATATCAAGTTATCGTAAAATTGTAGTAGCTTGATTACAATTTTTTTTCACGCCTTTCGTTAATTGCAGAGTAAAAACAAAACAACTGAATCAGTTTAAAAGCTTAAGTCGATGAAATATAAATAAATGTTTCAATTTTGAATATGATGATGTCTTGGGCTCAACACAAGCACGGTGCTTGCGCAACTGACTGCTCCGACCCCGGCAACAAGCGCCAAAGAAAGCACAGCACTGGGCATCATTATTCATAGAATGGTTGGGTCGGGATTTAGGAACGAGGCAGACCCGAAACCCGAATATAAAATTTTCGGGACGTGTCAGGCCCATTGACAGCCCTAATACCATAGGGCCAGTCTGGCCCATTAGAACGAGTAGAGGAACCCTGTCAGTATAGGGCCTCTCCATTGAAAAATGGAAAAGCAACAAGACTAGCAGGCCATACATACGCTTCGCATAATTATTGAGAAATAATACACATTCGATCCCAATTCCGAATTCTCGTTTGAGCCGCACCGCATTTACAACAATTGCCATCGTTATATACGAAGACAACACAACACAAAAACACGATGGGGTTTGGATTCCTATAAATGCCAGAGGAAAACCACGCAGATCATGCAGTTCAAAACCAAAATCGCTATTCCAAGCTTCCCCGAGAGGTCGGCCTCAAAAACATGTTTTACAGATACCCCCTTGTGATTTTCTTAAATCACACCTTCACCATGCAGATTATCCCACATTCCCAGAGGATAAAGGGGTGCTACTTAAAGGATATTATCGAAGCTTTGTGATGACGGCGACGAGCAAAAGTGGATCAGATTTGATAAAATAAAGAAAAATGGAAAATAGTTGCTTTTTTATTTTTTAAAAAAATTGAGAATTTTGCCTATATAACCCTATAAACTATTCTAATTAATTACACCTTTTCCTTGAAAATATCGAGATTGTCCCTGTAGTCTTCAAAATTTTAAAAAATGTATGCAGATATCCCTGCCACTAAACCCGGTTGCACTTCATTTGGATCCGGAGTAGGAGTGTAAACAAGCTAAATTTTAGCAAACTTATCCTACTCTGACCTCGGCTCGTTTTCAAAAATTTCGGTACGAATTTTAGGTTCACCTCAATTTAATTCGTGAGTAAAAACAAGCTGGTTCAAGCTGGTTCAGACCAGCTCAAGCTCAAAATTTTTTAAAAAAATATTAAATTTTAATAATTATTTTCAACATATTAATATTGAAATATTTTTTTAAAAATTAATATTAATATGATAAATTAACATCTAAATATTTATCTAAGATTATATAATTTATAATATATAATAAATATAATTGAGCTGATCTTTGAACTAAAATCAAATAAATCAATCCAAATTTGGAGAAGCTCAATTTTGAGTTTAAAGTCAGCTTATTTTCTAAACAAGTGAGCCATTAGTTAATCCGAATTAACCTATTTAACTAAACGAATCATAAGTTGATCCAACCTTAATTAATCTGATTGACCCAAATCAACTTGAATTAACCCAAATTTATCCGATGGATCCGACATATTTAAATAACATTAATAATTTTAACATATTAAAAATAATTAAAATAATAATTTTTATTTAAAATTAATTATAATAAAAAATAGTTAATTTATAAGTAATACATTTAAAATTATTAAAAAATTATACAATAAACTATTAAAATAATTTTAATTGATTTAATTGATAAATAGGTTGATCCGATCAAATTCGACCCATTTATGATTCAACAAATAAACAGAAAAATCGAGTCATAAATGAGTTATACGAATTGATTCGATTATAGTCGAGTCATAATCGGGTTAACCCAATTATACTCGAATCCGATTATAACAAACTTGAACTTGTCTAGCTCAAATCGAGTTAACGGATCAAATTAGGTTTTCTCATATTTCAGATTGTATTTTTATTTAGACAAATTATAATAATGGATAGTATATAAGTTTTAAACTTTAAAGTAGAAATATACAAATTGACAAATTTACACAAAAACCCTTAAAATTTAACAAGAGCCATTACTTTGTCCTTGCATGTAATTGTTTAGGATAAGAGGTTTTAGTAACAAATTAGTTAGGTTATTACGAATTTATAAAAAATTATATCTTTATTAACAAAAATTAACTATGTTATAATGAAAATTTATAAAGAATCACCTTATGCTTAATATATTTTTATTTGATTTTAACGTATCAAATTAATGTGAAAAAAGTTATACCCTAGTCTTTTAAATTTGGGATTTTTACGTACAACTCCCACGATTTATTCTATTTATAAAAAAATTCTCCCGATTTCACTATTTACTTGCAACCTCATTCTTTTGAAATTTAATTATCATTTAATTAAAATTTTGACAAAAAATTTTCCTTTTATTATTTATAAATTTTTATTTAGACTCTCAAAAATTTTAACTTCTTATCCTCCACTTTTTCTCCCAAATGTTTAAAAATAAAACCTCTTTAAAATTTTAAATTATAAGTTCAATATTTGTAAATTTACAACTTGACTTATCGAATATTTTTATTTATAAATAATTCTAAACTTTACCATTTTTCAAATATAATTTTACAAAAAAGATCTTGAAGGTTTAAAGACTAAAATGTTTAATTATAATTTTAATATTTGCATACTTATAAATAGACCCATCGAATATTTTTATTTATAAATAAGCCCAAACTTTATTATTTTTTAAATAAAATTTTATAAAAAGGACCTTGAAGGTTTTAAAATTTTATAAAATTTTAAATTACAAGTTTAATATTTTTATATTTATAAATAGATCCCTCAAATATTTCTATTTATAAATAAGTTCAAAATTTATAATTTTTCAAATAAAAATGTACAAAAAAGGCCATAAAAGTTTTTAAATTTTAAATTTTAAATTACAAATTTAATATTTATATATTTACAAACAGATCTCTTAAATATTATTATTTATCAATAAGTCTAAATTTATTATTTTTCAAGTAAAATTTTATAAAAAAGACCTTGAAGGTTTTAAAATTTTATAAAATTTTAAATTACAAGTTTAATATTTGAACATTTACAAATAGACCTCTTGAATATTTTAATTTATAAAAAAGTTCAAATTTTATAATTTTTTAAATAAAATTTTACAAAAAAGATCTTGAAGGTTTTTAGACTTAAAATTTTAAATTACAAGTTTAATATTTATATATTTATAAATAGACCTCCCAAATATTTTTATTTATAAATAAGTCCAAATTTTATCATTTCAAGAGCTAATTTATAATTTTAAAAAATGATAAAGTTTAAAATTATTTATAAATAAAAATAGTTGAAGTGTCTATTTGTAAATTTACAAATATTAAACTTATAATTTAATATTTTATTGAGAGTTTATTTGTAAACATTTGGGAGAAAGTGTGGAGGATGAGAGTTAAAAATTTTGAGGGTTTAAATGAAAATTTACAAAGAGTAAAAGAGAATTTTTTAAAAAATTTTAATTAAACGATAAAAATTTCAAAAGAAGGGGGTTGTAGGTAATAGTGAAATCATTGGGGGTTTCTCGTAAATAGAGTAAATCTTGAGGATTATATGCAAAAATTCCTTGCAAATTTTTTATTTCAAGAGTTAATTTATAATTTTGAAAAAAGTAGGGACTTTTTTATAAATTATTTATAAGGACTTATTTGTAAAATTTTAAAATTTTTAAGATACCTTTTGTAAAATTTTATTTAAAAAACAACAAAGTGTGGACTTATTTATAAATAAAAATATTTGAGGAGTCTATTTGTAAATATATAAATATTAAACTTGTAATTTAAAATTTTAAAATTTAAAACCTTTACAATTTTTTTATCAAAATGTATTTTAAAAATAATAAAATATGAACTTATTTATACATACATATATTCAAGGGATCTATTTATAAATGTATAGATATTAAAATTATAATTTAAAATTTTATAAAAGTTTAAAACCTTCAAGAATCTTTTTATAAAATTTTATTTGAAAAATGATAAATTTTGATTTATTTATAAATAAAAATATTCAAGTAGTTTATTTGTAAATATACAAAGATTAAACTTTTAATTTAAAATTTTATAAGATTTTAAAACTTTCAAGGTCGTTGTTGTAGAAATTTTATTTAAAAAATAATAAAGTTTGAACTTATTTATAAATAAAAATATTTAAGGGGTCTATTTATAAATATATAAATATTAAATTTAGAATTTAGAATTTTAAGTTTTAAACCTTCATGGTCCTTTTTGTAAACTGTATTTAAAAAAATAAAATTTGGACTTATTTGTAAAGAATATTTGATGAGTCTATTTGTAAATATATAAATATTAAATTTGTAATTTAAAATTTTAAGTTTTAAAATCTTCAAAGACCTTTTTATGAAATTTTATTTGAAAAATGATAAAATTTATACTTGTAACTTAAAATATTCGAAGGATTTATTTGTAAATTTATAAATATTAAACTTGTAACTTAAAATCATATGAAGAGTTTATTTGTAAATTTTTGAGAGAAAGAGTGAAGAATTAGAAGCTGAAATTTTGAGGGTGTAAATGAAAAGTTATAAAAAGTAAAGAGAAATTTGTTACCAAAATTTTAATTAAATGAAAATAAGGGAATTATAAATAACAAATTTCAAAAGAGAGAAATTATAGATAAACTGTGAAATTGTAGAAGTTTCTTGTAAATAGAGTAAATATTGAGAGTTGTGCGTAAAAATTCCTTTAAAGCTTTATGACAAATTTATTCTCCTCAATTTTTTTTTAAGATACAAGAATTCCAAATAGTCAAATATAATTTTTTATCATTGGCCAACAAAATTTGAGAGAGAGTATTTTAAGTGTTCAGAATTCTCATATTGTAAAAAAAATGAAAAATAAAAATTGAGAAAAATAAATTTTTTTGCACATATGTCTAAAAACTTAAGACATAATCATCTTTTCACACTAATTTAAATATAAAAAATTGGATAAAAAATAATTATTTGTAAATTTTCACTATAATATAGATAATTTTTTTTAATAATAATAAAAAAAGTGATTTCTCACAAATTTATAAAATAATTTCTTTGTTAAAAAACTTAGATTAGTAATATTGATATAAAATCCGTTAGAGGTTTTTATATAAAAGGATAAAATTTACCTTATGAGTCTGGCATGTCACCATAATGGAAATTTATCCAAGAAATATCTGCATAAATTTTCTGAACTTTGATGGGTAGATGAGCAATTACTTCATTGTTAGGGGCAGTGTGTAATTAGGGGTCGTTTGTCTTCAGATTAAGCTCAAGATCATTCTGAATTGACCGGTCTACCATTCAAATATTAAAAAATTTGACTAAACTAATATTATCTAATTTAATTAAATTATAAATGACAAAATGACTAAAATGCCCTCGGTGCATTTCGGACTGACCACATGAGCTCGTCATCCGAGCTGCCTGCACGAGCTCGCCGCTCGAGCTACTGCGTAAGCTCGCCTGGTGAGTTGCCCACGCGAGCTCACTGGACGAGCTCTCCGGCGAGCTCCCTGCACGAATTCGCCGATCGAGTTGTCCGCGCGAGCTAGCCTAGTGCGCAGTATCTCGTCGGAGACAACAGAATCGATAATGAAGACGTAGATATATTTAAAGCATAAACTAAAAGTAAAATAGTCCAAAAAAAATTTAAATTATTCGCTAATCAGATCAATAATCAAATATAATTTTCTTAATCGTATTATTTTTTTTTATATATATATTTTTTTAATTTTAACCTTGATCTTATCAACGGTTCTCAGAGAAGTGTGTAAAAGGCTACGCAGCTGGAAATTTTTAATTAACGCAAATCACAAAGAGGTATTTATAGAACAAAGGTCCCAACTCATTTGTGGACTGGGCAGTGGGCACCGTTTACCTCCCCTGACCGCGGACTACCTGCTCCACAGCTTCCTACTCTCTGCTCTCGCGCTGACTTCTTGTCCGAATCCATCTTCTTCCTCTTCTCCAATGGGAAACTGCAACGGCATCCCCTCCGGCTCCGACGACCGCCCCCTCGCCACCGGCGATCGCCCTCCGCCCACCTCGAACAACGGCGTCATCACCCTCCATCCCGCCCCCAAACCCTCCCCTCCCGTCCTCCGCCCCATCTCCCCCCAGATCGGCCGGATCCTCGGCCGCCCCATGGAGGACGTCCGCGCCACCTACACCTTCGGCCGTGAGCTAGGCCGCGGCCAGTTCGGCGTCACCTACCTCGTCACCCACCGCGAGACCGGCGAGCGCCTCGCCTGCAAGTCCATCGCCACGCGCAAGCTCATCAACCGCGACGACGTCGAGGACGTGCGCCGGGAGGTCCAGATCATGCACCACCTCACCGGTCACCGGAATATCGTCGAGCTCAAGGGGGCCTACGAGGATCGACACTCGGTGAACCTCGTCATGGAGCTCTGCGAGGGCGGAGAGCTCTTCGACCGGATCATCGCTAAGGGGCACTACTCGGAGCGCGCTGCTGCGGCGCTGTGCCGGGAGATCGTCACCGTCGTGCACAACTGCCACTCCATGGGTGTGATGCATAGGGATCTCAAGCCGGAGAACTTCCTCTTCTTGAGTAAGAACGAGGACTCGCCTCTCAAGGCTACTGATTTCGGCCTCTCCGTCTTCTTTAAACCTGGTAATTTTTTCGTGAATTTTCAATTATTGAGCCTGCCATAAGATAAATATTTTCCATATATATTGATATGACGTTTTTTCTCTTGGGATTTGTACTAGTTTTTCGTTGGTTTGAGTTGGGAAAATTAGTGGACCAACAATTATTTGGGAAAAACAAGAGAACTTTGTGGATTATCAGTAGTTTGAGCAAAGAAAAAACAAGGAGTTGTAGTACCACATGAAATTTTCTTTGGTAGGATGTAGTGACTGTGATTTAGTCTATTTGTTTGATTTCCGGTGTGACTAGGAACTAATTTGTAATAATGAATTCGGTCAAATTTCTTCTTGATGGTGCAGGAGAAGTGTTCAGAGACATCGTTGGAAGTGCTTATTATGTTGCTCCTGAGGTGTTGAGGCGTCATTATGGGGTGGAGGCTGATGTTTGGAGTGCTGGAGTTATACTTTACATACTTCTTTCTGGTGTGCCTCCTTTCTGGTCAGGTCTGTGCCTAGTAAAAGTATTGTGTTTCAAAATGTTCATAATTGCTGCGAGTAGGCTATATGAGAAGCTGTTTTTCTGTATGTGCAGAGAATGAGCAGGGCATATTTGATGCTGTTTTACGTGGGCATATTGATTTCTCATCTGATCCTTGGCCTTCAATATCAAGTGGTGCAAAAGAACTTGTAAAGAAAATGCTGCGGCAAGATCCCAAGGAACGGTTGTCTGCGGTTGAAGTTCTGAGTAAGCATTTTGAGTTCATCCTTTTAGCTCAGCTAATCTTGTGGATTTTGAATAGTTTAGACCCATGTAAGATTCATTTATAACCAGAGATGCAGATGGTCATAGCATAGATTGGTTTGGTCATAAAGTTAAATAATTTAAGAATCAAGACATTATGCTCACATCTATGTTTCTGGACATCAAGGAACTTGGTGTTTACCTGTGATTGCCAGAGGTTCCAAGTTTCTGGTTGTTGAAGACAATGACCTTCATTATTACATGACTATTATGTTTTTTTCTTTTTTGAGAGAACTGGTATTACCACTGCAATAAAGCCAGGATAACCTGGACAAATTTAAAGCCCATTACAAATAAGCAGTGAATAACCTGGCCCAGACAAAACCAAACTGAGCTCTCACAGCTCCAAACAAGAAAGGTTTATGCCCACTGAAGAATAGGCTAGATTATCAGATTATGCCTCATACAAGTGTTCCCTTCACTAGAATGTGGTCGCATCCAAAAGCTCCAGTCTCATTGAAAGATTCCAATGCACCATCTCCAGTCTAACCCCTCCAAGCTTTCTTTTTTGCATCCACCTATTACATGAGTATTATGGTTGTGTCAGTCTCTTCCGTACAATACTTCCCATGTTGTAGTTGCAGGAGTTTTTTTTGGAATGTCTAATGGCTTCTTCTGTATTGGAAAAATATCACACATGATTACTGAATCATAGTAAAAGATATATAGGAGACTGTTACTTTGAAATAAATATGTGTGATTGTTCATTCTTTTAATAGCTTCAATGTTGCAGACCACCCATGGGTTCGAGAAGATGGGGATGCATCTGATAAACCGATAGATATTACAGTTCTATCTAGAATGAAGCAGTTCAGGGCCATGAATAAACTAAAGAAAGTAGCCTTAAAGGTGATTGACTGTTATCTCTCTTTATCTTCTCTGCGATCAATCTTATGAACTCAAATCACAGTATCATATATGTTTTTTAGGTGATTGCTGAAAATTTATCTGAAGAAGAAATCATGGGATTGAAAGAGATGTTCAAATCTATGGACACTGATAATAGTGGAACAATAACATTTGAAGAATTAAAAGCTGGCCTGCCAAAGCTGGGATCCAAGCTTGACGAATCCGAAGTTCGACAGTTGATGGAAGCGGTACAGTGTCTAACCTTTCTTCTTCAAATCCTTTCAGTCTGTTGAGCTTCACATATTGTTTATGCTCTTCCATAAATCGGCTTATTGGAACTCCTGCAAATCAGCTCATCTGTGTAGATTGTAGACCCTTATGAGTTATGAGTCATGAAATGTTTTCACAAAGCTGTAGGTCAGAATGTTTCTATCTTTAATTTTTTATTTAGTCTGGGATAGCATTCACACGAAAAAAATAATCTACCTTGGTATATTTAACCATCAGAAGTTGTTTTCTCCCTAAAAAGCCCACTTAGGATTGGAAATGCCCCCAACCAACTTACAACAAACTCAAATATCCTCCGTTAGACCCACATTAACTGTTTGCAGCAGGATGCATGCCATAGTTCATGGACCCCCATTAGGCCCAAACTCCCATCGACCATGTGTAAACGAAAGAGAAATAGTTTTTGCATCTTGACACATGCCACAACTCATGGATCCCAAGTAAATGAAGATCCAGATTCCTGG
The DNA here is from genome assembly GCA_005019695.1 of Trichopus zeylanicus subsp. travancoricus. Lineage (NCBI taxonomy): Eukaryota > Viridiplantae > Streptophyta > Magnoliopsida > Dioscoreales > Dioscoreaceae > Trichopus > Trichopus zeylanicus. The sequence continues at coordinate 347,417 of RXID01014982.1, forward strand.
AGCATATCTCACATTGATTTGAATTTCTTCGACTCAAACTTGCATTAGCCACATTTGAATTGCTTTTCTCAACCACTGGAAAATTGTGACAGTGATGGTAGCATATGGTGAGGCAAGATTTATCAAAAATTCGCCATTAAAAGACTGAATCCTGTAGCTACTGCATAGCTTCTTTGTTTATTGAGCCATATAAGGAGGCGGCAAGGACAATTTCGATGAACCAAATGTCAATTTTCAGCAAGGATTGACCTGAGGCCCTCAGCTTAATTCTGGGGCTTGAGGCATCAACAAATAGAATCTGGTGGCCTGACTAGTGAACACTTGCAAAATGGAAGATAGCATCCAGAAACCTGAATTGAAGAGAAATTTACTGTATGTGAACTCCTAGTGACAAGAGGATCCCTAGGTCATGCATCATGATCTAAGTGGGTTAAGTTTACCAGAAAATTGGATATCTCTAAGAAGGAAGGAGAGTTTGCTAGAGGAGCTTTCATGGAAAGACTTCAGACAATTGCCTTCCCTCATTGGTTCAAGTACTGAGCAAAGATCCAAAGTCTTGACAGGACTAAAATCTTTTATGCCAGCACAGTAGAATTTTGCACCAATATATCCAAACTGTATTCTATATCAAAAAATGCTTCTTTAGAATAGCACATCCAAAGATACTTAACCTCAGGTTCTATTTGTTATTATTATTTGCTGGTAATAGAACATTGGCGCTTTCTTACTTTTACAGGCTGATGTGGATGGAAATGGAACCATAGATTACATTGAGTTTATAACTGCTACAATGCACATGAATAGAATGGAAAAGGAGGATCATCTATACAAAGCATTTGAATATTTTGATGAGGATAAGAGCGGGTAATGATTTCAGTTAATGTAAACCATTATCCATTGTTCTTAAGATTTCTCACAATTTTGCTGAACTTTATTCTTCCTTCTTTTACGTAGTTATATCACTATGGAGGAATTGGAGCAAGCTCTCAGGAAGTATAATATGGGTGATGAGAAAACCATTAAAGAGATCATAGCAGAAGTTGACACAGATCATGTAAGCATTTCATTTCCATCTTGTACCTTTTGCTCTGGTGTTGTGGGGTTTCAATATACTCTATTTTGCTAGTATAATGATGTTCAAGTGTATTTTCTTTGGCGGTATTTCACCGGTAACCCATTCTATGCTTTGCTTCACTGTACTATGGTCTAACCTCATTTGTTCCAAGGCATAGTCTCATCGTGATTTTCACTAGCAGCATAAGCATAAAAGTGCCATCTTTCATCAGATAAAGGTTGGTTTGCTCGCAATCTTAAAAGCAGTATGTCTGTGTAATGATTTCTCAAAGAACCATGATATATGCAAAAAAAATTAAAACATGGCATTTCACTTGCCAGAACAATTGATTATGGTTTGTATCCAGGAATTCCATGTTCTTTTTCATCTTCTCTTACAAACAAAGTGTATCTTGTGCCACAGAAATCTTTTTGAATTTGCAATCTAGTGTTTGAGACCACTGGGCCTTGAATATTATCTTTCTTTTTATGTGGCAGGATGGACGAATTAACTATGATGAGTTTGTAGCAATGATGAGGAAAGGTACCCCAGAAATTCCAAACCGGAGGCACAAATAGAAATCTCATGCATTTTTTTCGTGTTGGTCGTGCCAATTGAACAAGCAGTTCCTCTCAATCTATGTGTAACCTCTCAATCTGTGTAAAAGAAGACAGAAGTGCAGAGTCCTTGTGCAATTCTAGCAGTGATCATTATCGGGCCTAAGAGGTTGTCAGGACGACACAAGTTGATTTTTGCTAGCCGTCGAAGATATCTGCTGCAGATTGAGTTAATATTGTGCGACAAACGCCTGCATCTTGTGCATTCTGCTGTATCATTGTTCATTTCTATGCTGAATAGGAATTCTTGTAACTACAACTATACTTCAAGTTTGTGTTTTTACCACCCAATGTATTTTTTCAAATTTTCTCGTACAAATAGATATATGGGATGAAAAGTTTGTTCTACAGAGGGCCTGATTAAAATTGAATCTCCTGCTGTGCTTGATTTTAAATTTCAACTAGCTTGCATCTTGAATTGAACAATATCATTTGAATTAATCTGATTCCCAAGCATTATAGCAAGGGTTGCAAGACAGGTCAATCTATTGTCACCATTAAAAACTTGCCAAAATAAAAATTACTCCAAGTCAATGACCACAATCAAACGAGTATTATCCCAAATCAGTAGATGCTTTCTCAGCTAATATACAAGATAAAATTACAAGGTCTATGGATTGCCTATAATTTCCACAGCATTGAGAAGAGCAACTCGTATGACAAAGAACAATGGAAGTCAGGGAATAAAGCTGTTGACTGGTGCTACAAGATGTACAAGCAAACAACATTGACAAAAAATATCATACAGTTGATCAGTTAGAAGAAATCAAAAAGTGACTTAGTACGACACATCCAGCACATTCGTGGATGGCAGCAAACATAATAATATAGAAATGTAGAAATCTGGCTGGCAGAGACCTGTTTATTTTGGAGGATGGCCATCAGCAGATATATGTTCTCTTTTGCTTGGAGGATTTGGTCTTGGCAAAAAAGGCTGACAGCATGCTGTTATTGCGAACAGGACGGTGCACCACAATCTTTCCAGGGTTGCCAAAGGACTTGAATGCCGTTAAAAGTTTTGGTGCCTCCAGAGTATCCTGTGACAAAAATTTAAGTCAACATTTATTAAATTTAGTCTAATGGCAGGTAGTACATAGCCTGTGTTAATGGAACAGCAGCAGATATTGATGTCAATTGAAAATGTTATTGGCTCAGAAATTAATCTCCCAAGTTATTTGTGAAAACTATTTCCTTCAGCGCCAATGAATAATTTTGTTATTACATTTAAAATGCTATACTCACTATTCTAGATTTCTAATAGATCTTACCATTGCACCATACTTTTGCAGGACCTCACTTGAAGTAGGAATTCTGCCAGCGGACTGAAGATGAGTTGACAAAGGCAATGGTACAACAGCCTTTTCTGCGTCTGGAAAATTCATTCAGAAGATATGGCCTTGAGCCTTTGGCCACCACATGGAGGTCAATTTCTTGATGGAGGCATGGAAATATGCCAAACTAAAACAGTACGTAAACTTAAAAGAACCCAAATGGAAGACACCTAGAAATTGGAAGGGTTCAGAGTTCATCTTGGGATCCTCGGAATTGACACTGTAACAGGAACAAACCATAATTGTTAGACCACTAATGTGAGAAGGGATGACAAAAAAGTAATCAATCCCAAAATTGTTTAAAAGCTCACTTAAGCATTGGACTGGGTGTTCCATTTGACCCAGAGTTGCTTTCTGAGGCCAAATGCCAGGAGAGTGTTCTTGATGCAGTGTTGCCATGAGGCCGTTAACAAATAACTTGAAGATAAGCAAAAATTTATGTACATGAAACAACAAAAAGGGCCAAAATTATTGGTCAAATTATAGCAGAGACGAGCACCTGGAGGATGTGGACGAGGTTTTTCTTGGAAATGATTTTGCCCAGTATCTGTTAGCAGATTTGGACTGCTTTGCGTGCTTTTGACAGCAGAATCTAGTTTGTAAAACAAGTAAAAGAGTTATATTCACACACAGTTTGTGTTATTTTCTCAAGGAAAACTTGCAAATTCCATTCATACTTGGTAGAAGGTAATGCTTATGATGTTTGAGGGTAGCAGCTGACATTTGCTGCTGTCTATGACCTTCTAAGTCAATGTAAGTTTGGCATGTAAGAATTGTCTGACAAGGACAGACAAATATTAAGTCTCCATCCAATATACTTATGTCTTGAGGATTTTGAGTTACTGCATACCATATACTGTAAAATTTGTTTTGTAAACAGATGGTGTTACCTGATTTAGACAAGAAAGCTTTAGCTCCACCATCGAGACATCATATGTCTGTTGTTCAAAGAGGTCTGTCAATTTGTATGCAACCGTTCTGAGATGATCAACAGCATTCACGAGGGCCCTAACAGCATAGTCCATTAGATTATCCAGCACCCTGATAGGAAGATACAGTTCAAAAACACAATAATGAAAACAAGCTCAGAGGTGGTGAATCATCAACACAAATATTGCTTCTTATTCTATTTCACAGGCATCAAATCTAGTCTTTGAACACACAGGTCCAATCACACAGTGGACAAACACAGAGGTAAAATGAATTGATCTCACAGACAACATGCAATTGTCATTAATCCTAACTCCTAAGGCCATGGCATCAGCACAAGATTCAGAGAAGAAATCAATGGAACTTAAACTATTTGTCAGCTCATGTTCTACCATTTCTTCTTAGGGACTGACACTGTAAACTACTCTTAGACCTTGTTTCTGAATATCATGTAGGTAAGTTCTCAATAAGATTTGGAGGACAACTGCCGGATAAGAGAATCATACATCTACTTCTTTCATTATGCAGGTAAGACTTCTCACAGTACTCGGCAGCAGAGTAAAGCTGCGGCCTCAGGGTCTTCAGTTCCTGCCAAATGAACAGATACCAACAAAATTGAAACTTTTGAACAGAATAGGATCGAAAATAAAAAGAAACAATCAAAATAACAGACAAAGCAACAAATAGAGAATAGAGAGCCACGTAACAATCACTGATCTCTCCCAGAAACAGAACAAAATCCCAAATAAATCCAAAACTGCATCGAAAATCCAACTTTCACGCTAACAATCAAGTATCCCATTCGGAAACTGCATAGGAAACAGCGAATCGTTGGAAAGATCCAAACCTGCAAACGCAAATGGGAACAAGAAGCAGATCTGCGAGAAAAAGATCGTGGATTTCTGGAAGAAGAAGAACCTGTAGGGCTTTGACAAAGCTCTTGCTCCGCTCCATGGAGACCTCGTCGAAGGTCATCGCCGGCTGGCTCTCCGGCCGCCATTGCTGCTGCATCTCCGCCCCCTTCTCGAATGTCGCCCGCCCCACCAACTCCTCTCGAAAAAACAACCAAAATTCCCCAAAAAAAGAAAAATATCGAAAGCAGGCGAATCTAGATGCAAAGCTAGCAGGTTTTGAAATGCGGGAGGGGAGCTGGTTGGAAAGCAATGCGGCGAGAGAGACGCGGGAGTGAAGACGAAGCAATTCCGAGGAGAATTAATGATCGATTTGCTGGGATACGAAAAAAATGAAGAAAAAAGTGAGATTTTTGGAAATGGAATGGACCACAAATGATTATATCTTAGCCAACGTTAATTACCTGATCATTATACCGTTAATCACGAATTATGCTAGCACAAATGCACAATATTATGCCACATAAGCACCGGTCAATGCTGACATGACACAAATATATTTCTATATATAGCTCGTCCCGTCCGTCTGTCCCTTCTCCAAAACCCTCACTTCTTTATTCTCTCGATCATACTTCACTGTCACACTTAAAACCCTAACTGCGATTATCTCACAATCCATCTCAATCTAAATGGCCTCTAAATCCTAGTCTCAACTCTTCAATTCTAAACTGTTTAGTGTCTAAAAAGCAATCTATTAACATAATAAGATGCATTAAGATATGCTTGACAACTTCATTAACTGTTTGACAGTGATATATGATTGCCTTGTTATGCATCGGTTCAATCAACTCGACATGGCATGTTTAGCCAAATCGCATTTTTGACATCGGTTCAATCAACTCGATATGACATAATTGGGTTGTTTCTGACATTCAGATTTTGATAAACATTTTTTTTTAGACAGACTGGTCTGTAAGCAGCTTTTCATATCAGGTATTTGTCAGCTCCGTAGCCTTATAAACTATTTATTAATTTATTTTTGAGATAGATTTGTTTATATAATTTGGATCAGATAGTTTAAAAATATGGTGAGTCTTTCAAATTTGACTATCTAATTGATATTTATATGACAATGGATGATAGTATAGAAATAGCCAAATTTTATATGTGTGTATTTATTTGTGTGTTCCGTGATGGGTCGGAACGTTTTATAGTATATCCAACATCTATTTTCATTATGGGATTGTCGGGTTAAAGGAGGATAAATTATTTTATTTGAATTATTTGATTTAGACCTTTTTATAACTATTTAGCCTTATTGTAATTACAAAAATTTAATTTATAATTATAATAAACTTCGGAAGCTTATTTGTAAAATAACAAATAAAATTGAATTAAAAGAGGAATTGAGAATTGAGAATTGAGGGTTTTCTTTATTTTTGATTATTTTCAGGCTCGTGAGAAATTTTTTTTCTTTTTCAACTCTTCCCTATCAAAGAGTCGCAAGAACTCAAGGTGGATTTGTTGGGATTTGTAGATAAAATTTCAAATTTTCATTTTAGATCCTGAGGTATGTAAATCAATTTAATTCAATTTTGAACTCGATTTTTTTCCGCGGGCCTTACATCAAAAGGTAAAATTTAAGCCCACAATTGGTATCAGAGCCTCCTTTTGATGGTTGGTTCGCGAAAAATCGGGTTATAATTATTTTCAGTTGAATTTCTCGAAACCCAATTTGGAAAAATTGAGTTTTTGTCTTGAGTTTGAACTAAAAATGATATTGAATAGCCTACTGGTCTTCACAATTTTATTAGTGGAGAAAAATTCGAGTTTGGTTTTCAAAATTTTAATTTACGGTGATTTTTCAACTGTTTGTTGAATTTTTGAAATTAATTATGAATTAAAATTTTGAAGGGACTTTTATGCAAAGTTACAATTCCATTCAATTCTAGTGGTTTGGGCTGTGAATTGCAATTTGATTGGTAATTCAAATTAAATTACAATTGGGTTGAATTGTTTCGGACGGTGAATTACAATTTGATTTCAAATTGAATTGTGATTTTGGATTCTAATTTCGGTTCGATTTATTGCCTATATTAATCAAATTAATCTTGATTAACATTGAGCTTATGATCATTTGAATTATTAAAAATAAATTTTTATTATTATCGTGATTATATTAATAACCAAATATTTTCTCAAAGGATTTTGAGGTTATTTTAATTTATAAATATTATTATTTTGTATTTATTTTTAACTTTAGTCAATTTGACCCAAAGGTTGAGTTGGTGTAGAAAAGAAATAAATATAAAATATTTTAAAAATTTATTTGAGACCATTGTGATTTTACTCATAATTTGCGGGATCTCGTGGTTTGTATTATTCTCCCAAAGGAGTTAGTATAAGATCACAATTTAATCTAAATTCTGGTTTGGCTTGTGATTTATGAGATGTTATGGTTTGTGTTAGTTTCTCAAAGGAGCTAATACAAGATCATAATGATAATGCATATTTGGATCAATGGAATCATTGATTATTTGTTATTGAAATGCATTTATTGTGTTTTGAGCTATCCATTGCAAAATTTGCAGTATGGAATCTAGTAGTCAGCTCTTCAAAGTCGAGATCTTGAATGGATCAAATTACTCGACTTAGAGAAGTGAACTAGAAGCTCATTTGATATTTCAAGGTTTTGACATTGCTCTTGATATTACTGAACCACCTATTGGGTCAAGCTAGTTTGAAAAATGGCACAGAGCAGATAAGCTAGTAAAACTGATAATCAGAAGAATAGTTTATGAAACAGTTCGTGCCAGTTTGCCAGATGTTTATTTTGCCAAAGAATTATTTCAGAGTATTCATGACAAGTTTGTTGGGTTCTCTAAAGCCAAGAAATTGTCTTTGATTCGAAAACTGCACAACACAAAATTGGTTGAGCATGAGAATTTTCGAGAGCATATCCTGAAAATGTTATCAATTGCACATAAGTTGAAAAGCTTGGGCTTGAGTCTTGATGATGAATATGTCACATATTGTATACTGAACTCGCTACTTGCTCATTGCTGAATCAGTGTGTCTCAAAGGATAAAAGAAGGAAGACTATTAAAGCTGAACTTATTAAAATTGAATCAACAAATTTGGCTGAGAAGAAACTGATGTTTAATTCTCGGTTTAGAAAGTCCTTTAAAAAATAAGCCTAGAAGAAGAAATTTATAAAGAGCAAGGATGATGTGAAAGGAAAAACACCTACTCAGTTAAAAGAAAAGGTTTGCTTTTATTGTAAAAATAAAGGGCATTTTGTAAAAGACTGTTACAAATTGAAGTTTCTGTAAGAAAAGAAACAAGGTAAATCTAAATGTCTGGTTTGTTTTGAGTCAAATTATATTGACGTTTCTCCTTATGCATGGATTGTGGACTCGGGATCATCGGTCCATATATCAACTATTATGCAGGGATTCCTGGACCTAAGGAACCTAGATGATCTGGAGAAGTATGTCTTCATGGGAAACAATGAGCGAGTTGAGGTTGTCGGTGTTGGGACATACACTTTGGTTCTCTATGGTGGACATACTTTTTTACTGTCAAATACAATTTTTGCACCAGTTATCAAGCGTAGCTTACTGTCAGTTTTCAGACTTATAGAAGTTGGTTATTATTTTACTTTTGGCAAAAACTCTGTATCTTCGATGTATGACAGTGTTGTTATTGCTACTAGTACTGTATTTGATGGTTTGTATAAATTACATGTGTAACTGAAAGTTTACTCTACAGAATATAAATTTTGATGACTTTGGTATCTATGTGGATTGTATTAAAGAAAAGATAACAAAAGCATCATTTCCAAAGGCTTTAACATCCAATAATTTGTTAGATCTAATCCATATAGATATTCGTGGTCCGAATAGGGTAGTCAAAAAAAATGGCCAGAGATACTTTGTAACATTCATTGATGACTACTTACAATATGGATATGTATATCTACTGCACAGAAAGTCGGATGTGTTTGAAATATTTAAGATGTATAAAGCTGAAGTTGAAAATCAGCTAGCCAAAAAGATTAAAGATATCAGGTTAGATAGAGGAGGTGAATACACTTTTGATATTTTTCGATAATTTTTACAGAAACATGGAATCATTGCAAATACAACTATTGCAAGAAATCCAGAGCAAAATGGAGTAGCAGAAAGGAGTAACAGGACTTTGATGGATATGGTATGTTGTATGTTAGTTTTCAGTGAATTGTCAGACTCTTTATGGGGCAAAGCTTTGAAAATGGCTACATATATTTTAAATAGAGTACCATCCAAACATGTTCCTAAAAATCCTTTTGAGTTATGGTTTGGCAAAAAACCTACTCTGAATCATCTTAGAATCTGGGGCTGTGATGTACAAGCTATGATTGCTGAACCTAGTATACAAAAAACTGCAACTCGGAGCTTAAGCTATAAGTTCATTGGTCTTCCGAATAGATCTAAGTGTTACAGGTTATACAATCCTATCCAGGGCTCCATATTTGAAAGCAGAGATGTCAAATTTCTTAAATAGGGCATATCTGTCACAGGAAGCAAGAGGAAAAAAATTGAAGTTGATGATGAGTCAGATAGAGCTGGACAAGGTGAATCACTGATGGTTGTGCTAGACCAATCAGATGAAAGAACTAGAAAAATTCGTAGATCAGCTCTATCAGATGACTATGTTACATATTTAGAGGAAACTAGAGATATGCATATTCAGAGTTCAGATAATATAGATAAGATGTCTATCTCATTGATCACAGAAAATAATGATCTATTGAATTTTTCAGAAGCCATAAGCAGCGAGAATGCAAAATTTTGGTTGAATGCAATGATTGAAGAAATTGATTCCATGCAGAAAAATGAGGTTTGGTTGCTAGTGCCAACTCCTATAAACTACAAACCAATTAGTTATAAATGGGTCTATAAGACTAAATTAAAAGCTAATGGTGAAATTGACAAATATAAAATAAGATTGGTTGCTAAAGGATACATTCAGAGAAAAGGAATTGATTATGATGAGACATTTTCTTCAGTCTCTATAAAAGATTCGTTGAGAATCTTCATAGCATTGGTTGCACACTATGATTATGAACTCATTCAGATGGATGTCAAAACAGCATTTCTGAATGGAGTTCTTGAAGAAGAAATTAATATGATTCAGCCAGAAGGATTTATCCGAAAAGGTGATGAAATAAAAGTGTGTAAACTACATAAATCCATTTATGGTTTAAAATAAGCCTCTCGACAGTGGTATATTAAATTTCATGAGGCAATCACAAAATCTGGCTTTCGGGAGAATATATATGATAATTGTGTATACTTAAAAGTCAGTAGGGGTAAAGTTTAAATTTTGATGTTATATATTGATGACATCTTATTGGCAGGTAATGAACTAAATTCCCTCAAAGAAACTAAAAGGATGTTGTCTACAGTTTTCGACATAAAGAATCTTGGCAATGCTTCATATGTCTTAGGTATTAAAATATATAGAGACAGAAAGTATCGATTGCTTGGGCTTTCTTAGGAGACATATATTGCTAAAATTCTTTAGAAATATGGTATGGACAATTGTAAAGCTGGAGAGTTACCCATAGTCAAAGGTGATAAGCTTAATCTTCAACAATGTCCTCAGAATGAAATTGAAAGATGGGAGATACGGAAAATTTCCTATACTTTAGCTATTGACAGTTTGATGTATTTGATGATCTGTACCCGTCCAAATATTGCTTTTGTTATGGGACTTCTTGGCAGATATCAGAGTAATTCAGAAATGACTCATTGGAGAGCAGTGAAGAAGGTTTTTCATTATTTGAAGAAAACCCAAAATTATGTGCTCTTATTTGATGGTTATAAACCATTAAATGTTCTTGGATATATAAACTTTGATTGAAAAGGATGTGAGGATAATTTGAAGCCTATATCTGGACATGTGTTTACTTTGGCAGAGAGAGTTATTTCATGGCATAGTATGAAACAGACTACTGCTTATTTGTCGACTATGTAGGCAGAGTATATAGCTTATTGTGAGGCTATTAAACATACTATGTGGTTGAAATATTTTCTCTCTGATCTCCAGGTAGTTGATTATATTGATAGGCCAATACAGATAGTTTTTGATAATGATGTAGTTATATCCCTTACTAAAGATACTAGATGTCATTCCAAGACAAAGTATATTGAGCTGCAATTTCATTATGTCCCTGAAAAAGTTCAGAAGAAGGATATTATTATTTTATGGATCTCCTCTGCAGATAATCTGACTAACCCAATGACTAAAGGTCTAGTGGTGAAAATATTTAAAGAGCATGTTAGTCATATGGGGATAGTTTACAAACATGATGTCATGTTTTGATTGTTACATGTTTTTATTTGGTTATAGTTTATTTGTCAGTAAATTATTGCTTTCCCCATATGAAATGATTTCATTAATGTATTTTGTTCGTAATCTTCCAGTGTGGAAGATGGAGTTCTTGGGAATACTGTGGGTCACTAGGTAGGTTAGTGATGACCACCTACATGAGGACCTAGTGATCATGTATAGGTGATTCTTGAAATGCTTGAGGTGAAGGTATGACTGAGCGTCATATCCATTTTATACTTCTCACTTAGATGAAGTGCATTGGCACTTGTGGGATGTCCTCAGTACAGTTTGTGCATCTAAGTGACGTGTTTATGAGAGAAGCACAAAGCAACTAGACTATCAGTGAAAAATACAGAAAAATTCTCACATTGTTATGTTTTATTATATACATTGTTCCACGAGCACTTTGTATATGCTTATGTTTGATATTATTTAACTCAACTGATGTAGTGTTTTACTTATTTTGACATGAAAACAGTTGGTATATCATTAGTATACATTCATCCGTGATTGGGCATATATGGGGACTACTGAGGAAGAGTGGTATGGTTTATTGTCTCTGAATTACACAGTTGGGATCATATTGTTGAAAATTGATTTCTCAAAATTATTTTCAGTATACATAAATCTATATATGTATAAATAAACAAATCTATAGGCCAAGTGGGGGATTGTTAGTGCTCTGGCCTTATAGATTGTTTATTAATTTATTTTTGAGATAAGTTTATTTGTGCAATTCCGGTCAGACAATTTGAAAATATAGTGAATGGTTCAAATTTAACTGTCTGATTAATATTTATATGACAATGGATGACAGTATAGACAGAGCCAAATTTTATATGTATGTGCTCATTTGAATTTTCCGTGATGGGTCAGAATATTTTATAGCATACTTAGCATCTGGTCTCACCTTGGGGTTGTCTGGTTGGAGGAGGATAAATTATTTTATTTGAATTATTTGATTTGGAGCTTTTTGTAAATATTTGGCCTTAGTTGTAATTATAAAATTTTGATTTATAATTATAATGGACTTTAGAGGCTTATTTGCAAAATGGCAAATAAAAGGTTGGTTACAGTTTAGTGAAGTGAATTGAGAGAGGAATTGAGAATTGAGAACATAGGGTTTTCTCTGTTTCTGATTGTTCTCGGGCTCGTGAGAAATTTTTCCTCCTCTTCAACTCTTCCCCATCAAAGAGTGACAAAAACTCAAGATGGATCTGCTAGGATTTATAGATAGAGTTTCAGAATTTTATTTCAGACCCTAAGATATGTAAATCAATTTAATTCAGTTTTGAACTCGATTTTTTTCCGTGGGTCTTGCATCAAAAGGTAAAATTGGAGCCCGCAGTATCAAGATCAAGAACTAGCCAAATCGTATACTCCTTAGAGCAAGCATCAAGACAAGTCACAATTACCGCATGACAAAATAATAGCATCTGCAGCTTTTTTCTAAATTAATAACGGAAACAAGATACTCACCAGAAAACAAAGCCAAAAGACCTTGAATAAGAAATCAAGCCCAAACAAAACCAACAGACCTACAACAAGAACGAGGAACAGAGAATATGCCTAAGTAAACAAATCCAACATATAAACACAAAGAAGGAATAAGACGGGAAAAAAATAAGGAATATTTGTCTATAATATTTGAGATTTGTCTTGTTTATTAAAAATTCTCCAAGATTTCAATAATTATCTACACGCTTTTTCTTTTAAAATTTATTATCTATAACCTCATATTGTTATTTAATAAAAAATTTATCCAAAAATTTCACTTTTATCCTCCCTAATTTTACAATTAAATAAAAAATTTAACTTTTCACCCTCCACTCTATCTCCCAAATATTTACAAATAAACTCTTTAAATATTTTTTTTATAAAAACTCCAAATATTAATATTTTTCAAATAAAAATTTATAAAAAATACCTTAAATATTTTAAATATTTTAATAATAAATCATATATAAGAAATTAAATTAAAATTTTAATATTTTTATATTTACAAATAAGCCCCTTGAATATTTTTATTTATAAATAAATCCAAAATATTACTATTTTTTAAATAAAAATTTATAATAGGGACTTTAAATATTTTAAAATTTTACAAATAAACCCTATATAAGAAATTCAATTATAAATTTAATATATTTAAATTTACAAATAAGCCAATTGAATATTTTTATTTATAAATAAGTCCAAAATTTTATTATTTTTAAAATACAATTTTACAAAAAGACATTGAAGGTTTTAAAACTTAAAATTTAAAATTACAAGTTTAATATTTGTATATTTACAAATAGACCCATTGAATATTTTTATTTATAAATAAGTCCAAAATTTTATTATTTTTAAAATACAATTTTACAAAAAAGACATTGAAGGTTTTAAAACTTAAAATTTCAAATTACAAGTTTAATATTTGCATATTTACAAATAGACTTCTTGAATATTTTTATTTATAAATAAGTCTAAATTTCATCATTTTTAAAATAAAAATTTACCAAAAAAATATTGAAGGTTTTAAAACATAAAATTTCAAATTACAAGTTTAATATTTGCACATTTACAAATAGACTCTTTAAATATTTTTATTTTTAAATAAGTTCAAATTTCATCATTTTTAAAATAAAAATTTACAAAAAAAATATTGAAGGTTTTAAAATTTAAAATTTAAAATTACAAGTTTAATATTTGTACATTTACAAATAGACTCTTTGAATATTTTAATTTATAAATAAGTCTAAACTTTTATCATTTTTAAAATAAAATTTTATAAAAAAATATTGATGGTTTTAAAACTTAGAATTTCAAAATTAGGGTATTTTAAAACCTTCATGTGTTTTTTATCAAAAATTTATTAAAAAATAATAAATTTTGACCTATTTATAAATAAAAATATCCAAAGAGTCTATTTGTAAATGTACAAAGATTAAACTCATAATTTGAAATTCTAAGTTTTAAAACCTTCAATGTATTTTTTGTAAAATTTTATTTTAAAAATGATAAAATTTTAGACTTATTTATAAATAAAAATATTCAAGAGTCTATTTGTAAATATATAAATATTAAACTTTTAATTTGAAATTTTAAGTTTTAAAACCTTCAATGTCTTTTTGTAAAATTTTATTTAAAAAATAATAAAATTTTAGACTGATTTATAAATAAAAATATTCAAGAGTCTATTTGTAAATGTACAAATATTAAATTTATAATTTATAATTTTAATTTTTAAAAACTCTAATATTTTGAAATTTTATTATAAAAATTGATAAATTTTGAACTTATTTATAAATAAAAATATTTGAGGGGTCTATTTGTAAATATACAAATATTAAACTTGTATTTTAAAATTTTAGATTTTAATACCTTCAACTCTTTTTTGTAAAATTTTATTTAAATCTAATAAAGTTTGGACTTATTTATAAATAAAAATATTTAAGCGGCTTATTTATAAATATACAAATATTAAATTTGTAATTTAATTTCTTATATATGGTTTGATTGTAAAATATGTAAAATATTTAAAGTCCTTTTTATAAATTTTTATTTAAAAAATATTAACATTTTGGACTTATTTATAAATAAAAATATTCAAGAGACTTATTTGTAAATATACGAATATTAAAATTTTATTTTAATTTCTTATATAGGAGTTATTTGTAAAATATTTAAGGTTTTTTTTATAAATTCTTATTTGAAATTTATTAATATTTGGACTTTTTAAAAAATATTTTAAGGGTTTATTCATAAATATTTGGGAGAAAGAGTGAAAAATGAAAGCTAAATTTTTTAGAGATTTAATTGTAAAATTATGAAGGGTAAAAGTGAAATTTCAAAAATAAGAGGACTTAGGTAATTATTAAAATCTTGGGGGATTTTGGTAAATAAAGTAAATTTCAGGAGCTTGTAAATAAATATCTTAAAAAATAATGATGCTGTAGAAGCCTAAGAATCATGCAAGCAAACAAACAGTCAAAACATGGAAAGCTAGCATCAAGATCAAACAAAAGTAAAAGGCTAGAACCAAAACCCTAACTTCTAGTCCTGGAGTCAGGGTTTCAGAAACAATACTGGTAGTTTGACATTTTGACTGAGATCAGGACGAGCATAGTGCACCGGGTTTGATCTAAATTTTCTCAATCAATCTATTCTTGGGATATTTTCTCAACCTTGAATACATGAGTTTTCAAATTACAGAAAAAAATTTTTAAAAAAAGCTCTGAAGCAGCTAAGTATGACCTGCAAACAGATGAGATAGCCATCAAGATCCTCGAAGATGCATTCCATCAAAGCTTATGCAATTGGTGCACCACTTTATTTTCTATGCTTTGTTGATGGACAGATAACAAATCATACCAGCATAACAGGGAGCTATACACACAAATATACAGCCATTTATGGTACTGACCTATCTGATTGATATCATATTACATTCTGGCCAAAATTTGCTGAACTTCTCGGTGGTCAACCTACTCATCCTTTACCTGCAGATCGCCAAGCAAGAACAAGGTAATGTGCAAGGACAGCCTCACACAAGTGAATCGCAGTATAATGGTAATTGTGGAGCACTTGAAGATAATGTTTCAAAAAAAGTTGGTCTTGGGGTGGATGGGCAGCCAAGGGATTGGATCATTTCCTCCACAGCAAGAACCCGGAACTTTGGGGGTGAATTGATAGCCACATTGTCAACTCGGTGCTCAAAAACCTTTCCATTTCTATCAAATTTGTACTCAGAGCTGCCATCAAAGCGGCCACGGCTCTCCCAGGGCACCCGAGGGATGCCATGAACAATCCACCTAATCATTATCACATTTTCCACAGGTTGCCATATACTCACTATATCAACCCACAAGGCCTTGAAGAATAATCGACCGCTGAACCGGAGTGCGGAGAAAATCATTTTGTAGTTGTCAATACCAGTGAATATGTTCAGTGGATCCTTGAAAACAATATCATCCCTATAAAAGGATTAATATCTTAGAATGGCAAAAGACAACAATAAGACTTAAGTTCGGAACTGAGGAAGACAGAGGAGAAGAACTAGAAGCAGTGTTATGTGAAAAGTAGGCATCTGCAAAACTAAAGTCATCTTCAGGTGATAAGTAGATCATGCTATGCCAGCTTTCCACCGTGATTGGCAGCAAAAAAAATTCTAAATAATGTTATCTGAAAAATGAATAGTCATCCGCCATGAGGTCATGAAGACAAACAAATATGAAAGATATTAATAGTCAAATTAGAGGAAGTGGAAGCAACAGACCATATTCAATTTCTTCACTCATGTTAGGTTTCCATATAATCAACCTCATTTATTTTGCTTTCCTCTGAATATGGTCTACTTGTATCATTGTAGCTGTAATACGATTCCACTTGCACTACCCAAAATGATCACTCTATGATGGTTGTGTTTCCTTTTGCATCATTCATAGAAAGAGTACTCACAAAATGTAAAGTTTCAGTGCAGTATGTCAGCTTTGGTGTTAACATAAAACGCAAACTCCTTGATTGGCTGCAACGTGCAACTGCATTTCAGTTGGCTTCGGTATCTAACCCAACCAAGTGATCCTCCAAGATCAGAGGAAGACTGATGCCATTTTCCTTCAGATGCCTAAGCATCATCCAATGAAGGTAGAATATTTGTGGTTTGACTCATAGATTATGAAAAAAATTTATCACCTTTACAGAAGCTACAAGATGTTCATCAAATCCCCAAATACAACAAGCTATTCAGAAAAAGGAAAAGGAATCTTAGCATTTTCTAAACTCCAATTTTGCATCATTTCCATACTCTAAGCGAGCTTAGGGTCTCCCAATTCTGCTTGTCAAATAGAAATCAAACAAAATAGTAAAATACCTCTCCAAAGGCGTGTACTCATCCTCCTCTCAAATCCAAAATTGAACACTGACCGAATTGTCATCCTAGGGCTAATGATTCACAAAAAAGAGGGCTTTCAGAATTCACAAACCTGTAGATATCGAAGCTGAGCTCGCGATAGAACACCTCGGGGAGCTCCTCCCGGAGAGTCCGAATAGCATACCCCATGTTCACGTAGTAATCCCGCTTATCCTCGCGCCCACCCCTTTGCTGCTTCTCCATCAGGGATGGTGACGGCGGGGAAGACACCCGGAGCAGTGGGGCCGCCAGGAGCGGCGCGATCCCCGGCCCTCGCAGCGGGTCGGAGACCCCAACCTCCCTTGCCTCGCGGTCCTGCACCTGCCCGGCAGCTGGAGGCCTTAGCCGCGGCTTCCTCGCCGGTATTCCGGCGACGCCCACGATGGGGAAAATGTGAGCCATTTGGAATTGGAAGTCGAAAAAAGGGAAAATTGAATATCAAGTTAATAACTGAGCGGATAAGCTTGGTACAGAGAATATTAAACGGGCTGAGCCAGGATTGGCCTGATATATCTCTGAATAGCAGACCCGAACTGAGCCCGAAATTTTGTAGTAGGAAATTAGGGCCGATCTAGGGCTTTGGGTCGGCCCAAGTATTTTCTGCTAATATCGAGCCTGAACCCGACCTTCAACCTGAAATCCCAAGCCCAGGCAGGAGATCTTCAGTCCGGGCCTGGTCGGGATATGTTCAGCCCGGGGATCTTTATGGCAGATGCGGTCGGGATCTGAGTTCGGATACCGGCGTCAACTCGGACTATTGAATCGCATCCATTCGCCATTTGGGATTTTTGTGTTGAACCTGCGTTATATTTTATTTGTGAAAAGCATCTCACAATTGCATAGGACTTTTGTAAATGAACCCCCAATATTTTTTCAGAATTTTCGAATAATCCCATTGCAATATCATCAATTTTATTTTAAAATAATATCTCTAATCTAATTTTAATATATTAATTAGTTGTAATTTGTTTAGAATAATTCTGAATCAAATTGGCCTCGATGTCTGACCTCTCTTCCGCTTCCTAAAAATGATAAAAAATTTTTACTTACAATATTCAAGACATACTTAATTTATCTAAATTTTTTTATAATTTTAATATTTATCTACCCCTCTCTTTTTTTAAAATTAATTATTTATAACCCTCTTAAAAAATTATTATTTAATTAAAATTTTAACAAAAAATTTCCCTTATATTTTTTATAATTTTATAGTTGAACCCCTCGAAAATTTATTATTTATATTTTATGTTTATTTTTAATTTTTTTTCTCCTCTTTCTTTTTTTTTTCGAAGAGGAGGCGGTGCAGGTGTCAATCGACTCGGCCAGGGACAGTACGCAGAGTGGATGTGGGTGCAGATGTAGGTGGCGAGGGTGCTGGTGTAAGGTTAGCGTGGGTGCAAATGCAAACGCGAGGCTGGCGAGGGCACAAATATGAGCGGCGAGGGCACCAACGTGAGGGCGGCGTGGACATGGGCGCATGTGGTGAGGGCATTGGCGTGAGGCTGACGCAAGAGTGAGCGGCATGATCAACGTAAGTGTGAGGCCGACGCCCACTTTTGCGTCATCATCACTCTTAAAAAAAAAAAAAAAAAATTAACATAAAAAATAAATAATAAATTTTTGAAAGCTTAAATTGTAAAATGATAAAAAATATAAGAAAAATTTTTTATCAAAATTTTAATTAAATAACAATCATGAAATTATAGGTAATTAATTAAAAAAAAGGAGGTATAGATAGATAAAAAATTATAGAAAATTTTTGATAAATTAAGTATATTTTAAAAAATTATAAATAAAAAACCCAAATAATAATAATACAAACAATCAGAAAATTATTCCATCTTTTAGAGTTACATATATATATAACTCCTTAAAATATGGACTAATATATGTATATTCCTATCCGAGGTATATACCTAGGAAATTTTATTAGTCATGTCTAATCAAAGTTTAATTGTGAATGAAAATTACTGGTTATCTTTCCATTAGGTTCTTTCATATAGTCATTCTTTCTCTGCAAATCAAAGGGAGAATAATTAAGTAATTTTTTGTCTCTGATTAGTCTTAAACAGATAGAGAGATAGTATCTCAATTTTGACAATGAGCTTCAGGTCCTGCACAGATATAAAATATCTAAAAAGATAAATATGACGCTCGTGATCATCAATCAGATATGGATGTGAACCAGAATTGAGACTTTAATCTAAAAAGAGAGAAATACAGAGATACATGCTTCAGCGTATTCACAATCTATGGTAAAACCTTTCTCATGAGAAAATATGTCTGCCGAGAGGAGGACAGATGACAATAAAACAGAACGACTGCATAATCATTCAATTTGCAGCAAACAATTCAACATTCAAAGAAGGTTTTTCTGTTAAAATTTTTCCATACATACTTAAATCTCCACATTTATGTTAGTCTTCTTTTCTGACACTAGTTCCATAAAATGCTGGAGGAGGTTGGCAGCAAGAGCCGCTGGTCCTTAGAGTTGCTTTGCAGGTAGTTGGTTAATTTCTTGTCCTTAAATATGGTTCTGACCAGTGAACAAGTTTGTTCATAGAGCTCATCAACAGTGTCCTCTCTTCTTCCTTTGTGGTTCACTTATAGCATTTGTAGGTGCCAGACTACCCAAAAAAATAAAAATAATAATAATAACATCTACGTTTTCTGTGGTTGTGTTAGGTCATCAACTGATTGAAACCTGCCAAATCTGTTATCAAAGACAAGTTCCTGTATAATTGACTTCTTCTGACCCAAAAAACAACAAAGAAGAAGAAGAAGAAGAATGAATTTTGGAGATTTCAGGCGAAAGGAGATAATGCCTATGGATATGCCATCCCGCAAATGACAACACATGTTTTTCATTCATTAGAGTAAATGCTGGCCTCACAAAATTGTGTCAATCACCATAAAAAATGAGTCCTACATGCATCAAAGCACAAGTTTTCCTAACTGAAGGCAATCAAATGTCAAATATATTCCCAAACACTGGAATTGAAAAGCAAAGATAGAGAGACTAAATAAAGGAAATACATAAAGGATGATATACCATGTAGTATAAGAGATCAAGAAGATCAATAGCAAGCTGAATGAAAAGATATAAATACGAGTTAAAAAGATAAACCTGCCAGAATCAACAATTCTAACCTTTTTTGATAAAAACAAATTTAACTGAATAACAAATGTATAGTATGAGAACACAGCAAAAAAAAAAATAGTGCACCAGCAAATACATGATTTTGAATTGCAAAATTAGAAATGCATACTACAGATCATCAAATCAGATATAGGAAAGAGCAGCACAGCCAGGTAAACCAAAAACTGAAGCGCAAGATGGTCGCAGAGAAAAGATATTAAAATTAATCACGGAGCATGTTTCTTTCACCAGAGCAGATTTATGGAATCTAACTGATCATACATCAGGAGCATTCCAACCACATCCAAGATTCCATCAGAACAATGATAGCAGAACATGACATCATACACCAACATGAACATAGAAATGCAACTAGAGGGCAAACACAATAATAATCAAGGACAGAAGTACGAAAACAAAAGTTGGCCTACACAGAGGAAACAAGTCCATAAAGCAACTTTCAATGCATAATTATCCTGCTACCAAAATAAGTAAAGAGAAAAGGATGCTCCAAACATAGCAGCAGAAATAAACTCGGTAGCTTCATCCATGAGTATTCACGGCCTCCCACAGCAAGTTCCGTGCTTGCAATGCTGCATTCCTCAATGTCCCAATCGTCAGCCGATTTGCCTCCCAAAATGACACACTTGAGTAGGACAAATTGTGCTTCTTGCAGAGCTCCCTCACAAGCGGAGATATGAGCCGAAGGTGGCATCTTGGAAGGCGAGGAAACAAGTGGTGCTCCACTTGGAACTGCAAACCTCCATGGAACCAATCCATCCAAGGAGAACAAGAGATATCAAGAGAACCAATTGTCTGCTTCTCGAACCAATCATTCCCTTTTGGGGGGCCAACATAGACACTAGTTGAGAAGTGGTTCAAACAGAACTGAACATGCTGAATTCCAGTGACAGCGAAGCTTGCAACGACAAACATCAACCTCTCACCCCAGTTAGGCAAGCAGGAGACGAGGCAAGAATACCAGATCCAAAACACAGAGACACCAACGATTTCCTGCAATCTATTAGGCACCCTCTTCTTGGAAATCAACAGCAGTATAGATTGCGCGAAAAGATTGATTCTTGCGAAGCACATTACCGGATAGAAGGTCCAATGCTGATAGCTGATCAAAAACCTTGAGACACCATCGAAGCTCATGGTTCTTTCGTAGAAGTAGGAGGTCAAGGAGGTGAAGAGCTTGGGGGAAACGGCGAAGAAAGGCATGTGCTGGAGATCGGGGTCGAATTCCAGACTATTGCAAGCAATGTGGTGGGCGTTGTGGTTCCTCTTCCACCAGCCGATGCTGATCCCCGTCAAGCAGTTCCCGGTGAGGATCTGTGCGAGGCGGTTGAGGCCGGGAGAGATCATGATCTGGTAGTGGCCGGAGTCGTGGCCAAGCCAGCCGGATTGGATCCAGAGGATGCCCATCATCCCGCCGGAGAGGAGGTGAATCCAGACGCTGCTCGTCGCCAGCACGCCGTAGACGGCGGCGATGAAGAGGAACCACATGAAGCACATGGTGAAGAAGGCGACGTGGCCCTTTGTATCGAAAAGGCCCATCTTAGCGAACTCGGCGACGAGACGGCGATAGTCCTTGGAGACTTCGGAGACGCGGTAGTCGGCGAGATGGCCGACGAAGAAGCGGTCGAGGTGCTTCCAGGCGTAGCCCGGGTGGAAGGCGACGAAGGCGTCGGTGGCATCCTGGCCGGCGAGGTCGAGGAGCGGGATCTCGCCACCGGGATGGTCCTTGAGCCAGTCCGTCACGTTGTAGACCTTGCCATGGATCGAGATCCACAGGTCCGACGCCTTGTCGTGCTTCTGGAGTTCCTCCGAGGAAATGTACCTTCCCTTCTCCCCCTCCATCGCCGGAAATCAGAAAAGCTCCCGACTTTTCTTCGTTTTCCGCCTAGAAATCGAAAGAACGAACCTGGATTCCAACACTTCCAACACAAAATGCGAAAAAAAACAAGAAAGAAAAATCTCTACTTTCAGAGATCAAAGGCCAAGCTGTTCTTCCTCCTTCTCCTCCTCTTCTAGAATCTTCTCTCTCTCACTCTGGATTTCTCTCTTCCTCTTTCGTTCCAGAAGGATTGGGAGGAAGGAGAGAGAGGAGGAGAAAAGAAGAGAAGAAGTAGAAGAAGTGAGGAAGACAAAGGCGTCTCCTTGTTTCTCCTCTACTTTTAGCCTGCAAAAAGAGGAGTCTGAGAATCTAGCGAATTTGTTAAATTAAATTCCTTCCCAGAATTTTCTTAATTAATTAATTAATTAATGGTTAATGAAATTAATAGAAAGAAAACGGACTATTGGGATCCGCAGTGCCGCCGTTGGGGGTTTGCTGTTTTGGTTGGCGTAGCGGATTGGGATATGGGGTCCGGTGGGACCCACAGTGACAGGTTGGCGTTTCCGGTATTGTCGGGTGCGAGCGTGGTGAGGTCGGGGTCCGTCCAAATTGGACAGGTTGGAATGGCCTGTTAGGTGCTCGTGATCTGCGAATTCACTGAATTGATTGATATTTTTTTTGCTTATCTGTTTTTATTGTTTTCCGATGACGATGATTCGCGCGACTATTGAAAGTGAAGGACTATTTGATTCATGACTAACGAATAATATAAATATAATTCAAAATAATTTTCTTTTAATTACCATTTTTTGATGGTTTCGAAACAATGGCCCAAAAATATTATCAAATATCGTTATCTCACGAAGATAAAAGATATTATCTATTTATGATCAAACTAAGATTTTAAATTTTAGTTGAAATGTTTCGATTTTGACCGTGGACGAAATGTTTCGTTTTAGATTTTAATTTCGAATTTTAAAAATATATTATTTATATTTATATATTATAATTACATTACAAATTATTATTAGCTTAGTGGTAAAGGTTTTAATCTGGTTTCAATTGAGGCTCGATTTGAATTTAAAGAATTACAAATTTTGGATTCCCACATAATTTTCATTTTTTTACCATATATATATATAATTTTAAGTTTTTTGAAATATTTTAAATTTGAAAGTTAAATTTTAGTTAAAAAATTTTAAAAATAATCTGACCGAAATTGAAATGGGACTGAAACCACTTGTTTCGGTGGGTGCCGAAACCAAAACTGAAAATTTTGGATCAAACATGAGTTTGTTTCTTACAATGACATTATTGATCTATTTTTTTCGCATTCTATTAACATAAATATAAATATAATTCAAAATAGTTTTCTTTTAATTACCATTTTTTGATGATTTCAAGCCAATGGCCCAAAAATATCATCAAATATCATTTATCTCACTAGGATAAAAGATGTTATCTATTTATAATCAAATCAAGATTTCAAATTTTGGTCGAAAATGAAATGTTTCCAAATTAAGGTCTCAAATTTTGGTCGAAACTAAAATGTTTCCAAAACATTTTGATTTCGGTTATAAACGAAACATTTTGTCATGAATTTCAATTTCGAATTTCAAAAATATATTATTTATATTTATATATTATAAATTATTATTAGTTTAGTGGTAAAGACTTTAATTCAATTTTAATTGAGGTTTGATTTTGAATTCAAGTAATTACAAATTTTAAATTCTCACATCTTTTTTATTTTTTCACAAAAAAAATTTAATTAGCACTTTATATATATATTTTATTAAATATTTTTAAATTGAAAGTCAAAATTTAATCAAAAAATTTAAAAAATAATTTGATCGAAAACCGCAACGACTGAAAAAGATCGATTTCGGTGGGTGCGAAAACCGATACCAAAATCAAAACTTAAAACTTTAAATCAAACACGAGTTTATTTCTTACAATAACATTGTTGATCTATTTTCTTTCGCATTGTATTAGTATTTTGAATTAAAATGTTAGTTCATTGTGGTAGAGTCAGAGAAGCATTGGATGAAGCCATGTTAACTCACACTTGAAAGTCGAATGCTTCGTGATGTTGGTCGATTTTATGCAAAAAAGGATCTTCTGATCGTAGCTGCATGATTTCAAGTTCAATTCTCTAAATTTTATTATTTTTATTTGTTTTAAGTTTAATAATTTTTTGTTCGACGAGTTATATGCTCGTTCCACCCCCTTTTGGTTATCGGTTGTCTCAAATCCTTGGCCAGGGAGCTCTCTATATGGAGAAATACTGAGATGAAATCTTTAGAGTCCGCTTTCGGCGGTTAGTGTTCAAAGTGATATATACCGGAAGCAAAGGGCTCGACGTAGATGGTTGATTCAAGCTTATCACTGTTTCAGAATCTTTTATGTATAAATCAAACGAAAAAAGGGAATAAATTTAGTCTTAATTATTTATAACTCCTGTAATTTTCGGAATTACTTACACTCCCATTTTCTCAGAATATTTACCTACATTCCCTGATTGTTATTTAATCAAATTTTTTCTAAAAAATTTTGATTTTACCCTCGGTTATTTTACAATAAAATCCCTAAAAAAATTTATTATTTAACACCTCGAAATTCAGTTTTTTGCAAATAACACCCTGAAATTATTCTGATTTACAGAAAAGTCTCAGAAATTCGGATTTTTGTAAATACCACTCTGAAATTATTTCGATTTACAGAAAAGTCCCCAAAATTATTGCGACGGCGGCGAGGGTGGCGGCGTGCGGGCGGCGACGCTAGAGGCCAGCGGCGAGAGTGGAGGCCGAGGCTGTCTATGCCCGTGTGCCGAGGCTAGGGCCGAGGCCGTCCGCGCCTGCTGCCAGCACGCTAGCGGGCCAGCCTCGGCCTCAGGCTCGGCATGCGGGCACGGACTACCTCAGCCTTGGTGTCCGCGCCTACGTGCTGGCACGCCGGCCTCGGCCTCCGTCCCTGGCACGCGGGCGTGGACCGCTCGGTTTGCGCCCGCTTGCCGGCACCCTTGGCCTTAGGCTCAGCACGCAGGCGGCCGCCTTGGCCGTCTGTGCACGCGTGCCGAGGCCGAGGCCGAGGCCTGCCCGCCGGCGCGCCGGAAGTGGGCGCGAACGGCCTTGGCCTCTGGCCGTCCGCGCCCGTGTGCCGGCGCGCCGGCCTCGGCCTCCATCCCGCGTGCCAAGGCAGTCCGCACCCGCATGCCGGCGCTCCGGCGAGCCAGCCTCGGTCTTCGCTCCCACCACCAACCTCCGGCGTCGCCGCCCGCACGCCGCCGTCACAATAATTTCGGAGATTTTTCTATAAATCGGAATAATTTCGGGGTGGTATTTGCAAAAATCCGAATTTTGGACTTTTCTGTAAATCGAAATAATTTCTAGGTGTTATTTGTAAAAAATCAAATTTCGGAGTGTTAAATAATAAAAAAAATAAGTTTTTAGGGGTTTTGTTGTAAAATAACCGAAGGTAAAATCGAAATTTTTTGAGAAAAATTTGATTAAATAACAATCAGGGGTGTAGGTTTATATTTTGAGAAAAAGGTGTGGTAATTCCGAAAATTAAGGGGTTATAGATAATTAAGGCTAATTACTGGGGCTACATGTAATTATCTCTTTTTATATTATATTTTAACTAAGTTTAATTATTTTTTGACTATATTTTAATTTTAAATTTAAAATATTATAAATTTTTTAAAATATATTTTTTAGATACACTTTTATTTAACTGATAAAAATAAATTATTTTTAAATATTTTTTGAAAATAAATCAAAAGTAAAAAAGATTTGTCTGTATTGCTGTTTACCTGCAATAAATCAAATATCAATGCAAAAATAGCATTCGAGGATCTTAATTTGCAACATGTGGACGAGAACGAATGCATGGGATCGTCATCGTCTGACTTCATTGAATACGAATTTTATTTCTATGAAAAGCACGTGAACCCTCTCTCTCAAGCCAGCATTAATCCAAAGATGGATCGTAGCCGGGGGGAAGAAAACGGATTCCGTAGCAGGAGAGAAGCCCCATGCAGTGTGCATCCCCTACCCTGCCCAGGGGCACTTAAACCCCATGCTCAAGCTTGCCAAGCTCCTCTACTTCAAGCATGGCTTCCACATTACCTTCGTCAACACCGAGTTCAACCACTGGCGCCTTCTCAAGTCCCGCGGCCCAACCGTCGTTGTCCGACCACCTGACTTTCGCTCCGAGGTCATCCCTGACGGCCTACCGCCTTCCGATGAGGATACCACCCAAGACATCCCCTTCCTTTGGGACTCCACCATGAAGAACTGCTTGGCCCCCTTGCGGGACCTTCTCGTCCGGATCAACAACCCGTCTTTGGTCGTGCCTCCGGTGACATGCATCGTCTCTAATGAAGTCATGAGTTTCACGTTGGATGCTGCGAAGGAGATGAAGATTCTTGAAATCTTGTTCCGGACGACCAACGCCTGTGGCTTCAAACCCTAAATAATACTACTCGCCGAGATGAATTATGGTCAAAGCGAATACATTTCAGTCCAGATTTAAAAGCTTAAATAGGACACTATGAGAAGAAGAAGAGATGGCACAATAAATTATGGATTCTTACAACATTCTTTTTGGTACACGCTAAAGTTGAAGGTACAAGGAAGAAATTGTACCCAAATAGAGTGGATCATAATTAAAGGTGGGCAAAAAAATTTAAAACTCGATAATTATATTGAAAAATCAATTTTAAAAATAAAATAATACGGTTTCAATTCTTAATTTTTGTAAAATTATAAAATCGATTTCGTTTTATTTTATACTTTATAAAAATCAGTTAATCGAAATTATACTAATTTTAAATAAGTATATATATATATATAATATTTATTTATTTATTTCATTTTATATTTATAATTTTTGATATCTTTTTTAATCTCCATTAAAGTTATAAAAGATACGATAAAATTATTATTTTATAAATTATATTTAATTTTTAAAGTTTTATAATGTAAAATTTAGATTTTAAAATTAATTGTTTAATACAACAGTATACTTATTTTTAAATCACTTTAAAATTAATTTAGAATGGAAATTGAAAATCTGATTCTCAGCCCAAACTAGTACAATTTTGATTCTAAAAATCATAGAATCGGTTTTGCTCATCCCTAATCATAATGTTATTCATTTTATATTATAAATTTATACCAAAATACCTCAATAAAATATTAAAAACTTATTTTAATTTAATTTTATCTATGAAATTAATATGAAAAGACTAGGTTGTCATTATTTGATTTTGGTTTGAATAACCAATATGATAGAATTGAATTTTGAATTTTCAGTTTTATAATACTCGATAGTCAATATCGAACCAAAATAAAATAAGAATAATTTTTTTTTATATTAATTTAAGCAATAAAATTGAATTGAAATAGAATATTTTTTGAATATTTCAATTAAAATAATTGTTACATATTTATGATATAATATAAATATTTTGTTATTAATAATAATAGAATAAATAACTTTTTTGTAAATTTTCTCTAATAAATGTGATTTTTTTACCAAAAACTAACAAAAAGGAAGACCAACAACTTTGAAAGCATATTCTAGTAATCCATGAAATTAAACATGACTATATATGGCATGACTCATCAACTCGATTTGAATTTGATCAAATTAAAGGAGTTTGAATTTGTTATAATCAAGTTGTAATCAATTTTGAATGAAAAAAATTGAATTGTAATCAAATTAACTCGATTATAACTCGAAAAAATTTGGATTATAATTGGATCAATCTGTGTAACCATTTATGATCCGACTGACTCGCTTATTTACCAAGTCATAAATGGATTGAGTCGGGTTGAGTTGGATGAACCTATTTATCAATTAAGTCAATTAAAATTTATATTTAATATATATAATATTATATTATATTAAATAATTATATAAAATTATTATTTATAAATTAAAGTATTTTATTATTATAATTTAATTTTAAATAAATATTATTATTTTAATTATGTAAAATATGTTAAAATTATTAATATTAGTTAAATACATCAAATTAATTTGGGTCAATTTGGATCAATTCGAGTTAATTTAGATCGATCAAATCAATTTAGATCAAGTAAAAAGATGATATATTTAATTAAATAAGTCAATTTAGGTCAAATTAGATAATAACCTAAATTCGATCCGCTTAATAAAATTTGACTCAAATCGAATGACCTGAACCTAATTCATTTAATAAAATTTGAGTCAAATCGAACGACCTGAGCCTAATTCATTTAATAAATGAATCCATTCGAATCGAGTTGAATTACTTACTTAAAAATCAAATCAGGTTCGACTTCATAAAAGTAATCCATTTAATAAATAAGTCTGAGTTCAAATTCATCTATTTAGTATAATACTATAAGTTTAATTTAATATAAATCCAACTTATAAATCTAAATTGTCAAATCTGCATAAAATGATGGATGCAACTCAGATGAACTTTTTTTATCTCTAGATTAAGCTTGAAAAGTTGTTTGATATTGA
This sequence comes from Trichopus zeylanicus subsp. travancoricus, assembly GCA_005019695.1. Classification (NCBI taxonomy): domain Eukaryota; kingdom Viridiplantae; phylum Streptophyta; class Magnoliopsida; order Dioscoreales; family Dioscoreaceae; genus Trichopus; species Trichopus zeylanicus. Next base: position 375,969 of record RXID01014982.1, read on the forward strand.
CAGGAGAAGTGAAAAAAATAATCATGGCAATGGATACATAACCTACACTCCTGCAACAACTCACAAGATTAATTTGCCAGCTTTCGAGTAAAGATATGATGCCCTGGGACTTTTGAGATACATTTACTGCTTTGATCAATCGCGCAACTCTGTAGCTTCAGCACACAGTAAAATCGGATCGACAGTGAATGGGGACGGTCACACAAGAATAAGCGAAACAGCCCAACTACGGACATGGACTGCCTGTTGCAGAAGCTTCAAGATTTGTCCTACCAGATCTGATTGCCTTCGGATGTGACCGCTTTTTGCTACATTTTGATCTTTTCTTCGTGATGGCAATGGAGATGTCGTTTGGGAAAAGGTCATGAAGCACAAATGCATGGATAGTGGTTGAAACAAAAAGGGCTGTCACAGCGAAGGTTGATATGGAGGACAGTGCCGCCGCGAGTATTCGTATTAGAACATATTTTACTTCATTTGAGTATCGAACGGTGGCAATGGAAGCCCCAGTCATCGGACAAGTGTATGCCCACCATGCGAGAGAAAACCTATTAATTGGCAAAACATAAGAAACTATAGAGAAATTCACACTAGATTGTGCTAAATAGCCAACTAATTTTTGTATGGAAAGCATGGTACCTGAATCCTCGGAAAAAATTAATCCGTACAGCCTGCAAAATGCGCAAGAAAATGCAAATTTATAATTGAACACCAACTTTTGTGGAAAGACGGGTAAAGAAATGAATTCTGCTAGACACGTTATACTGCGACAAGATCATTCTTCTATTGCTTTTTTAACAATAATTTGGACATTTACCTCTCATAGTTGCAATTGGCAGATAACTGAGAGAAACTACAAATAGCATACAATGAAAATTCAAGTTATGCCAAGAGAAAGGCCTAGCATTTGTCTGTCTATGATATTGTGAAATATTGCCAGGTACAAGTGCGAACCAAGAAGCTTACCAGAGAAACATAGAGGAATAAAGCAATGAAGTAAGCAATCCTGGAACCATGATCGAAGTTCCCACAAATGTTGGCCCATGCCACACAAGCAACACTAGGTGCAGCTACAAATAAGAAGAATACAGGGTGAAGCTCCTTTGGGAGTGTCTCATTTGATGGAAGCCTCTGGTACAGGGTCACGAACAGTACAGTATAATGAGCTAACCCAACAGCAAAAAAGAATATAGGGCCTTCTTTCAGTCCCATGGATGCCCCTAGCAATGCGCCGGCAAAATTTCCCATTATAGATAAGTGATTTGATGGATTTGCCACCTTTGATAGCCTGCACTGGCCTCCAGACATCCACCGACCATAGACTTTTAGCTCCAGGCACAAGATTGGAGTCATAAGCACATACCATAAGGGAGAGTGAAGATTTTCTGTAATTGATGGGGGTACACCAATTGCTAAGAAAAGGCAGGCTATCCATGGGGCAAAGAAGAAATTTACCCGGATTGGGTGGTAGTACTCCCTCCTGACTGCTTCAAAGTAAAAGATGATCTTCAAGGAGTAGAACGCAGAAACAATAATCATTAATGCAAGTGAGATGCACCAGAGAATGAAGTTCACAGTCAAACTGACAGGAAGAAATTCCATGGATGAAGTGGTGGCCAATGTCTTCCAAAGAATTGCCTGGCTGCTAACCCCAAGACACATACCAAAACAGGACACTGGAAAGCGAAGAAGGAAAGGCCATTTCTCGTCTTCAGGAAGAGCAAGAACTTCTGATACCTGGCAATAAAAATTTAGAAAATATTAAGGTAGAATATTTAACTTGTAATGAAGTTCAATGTGCCATTGAAAAGCAAAGGCATGGTATCCAAATCAAGAAACAATAGCTTCCATACGCTGAGGGTGTCCAGTTCAGGCCCTTCTAAGGCATCAAAATACCGGTGTACTGATGGCACAGCATCAGGGTCAGTTATATTTAAATCATTAGCCTCCACATCAAACTCCTGTGGTTTTCCCCGCAGGTTTGATAATTGTCTTTCAAGCTTTCCTGACCAAGTCTTGAAGGAATCATATCGTTTATCTTTCAGTTTGTTAGCTCTTGATACTCTCAACTGACTTGAATCAAAGACTTTCTCATCCATGGCTTCTGTGCCATATGATGTTTCTTCTAGTATGGGCTGAGACTGATATTTTCCGTCCTCTGATTGTAGTGAATTAGCATAAGACAAATCAGCTGGATGATTTACTTGCTTATTTTTCCTATCTGTACTGGCTCCATCACAATATATGACTCTTGTGGTCTGTTCTATGAGAAATCCGGATGGAGAGGATGGCATACTGATAGAAATAGAATGTGACTGGCAGTATTCATTTGATTGAACAAATGAAGATAACCCACTTCCACTTGTCTGAAGAACATGAATAAGGTTAATATTTTGATAAAGCAATAGGTATCTGTATACATGTGTCATAGAAATGCAATATCATAATCCAATATCATCCTAGGAATGCATAAAAGTAATATTATATAAGATCATCTCCACCACATGGCTAGAAATTTCTGATTTGATTCATAAGAACATAATAAAAAAAATGTGAAAGCACATAAAGAAAGCAAACATTAGGGATTTGGCACTATGTCTTCATTTTTATCTTTTGAGTAAGGCATTCAAGACAGTGAATATTTCCATTGGTTACTGTTGTGAGTTAACCAAGCTCTTGGAAGTAAAATGATTGCTTCTAAACTATAATATATCTTAATTTAGGATATTAGCTTATGAACTGTATCAAATGAAAAGAAGAGCAAAGTGATGTTCAACATTGAATGGAATATGTAGGTTGCAAGAGATAAAACTTCATGTGCTACTCATCAACAGGATCCTAGTAAATTTCTAATAAATAAGATTATTAATGGCAAATGGACCAGGATATTCCCTAGCTGGTCCAATTGTCTTCCTTGGACGCCCTTTTATTTGCTCTACATGTAATTTGTCCTTCCTAAGAATTCTAATAGTGCTGAGGAGTTCAAAACACAGAGAAGGATGTGATAACAGAGATTGTGATGTGAAGAGGAGGTCAATAGTGCTCTAAATTAAGAAACAGAACAATCGACAAACTACTCATAATATGAGCTACATGAATCATGGAGACAAGCTCATGAATGAAACACAGCATTTCAAAACTTGCTGATAAATGATAAATGGCCACTAAGAACACAATTATTATAGTGGTCAAACTTAGAAATACAAGACTTACCTTAACAGTTACAGGATCTTCCTGAGGACTTGGGTTGTTTGTTGATGGAGTCTGACCATTAATAGTACTGCCACACTCAATATTAAAACCATCTAATGATTTTGATGCCATCTGAACACAATTATTAAGTGGAGGAAGTTCTTCAGGGAGGCCATTCTCTGATGAATATTGGCTGGCTTTCTTCTCCATTACCCTGTAGGAACACCTAAACCAAATACATCATCAAAGAGCTATTCAAAGTCACCAACTCAATAAGAAAACAAAATGTAACATCTGACGCAAGACAAGAAATAGCAGTATACAATGAAGCATATGTCTAATTTCACTGCCTAATTCAGAGAAACAACGAATTAGAAAAGACTTCACCTATTTCTGTAACTTATACCAAATCAGGTAAAAAAAATTTGATTGTTGCATCTTATAAAGTTAGCCATAGGGATGCTTTTATGTGTGCTGCGTCAACCATAAGCAACCAAAAACAAATAATCCTACAAGAAACAGCTGGCTAATTTTTGTTAAGGTTGCTTCAGTAGGTAATATTACCGGTAAAAACACATTCCTTATCTTGAATAAATAGATGTCATGATCAGAGTATTATCCAATAATAGTCATATAAATTGAGTTAAATATCATGGAGAGATATGTCCATAGAAGTGACTCTTCATCTTGGAGGCATGCAGACTCTTGGGAGTTTCTTTTCAAGCGGGACTTTCTGAGCTTATGAATAAAGGCTTTCGTAGGATATGGACTGCACCTAAAAAATTTTAAGGTCAATTGCATATAACTCCTTCAAAATCTTTATTGTATATTTTTCCTTCAAACTTATACAATTGCATATAATTCGTTAAAATTTTATCAAATTACATATTTCTTTTCAAAATTTAGAAAATTAAATAGAATTCTTTGAATCCTTATCAAATTGCATATTTCTCTTTTAAATTTTAAAAAATTATATATTTTTTAGTGGGTTGTTGGATATGTTGTAGAAATCCCTTTGAATCTTTACAATTAGAATAAAAAAAAAATTAAGATAAGATATATTGTTTGACTCCAATTAGGCTGAAATGAAAAGACAAACATATTTACGACTTGGTTGAAGATAGCATAATGGAGAACACAAACAAAAAAAAGGGAGAAACATTATAAGATTCAGCAAAAAAGCAGACATTATCCAATGCTTCAACAAAGTCCTTAATCCAAAGAGGAAACATTGCAAACTTTCATGTTTGTTATAAAGACCACAGATATGATCCTCATTCAAACATCTCCACTGGATCTAGGTTAGAGAAATAAACAGAGACCTCTAGAACACAGAGAAAACACCGGTACAAAAAAGAAAAATTTGAAGAAGCACAGGTGACAGGACTGACATTGCAGAAGACAAGCAGGATCGAAATGAATCGAACCATTTCCGCGGAGCAGCACCGCCGGAGGAGCAAGTGGTCCTCCCCCGTGTCTGCGGATTGTGATTGCGACGGCGACGTCTCCGGCCAAGGATAGAGCTCCTCTAGAGATCTCGCAGCCCGGCTGCGGAGCCAAAGCCATCGCCGACGCGATACCTTGGAAACTAAACGTGAAAATGGAGAGAAAAACCGCAGGAACGTGCTGGGGTATTACTAAATCGGGAAAGAGGAGCATTTATTTGACACGTGTACGGAATTATGTCACATAAAATTGTCATTTTTCTTGGGAAATAAAATCAAATTTGATTGCATTGCAACAAAATTGACCGAATAAAGCTCAAGAATTTCTGCAAAAATCCTTGGAAAAAGAATTGATTCAATTAAAGCGTTACTGAGACAACTTGGACGTAGAACTAAAATATTACGAGTATGATTCCATGCATAAAAAGCCAGAAATAATGTTATAATAATGAAAAAAACTCAAAGACAAGATTTTTTTTTGGTAGACAAGAGATTAGTTTCTTCAAAACAAAGGGAAAAAATGAAGCTAATTTTTTTAAAAAAAATACTTTGATTGGTTATCGCCATTATGAGAAAACATACTTTTTAAGAGAAAAAGGAAGAAATCCTACGTTTGAAAAGAGAATAAGCTGCTTTATTTTTGCTTAAAATTTTCTCTCTCACAATCACGACTGGCCTAAACACATTTAATTCTGAAAATAATTGAGCTCTAATTCTTTCTCAGAGGAACACCATTCAATCCTGCTGCTATTACTTGTATGCATGCAAGAACAGCAAAGGAGCTTCCAGGCAAGAACCTCACAATCAAATGGTCCTTGAAAAACTTTGAAGTATTAGAGAAAAAAAAAAAACAAGCATGTGATAATAAGTGTCAATTGTCAATTTTCTTTTGACTCGAAAGACTGTCTTCTCTTCTGACCCTTATCTCTGAATATTCTTTTTATGTGGAGCATATACATTATCACCAACCTCTGGTTGCTCCCAATAATACAGCGACCTTCTCCGCTAATGTTCAACAGTTGAATATCTAGCTAAATGCAAATGAAATAGACGAGACTGATGAACTGTAAAGACCAAAAAGAGGTCTGTGTAGAGACGCCAAATATATTAATTAGCAAATCGCTATCAGCATCACGCTACAGCTAATTACAGCCACACATGAAAACATAGCGCGACGAGAGGATAAAGAATACATGGAAGCAAAGATGAGAAACCAGAAGAAATGAAAGCGAAAGCTCGAAGATGAACAAGAACCTGATAGAGAAGGACAAATCAAGTGCAGCATGTTCATATGCTCACGAGTTTAAACTAGGGGACTTTATACATGCTTCAGCTCAAGTGCCTTGGATTAGATTAATCCATGCCGTAGTATGAGGTGTTTAGGTCCGAAGATGATTAATGACACCACCACCATCTAGCGATAAGCAACGAAGAAGGTGAGAATATTAGGCCAGAATAATATTCTTTTTGGGGTGGAAATGCAAAAAAAAAAAAAAGAAAAAAAAAAGACGAAAAGGTCGGCTGGTGCTGGTCGAGTCGGATGACCGGCATTTTGATGAACGTGGATGGAAATAAGCAGCCAACTCCAGATTAAGTAATAAGTTTTGAGGAATACGCACAAAATGCTTTTATATTGTGCTTTATCATAGTTGATCCTGCTTTAGCCTGGACCATTTGCTTCCGACGCGTGCATGATTTTGGTTATTGTGTGCATGCGAGAACGAATATTAAACAATAGATTATGAGCTCCTTGAGTCCAGAGGATTACGTCTACCAAATTCTGACCTAATAATAATAGGTCAGTTGAGGAGGCCAACTCCGCGGCCACTCACCATGCAAATAAGCTAAATTGTTTCTTCTTTTTAAGTTCATCCCCCCTGTAGAGCACAAATTCAATATGTTGTAGTCTTGATAAATCATGAGCAACTCCAAGTCCTCCATGTTGTTGGGGATTGAAGGCAGAGGCAGAGAGAAGAGCAGACTGGATGAGAAAATGGCAAAAGAAAGATGCAACGTACTTTCCATGGCTCTATGAAGGAAGCATTTCTGTCTTAAGCACAATAGTGAAGTAAACGCCAGAAATGGTAAAAACCAAGGTAACCTTTATTGTATCGGTATCATAAAGCAATATACAAGCTTCACGAGCACGCAGCCACGGTATTATTGTGAACTTCTTCTCGTGAGAAACAGGTGATGGCTCATCCATCAAACTAACCTGCCACAACCCCAGAGAGCCTAAAACTTAAAAAGTCGCTAATCAGCCAAAGCACTTGCTACAATTATTTCATCTCTCAAGCTATCGAGTCAAAATACATGCCGTGGATACAAAGCTATTGACAGCATCATAGCATCAACAGAATCAATAAAATTTTAAAGAAAGGGCCTAAAACTGATTTGAAACGTCAGTGGCAGTGGCAGCAGCAGCCTACACTTACTAGTAGAAAGGACCATCAAACAAGTAGTGCCTTCAGGCTTTCAATGCCATAAAAGGGATATTGAAGATTGAAGAGAAACCAGAAACATCTGCAGATTTATCAAAAGTAAATCACCTAAATAAACTAAGTGATCCAGAAGAAATCTGAAAGAATCATATTAATTTGTTAGATTGAAGATAAAGGACACGAATGGATACCTATTTGTTGTTGTGTTCGAGCTTCAAACTGCCTATGAAGGTATTATGCTGGCTCATGGCTGTCTAAGACTGCATGTCCACATTTGGCTGCAATCCTATATCTCTGCATCAAGTGTGAACATTAGAATGGTGAAACTGATCAATTCATCACCTTGCATCAACAAGGATCTACCTTTCCTAATTGCAAAGTGACCCCAAAGCACTCACAGCATGAAGACTCGATAATGATGGGGAATGTTCAGTAAACAAAAAACAATACAAAGTAACATCATTGCAATTCTTATTGAACTGAAACCTCAAAGACATTTTTTTACCATATGAAATTTTTCTGTGGAGTGCTCCCTCTAAAGAATTATTTTGATGTTTCAAGCTATTGATCCAATACAAGCTGAAAGATGAAACCACTTGAAGATGATTGAGAATAGCAGCTATCTGACTCTGCCTTCTTGAGGATGATTGCGAATAGCAGCTATCGTTGAACTAATGGAGAACTAAATTTATAAGAGCCACATTCCCATGCCATCCCCATGGAGGAATCTGAATTTCATCCCAATTAACGTCAGCTATACTACTACCTGACACTGGCTTCCTTGCCCACCTTTTGACTGCATATTTCTCCATGTCTTTTGTGGTTCCTTCTTGTATTCCACCGGAAAAAAATTGAAACAAAAAAAAAAAATACAATATGCAACATCAACTTTATTAAAATAGTATATTTCCTATAAGCATTTATGGCATGGACTTGCTACAAAATGATAATTACCTGATCGAGGCACCAGAACACTTCACAAAAACAAGACCCTGGCCAACTTAAAACTCTTTGTACAAGAAGTTTTAAACAATAGAAGCCCCAAAAACACATTAAGCATTTAAGCTTCATCAATCTCTGCAATAAAAACAAAGAATTGATAAAGGGACCCTCAAACTTGCATCGAAGACACATCTGATGCATGGACATTGTGATGAATATATCCTTTAGTATAACGGTTGAGCAATTCTCTTACCAAACAGACTGGAAACATCCTTACATCCACATGCTGCCAATGCAAGATAAGTCATCCCAAATTCAGTGGCAACCTAATATTGTCCAAGTATTAGCCATGAATGAAAACCTAAATGATAAAGATATTAGGAAGAGGAAAAGGCAGAATGTCCTAAATCTATCCATGTTTACAAATGAAAATTAGCGAAACAAATACAATACTATAGATGGTTGACAGTTTAAATCTACTGCCTCCTCAAGTCATACCTGGTCCAATTTTCAGCACCTTCAGCAGTACTGCTGTCCCAGTGAAACATCACATCAGGTATGAATTAGTGAATTTGCTTCTACATCCATTATACAAGACCCCGATAGGTTGGCAGAAACCCAGAGCTAAAAAGATCACAAGGCCTTCCCTCGAAAAGTAGAAGGATTGCTAGGCTAGCTCTGGATTTTTTGACGATGAGCAGAAATTCTGATATGGCTTGTAATCATTCAGCCATGTAGCAAATTGTCTTTTCAGGCACTTATAGACCTTATATTCATCTGGCTCAAACACCATGTTAGGTGAATCAAAATCCAACCGCACTGGGCTCAAATCGAACATTTCAAGTCCAACACTTTCTTGAGGAGAATCTGGGCAGCTCACTTTGTCACCAATTCCACAGAGAAACGTTGAAAACCTTTCATCTTTACTATTAACATCAGACACTGAAGAATTATGTGTTTCAGGAGCCATATGAGGTGGTTCTTTTTTTATAAATGTCATAAGGTTATCGGTGCCATTACATGTTGATCTACTGTGTACACAGGCAGGTTCATGAATAAAATAAGTGTTGTCAATTTGAGCTTTTTGAGATATAATATCATCATCAGCAAGGGAAACTTCAGGGTTCAGATAATCAAGAACAGGTTTACATTGAAGGGTTAATAAGTCATCAGCTGGTTCTTCTTCAACCAAAATATTGCTCTTATCCATCACATCCTTTGACTGAAGTGTGACAAGAACAGGAAGTGGAAGCACTGGACCAACGATAGCCTCTCCAATTGATGCTTTCCTTGACCACTTTGAACTTCTACTAGAAGGCCTTTCAACAAAGAAAGGCAGTGTTTTGTTGCAAGGCAAACAACGAGGAAGTTCTAATAGTTCAACAAAAGGATCACCATTGCCTCCAAAAAGATCTGAGGATTTCGAAAATGCTAAACACCAGAGGTCCTGCCCAATGTTATTCAGAACAATCCGTGATGCAATCTCAAATATGCTGGTAGGAACACTCACCTCACTTAGAAAAGAAGATACTGGAATAATTGGTGATTTCAAATCCTTGCTTATAGAATCACTTAGACCGTTGCTGATGTATATCAGCTTAGAAAGGTTACCCTTCAGATACTCATTGAGATACTGCAATCTGAGAAAGTAATATCTTGTAGAGACTTTATCTTCTGAATATTTACTGCAGACAAAATGGTCTTTGACTTCCAATAAAGCATTTTCTTTGCCATCACACTGATCAGAATGTAAGTCCCAGGAAGCACTGTATCTTTGCATCTCAAGTTTCCCTGATGTCATTAGCCTGATCAGACCAAAGCCACAATCACTACCACCTCTTGATTTGAACTTAAATAGATCACATGTCAGTAAACAAAAACCTGCAATTCTGTTCCTCTTCCCTAGGCACTCTACACCATCTGAAAGATTCTCCCTGGCAAATATCTCCTTCAAAAAGTTGTCTCCTGAACCAAATGGTTTACCTGACAATGAAAGGGACGAAGGAAGTTCCCAAGCATACAATGACGTAACATCAAGCACATCTGCTCCTTCTTCCCTAGGTCCATAGCAGAACAAACTAAACTGATCATTCCAGAATGAACCTGCCAAAATTGCGTAACCTGATTCTGAAGCCCATTTATACTCTTCCAATGGCCTCAACTCGGACAATCTGAAAATAGAAACATAGCTAGGATGGTCGAGACCATGCTCCCACATCAACAAAGGAATCAAAGGCTGTCGGGTATCAAAAAGCAGCAACCTTTGCTCTGTCAGCACCGATACATGGAAACTACTGAAACTCGCCTTGCAGAACCCCAGAAAGCGATCACCAATAGAGTCCTCTCCCCCACCAGCCCTAGCCAAAACCCTCGGCTCAGTCCCCTTCTCCTCCCTCAAGTCCACCAAAAACACAGCTTTCCAACACCCAACAACCAAAATCCATGGCTGCTCGCCATACTCGAAACCCAGCCACCCTCCGGGATCCCCACCATCCACCATAACCCTAATCTTCCCTCCTCTTCTAGAACTCAAATTAAACCAACACAAATCCCCGTTCTCCAGGAGCACTGCACACTCCTCCTGAAAGTGCGGGTTCCAACAAGCATGGACAACCGAGCTCCGAAACCCATGCTTCCCAACAGGCACCAAAGACGGACGCTCGACTCCAGAGTCGAAAACCCTAGTTTCGATCCTAAACCAATTGATGGAATAGAGAGTGGTGGCCATAAGGAAACCCTCAGTTAAAGGTTCAGAGCTACCTGGCAGCGGGGGATCGTCCCAGTCGGAGGGGACCCAGGGCGCAACGGAGACGCCGTGGATGCGGTGAAACGGGTGCTTGAAGCCGTCGTTCTGCAGCAGAAGCTCCCCGACCTCAGGGCGGTCGGGGTCATGGAGGGAGACAGGGAGGCAGGCAAGGAAGTGCAAGTTGTCGCCGGCGGGGAAGAAGATGAGGAGGGAGGAAGGGGAGTTCCGGCGTTGGAGGGCGCAGAGGAGGGAGGAGAGGGGCAGTGATGGGGAGAGGGCGGGGAGGGACTGGAGAAGGAGAGGGGATGAGGAGGGGGGGAAGAGGAGAGGGCCCAATTGGGACGACGAAGGGCCGGCGTTGACCTTGGGGCCGACGATGAGGCTGGGGGCAGCAAAGGTCCAGGCGATCGGCCAGAGGCCGCGCCACTGGTCGGTGAAGTCCATGGCGGTGCTTCGCAGGCCGGCTAGGGTTTTTGTTGGGATTTTGGGAGTGGGCTTTTGGCGGGAAGGTTTTTGGGCCTATACAGGGCAGGACTTTGACAGGTAGGCCCGTCAATATGGGCCGACACGACAGTTGTGGTGTCAGTTGACACGCAGTGGCAAAGCTAGCCGTCAAGCTGACCTTGTTGCTTGGGGAGAGAAACAAAGATATCGCATGCGATGAAAAGAAATTTACGAATAATTAAATAAATTGTAGATTTAATTTTATGTGTCACTCGAAAATATTGGAAAATTTCATGTAAACCAATATAAGTGCTTGATTTTACATGGATGCCCTTGAAACCCACCGAGATTACATGTGTATCCTCGTTAGACGAGGCACGAAGGCCATACACGCAAAATTATAGTGCTGTATCCGCAAAATAATATTCTGCTTGTTATGGCACGTGAAAAACAAGGTCATTCACGGGTTATCTTCACACCGTGCGGCCGTGCTCATGCTTCAAGTTGAGCTGTGCAAACGTAGTTGGATCCTACCTGAACTCGTTTTTCTAAATTAAAAATTCAGGAAAATATGTGTAATTTGAAAAAATTTTAAGGAGATATATATAATAAAATCCAATTAAAAGTTTTTTTTTTTCGGTGATGAGTAGTAGGTGCGGCAGAGGCGTCACGTGCCAACTGATTTAGGTAGCACCAAGTCCGCTGGGCTAGGCCACGTGCTGCGTGCCGTCAAGCAGGCCGCAAAGCCGCTTTCTGGTTGCAATTTGATGGCATGCTTCCACATGCACACCGGAAGGCAAGCAGCCATTGTTTCGGAGAACAAGCGGCTTGGCTCTGACACCGACAACGGTAACATGATCCTACGTGCGTCATGACAAAGATCCCATATCTTTCCACGTGGAATCCATGTCCTCGGCCAAAACCCTAAATTGGACCCCGCTAACGGAGCTTTACGCGACTAGAAGATACCAAACTCGCCAAACAAAGTTGATAAAGATATTGGAATCTCCCCAACTTTACATTCCAACTGCTCCTTTTTCTCCAAAAAAAGATAAATGAAGAAAATATGTTTGGCCAAAGCGATTTCTCATAAAGAAAGAGTTTTCTCCTGTTGAAGTGCACCAGAGCAATACGGTGGCTCTGTCGTGTAAGCCACAATATGTGCGGGGGATGCTTTACTAGAGATTCTCTGTCGCCTGCCACTCGACCAGAGATCCTACACTCTGCCTTTTTTAGGACGAGATCCTTAGCTTTCGATTATGCAATATGGTATTTGTTTAACATACAAAACAAAATTAATAAAATAATAATAATAATAATTTAATGACATGAGTTTATTAGATATCTTTTATTCGCATGCATAGGGAGACCGTTAAAGTTTGACAAATTCTTTTCATATTTTTTTTTTTGTTTTTTTTATGATTTATCATGTCTTAGTCGTTAGGAAGTAGTTGAGATTTTCTTATTCTAGTGGTTATTTTCTCTTATTTTTTAAATTCCATGATTTATATTTTGTATTGCCTATGAAAAGGCCATGTTAGTATTAAATAAAGTGAATTCAGTTGTCTCCGCTTCTTTTCTAAAATTAACATAATTGTTATTATGTCAGGTGTGATGAATTAGTCCCACATCGGATATTGGATAGATATAATCCAATAAATATAATGAAAAAGACTCATATCCCATGAACTTGAGTTTTTGGGATGGTTTGGTGTCTTGCTCACTATATGGATTTGGTTTGACACTCTTGTGACTCCCCAACAAATAGTATCAGAGCTTCAGGTTCGAAACTGTGCAAACTTTTAAGACCAAAATTACCGCGATAATACAACTGAATTGAGTCACATATAAATCTTATGGCAAAAACCAGTGAGAGGACGCGGGCTCGAGGCCAGCTTGAGGCCGGAGAGATAGACGAATTTGGTGCTTCATCCAAATGTGTAAAAGATCATAGTCGCACTTAAAAGCCGAGTACTCTACCGTTGAGTTAGCAACTCGGATAAATATGCTATATAGATACGATCGAAATAAAAAAAAAAAGACCAATTGAATTGCAATGCGCGATCCCGACAAAAACAAAACATTGAACTAAAAAAAAAGAAGGGTTTTTTAATAACCAATTATGAACTTATGAACAAACACCAAAATACTAAAACGGTGTATCCGCTTAAAAAACAACAAACAAACTATTAATAGAGATGTAAAAATTGATATTTATTTTGATTTTCTCAATTTTTAGGGTCACACGGTGGAAGTAGTCAGGTAAAAGAGTTCTTGATTAAAATTGTTAAATTAATATGAGGGATTGTTATAATATCAGGTGTGATGAATTAGTCTCACATCGGATATTGGATAGATAGAGTCCAATAGATATAATGAAAAAGACTCATATCCCATGAACTTGAGCTTTTGGGATGGTTTGATGTTTAGCTCATTATATAGATTTGGTTTGACACTCTTATGGCTCCCCAATAAAGACAGCTTTTGTGCAACGCTTCAAGACATGGCCGTGGCACATGGGAGCCATGGAGGAAAAGTAGATGTAATAATTATTTATTTATGTTTATATTTTATGTAAAACTAATTTATTATATTGATAATATTTAGTATAATATAATAAGATTTTTTCTAGAAGGATCTCGAATGGTTGTACCAACTACTACTTATGTATACGACAATGTCAACGAGATCCTACTCGATCTTGGAGTTCGGTCCACCGTTGAGTTCAAAAATCCTCCATCTATCTGGCTAATATGGCCGTCGCTAACAAACACAAATGCTTCTGAAGTGAGAAAAACACTCGAGATTACTGGTTAGCTGGAGTGTACAATAATGGAAGAATAACAAAAAAAGGTTGGCCAATGGAATTGACACAACTCAAAAAGATTTGAAGTGCATTGAATTGAGAAATTGTCCAGCAAATTTGCAGTTCGGATCCAACACAGAACTGAAAGAAAGACGACGAGTCCAATATTTGAAAAGGTCATGAATTGCAAATAACACAGAATACAGGTATGACAAAATAAAGAGTGATATTTTCTTTTTATGAAAAATGACCGATAAAAATTAAGAAAATTTGTTAAATCAAGAAAAATTTTAAGGGTTGAATTTTTTTCATATAAATAAATTAAATAGATTATATTTTATGAACATTCGGAGTTGAATTATGATCAATACATTAAAAAATCATGTTACTGTAAGAAAAACCAAAGAATCAAGGTAAAATTTAAATTCAAAATCAAAATTACAATATAAAAAAATAATTTAATCAAATTTTCGGTGTTTAAATGTTAGTTTAATTAGTGATTGTGTAAAAAATTTTTAACTATTATGCTTTTAGATATTAATTATTGAGGCTCAAATAAATAAAGGTAAAAATAATATGATAATTTATTTTTTAAAAATAAAATAAAATTAGTCTAACTTATTATTTTAATGTCTTGATATTAGAGTTGTCGAGAATATAATGATTCTCATTCTAATTCCAAATCAAATAACAACTTAGACTTCATTTAGTTTGGGATTAGCATCAGGATCATATTATCTCGATCGACCCGTCATTCAAATACTAAAAAAATAATCAGATTAATTTTACTTTAATTTTAAAAAATTAAATTATCATACTACCATTACCTTTATTTGTTTAAATTTTAATAAATAATATACTTAAAGATATAAGAATTTAAAAAATTTAAATTATTTACTAATTAAACTAATATTTAAATACTAAATTTTAGTTAAATTATTTTTTTATATTTTATTATTGATTTTGATTTTGATTTCGAACTAAATAATTTCTTATAGCGTTGTAGGGACCGTAATAGATTTTTTGAAATTATTTTGGAGTTTAAAAAGAATTTAAAACAAAGAAAAGTAGGGGAAAATAATTTGATAATTCCTCTGTAAATTACATATATTTTTTTGGAATAATTACGGGTGACCCCCTAATTAGCCTTAATTACGGTTAACCCCCCGTAATTTCCGTAATTACCCCCATCCCCTCAAATTCGCCCATATTTACCCACAGCCCCTGATTGTTATTTAATCAAAATTTTACCAAAAAATTCCGATTTTACCCCGTTATTTTTACACATACACCCCTAAAAACTTATTTTTTATAGTTAACCCCCCGGATTTCAGAATTTTACAAATAACACCCCGAAAGAATTCAGATTTACAAAAACGTTCTCCAAATTCGAATTTTTGCAAATAAACCCCCGGAAATTATTTCGATATACAGAAAAGTCCCCGAAATTCGGATTTTTGCAAATAACACCCCGTCGCGCGGCCGGGAGAGGAGGAGGAGGCCGGCAGGCCGGCCGCGGGAGCGGTGGCGGCGGCCGGCGGCGGGAGCGGAGGCGGAGGCCGGGACGCCGGCGCGCCGAAACGCGGGCGCGGACGGCCACGGCCGAGGCCGTTCCGCGCCCGCGTGCTGGGGACGGAGGCCGAAGCCGGCGCGCCCGCACGCGGGCGCGGGCGAGGACGGCCACGGCCGAGGCCGTTCCGCCCCCGCGTGCCGGGGACGGAGGCCAAGGCCGGCGCGCCCGCACGCCGAGGCCGAGGCCGAGGCCGTTCCGCCCCCGCGTGCCGGGGACGGAGGCAGAGGCCGGCGCGCCCGCGTGACGGGGACGGACAGCCTTGGCCTTGGCGGTCCGCGCCCGCGTGCCGGCGGGCCGGCCTCGGCCTCCGTCCCCGGCACGCGGGGGCGGAACGGCCTCGGCGTCCGCCTCCGCTCCCGCCGCCGGCTCGCCGGCGCCCCGGCCTCCGCCTGCTTCCCCGGGAGCGGGCGCGGATTTTTGCAAATAACACCCCGAAATTATTCAAATTTACAGTAAAGTCCCCGAAATTTTGATTTTTGCAAATAACTCTCCGAAATTATTCCGAATTACAAAAAAGTCCAGAACTTTCTTATATAACCCTCTTCTTCCTGTAGCCCTAAACGCATCTGCGTCGCCGCCGCCGCTGTGCTCTGCCGCTGCCGCCGTCGGTCCCTGCGCAGCTGCTGCCGTCGCTGCCCTGCCGGCTTGCCGTCGCTGTCCGCTCGTTGCCTTGCGAAATACAGTAAATGTTTAAAACTTTCAAATTTCAAATTACAAGTTTATTATTTTGTACATTTAAAAATAGACTACCTTCAATATTTTTCTTTATAAATACGTCCAAATTTTATTTATTTTATAAATAAATTTTACAAATAAGTCATTGAAGGTTTCAAAACTTAAAATTTAAAATTACAAGTTTCATATTGTACATTTAGAAATAGACCCCTTCAATATTTTTTTTATAAATAAGTCTATATTTTTAATCATATTTTAAATAAAAATTTTAAAAAAAGACATTAGTGTTTTTTATATTTATAATTACAAATTTAATATTTATAAATTAAAGAATAGACCCTCAAATTTTTTTAAAAAATAACTATAAATTTTTTTTTAAACTAATTTTTACTATTTTTTACATTTAAGAATAGACCACCTTTAATATTTTTTTATAAATACGTCCAAATTTTATTTATTTTATAAATAAATTTTACAAATAAGTCATCGAAGGTTTCAAAGTTTAAAATTTAAAATTATAAGTTTCATATTGTACATTTATAAATAGACCCCTTCAATATTTTTTTTTATAAATAAGTCTATATTTTTAATCATATTTTAAATAAAATTTTTACAAAAAAGACATTAGTGTTTTTTTATATTTATAATTATAAATTTAATATTTAAAAATTTAAAAATAGACCATTAAATTTTTTAAAAAAAATAACTCTAAATTTTTTTTAAAACTAATTTTTACAAATACACCCCTCGCCGGAGGCCCGACGGCGCGCCGGACGGCCCGCCGGCACGCGGCCGCGGACGGCCTCCGCACGCGGGAGCGGAGACGGACTCCGTCCCCGGCACGCGGGGGCGGAATGGCCTCGGCCTCGGCCTCCGCGTGCGGGCGCGCCGGCCTTGGCCTCCGTCCCCGGCACGCGGGGGCGGAACGGCCTCGGCCGTGGCCGTCCTCGCCGGCGCCCGCGTGCGGGCGCACCGGCCTCGGCCTCCGTCCCCGGTACGCGGGGGCGGAACGGCCTCGGCCGTGGCCGTCCGCTCCCGCGTTACGGCGCGCCGGCGCCCCGGCTTCCTCCTCCGCTCCAGCCGCCGGCCTCCGCCTCCGCTCCCGCCCGCCCGGCCTCCGGCTCCGCTCCCGCCGCCGGCCGCCGCCTCCGCTTCCGCCCGCGCAACGGGGTGTTGTTTGCAAAAATTCGAATTTGGAGGACTTTGTTGTAAATATGAGTTCTTTCTGGGTTTTATTTGCAAAATTCCGAAATCCGGGGGGTGAAATATAAAAAATAAGTTTTTAGGGGTGTATGTGTAAAAATAACGGGGGTAAAATCGGAATTTTTTGGTAAAATTTTGATTAAATAACAATCAGGGCTGTGGGTAAATATGGGCGAATTGAAGGGATGGGGGTAATTACGGAAATTACGGGGGGTTAACCGTAATTAAGGCTAATTACGGGGGGCCACCCGTAATTATCCCTATTTTTTTCCCCAGCAAACCACACACGTCAGCGAGCACGCATCGCGGCCCAATGCGGCCATCGTCAAACCCACGTCAATTCCACGGAATCCTTCCAAAACCCCCCACTTCAATTCCACGAAATACTTCCAACACCCAAAAGCGGGACCCTGAAAAGGAACCCCATTCCCCATGCAAACATTACTTAACGTTCTACACCGAGTGCCGTCCGTTTACTCAAAAATGGGGGGGAAAAAAAAACAACGTAGACCCGGAAGAATACACTTACCGGAGAATCGCGGGAAGAAGAAGAGGAAAAGCCGACCTCCGCACTTCCCCGTCCCCGGAACTGGTTTATCGACCGCCCGTTTCAAAAAGAAATCCCCCAACTTTTCCGCACTTCTTTTCGGCCCTAACCACTCATATAAATACTCCGCGAGGGCGGAAACCAGAGCCTCATGTCGTCTCTCGGAAGTTCGGAAGAGTTCCTGGGGCCCTGTTTCTGGGGAGGAGGAGGAGGAGCAAGCGAGCAATAGGCTCCAGTGAGGCTTGTATGCTGAAGAAAAGAAGAGGCTCGGAATGGAGCAGAAGCATCTCGTGATGTCGGCGCTCGGCGTGGGGCTCGGCATCGGGGTCGGGCTCGGGATCGCGTCAGGCCAGACGGTCGGGAGGTGGTCCAGCACCGCGCCGAAGTCGGACGGGGCCACGGCGGAGAGAATCGAGCAGGAGATGTTGCGGCAGGTTGTTGATGGGAGGTGCAGCAAAGTCACCTTCGATGAATTCCCCTATTATCTCAAGTAATTGCTTTATTTTTCTTTATTTTTTGGATATTTTCAGTTGGATTTTGTCTTCACAACGAGTTCCCAGGAAGAGGAACCATGATTTGTGAAAAGATGTTTTTTTTTTCATGTTTGGTGGCATATTTAGTTCGTTTTCTGGTCGAACTTTTCGAAAATTTGAAGTCTCCCGGATTATTCGGGGTGCGTTACGTGTAAATTCTTCCAAAGTTTTATCATCACTATTTAAACAAAAATTCTTTCATTTGTACGTGTTTTTAGTTGAAATTTTGTGTTTTTGTTTTTCTCACCGTTATGTTCCATTTAGCGGTTTCCTAATTTTGCGTCTTAAGTTGCAAAATAAGTTATTTTTCTCTCTGAAATATGTGGGAAAACATTGATTTCCTTCGTCAGATTTTGGTTCATCTTGTAAGATGGCGATGATATTATTTTCCATATACATCAGATTCCTCATCTGCCTTCAGGATATTTTCGAGAGTAAGTAATTGGAAAAAAATATTGCTAAAATGGCTAAGAAATCAGAGTGCACGAATGCTATTATTGCTTGATGGTTGTGCCAGTACAATCATTGTGCGGATATTCATTTTTTATCTTTTCGAAGGAGAAAGCTGGATGCCTTATTTTCAGTTGTTGCTTGTGTTTTGCTTCTTCTAACTCAACAGAGCTTACATGATATTTACTTATCAAAGAGTCTTGTCATGCATCCATTATTAATCTGAGCCCTGAACATTTTCGACTGTGTGCCTGGTGTTTCATTAAGTTTCTGGCATTTTCTTATTCAAAACATGCTCCTTCTGATGCTCTATTTTCAAATGCTGATTACAGTGAGCAAACGAGAGTTGTATTGACAAGTGCAGCATATGTTCATTTGAAGCAAGGGGATATTTCGAAGCACACTCGAAACCTTTCTCCTGCAAGCCGGACTATTTTGCTTTCAGGACCTGCAGGTAGATTTCTCAAGAATAATCATATTTGCAGTTTCATGGTTTTGATGTATATACCCATTTTATATGTCAAACTAATAATGTATTATTGCTTTTAAGAGCCTTACCAGCAGATGCTTGTGAAGGCTCTAGCCCATTATTTTGAGGCCAAGCTGCTTTTGCTTGATGTAAGAGATTTTGCACTCAAGGTATTCTGGAAGCCCTTAAATAGATCCAGCAACTGTTGAATCTTATGGTCTTTTCTTTTCTTTCTAACATTACCAGTGGGTTTCCTGTTACAGATCCAGAGCAAGTATGGCAATGCAAGCAAAGATTCTGTAAGATTTTGAAACATTATACGCATTATCTTTTATACTTTCTTAGTGATGTTATCTTGGCAGACATATGATGGTTTCCTTCTAGTGGCTAGAAGGCTAACCAAATGTTTGTAGATTACTAGCTCATAACTGAGAAGTGATTGAACCATCATTTTAAAATTGTTTTGTTCATAAATGTGGTTACAAACTTCATTACCTTTTTTTGCTTTTTTCTGATTATCCATGAACTTCTCTTTTGTGGAACATTTATATTTCTTAGACAAAATGATTATTGCTTTTTTTCAGAGAAAACTGATAATTACTGTTATTGTCTTTCTTTTTTTGAAAAAACATTGTCTTCCATTTGATAGACACTATTTTGCAGTTCAAAAGGTCTATCTCTGAGACTACACTTGAGAGGATGTCAGGTTTTCTTGGATCTTTTTCATTTATGTGCCAGAGGGAGGAATCTAAAGGTATTTTTTATTGCTATTTTCCTTCAATGGCTCTAAACTAAGGCTTAGGGTGTATCTAGTAGGCATCCCTCTATAATTTGAAGGACACAAGGTTTTGCATGGTCAGGGTGATGAATTTTTGGCAGTGCTTGGGCCAGGACTGGCTCATGTCCTAATGCCAGACACATTTTGTTTTTTGTTTGATATTAGACTTCCCGATGTATTGGGTGCCAGCCTTTGCCCCATTATGGTTGCACTACATCAAATGTCACCTTAACCCATTTGCATAAGTCTAGAAGCAGAATAGTGGTCAAAAGGTTATAAGCTTCTCTGAGGGAATTTATTTTTAAATGAATAATCCTGATTTTGCATTACCGCTGACCCTATTTTGTTAGAAAACATGGACATAATGCTGTTACATAACATTTCATTGCTTTTAACCACTTTTGTGAATGTTGCTGCAGGATCACTGCATAGGCAAACAAGTGTTATGGATTTAAGGTCAAGGTACAAAGCAAAGTGAACTTAAATAAACATGAATGGCTTTTCGATTCAGGATTTCCTGCTACTATTAACCATGGTTTTTAATATTTATAGGGGACCTGATGGACCTAACTACCAGAAAAAGCTTCGCAGGAATGCCTCTACCTCAACTGATATGGGCAGTCTCGCATCCGAGTCTGCATCCTTGAATCCAGGTTATTACGTCTTCTCTTGCCATTTTGCATACTTTTCATCATTATGCATCATAGGGATTCCAATAATTAGTTTACCTCACCCCCACCTCTTCCTTTTTCTAATAGGTAGTAGGGAGGAGGGGTGTTTTTGGTGCTGGCAATGTTTTTTGAGAGCAAACAACCATTCTATGATTTGACAGAAAACTCCAGATCATTCAATTGTTTTACTTGTGCGTTTTGGAGTTCTTTATTTAGTAACAATTTTGTTTCTTTCTTGTGGTTTCTGGCAAATTTTCAGCTCCTCTCAAATGCACCAGTAGCTGGTGTTTTGATGAGAAATTCCTTATTCAAGCACTTTACAAGGTACCTTTTGTTTCTGTTAATTGTTTTTTGTCCTATTCTTCAGGGCTTTCTCATAGTTTTATCTTGCCTTAAGGAATTTGTAGTGTATCATACTTTAGATTCCTTTGTAAATTTTCTGGGTTTCTTGAAGTTACTGATAAATTATTATCACTTGTGTATATGTTGGCACTGCTCTTAGGTTCTGGCCTCAGTCTCCAAAAGTATGCCTATTGTACTTTATATAAGGGATGTTGAAAGCCTCTTGTTCAGATCTGAGAGGATATATTTTCTGTTCCAGAAAATGTTGGAAAAACTTACAGGATCAGTTCTCATACTTGGTTCAAGGACATTGGAACCAGGATGTGACTACAAAGAAGTAGATGAGAAACTTGCCTTTCTTATTCCTTACATCATAGAGATTAAGCCTCCAGCGGATGATACCCATTTGATTAGCTGGAAAAATCAACTCGAGGAAGACATGAAAACAATTCAGTTTCAGGACAACAGGAATCATATTACTGAAGTTCTCACAGCGAATGACCTTGAATGTGATGATCTGGCTTCAATCTGCCTAGCAGATACAATGATGCTCAGTACTTACATTGAGGAGATTGTGGTATCAGCTGTATCTTATCATTTGATGAATAACAATGACCCAGAATACAGAAATGGAAAGCTCATAATTTCTTCAAAAAGGTCAAATTATTTACCTTTCTTCCAGATATATTTGCTGTCCAATATATGTTTGTTTCTAACTGCCTTTTAATGTATGCAACAGTTTGTCCCATGGTTTGAGTATATTCCAAGAAAGTAATCTTAATGGCAAGGATACTCTAAAGCTGGAGGCAAACAAATCAGGAAAGGTCTGTTATGTCTTCTTGATGGTCTATTCTTGTAACACGGATGTTTAGTTGTCTAAGTTAAAAAATGTACCTCAATTCATTTGCTTTTCAAGGAAGCTGTAACCAGAGATGCTGTAGCAGCATCAAAGCTGAGTGCTGAGGCTCCTGCTTCTGGGAACAGAAGTGAACCAGAGAAACCAGCACCAGCTGCCCCAAAGGATGGCGAAAAAACATCTGCACCACCAAAAGCACCTGTGAGTTTCCTTTATTCTTTCTTTTTTTTGCAGTATTTCTGACTAGGTTCAGTGCATTTTTGTTTAATATCAGAAAGAAATTCTATGACATTCTTTTTTGTTTACTTGCCTACAATTCTTGGCCATTAACAACATTTGTGATCTGTCAAGATATTGTAGTTTCTCTACTTGAAATATTTTATTTCAGTAAAACATGGATAGTGATGCTAGTGATTCCAGAGTTTTGTCTATTAGAGGAAATCAGAAGCAAAGTGTGTTAAAATTACTCTTTTACATGAATTTTCTTTTAAAACTTGCGGATTTTTTTTCAGGATATGCCTCCAGATAATGAATTTGAAAAGCGGATCAGACCAGAGGTTATCCCAGCTAGTAAAATAGGAGTGACATTTGATGATATAGGTGCCTTAGATGATATTAAAGAATCACTGCAGGAGTTGGTTATGCTTCCTCTTCGTAGACCAGACCTCTTTAAAGGAGGTCTGTTGAAGCCTTGCAGAGGAATACTACTCTTTGGGCCACCTGGAACTGGGAAGACTATGCTTGCAAAGGCCATAGCTAATGAAGCTGGTGCTAGTTTTATTAATGCCTCAATGTCAACAATCACATCAAAATGGTTTGGGGAAGATGAGAAGAATGTTAGAGCACTGTTTACACTAGCTGCAAAGGTCTCCCCTACCATCATTTTTGTGGATGAGGTTGACAGCATGCTTGGACAGAGAACTAGGGTTGGAGAGCACGAGGCAATGCGGAAAATAAAAAATGAGTTCATGACTCATTGGGATGGGCTCTTAACAAAGCCTGGAGAAAGAATTCTTGTCCTTGCCGCAACTAACAGACCATTTGATCTTGATGAAGCAATAATTAGAAGGTTTGAGCGCAGGTTTGTTTGCTTTCTTTTGCACCATCCTCCAATTATAGGCATATATGCTGGTTAGTTAGAAACAAAACTCTGATGCTTTCATTGTTGAACAGAATCATGGTTGGCCTTCCATCCCTGGAGAACAGAGAGTTAATCCTGAAGACACTCCTGTTGAAAGAAAAGGTTGATGAAGGACTTGACCATAGAGAACTTGCAGCCATGACAGAAGGATACAGTGGAAGTGATCTTAAGGTTAACCAGTTTGTCATCCTGTACTAACATTATTCATTTTTTAGGTTGAATCCTGCAATAAAATAATTGAAGGATTCTTTGTTAACACTGGTGATTTTTGTTGAGGCAGAACTTGTGCACAACAGCTGCTTATCGTCCTGTCCGGGAGCTAATCCAGAGAGAAAGACTGAAGGAATTGGTATAACTTATGACTTCATGTGTATAATATACAACTATATTGACCACCTTATGGAAACATCATGTGCACATCCAACTTTTTAACTAATTATACTAATGATCTTTTTATGTGCATATTGGCCAAGATTCAGTTGAGCTTATGAAATTCTACTTTAGCTTTCCGAATTGCTTAAATCCTTAAAATCTACTTGTTTTTTCTTTCAGGAAAGAAAGAAGAAATCCAAGGCAGAGAACTCATCTGAGGCATTGGAGACCAAGGAAGGTGATGGAGAGCCAACAATTACTCTCAGGCCCTTGAACATGGAAGACATGAGACAAGCCAAAAATCAGGTGAGCCATTCTGACAATATGCTAGCAAATTTGAGGTCTCTTATGATTTTCATTTTTTGAGCAAATAGACTGTTAATTTGCTTTGGAATTCAAACTATTTGATGCAGGTTGCTGCTAGTTTTGCTGCCGAGGGTTCTATAATGAGCGAACTGATGCAGTGGAACGATTTATATGGGGGAGGAGGCTCGAGAAAGAAGCAGCAGTTGACCTACTTCCTCTAAATACATGTTTTGTAAATACATTCCTGCATGCACAGATGTGTGCAATCAAGATTTCAGCCCCCCAAATGACCAATCATTCTCATGAATCGCTAGAGAAAGATCAACTGGGCATTTAGGAGTTCAAGATGTAAAAACTTGAGGATTTCTGAAGTGGTGGCTTATACAGATTAAAAGGAGTAATCAGTAATGATGTACTATGCCCATCTTTTCTTTTTCAATTAGAGGTTAATTAGACTTAATGTTGGAATGTAATATTCGTTTATAGTTCTATATGTTACGTGATCAGCATGTGGCTGTGGTGTGCTTGCTTCGTGTGTTGCCTAGTCATTGTATTTGTTTGTTGCAGTAGGTCGTGTTTCGTGCAGTCTTTGTACAATAAAGGTGAAGTGGAAGAGACTCTTGTTCTCAGTTCTTTTTTTTATTTGTTCTTTTCAATTGTTTTTTCTGTGGTTTATAACGTTTGTCATCTGCCAAAAAAGAAGGCAAAACTTTTTATATGTTTTTGAAAAATCATGATACTTTTTATATTTTCTGAAAAAAATTTCAATGTTACAGCAGTTAACAGCCGTTAACAGTTCATTGAGTTAAAAAAAAAGATTTCCCCGGTTAAAGACCGGTCCAACTTGTGAAAGAACAACTTGTCCTCGCGTGCTTTGCATGTGACATAGCACCTGCAGCAACTGCTCACGTGCCCACGCAGGTGGCAATCGGTGAGAGGAAGGGCAGAGTGCCCCTTCTCCTTTCCCTCTCGGCTTTCGTCCCTGTGCTCGTCGGAGCCGACGACCTTGAGGTGCTAGCGGTTGAGTTTACAATTCTTTTTGATATTTGGAATGTTTATGTGATTCGATTGGGAGAGTGGACGATGAAACTTGTGATTGGCTTGTTTGCGCTAGAATTTGTTTATGTCGCTTCGTGGTTTATGATGTACCACGTGCTTTGATAGTTTCCTCTCTTTGCTGTTCAGCCAATCGATTCATACCGGTTCTCTATGTTGCTTTGATATTAGCACCCCTAGCTTTGATATTATAATTTTTTTTTTAATTGTAGTCATAATTTTTCATGGAGTTTTTTTTTTTCTGATTTTCTATATTTTTTTTAGAGGGGTTTACGTGATTTTTGAACTTTCAGAAATTTTTTTGTAATTTTATATATTTTTAGGAGATTTCTATGATTTCTAAACTTATTCTCTCCCTTAGTTTTCACAATTAAAATTAAATTCCATTTGAAAACAAAAGGGAAGGAATTTGAAATATGAAAAATAGACTACAAACATAAAAAGCGGATTGTGAATAGCAATAATGGATCATAAAAAAATGTATATGCACTTAAAAATATTAAATTAGTGTTTATATTTTTTAACATTTCTAATTATTTCTGGACTAGAAAATGATTAAAATAAATATGCATATTCCTGAACTCGGTCCTTTCCTAATTGTGCCAATTTTCCTCATTTTATAACTTATTTATTAGAAAAATAGGCTTTTTCTAGCGTGATAGTCTAGATGTAAAAAATAATTTAGAAGAATATATAAATATAATTAAAAAAATTAGAAGGATATAGGTATCATATCCGTAATTTTCTGATTAAAAAATCTGAAACAGAAATCTAGAAATTTTCACACGCGTGTAGAAATCGTGTGTAACTGAAGGGGTTTTCTGGTAAATAATACAGGGGAATTTCCTGAATACAACAAACTGTAGGGTCTCATCTGCAAGTTACCCCTCCTTCATCGGTGATTTCCTTCCCATGTTTACTTGTCCACGCGATAACAGCGGATCTCGTCGGTAGACGATGGCAGGGATGATGAAGAGGTACTCAGAGCTTGGTCTGGCTGCGGCTTTGACCCGCGCCGCCGGCTACCCGGCGGCGTGCCACGAACTTTCCCTCATCCTCCGCGACGCCTACGCCCAGCTGCCCAAGCCCCTCCATTCCCTACTCCTCCGCGACACCCTCTCCGCCTTCCGCCTCCTCCCCGAGTGAGCAATCCCCTGTCCTCGTTTCCCAATTCGGTATGTTCGATTTTAGCTAGGGTTTCCATAATTCCAATTGATGCAGAATTCAGACGAGTCTGGGGCTATCGGCGGCGAATCTGCTCCTCCAAGCCGCCGAATCCGCGCTGCCGAAGCAGAAGAAAGCGATTGCTGTCTCGGAGTTTAAGCACGCCGTGGTTGCCTTTAAGAGGCGATCCAAATCCATTCAGGAAGGGGGTAATGATTCGTTTCTTCTCGAAATTTTTGCAATTACTCGTTGAGAAGTTGAATTTCCTGGTAGATCATGTTGTCAAGATTGGAGATATCTGTTTGCTATGACAGCAGAAGTAGTATCTAACATATTTATCAGGTGCCAATGATATCATAGATCATATTTACATGTGGGGAGCGTTGAAAAATAAATTGGCCTTCATGTTAAAGTTCTTTTCAATTGACAGGTTAAGTGATTTTAGGATTTCTTAGATGTACGTTTATTTGTTCGTTTTGATGTTAAAATGAGGGAATAGAGCTCTCCTAAGTTGTAACTCTGAACCCCACAGTACAAATGAATTCTCTGCAGCAAGATGTAGGCTAACCGGCTATCCACTAATGAAATGGACACAGCATGTCGAGCGTGAAGGCAGTAACAAGAGCAACGTTTTGATTTCATAAAAAATTGTATCTTAATATGTGTGTGTTTATTCAAGGTTTCAGTAAAGGACCATAGAGAAGACAAGAATACATTGTTAATAAAATTAAAACATTGTTCAATGACTGCTTCATTTGCTTGTTCAGGGTTATTTCGTAACTTGATAATCCAGTTTTATCAACAGGAAGAATGAATTTGTCTTTTTCAGCCTATCTACTGAAATACTTCATGTTTTTTCCTGTCTTTTATCTACTCGTTCTAGCTTCAAGTAATGTCACATGTATAGTTAGTGTCTACTGGATCCTCTCAAGCTGAAGGTATCTTATTATTAATCAAGGTTTACATTTTTGTGCTAAGCTGCTCAATGAATGCTGTTTTCTTTACAGAAAGATAAAATTTTATCACCAGTGGACTTCCAGTTCCGACAGGTTAAATTTCTTTTATGTACTTCTACCAGGTTCAGTGCAACTACCTCAAGATATTCTGCTCCATATATTCACATTTCTGGACTTGCGCTCTTTAGTTACTGCTAGTTCAGTTTGCTGGTACATTCTACATCTTTTTGTTCGTGTTGAGAAAGTTGTTTCTTTTGTCCAAGTTAGTTACAATTTCCATCATATCTTAGAAGGGCATGGAATGCAGCTGCAAATGATAATACCCTGTGGCAGTTGCAATATGCTATCCTTTTTGGCTTGCCTGCTACCTTTTGCAGTAGAAGAGGGCAGAATCAGACTATGCATGGTGCAGATCCAAAGGCCAGTCATGACTGGAAAACGGACTTCAGAAGAAAATATATGGGTATGCATATCTGAATCCTAGTCATGGATCAAGATGTGTTGATGATCATAAATAACTTTGTTTCCCTGCTCTGGATGCAGTTTTTATTGCCTGGCCTTTGTGGAAAGTTTTGTTTTGTTTGGCTTTGGTATTTTCTGCATGTATTATTAGGCGTTGTTGAGCTAAGAGAACATGGAAAAGCTTGCTTTGCACAACAGTAGTCATATTTAATTGGCAATTGTTCATCATTTTTTTTTTCATTTTTGAGGGTTCATTAACAAAATTCTCTTTGGAATTTTATTTTAATGTTGTCTACATTCACATTTATCAAGCATCTTCGAGTATTGAGTCATGACCATGTTTCAGGTAATCCGTTGTGGAGATTTAGATCAAAGAGGGCAGTTTGTGGGCATTGCAAGTCTATAATCTGGCTGAGCAATGTCATGTGTGACGGATCACACCATTGTTGCAAACTTGCCAAACAGCAACCTAAGCTAAGGCCCCTGGCACCTGACAAGGTATTGTAGTCTTCTAAAAGGCATTATTGTCTATGTAGATTTTCCAATTCATAATTTATATTAAATTTATTATACGACTATAATATCTAAAATTGATTTCTTTGATAAAACTCAGAAAGATATGGTTGCTCCAAAAAAAAAAAGATTCTGAAGATGTCTAAACTAGGGAATGTTGCTTTCTATACAGAAGTATGTTCTATTCATTTATTGCTGTCTAGATTTCCAAAAGACTGCTTTAGGATGGATTATTCACTTAGGATGAGAATTGTTCTCATCCTATTGGTTTCAACGCATGCTCCTTTCTCCAGGTTGTGGAGTATCTATTAGATACGATTTCATCAGACTCATCCTCCTCTGACAACAATACTGATTGTGACCTCCAGGTTGTGGAGTTTCTCTTAGATGAGATTATGTCAGATTCATCCTCCTCCGACAGCGATGCTGATCCCGACGAGTTGACATTGTCCAGGCAGCTGCTACCCAGGTTATGGGCCTACCCAAAGCTTGCGAGTGCCAGTGACTGCCTTTATGCTATTTGACAACTTTTTCCTTTTTATTATCAGAATGCAAATAGGGAACAGTATTTGTTCCCGAATACAAAACATTGGCCTCCAATAACCAAGTTTGTGGCAGTTGGATTACATTTGGAGGCCTCTGTTGTCCTATACTAAAGAGCAGGTTTTGTGATATCATCACTTAAGCAGTATTTCGTTTCTTTATGTAAATCTAATTTGTATTTTGTGTACAGTCTCTCTCTCTCTCTCATTTGGTGATAATCAAGGTTTTAAGTTTCGGTTTCAGTTTCGACATTCAGCAAAATCGATATGTTTCGGTTATTTTGGTCGTTTTGGCTTTCATTTCGGTTTTGCTAAAAATATTTTTTCAATTATTAATTACGTGTTGATCAGAGTCTGAGTATATTTTTATTGTACTTTGATTTAAAATTAAAAATATAAAAAAATTTTAAAAACTTTTCAAAAAATTTTAAAAATTATAAAATTATTAATAATTTTATCATAATAGTAAATATAATTTTAATTAATTTTAATTAAATTTTTTGTTAATCACTTAGTGGGTAGATAACTTGTAAATTTACAAATAATAATTACATTTAGTTCACTAAATTTTTTTTTATCTATAGACTCTTACCTAATTCTATTTTGATTTATATAAATTTCTTGAATAATTTATATTTATGTTTAACAATATTAAGTGCATACCAAACTTAGTTGGTCAGTAATATTAACTTATGAAATTCGGCATAAATTTATTAGAAATAAATATTTAAAATGATTTGTATGTAAATAATAAAGATTATAGGATATTAAATATAATTATCTTTAAATTCTAAAGTTAACATTTTGACACTTAGCTTTTATATATTAATCAAGGTTTTGAGTGTCAATTTCGGAATCGGTTTCGACATTTAGAGAAATCAACTCGTTTTAGTCAAAATAATTTTAATTTAGTTTCGACAATTTTTTTTTATTTATTAATTATATTTTGACTAAAATTTAACTTTTTTAAATTATTTTTTAATTTCAAATTAAAAATATTATAATATTTTTAAGAAGTTTTGAAACAGTGAACAATATCATATATTAAAAACTTATATACGTCAACAGTTCTGGCAAAGACCGGCAAGAGCGTGCTGGGATCAAGTCAGTGAGAGTGCAGGAGCCAGGCTGGCAACGCCGCGAGTGCGGACGCGAGGTTAACGCCAGCTCGCGAGCACGGGGGCTAGGCCGATAAGGGTGCGACGCCGACGAGAGAGCGGCGTCAAGCTCGCGAGCACGCAGTTGCGGGTGCTGGAGGCCGGCGCGAGGGTGCGAATGTGGGAGTTAGGCCGGCGAGGGCTCGGACGCTAAGCTGGCTACCTTGGACGCGTTCACACTTAGGCGTGAGTGCCAGAGGCCGATGCGAGCGAGCTTGCCAGCCTAGCGCCTGCACCTTTGCTGGTTTCACACCCTCGCCGACATCAAGTCTGCACTCTCGCACCGGTCTCTGACGCTCACACTTGTGCGCTCGCGCGAGCGCGAGGCTAGTAACGGCATGGGCATCAAGCTGGCGCCTGCGCTCGTGCAAGCATTAAGGTGTGGGCATTGGAGGCCGGCGCAAGTATGTGAACTTGATGCCGGCAATGGCTTTGACACGGGCGCGAGACCAGTAACAACGCAAGCATGACGCCAACGTAAAATCGAAACGAAATTAACCGAAACGTTTCACCCATAATCGAAATCGAAGCGCTTTAATTTCGATTGAAACTTAAAATCCTGATAATAATAGCATCATGCTCTACATAATGTAATTATAAAGTCACTCAAACGATTGAATTATAGATCGACAATAATTTATCTCATTATTAATCACTTGATCATTCAAACTCGGAAAGTACAACATAATTCACAAAAGAACAATAATGCAAAAGATAAATTCTTCCAAAACCAAACCTGAACATGAAGATCTTCAATTTTCTGTACAACAAAGAATCCAATGTTCTATTTTTTTGAGCTTTTAACAAATCACTATCTTTACTATCGCAAATTTACGGAAAATTTTATTTATTATTATTATTAATAAAAGCTCACCAGTATTATATTGAAATTTCATAAACAATTTACTCTTGATCAATATTCATTTTTATTCAATGTTCAATATTTAATTGAATATAAAAAATCATTGAGCATAACTCTTTAAATTTAGGTGTAAAAAATTATTTCTGAAATTTCTCTACTTTTCTATTGCAGACCACGAGAATCCAAATACCTAGAATTGTTTTCGTTGTCATTAGCCAGCAAAAAGCGAAAGAGAGAGAAATAAAAAAAAACAAATATTTACACTTCAAGTTTTAAAATTTAAAACACATTTATTTTCATACTAAATTAAATGTTAAAATAAATTAGAAATTGTTGATTAGGAGATAATTGTTTTTAAATTTTATTAAATAATTTATTATTATTATTATTATTAAATTTCTGATAAACTTCGTTCCTGATCAAAAACTCTATTTTTTCAAAGAAATACAACGAATCCAACATTAGGATTCAGAGTTGAACATATGAATTTTTCTGCATTACAAAAACAATATCCTCCGACATTAGGTCCCGATGCCAAATATGAAAGTAGAGGGAATTCCGTTGCTTACCAAAAATAAGTAGACAAGCTAATCTGTTACCCAAGCAATATGAAAGTAATGCAGCATCTCAAACATTACGTAATGAAACACAGTCAAATGCTTTAAATCCTGAAAACAGTCAATATATAGAAATAATCCACAGACAAAATTTACTCCCATGTGGCTTGCCGAAATAATCCACTGGGACCAAACACTTCATACTGATCGAAGGAAGAATTGAAGAAACAACAAACACCCACAAGAAACATTGCTTCTGCAATCTGTAGCAGCGATAAAATACCTTCACGCCTTAATGCTTCTTATTCTTCAATGCTGTTTTTGGAATCTTGCTTACAACCTTGGCATGGAAGACATCATAATGCTTTTTCATTTCTGTTGCAGCCTTCTCTGCAAATGAGTCGATATTGTCCTCGTACTTCTCATAAACAACAGGCACCGTGTGAAGAGTAACAAATACTGCATTCCGAACAGTAAGTGTAAGTTGGAAAAAACTACAAATCAATCTAAACCAACGGCAGAAGTAGTTCATATTACCAAAGTAAAACAATGTCATGAAATTGCAGCAGCTCCCTATGATCGACAGAAGCCACAAACCAGCAATCACCTGAGAAAAAACCATCAGTTCCACAAACATGAACCTGTAAACATGAAACAATAGCATATTGCAGCAGTTCAACATACACCAAGGAACTTCTTGAGATCTCGTCCAGATGCAATGTCCCTAAGAATGGTGAAGCCCCTGTTCATCTCATACCTCAGTGACAGTGCAATGTTGATAGCCAGATCTTCAGGCACTGTCACCTCAGGGATATGCAGTGGAGATCTAAAACGTAGAAAAGCATCAGCTCAACATAGCCTAAAACGACCAGAGGCAAGACAATTAGAATCAGAGCTTGTAAGGAAGTAGCAAGGGCTCACTTGTGGATGAAAGTGGCTGCATTGGACCAGAGGAAAAGAATGGTCAAAGACAGTATGAGGCAGTGGCAGACCAATGTGAGCAAATGGTACTCCATGAGCTCGAAGAAGACCCAAACGGCAGTTGCCCCGGCAAGCACACCAGCAGAGATCTTTTTGTTCCTCCATAGGAAGATGTCAGCAGCTGCAGACAAGATCTCAGACCAGTTAAATCAAAACTATAAAAAGTCACACTTTCAACTCTTTATCAAGAATTAAGACTGTAGCTTCGAAGAACTCATAATAAGAAATAGATTAACCCGAAGAAGAGAACAAGAAGTTGAATTGGATCAAATTACCTTTGGTAAAGAAAAGCATCAGTAAAACTGTAAAACTGTAGAAGTGGTGGAATGATTGACGGAAAATTCCAGCCTTTTAGTTTGTGAAACCAAGCAAATCAAAAGCAACTTTTGCTTGACATTGGATTTAGAATGGACAACATCTTTTGAATTATTTTAAATCAACTATAAGTGTCAAAGCCCACGATGTCAGATCAAATAAAAACAGATCAGCAGCGCACAGATTCCATAGATTAAGAATATCAGATAATCCATATTTTATCAATAAATAACGGCTAAAAACTCAAAAAATTGTAATTAAATTCAGATGTCAAGAACCAGATGATCCAATCCTTCCACAAAGAGCTCCCGCAAACAGAAAGAACATGCGCATGATCAGTGAAGGAAAAAAAGAAAGAAATAGAAAAGGCAATAATTTTATTAGTGATGGATGGACTATTTTCATTTTTCATTTTGCGAGGTAGCATTCGTAATTTCATTACCCCACCAAGCTCATCAATAGCCAAAACCTGACTGCTTATTTATTTATTTATTTATTTATTTTTCTAATCTTTTAGTTCGCGATTTGAGTGCGAACTAAGAAACAGACATCCGATCTCGGATTATTTTAAAAAACTAATCCATATTTTTCTCGCGAATCAATTGATAAAATATTGCACAAATCGAGAGAATCGAAGGATCATCCGATCCGATGCTTCAAACCCCACAAAAAATTTCCAGAAATAGAAGCCATACTAAGAGGAAATCCATACGTTTTCCTCCACCGAGGACCTCGTGGATGGGGTGCTCGCGGCCGAAGAGGCGATAGATCTTCGCCTTGACGGACTCCGCCGCCGACTTCTCGGGTTTCCCGTCGTCGGAATCTGACGAGGAGGAGTCGCCGAGGAGCTTCTCCTCAAGTTTCTCCATTATCGACTCCTCGTGCTCCGCCATCGCGCCGCCTCTCTCTCCGTCGGAGACGAGACGCTTTCTGTTTACTCAGTGTAGAGTGGAAAACGGAGCGGCTTGGGGAGCGGGTCCGGGAGGAGGGGTATATATCGAGTAGGAGCGTGAGAGTCGGGGATCGTGTGATCTGGACCATTAGATTGGGTGTTCGGATCGACAACAGAGAGAGAAAAGATACGGGCCGTCGATCGAGAAGTTGACGGACGGCGACAAAGAGTGGAAAGTACTTGGCGGTTACGGGGATTCGACTTTTTGGACGGTGTAGGGTAGTCAGCAGGACCGGCATTGGTCGGTGCGGTGGCCTCACACCTGTTTTTGGCACGTGGCGAGTTAAGAATTTCAAAACAATTTTAAATTTAACATTTATTTTTGAGAAAACTTTTGAATAAATGTTAATGAAATCCATTGGATGTATGAAACGCTCAATATTTTTGTCAGTTACATGAAAAAAAGCCGGCTTTTAGGCGTTTGCGAGGAAAATTTAAAAAATAAAAAGACATTCAGTCCAAGTGTCCAAGCTCTTTGCATGCAGCAATGCACAATTGATCCTTATCCAAATCCAAGAAAAGTAATGCACAATAACTGAGCTCCCGACCGACGATTTTTTTCAGCCATGCACGTCCCAGCCAACCTCTCCTCCATTTCTCAACCCTCGTTCAAACTCCAAACACTTTTTAATAACCGTGTTTGGTTCATCCGAAGCATCTCCTCCAGTTCCCCTCTTTGTTCGATCATTTCAACAAACATCCCTCAGCAAACTCAAAAACTCCCCCCGGAGCCTTAACCTTCCTCGATTTTTAACCATGCCCATTCCCACTACCCTGCATTGCCTCTCCCTCCTCCTACTTTTCCTCCACCAGTCCGCCACCTCTCAGCCCCTCTCCACGCGCGGTCCTGGGTGGTGGACGAGTTATCCGGCCGTTGGGTCAAGCTCCACTGCGTCAACTGGGCGGCGCACATGCCGGCGGTGCTGGCCGAGGGGCTGGACAAGCAGCTGCTAGCCAGGGATGGCAATGCGCGCGGCTGCGCAAGGGTACAACTTCGTGCGGTTGACTTATGCGACGTACCTGTTCACGAGAGACCAGTAGGAGAACCTAACCGTCGGGCTGTCGCTTCCGGATCTGGGGCTGACGACGGCGGCGGAGGGGGTCGAGAGGAACAACCCGGAGATGGTGGAGATGCGCCTGAGGGAAGTTTATGACGAGGTGGTGAAGGCGATCGGCGATGCGGGGATGGTGGTGGTGCTGGACGTCAACGATGGCAACGGCTTCTTTGGCGATTTGTACTTTGATGTGGACGAGTGGCTGCGGGGGCTGGACGTCGTTGCCAAGCGCTTTAGAGGCTGCGCTCAGGTATGGCAGCCTACCAACAAGTGATTGTTGCACGTTAATCATATCACATATAAGGTTTTATTGCACAAAACCCCTTTATTTGTTCCAAATCTTTCAAAATTAAGGAAAAAGCCGCAAAGATCCTGTGAAATCTAGTGATAGTTAAAAGATCTAAATGCCTAGTCAATGTTTGGGAATTGGTTTGGTTGTCTTGTTGAGATGAGCGACTTTTTTTTACAAAAAAATACCTTTAAATTGAAATTCAGACTCATAGTTCTACTGACATATCTTAACTAAACAAAGTTTAAGTGGACCACGTTGTAACAAATATTTTTTGTACTGATAATTACTTTTTGTTTCGCCTTCCATTCCACTTTCTGAATGATTTTTCATTATTCAACAAAAATTTATCAAATCTTAGGACAAATTGTCACATGGATTCCCTCAAATATCCTTGGTTAATTTATCTAGCAATAATAGTTGAATTATCTTTAGAAATAAGGTCAAGTTACTAACTCCGCTATAAAAAAGGTGAGAGTATTTAAATAACTCTCTATGATTGATCTCCCTTGAGGAATTTATTTTAAACACTATATGTAAAAAGAACCGTGTATGTTATTCTCCCATGATGGTTCATCTTTTTCATTTATTTCTCTCCCATCTCGAGCGAATTGTTCACTGACTAACTTAAGTATTAGATCTTCTTCCCCTAATGGATGTCAGGTGGGTAGTTTTTTTTTCTTTGGCCTAGGGGCGAATCCATTAGAGGGGAGCGTAATAACTTTCTTCGATTAGAACTAGGTTGAGATAGTAAATTGGTATTCTTATTGAAATCCGCTCACATTATAATATTAGATATGATGAATTAGTCTCACATAAGATATTGGATAGATAGAGTTTAATATATATAATGAAAAAGATATATATCTCATGAGTTTAAGCTTTTTGGATGTTTTAATGTCTGGCTCATTATATAAATTTGCTTTGACACTCTTACGGCTCTCCCAATAAGTGATATTAAAATTTCAGATTCGAAATTGTGCAAACTCTTGAGACCGAAATTACCGTGATGATCTGACTGAATTGAGTCGCATATTAGTCTCATGACAAAAATCGACAAGAGGGCGCGGGCGCAGACGCGAGATCGGTGAGGGCGCGGGCGCAAACATGGGCTTGAGGGCTTGGGCGCTAGCGCGAGGCTAGTGTGAGGGCACGAGCGCAAGCGCTAAAGGTCGACGCGAGGGCACAGGTATCAAAGGTCGGTACAAGAGCATGGACCACACGATGGAAATGATCAAGTAAAAAAGAATTCTTGATTAAGAGTATTAAAATTGATATGGCCAAATCACACCCGAAGGAGAAGATTGTTATAATGTCGGGTATGATGAATTAGTCTCAAATTGAATATTGGATAAATAGAGTCCAATATATATAGTGAAAAATATTCATATTCTATGAGTTTAAGCTTTTGAGATGACTTGGTATCTGATTCACTATATTGATTTAATTTGACACTCTTGCAGCTCTTTAATACGCTCGCCTTTTTTCTCTAGGTAGTTGATCACAATCATATTGCCAAAGCAACAACAAGTGAAAAAGTAAAATAGTGGGAGGAGGTATTAGAGCTGATGGCATCCCAACAAGCTTGTTTTGGAAACATCTCGATGCCTTATCATCTAACTACAACTACAAGGGCCCATCGGAGTCTTGCTCTCGTAGGCAAAGTCCTAACTAGCTAGAGGTAATTTAAGAAACTCACGATAATGAGCTGGTATCTGGTGGCGAGTTTAATTAGATAATGATATAGAATTTTACTATGACTGTTTATAAAAGGGCAACATTGGACAACACGAATACACGTGCTTGAATGTCAACATCCACATGGCCATGTGGCACAAACAAGTCTATCAGAGGAAAATTGACAGATAGACCACACCAACCAAGTCAAAGAGCAATGTGTTCATGATACCTTGGCGAAGCATGGGAGTCAAGCTTAAATTGACCCTTTAAATAAGAACTA
The DNA here is from genome assembly GCA_005019695.1 of Trichopus zeylanicus subsp. travancoricus. Taxonomy (NCBI): domain Eukaryota; kingdom Viridiplantae; phylum Streptophyta; class Magnoliopsida; order Dioscoreales; family Dioscoreaceae; genus Trichopus; species Trichopus zeylanicus. The sequence continues at coordinate 412,722 of RXID01014982.1, forward strand.
TGAATTATTTATTGAGGCTATCGTACAGACTACCAAGGTAGTCGTCCCTTTGAGTGTGAAAGATATTGAGAATCACATTGCAACTCGATCCAATCAACAACAATGCTTGAGTGGTGTCGTAAGTGCATTGAGCTCGCAACTTTTATTCAAACTACCATGATCCAAATTTTGATAGCCACCTTGAGTTGGATGACGAAAATAAAAATCCATTGGACTATATTAAATCTTTCAAAAATACTATGATATTTCCTGGAGTGACATAAACTATGATATACAAAATATTTCTAGCTCCTTTGCAGGACTTAACATGAGTATGATTTTCTATTATACTAATAAGATAGTTGACAAGCTTCACAGATCTAGAATGCGAGTTTGTGAATCAGTTTTTCTTGCTTGTCCCAAGCCGCCATGACTCATTGATGTTGTTGGCAATACACCACGTAAAGAAGAAAACTTAAGAGACTATCTCTCTTGCTTTGATGAGCTACCTAAGAGTTGGCTGAGTTGCTTCTAAGATTGCATGTCAAACTCCACGGATGCTTGTTAAGTTCATAGAACAAGTCCACGAGTATATCGATATGAAAGAAATAATGATAATTTGGTGAAAAGCTAATGGATCCTAAGTATAAGAGAAAGAGGAGTCACGCAAACCGGAGGACAAAGTTCCATAGTTACACTGCTCAACTGTCCTTGCATAGAGATATTTACGTAAATTAAGGATCGTTGTTATCTAAGTAGACCACCAAAGATCCATCAAAATTGTAGGAAGTTGGATACCTTAAAGCATTGTATATGTTATAGAAATTACGATGAGAATGTCGATAAGTACAGAAACTTAAAAATTGGAATTGACGGTCTGATACGAGAGGGTTACCTTGCGAGGTTCGTCTGAACCGGACGATGAGAGAAACCAAGAAGAGAGAATGATCAAGTTAAAATAGGCAACTGCAAAGATGAATCACCAACCCCCGCATCAACCTACGTATTAAGAACAACTTAGCTATAATATGGGAAGAAGTACAACAACACAATGGCAGCTTGACTACCCTAAAACACCAAGCTTCCACTGGGAGGCAAGAAGAGGGGAACTACCCTAAATACGGGAGTAGACACAAAGGTATAACAACTCGTATTCGAATCCCAAACTAGAGCCCAGAGCAACAACGAGATGAGGCCCTAGTTAAAGCTTACCCATGGAATGGGAATGCGAAAGAAGCTCTTGAACTGTTTCACCTGATGAGAAGATCAGGGACTGTGCCAAATCATTTCACCTTTCTTGCCATTTTATCATTCTGTGGCCATGCTGGTCTTGTAGACGAAGGGAGGGAGTTGTTCCAATGCATGAAACAGAAGTACCAACTCGAGCCAGGAATTGAACATTTCACATGCATTGTGGACATTCTTTGTCGCGCTGGGCATTTGACTGAGGCATGCGATTTGCTGCAAACGAACAATTAAGCAGAAATGCTGCTTTGTGGGGAACCATGCTCAGTGCTTGCAAATTGCTTGGTGAATTTGTGACTGGGGATCCAGCGGCTAAGCAACTGTTCTGTTTGTAGCCTGGGAATGCCACGAACTATACGATCCTCGCTGATATTTATGTCTCGGGATGCCAACAATGTCTCGAGATTGCTCAGAGGAGGAGGACTGGAAGGGAGATCTGGGTACAGTTGGTTTGGAGAAGGATAAATTTCATGTTCTGTGGTTATTTATTCTTGGAGAAGCAGGGCAACGAGGAAGCATGGCTATGAAAGTACAGTAGTCGGGTTCATTCATTTAATGAAAACCACAAGGTTTGGAATAGAAAGTCAACAATCACTATTTATCTGATTGTGAAATCGGATTCATTCCGTAGCCACGTAGCCTGTGTAATGACGAATTTGGATCGTTGCATCTACATATCTGGACGGTTGGATGGACAATGAATGACCTAGATTCGCCAGATAATGTATTTCTTGGGTACATGGGACGATTCAGATTTCGCAAGCTCACAATCCGAATCAGACGTGCCCCAAATTAATGCAGCGCGCGTTGTCCATTAGACTTGAGTTCGTTCAAATGTAAATAGTGTTCTCTTGCCATGCAATTAGTTTTGCCAGACAAGTTGACAGACTGTCACCAATCCGAGAAAAATATCTGAAAGTGCTGTTTACCTAAAAACCCTTTACATTTTTGAAATTGTTTCAAGCACAAGAATGTGTTTGGCAAAATATAAAGAAATATGTTTGACCTTTATCAGACCCATCAATCTAGTTGATCGATTCTAATTCTATTTCGAGAAAAGGTATTTTCATTCTCATTATCACTTTTAGATATATTTTATACCGTTAATCTGTCTACATATCCTTTATTATTTTTATAGGGATGTATTTGAAAAAATTGGGTTGAATGAAATACACTAGTTCTTCTGGGGTTATATGAAAAATCCTCATTTAAAACTGCTGACCAGCTCGATAACCATCTCCTCCCTCTTCGTCTTCCCGTATTAAATGCAGCCGCTGGGAAACCAACCCACCATGCCAACCCCTAAATTTAGGAAAAAAATCCCCAAAATCCCCAAAAATTATGCCTCAAAACCCAACTCTCCTCCTTTCCTCAAAATGTCCTCCTCTTCCTCCTTCTTCCTCCGCAATCTCGGCAACCTCGGCCTCGGCTACGCCATCGCCATCGCCCTCTGCTTCCTCGTCCTTCTGTCTACCCTCCTCCTCGCCTCCTACGTCTGCTGCCGGTCCCGCCCTCCCGTTCCAGCCCTCCGCGCCCCCGCCCTCCCTCGCATCATCTTCGTCACCGAGACCCCCGACGAGGAGGCGGCAGCGCCCGATCGATCGCCGAGCCCCTCGCGCGGGCTCGATCCGGCGATCATCAACTCCTACCCCAAGATCATCTTCTCGGGCGCCGATAAGGGCGGGGAAACCGGATGCGCCATTTGCCTCGGAGAGTACAAGGAGGGGGAGGCGCTTAGGGTGATGCCGGAGTGCCGGCACTATTTCCATGTGGCTTGCGTCGATGCATGGCTCCGGCTCAGCGCGTCCTGCCCTGTTTGCCGGTCGTCGCCGATGCCCACGCCGATCTCCACACCTTTGTCAGAGCTCGTGCCACTCTCGCAGTTCCCCGCTGGGCGGCGTCGGAGCTGACGCCGCGGTATGGATTTCTACTCTCCGTTCATTTCCTGTAAATTATCGGCATTTTTTATTATTAGTTTGCTTTTGTGAAATAGAGGGCCATATCTTGTAGACGTGACAGGTTTCGGGAATTGTTGACTATTGTTAGGGATTGATTGCATCTTTTACTGTTTTTGATACAATTGAGAAGAGATTCAGTTCTGTGGTTGGTGTGAGTTGGATCGAATTTTTTATGACTTAAATTTTGGGAAGCTAAAATGAGTTTTGTGTATATTCCCATTTCGAATCATTTACTGAGCTGTTTTGCTTGCTTTCAGTATGTGGCTGTGCCCATGTTCAGTTTTTCTGTTTATGCAGCCTTGGTTTTTGTCAAGGTGATAACTGTTTGGATGCGTTTAGAGTTGCCTCTTTAACGTGAGAACTTTTTGAATTTTGAATATTATTCCTTTAAATAGGATTAGATTGGAGGTAGATACAGCACTAAGCATGAAGTTTTGGATGCTTAAAATTTGAAACATATGAATATGATTTTTTGTAATTGCCAATTTTTTGTGTTGGCAGACAGGATCTGAAATGTTAACTAAAAACTGTTGGGATGGGACTTAGATCGTGAAGCTGCAAATTAGTGTCAATGGTCATCAGTAGAACTGTTATACTAATTTCTCTGTCATGGCAAGTTTGGCATTTGCACAATAAAAAGGGTGAGGTTAAAGCTTTGTGGTAGAGAAAACTATTCTTAAAAAGACTTGCTAAGATCCATGAGATTTGTAAATACAACTTCTGGTTAGAATGATAGCCAGCAGGATGAATACATTTCTAATCATAGTAGAAAGCTTCTGCATGAAATAACCCACATGAAATGCATGTTGCTAAATACATTTCTAATTGTAGTAGAAAGCTTCTGTACGAAACAACCCACATGAAATGCATGTTGCTAAATATGCATCGAGATCTCTTGGGAAGGAAGCATCAACCAATCAATCAAAGTAAATCTTTCTACTCAGAATGGCTGTTCTGTATATGTAAAAACTTATGACAAGGCATGCTTCAACCAAGGCACCAACATACTTGTGATAGAAGGAATGGTTGTTATTTTCTTTAATCCTGTTCTAGACTAATGCTTCCTTGCTGGTCGATAGCAATCAAACTACAATCCATAATCTTTGGGATGTGATGGTGCTAAAATAGAAGGGTGGCATGTGTTAGTATAGATTGTGCAGAATTTCACTTGTTGAGTGTTGGAAGCAGTCACTAGAGTGAGTAGACTGAAGATAGCAAGTTTAGGTGTAGGCTGGCATCTAATTGAATTAGCTGATCCTTTTGTGTATTGCTTAGGAGTCCATGCATGAAGATGATGTGAGCTCTATTTTCTTCTCTCTTTTATTGTTGGCCGTTGAAAATTAATTTGATCTTTGTTTGCAACTTCTATAATCAAAGAGTTGCATTGGGTTGTGCATTGAAGAAGATGAAATCAACAAAACCAAAAATTATGTTGCAGATGAAATTGTTTCTTTGAGAATAGCATTTGGAGGCCTTTGAACTAGATTTACGATCTTTTTGAATTTTCTTCTTGCATTCCATTATTTGATCAAACTCATCATCCAAATAAATATTTGGCTCATGGCCATTTCATATACTTCATAGACATCAATAATCAATACAACATCCATTGTCAATGCAAGAATTACAAAAAAGTTAGCATAAATCAGAATTTTGTTGTTTCATGCTTGTTCTTGGGGCATTGGCTGCAACAAACCAAATTAACAATCTACTAGAAGAATATGAATATGAGAATCGCCTATGCTGGTATCAACTCTTGGAGGGATGAAATCATGTTGTTTCTTTTGATATTCTTGTTTTAAGCTAAAGGATCTTCATGTGACTTTGAAATTTGTATCATGTTCACAAAAATGATTGCGTAGCCCAAAATGGGCGTCAGTAATGAACATTTGGTTGGTTTCGGATAAATCTCTACCATTTTGCATTCCATTTTGTTGGAATACCTCCAACACTTCTAGTTTGTGAGGCTTGATTACTCCTTAGGCAATTGCTTACCAAACTTGGAGAGTTTGTCTTCAAACCTCAACTATGAGTGGTACGGAATTCTGAACATGTGAAATAATAGATTGCTCAATGCATTACCAATTTTCACGAACCAGATAAAAAATTTGCTACATAAATTTGGATAGCAATGGTTTAATGGATCTTTCCAAGCATTTCTTTGATGATCTCTTTATGTTAGAGGTTTTATTTGTTTGCCACAACACACTTGGAGAGTGGACTAATAGAAGAAGTAACTTTGAGCTTCAGATTTGAAGATTCTCACAAGAAATTCAAGTTTGACAGGTAAAATTGTTAAAGGAGTCACCAAATCTTCAATACCTAGAACATCTGGATGTGTCTTCCAACAAGATGAAATGTGACCGACCGAATGTTCGTTAGTACCACCTTCGAAGTCATATGAAAGTCATCTAGCTTTTGACAAGGATGTTAAAAAAAGCATGATTTCGACTCTCTTAAGTGTTAATACTAGTATAATTGGTTCTCTTGTTTGTATTCTTCTAATGGATTGTAAATCTGATTTGCCATTGTCATTGCTTCAGGAACAAGTCTAAGGCAGAAGAATCCTAACTTGTGCTAATATTTTTTTGTTCTTATATTGAAAATGAATGTTGTACATGTTTTGATTATTAATAATTATGAAGAATATGAAAGGGATAATTACCTACACCCAGATTTCTCTTATTTACCAAAAACTCCTCGAGATTTTAATAATTACCTACATCTCCCTCCTTTCTAAATTTATTATTTACAATCTTTGATTATTATTTAACTAAATTTTTTTCAAAAATTTTACTTCTACCCTTTGTAATTTTACAATTAAATCCTTAAAAAATTAAACATTTCACCCTCTACTTTTTCTTTCAAACATTTACAAATAAACTATTTGAATATTTTTATCTATAAAAAAGTTCAAATGTTAATATTTTTCAAATAAATATTTATAAAAAGGAGCTTAAATATTTTAAATATTTTATAAATAAATTCTAATATTTGTATATTTACAAATAAGTCCCATAAATATTTTTATTTATAAAAATGTCCAAATATTAATATTTTCCAAATAAAAATGTATAAAAAGGATCATAAATATTTTAAATATTTTACAAATAAAATCCTATATAATAAATTAAATTACAAAATTAATATTTGTGTATTTGTAAATAAGTCCCTTGGATATTTTTATTTATAAATAATACCTAAATTTATAAGTTTTAAAATAAAATTTCACACAAAAGTGTTTAAGGTATTAAAACCTAAAATTTTAAAATATAAGTTCAATGTCTTATATATTTACAAATAGACCCCTCAAATATTTTTATTTATAAATAAACCCAAATTGTATCAATTTTTTAATAAATTTCACAATATGGAAGTTTTAAAAATTTAAATTTTGAATTACAACGTTAATATTTGAATATTTACGAATGAACCACTTGACTATTTTTATTTATAAATAAGTTTAATTTTTTCTCATCTTTAAAATAAAATTTTACAAAAAAGACATTAAATGTTTTTAAACTTAAGATTTTTAATTATAAGTTTTAAATTTGTACATTTATAATAAATCCTTTGAATATTTTATTTATAAATAAGTCTAAATTTTATTATTTTTTAAATAAAATTTATAAAAAAGACAATGAAAGTTTTTAAATTTAAAATTCAAATTAAAAGTTTAATATTTGTACATTTATAAATAGATCCTTTAAATATTTTTATTTATAAATAAATCAAAATTTTATTATTTTTTAAATAAAAGTTTACAAAAAAGACATTGAACGTTTTAAAACTTAAAATTTTAAATTACAAGTTTCATATTTGTACATTTACAAATAGATCCTTTGAATATTTTTATTTATAAATAAGTCCAAATTTTATTATTTTTAAATAAAATTTTACGGAGAGGATATTAAAGGTTTTAAAATTTAAAAATTTAAATTATAAGTTTAATATTTATACATTTAAAAATAAACCCCTTGAATATTTTTATTTATAAATAAGTTTAAATTTTATTATTTTTAAAATAAAATTTTACAAAAAAATTAGTGAAAGGTTTAAAATTTTAAATTTAAAATTATAAGTTTAATATTTATATATTTACAAATAGACCTATTAAAATATTTGTAGAAATTTGAAACATGTAATTTAAATTTTAACATTTAAAACCTTTGATTTTTTTTTGTAAAATTTTATTTTAAAAATGATAAAAAATTTGAACTTATTTATAAATAAAAATATTCAAAGGGGGTATTAAAATTTTACAAAAAAGAATTGAAGGTATTAAATTTAAAATTTTAAAATACAAGTTTAATATTTGTATATTTACAAATAAGCCCCCTAAATTTGTTTATTTATAAATAAGTCACAACTTTATTAATTTAAAATAAAATTTTAGAAAACAGACATGAAAGGTTTTAAAGTACCCCCATTTCAATTACAAGTTTAGTATTTATACATTTACAAATAAATCTATCAAATATTTTTATTTATAAATAAGTCTAAATTTTAACAAAAGTTTGTTTAAAAATTAACATGAAAAAGTAGGTATTTTTTGGAATAAGATCATAAGCAACATACGCATATTAAAAGATACATAACTAATCATATGGATACAATATATTCTAAAATTAGGTATCATAATACATACGTTACAGTGCTTACATCCAAAATAATAGTGATAAATGTATATTACATTCGTATATAAAGATCTAATGAATTTACACGCACATATCAAGTTATTCGCAAATATTATATATCATAAGACATACGCTACAATGCTGACACTTACATACCAAGTCATTTACAAATACTCAAATAAAAATTGAAAAATCACAATATTATAATTTAAAAAATACATAAAAAACATCGTTCAACATCTAATGAACTTTCTGCAAAAAAAACATAGTGATATTTATTAATGTATTATTTCAAAATCATATAAATTAATATCAAAAAAATTGTAAGTATTTTTTAATAAAAACTCATATAGTAGATGCATATTAAAATATGAAAATTTTCCGCTAGACCTTTCCCTGCTCCTTTCCTTGCCAAATCCTCTTACATATGTGTTTTCAATTAATCTTTATTTTTCCAATTATTCTTGATTGCTACTAGATTCAGAAATTTTAATTTATTGTTGTAGTCTAAGAGACTCTTTACACGTTCTCTTGTTGTGTCCCACCTTACCACATCTATTATAAGTATATATCATTTTACTTGATATTTCCATTGGATCCTTAATCTTTTTCTTCTTAGGCTTACCACGTTGTCTCCTTGAGCGTGGAGGAAGCATTTACATACCATTTGGCATAAACAACCAAAGTTGCTTACTTGGAAGTGGAGCGACAAAGATATTATATATTTTTTTGTATGTCTTCAGAGCGTAACAAAATCAATTGAATCAAACCAAACATCAAGGAGATCAACAATACCATGAACACAAAGCACTCCGGTCAGCTGTCATTGTCTACAATTATAAATTCTCTGCCTTATGTCGACAAACTATTACCCTATATGATCACTGACCTCTAAAATATCATTAGAAGACCTCCAAATATGGTATCTGCTATGTGCTTGTGAAACTTTCCTAATAAAAGCTTCTATTTTGGACATTAGCTTTCCAGATCAGTGAGATTTTTCATTTTTTTTTAGCAAATTTTATCATTATTTTCTGTTTGATAAAATCAAATAGTTTTAGAGAAACTCCCTACTATCTATAATGACTCAGAAATATTATTAGTCATATAGTGATACTTCACTGAAAAATCAAAATGATTTCTACTTCATGCAAAATCATTTATTTCTTTCATGTACTGTCAAACTGGTATAAATAGCTGTTTAATCTTCTTCATGTACTTGATAAATTTAGTAGGCAAAAATGTATTTGAACCGTTAAAAATCAAATTTTCTAATTTTCCTGAAGGTAAATCTTTTAAAGTTTGCAATCATATTGTTTATATAAGTTCTATGCTCAGCATGTAAAAAAATATTATTCACAACATCAGAGAGACTCTTCTGTCTATTTGAAATAATAAACAAGCTATCCAAATTTCCTAATGCCTTTTTTAAGTTATACAAAAATCATAACCAAGATTGATATATTTTCGTTTCTATAATTGCATATGCAACTGGAACAAGGTTATTTTTCCCATCAATTCAACAAGCTGAAAGCAATATATTTTTATATTTGTCTTTCAAGAAGCATCTATCAACTCCCAATATAGGTCTGCATCCAGTAAGAAAAGCTCTGTTGCAAGCATGTGGTGACAGAAAACATCTTTGGAAAGACATATCTGAACCTTGGGTAAAGTGAACAATATTGTCAGGATTTCTCTTTTCCAGCTCTACCTTAACCGAATGAAACAAATTCAAAGAATTTTCTTTATTGTCATGCATAACCCTGTAAGTATAGTCTTTTTCTCTTCATGTCTACATATAAGTCAGCTGAAAAGTGTATTTATCTTTCATCAAATTTTATATTTGCTTTACTGTGATTTGTTTGTCAATATTCATCCAATGTAAAATTTGGCTGCTTACGTATTTAACACTTGTCATTTTATTTATAGAAGTATTGACAATAATACATGTATGAACCGATTCTATTTTCTACACCTGAAAATCTGAACCACCAGATTTCTCTGAAGCATAAAGTCTCCATGAGTAATTCGCAGAAACACACTTAAATGTTGCTTTATAACGTTTATTTTTCATAAACAAAGGCTGGAACCTGTGCACAATATAATACTGTCTAAGAGTCATTCTAAATGCATATACATACTCAAATATGTCTCCTTTATTCATAACATTATCATTCAAATTATTTTCAAGTAAATGTAATAAATCATCTTCTATTTTGTCTTCTATTTCTTTTTCATCTTGTCTCATCTCCTCTTCCTCTTATTCGGCCTTTAACTCTTCTTCATCCTCCTCCTCCTCCTCATCTTTATCATCATCAGAAAAAAATTTCAAACTGTGAAAACTAGAATTTGAAGGACAAGTATTTAAATCTAAGTCAATATATTCATCTCTTTGCACAATATGATATTTAGAAGATTCTCCTGATATAAATTTTTTTTTTACCATACTGCGATGTACCAAATGTAGGAGTCAAAGGAGTCAGCCTTACTACAAGTCAGTGTTAAACTAACAAAACTTTTCTTGCCACACCCTCCATTCCATAACTATATGCCTATCGTTCTAGAAGTATAGAGGGATTCCACAGTCATGGCTTCTCTGAAACAGATGAGTATTGCTCTCACCCGTTGGGATAATGCTCTATGATATCTATTCAGCATCTACAGTGGCGTCTCCCCTATCTGTTGGAACATTGACAATTGGGGTAGTTTTTGTCCATGCACAATTGCCTAGCATAGTCCAATCCATTGGGGGGGTGGGCAATGGAGCGCTTGCGCCAGCCTCGGGCCTCCACGCCCGTGTGCTCTCGAGCCCTCGTGCCGGCTGCACCCGCGTGCTCACCGGCCTGGGACTTGCGCTTGCGCACCCTCGCCAGCTTGGGGTCCGAGTGAGCACTGACCTCTGGCATACTCACCCATGAGCTTGTGCGCCCATGCTCACACTCACAGAAAGTCATATTTAGAAAAAATCCATCAATATTTATAATTAAACCTTATCTGTTCTTGCTGCTGCGCTACCCAACCCCTCGTCATTGCTCTACTGGTTTCTAGTGCCGTCGCTCCCCTGTGCCCTTGCGCCCCCGCTCCCCCGCGACGGCCCTCGCATCGCCGCTCCACCCCGACCAGCCAGCCACGGGTAGATCCGCCACCCCCTCCCCCGCCGCATGCAGATCCGCAACCGCGGCCTCCCCCCCCACACAAGCAGATTGACTTTCGCCTACGGGCCCCAAGCCGGCCAGCTCGCGAGCGCGGACGCCCGTGGCCGTTGCGAGGGCACGCTACTCGCAACTAGCTGGTCGGGGTGGAGCAGCAGCGTGAGGGCCCTTGCTGGGGAGTGGGGGTGCAGGGCCAGGTAGCACAACAGCGAGAAGAGATAAGGTTTAATTGTAAATATCAGGAGTTTTTTTTTAAATATGACTAATTTCAAAGTGTTGTACTTAAATATCCAAAAGTTATATACAAAATAAATAATAAAATTTTTAAGAGTTTAATTGTAAAATTACAGAGGGTAAAATGAAATTTTTTAGAAAAAAAATTGATTAAATAACAATCAGGGAGTTGTAAGTAATAAATTTGAAAAGTAGGGGGATATAAATAATTATTAAAATTTCGGAGGGTTCTTAGTAAATAAAAAGAAATCTCGGGAGAGTGTAGATAATTCTCCCAATATGAAATGGTCATGAACTTATTCTTTACTTTGATGATGAGTTTTATTATATAATAGGAAACAAAAGAACAAATAAAAAATTCTATTTTCAAAGGAATAATTGAATCTACAACATAGTTTTTGGTTTTGCTACTTTTCATCTTCTTCAATGCACAACTTAATGCAACTCTTGGATTATAGAAGTTGAAAACAAATATCAGATTCAAGGCCTGGCAACAAGAGAGAGTAGGAAATGAAGCTTGCATTTTTTTAGCTAGTGGTATTGAGTCCTTATTATTGCTGGATGTTTTTAAATCCAAAACCAATAATACTTGCATTCAATTCATGTTACACTAGGTATTGCTGATCAAATTCATGATTCCTTTTGGTGCTAATAATATGCAGAAAGTTCAGCATTATACGATTTGAAATTTCTTACACATGTTTTGGCTTGTGAATCACACCTTAGGAATTCAAAATATTAAATAGGACCTGAAAGGACTTTAGCTTTCTAGGCCTGATAGGTTCTTGGAAACAACCGCAACATTAACTGTATGTCCTGTCTGCACGAGCTGGAGTGGTTATGTTACCTGATCTGCACTGAATGTCTTAAGTTTGGACTTGGATTTTAATGGACCCAACTGTGATCTGATCTATTTAAGACTCAACACATCAACTATGCGATGCAGGCTATGCTTCTGGCTGATGGGAGTGTTACATGTGGTATCTTGAATGATCTATTTGTTCTTGCTGCGGATATAGATCCAAGTGATTAAATATTTGGTTGAACAACATCTGCTATGATTTGTGCATAAATATTTGTTGTTGCATCTGTACTCAACCTCCACAAATACTGAAGCTGCATGCTTTCATTCCTATGATTTAATTATGTTTTGTGATTTGTGACTTGTAACAATTGAATGTGCTAGTTTTTGACAATGTGCATTGATATAAGAATGGATGTTTTCTCAATTGCATCATTTCTATCTTTGTAGATTGATATAACAATTGCATCATTGATATAACAATCATTTCTATCATTTCTCGGAAGTAAATTTTCATTTTTGTTGTTAAGTGTTCATTTGTTACATGATCAAATTGAATGTTCGCAGCAGTAAATCATATCTAGTAATGCGCATAATGTTTATTGGTTTGACAACAATGTTATTGTCATCCGTTATACATTTTTTACAGTTAAATTCTTTACATTGTTTTTTCAATTGTGGACCAACAAATGTACAGCCAAGATCTTCTATAGCTCGGCATTTGTTGCTTGGTGGCTAACTAAAAATATCTCCAATTTTACCATTTTGTTCCCCTCTGCTTACTGTTCTGCACTTCAAAAATTAATGTATTCCAGGCATTCCCTTTGGTGTGTTTAATTCTTGAACTACATGTTTAGTGGGTTGATTTGTTCTTTATTTGTTTTTCTGAAGGCTAACTTTGCTTTGTGGGACCTTCGGATTAGGGCTGGCAATGGGCCCAGCCTGCACGGGTTTGGACGTGTCCAAACTCGGCCCGCATGACTTAAGACAGATTGAGGTCTATTAAGGTTCATTAATTTCATATTAAATCTGTTTAGGTTTTATTTTATTAAATTTATATATGGTTTGTTAGGCCCGTTAAGATCAGTTAAAGTCCGTCAACATCGATAATTATTATTTGTAATGACATATTAAAGTGATATTTAAAAACAAATTAATATATTTTATTAGTAAAGTGGAGTTTAAATGTGTTTTTAATGGATTTTTAATAATTTTTTAAAATAAATTAAAAGACCAGGTTGTTTATTAAAAATTATTGAATATTTCAGACGAAATTTAAATAAATTTTTAGCGGATTGGATTCGTATTGGCCGGTTGAGACTTCTACTTCGGACGGGGACAATGGCCTTCTCAGGAGCTGCTGAATTCATCCACTTCACGATTGTATTCCGCGACTTCCAAAGATTAACCGGATCTCTGCTTGTCAGGACTCGAGTGCCTTGCCTGACACAAACATCCTCAAAACCAAATCGTTCAACATTTGAATTTTCTCTCTCTTTTTATTGAACTTTAAATTTTAAACTATTGGACATTGTTTGGTTCGGGATCAGAATCAAGATTAGTAAATTATTTTTATAAATTAATTTTTTTTAATCAAAATTAACGTTTCAATAATTTAAAATTCGAAAAATTATTTAATTTTTGATATTAATTTAATTTAATAATGATATAAAATAAATAATATTAATTTTTTTAAAAAATCATTTTAAAATAGATTGATTCAGATCTCAAAACAAACGAGATCTTGAATTTACTCGCCGCGGCCAATCTCCTGCTCTTAGTGCTCGTGTGACTCCATTACCCAAAGAAAAAAAAAAAAAAAAAAAAGGTATGCGTTAAGGAAAATCCTAAATCCGCAAAATATAGACTCGGTCGAGGTGGTTTATCTAGATATTTTTTTATTTTAGAAATTTTTTTGAGGAAAAGCTTATCTTTTGTAACTGCCGGTGGTGACATTAAAGTCGATGTCCCGGATACCGAGAGATCTGACTCGGGTCAAGGTCCGCCATCTCCCAGGACTAGACCTTTCAGCGTACGACGCTCCCAGGACTAGACCTTTCAGCGTACGACGCTACTACTGCTCCTGCCAAAGCGCTTGCTCTGGTTGCGGACTCGAAAGAAACCAATGGATCATATACACGTAAACGCTATATTTTGTTTCTTTTGCATAAAACACCCTTCGTTCTTAGTATTTGCAGCGAACAAATACAACTTCACCCTCCACTTTTTGGAAATTTCGCAGAAACGACGCCAGTTCTTGAACATACCACTTCTTTTCCACTGAAAAAGCAACCCTAAAACTTGGCCCACGTCCCGTTTAAATCACTCGCTACAAGTGGTCAAATACTCAGAAGCCATGCACCAGCAACTCTACAGTGTGAGCTGAAAACCTTAGACCCCGGAACTGCTTTCGACGGACAAGAAACCCCGTTTTTCCTCGACTTCCCAGCGCTCCTCTTCTGAAACCTGGCAAGAAAATGCAAGCGTCACGTAAGCACTCCTGCAAATACAAATACACCGCGTTCTCCACTTCACTGACTTCCCTCCAGGAAAGTAAAGTGTCGGGGAAACGAGGAAAAAGCGTCATCCGGGACTTAAAAGCCTGCACTAGAGCTAGCTGGCTCTCCCCGCCATGGGGTCCCTCAGCATGCTTAAGTACTGGCACAGCGGTGCCGCCGACGTCTCCTCCGCCGGCAGGTCTGACTCCACCACCACCCCCGCCACCATTGCTACCACCATCCTCCGTTCCTCAACCGAGACCGACGAGGACGACTCCGAGGCCAACAACGAGGGGTCTTTTATCGACTTCGAGTTCACTGCCCCGGCCGAGGACGACGGCGGCGGCGGCGGCGCTCTGCGGGCGCACTCGAACCTTTCCTTGCCCACCTCCGCCGACGATTTCTTCTTCAAAGGCCGCCCTTTTCCTTTGGAGTCGTCTTCTCCGGTTTTCTCGACATCCGAGACCAACTCGAAGCCTCAGTTCCCGACTTCCCCTCTCAAATCCGCCACTAAGTTCCGCGTCTTCATGTTGCGCTCCAAAAAGGCAAAACCTAGTGTTTCAGAGCTCAACGGATGCGCCAGTGTCGCCGCCGCCGCGACCGCTTCCCCGAAGCAGCGGCAGCACCAGCAGCAGCCGGAGCACCAGAGCAAGTTCTTCGTTCGATTCAAGGTCGAGGAGGTTCCGCTTGTCTCGCTCTTCACGCGAGACAACAGCTCACGCAGCTCGAGCAGCAGCAGTTGCAAAGGCACCGACCCGTCCACCGACATCGCCAACACGGCAGCTGCAGCGGAGGAGAAGAAGTTCTCGAAGGAGGTATTACAGAGGTATCTCAGCAAGATCAAGAAGCTGGGATTCTCTGGCCAGTTTGGTTCTGTCAACACAGTCGCGAAGCCGGCTTCCGAAAGCCAGAAGCCACATGGTCCTAAAGCAGCTCGGCGGCGTCTCGGGAAGAGCAGGTCGGCCTCGGCGGCAGTCGCGGCGGTCCGATCACCTCGCCGGCGAGATGACTCGCTTCTCCAGCAGGAGGACGGGATTCAGAGCGCCATTGCTCACTGCAAGCGCTCCTTCAATGCAGACAAAGGTACCACTGTTACTACTTCCCTTGCAAAAGTTGCAATTTTTAGCGTTTTGCATGCCTTGACTGACTATTTTCTTGCAGTGCCAGAGCCGCCGCTTGCTCGCTCAAACAGCGACCCCGGCAACGGGCAATCGGAGGCATTTTAGCAAACAAAAACAAGCGTTGGGTTCGCATCGACAATCAAAAAATATATATTAATAATACAAAGATTTCTGGTTTGTGGATCTTGTTGCGTTTTTGTTTCAGAGCGGTGTCCAAAGAGTGGTTTTCTCTGCACTTAAGTTTTTCTCTTTGTTCGTGACTATTACTTTGTAATTATTATCACATACCGATGAAGTTTTTTTTTTTTTTTTTGAATTTCTGTGGAAATCTGAAAGAAAGAAGAAGAAGAAGAAGACGGAGAGTAGCTCCTGCGATTATGATTTTGTCGCTGTGCGGCAGCGTTTGATAAGACAAGGATCTGAAAGATTCGGGTGCACATTGGAAACGCTGCTTGGTGCGTCTTAAGCAGTTCAAGGATGGCTTTCTATGGCAGGTGTTCTCTTGCTAGTTGCTACTACGCTAAGTCCCGGAAAATACTACCGATTTCTTTTTGAAAGAGGGAAAACCTTGCAACTCACTTTTTCCTATTTTTTATTTTTTTTTGGATTCTTTTGAGGGAAAAGCAGAAGCTCCCTCGCCTGCGTGCTTGCAAAGCCAAGTTTGCGATGCGTTTTGTCTCGTTGTCTGTTTCGTGTGTTCTTTGATAATGGCTCGATAATAAAGCTGAGCGCCGTGAGTGGCTGGGTGCGTGGGTTGCAGCGAATCTGATGCTGTTTCGCGGGAAGTCGATGGGGTCCAGCATTGAATTTTTCCCGGCATTCTGTGGATTTCGGTGTGAAATAAGGTTTTAGAATTTCTGTTTGGGGTATATTTCAGTATTTATCGAAATTAATTTCTTTCGATTTTGTTTATTTTTTTTGTTTTTTATTTGTACTTTGAGATTTAAAAATATTTAAAAATTAAATAAATTGTAATATATTTAATTAAAAAAAGTAATATAAAAAAAGGTTTAAATTGAGTCATTTTGATCCAAGCTAATGACCTTAATTACTATTCTAATTTTCACTTTTAAAATAAAAAATAAAAAAAACAAGGAAAATGAATGGGAAACGGAAATTGGGGAAGCGGGGAAATATCGCGGAATAGCGAGAAAGTGGGAGTGGTGGCCCAGGATTTCGGCATCATGGTTGACCACGGCGCCATGGCGCGGAAGCTGTTCATGATTCGGAAATCGGACGACAAACATGGTTCTTTCTCGGCTGATCCACAAGTCTACGCTACAATAAACGCCCAACCCTAGCATCAACCTTCTGTGCACGCTTCTCCAACGATGATCTCGAGATCGCACTGTTCGTCGGTTTCGATCAATGCAGATGTTCAAAATAATATTAGCTCGCAATTGCAAATAGTGAGAATCCCTACTGTTGATACATTAAATTTCTTGAATGAGTTCAGGAAACAACGCTGGGTTCAATAGCCTCAAAACTGATCCGATCCGAGTTCTCTGTCCAACAGCGAGCTTGAATTATACTTCACCCTCGTGTGGGGGCTCAGAACAACCCCCATCGAGCTAACGAGGCAGCCTGCGAACTTCACCGAGAGTAGTAGAAGTTATAAAGATTCGGGTGAAACTCACTTGAGATTAAATCTGGAGTTAATGTCAAAGAGACACGAGAGCTAATGTTAAAAACAAAATTAGGATTAAAAAAACATAGATAAGGATCGAATATAAAAGATAAGATTATTAAGGTACAAGACAAAGGTTGCGATCCTCGAGAAATTTCTATTAATTTCTTTCGTAATAAATATCTATATCTATTTTGAATGTTGGAAAGGCCGCTTTCTGACGGGGGGGAATTCAATAGCTCGACCCTGAATGCGGTTCTAGTCGAGTCTTCGCCCGACTTGGAACGGCGCACAGTCCAATTTATCAAATATATCACATTCTCAATTCGACGCTTCAACAACGTGACGTCGCAAATCCTTCGAGGCTTTTCACATCAGCAACTCGATATGTGAGGATCGTGATTCGGGACTGGCAAAATCCG
The DNA here is from genome assembly GCA_005019695.1 of Trichopus zeylanicus subsp. travancoricus. Taxonomy (NCBI): domain Eukaryota; kingdom Viridiplantae; phylum Streptophyta; class Magnoliopsida; order Dioscoreales; family Dioscoreaceae; genus Trichopus; species Trichopus zeylanicus. The sequence goes on from RXID01014982.1 coordinate 430,397, forward strand.
ATATAATTAAAAATTAATTTTTAATCCTATATTAATAAAATATATAAAATAAAATATTATGATTATTATTGGTTCAATAATAAAGTTTTTTTAAAAGAGTCCGCAGTGATACTCACAAATCGCACCAGTCAGCTACGGCTGTCTCTAATATCGCAATCCTAATTATCAAGCCTCAAGAACACTTGTGAAATCTGCAAAACACCAACACAACCATTCATAAAAGCTCGCTGCAACAACAACAACATATAAACTGTCATCTTCCGGGAGCTTATCCCTACCGCAGAGACGCTGGGATGTCATGACAAAGCACAATACTTTCTTGCGGAGCCTTCTTATCCTCGGGAGCTTTTATCCCTACCAAACCCTTTTTTTTCAAAAATAATTACTGACTTTGATATATACCGAACCCAAACCAACCGTCTGGAACTGTCACTTTCCTGCCGGAGCCGGAGCTCACCCGACCTTTGCCTGACAGTTCTTGTTGCGGACGTCCTGGCCGCCGATGATCGACATGTCAACGGTCATAGAGCAGTTGAGCCTGATATCCATGTCGCGCTTATAGATTCCCCACACATTGACCCTCCCGCCGATGTCCGTGAAGCTCGTCAGGTTTATCGTTGCCCCTGTCAGCGCGTTCCAGATCACCGGCTTCCCGAACAACCTGTCCGTCAACACGTCCACCGTCACGTTCATCCTCACCGTCGAGTGCGACCCCACCCACCCGTCCGGCGCGTACGCCACCCCCACCGTCGCCCCCTGGTAGTACAACTCCGTCGTGCTGTTGTCGAACTTGAACGACTCTATGTTCGGGTTCTCTATCGATATGTCCGCCGTCAGCGTCGCGTTCACCGACGCCGGATCCGTCAGGTCCCGGAACCCCTCCTTTATGTTATCTATGTGGACCGAGTTCATTGTCAAGATCGGATCTTTCACCTGTTAAGTTCATTTCCAATCGAAAATCAGCTGCCAGAGAGACTGATTTCTGCAAATTCTGCAAAATTACATTTTGCTCAATTTTGCATACCTTGAAGACAGTGAGGGCTAGGACGAGCATGACGACGCCGAGGATGACGACGGTGACTCCGCAGCAGCCACAGCAGCAGAGGAGGCAGCGGCGCTTGCGGAGGTACTGCGAGGAGCGCCACCCCCGCGCGGCCTCCTCGTCGTGGCTGTGGCCCACCGGGTGCACCGTCGACGAGGCGTCCATCGCGTGCCCAAAGGGCTTGGCTTGCTTCTTGTCGGCCATGGCGATCGACTGTTTGGGTGTTTTTTCGGGACTAGAGAGAGGGAGGCGAGGTGTTTGTGTTAATTCTTTGGTCGAGTTATAAAGGAGGCGGAAGGTATTTGTTTGAATGCGTCCGTAACAGAGTTGACCGATGACTTCAATTTGGAGATGGGACGGAGATATTCTGGGGATGCGGTTGGATTTCATTGACTAGAGCCTTTACAACCGGGCCAAGAAGAAGCAGATTGAGCCAGGTGAAATGCTTGATTCGTGAAGTGAAGCAGTAATGCAGCACTATTCTAGGTAAACACAGGAGAATTGCCGTCAATTCCCAGTCCATATACGCGAAATTCGGCGATTCGGGGATGATGGAGACGCGAGTGGCGTACAATTGTTGACGATTTCTAGGCGTGAAAAAGAAACCAAGGAATACGTGGGAAGCGGGAATATAGACCAACTTCTCTTTCCATTTTATCTTTGAGGATTTCTTCGCTTTCTGAGCTCAGCGGGAAGGTTGGGAGGAGACTCAGTTTACCTGGTAATTCTTGATGTCACCTTTTCCAAATCGCTTGATCTGCAGTCTGATTTCAAACCTGAGCATATTTCTTTACCTACCCATTTTACTCGGAAAAGCAATTGAACCGAAATGAATATTAGATTGAGTTCAAAAAATTTAAGCTCAGTTCGCTGCTCATCACTTCTGCGGTAGGGTCGCGGGTGCCATCGGATCGTCAACAAACAAGAGCAAGAATCTGAGAAAGTTTGAGACTTTTGGAGTCGCATGACATAGTTTATTATCTGAATGATCCTCTCAGCAGATTATGCCTGTCATGTTTCCCCCATGACCACCATATTGGCCATCAAAGCTTCATGCTCTTCGTATCTTTACAAATTTAAAACGTTCTTCTCACCAACTTCTCTCTTTTTAAAAAATTTTTTTTTTGCCGTTTAACATTAGCAAAGAAAATTATTCAATCATCGTTCTGGACTTCTCTGTCACACAGTGGCAAAAAAGAGAAAAAGATACAACTGATGAGCACTGAAACCCATACCGATCAGACCTCCGAGACTATCGGACAATGTTTTCCACAAATTTGAAAAAGCGGAAGACAACTCTTTCACCAAATGAGTTTTCAGATATGATTTATTTTCTTTATTTAATCTATCAGAAACTAATATGGATCACATCCGAAGTAGAAAAGAAAACAAAAATCAAGGAAAAAAAAGCTAAATTCCTCTTTACAATGATCTCTGAATCAAGGGAAACCAAGCTCTCTGTCCTTGCAAAATCACAGCCAAACTCTGTGCTTGCAGCTCTGGGCCACGATCGACTGATTTAAGACGGCAATTGTCATGCTGCAGTTCATCATCACATCCACGTGATGCTTGAACATCCCCAGAATCTCCACTCTTCCGCCCACCAAAGTCGAGCTCGTTATCGCCACGGCGCCTGACGCCAAGTCTTCCACGAGTTCCGTCTCCCCCATGAGCCTATCACCCATCGCGTCCACCGTCACGTTCGTCCTCAGTGTCCGGTGCGCCCTGGCGTTCCCCGGCGGCCCGTAGGCGACGCCAACGAGGCGGTCCCGGTAGAACAGCGACGTGGTGCTCCCGCCGAACTCGAAGGAGGCGGCGTTGGGGTTCTTGACGGAGACGTCGGCGACCACCGTCATGTTGAAGGCGAGCGGCGAGGAGAGGCGGGCTGCGAGGTTGAGGTTCTGGACGGTGACGGCGTTCATGGTGAGCTTGGGCTCTTTTACCTCGAAGACGGTGAGGGCGAGGATGAGGATGAGCACACCGAGGACGACGAGGAGGGCGGCGCAGGCGCCGCAGCAGAGGAGGCAGCGGCGGCGGAGGAAGAAGGGAGACTTGGCGACGACGGCGTCTTCCTCGTCGCTGGTAGGGCGGTCGGTGGCGAACGCGAGCGGGGTGACGTGGTCCCGGTCGGAGGACATGGTTCGGTCGGATTGTACTCGGGAGGTTGAGGTGGAAAAAGAGGAACCGTTTTGGTGACCGATATACGAGTGCAATTAAATCGTGATTAACATTAAATTACACAAAAATATTACATGGTGATTAAATGTTTTAATTTAGGGATAATTACGGGTGACCCCGTAATTAGCTTTAATTACGGTGCCCCGTAATTTCTGTAATTACCCCCACACCCCTCAAATTCGCCCATATTTACCCACAACCCCTGATTGTTATTTAATCAAAATTTTACCAAAAAATTCCGATTTTACCCCGTTATTTTTATACATACACCCCTAAAAACTTATTTTTTTAGTTAACCTCCCGGATTTCGGAATTTTACAAATAACACCCGAAAGAACTCAAATTTACAAAAACGTACTCCAAATTCGAATTTTTGCAAATAAACCCCCGGAAATTATTCCGATATACAGAAAAGTCCCCGAAATTCGGATTTTTGCAAATAACACCCCGTCGCGCGGGCTGGAGCGGAGGCGGAGGCCGGGCGGGCGGGAGTGGAGGCGGAGGCCGGCGGCTGGAGTGGAGGCGGAGGCCGGGGCGCCGGCGCGCCGAAACGCGGGCGCGGACGGCCATGGCCGAGGCCGTTCCGCCCCCGCGTGCCGGGGACAGAGGCCGAAGCCGGCGCGCCCGCACGCGGGCGCGGGCGAGGACGACCACGGCATGCGAGGGCGGAACGGCCTCGGCGTCCGCCTCCGCTCCAGCCGCCGGCTCGCCGGCGCCTCGGCCTCCGCCTGCTTGCCCGGGCGCGGGCGCGGATTTTTGCAAATAACACCCCGAAATTATTCAAATTTATAGAAACGTCCCCGAAATTTTGATTTTTGCAAATAACTCTCCGAAATTATTCCGAATTACAAAAAAGTTTAGAACTTTATTATATAACATTCTTCTTCCCGTAGCCCTAAACACATATGCGTTGCCGCCGCCGCTGTGCTCTGCCGCTGCGCCGTCGGTCCCTGCGCAGCTGCTGCCGTTGCTGCCCTGCCGGCTTGCCGTCGCTGTCCGCTCGTTGCCATGCGAAATACGGTGAAGGTTTAAAAATTTCAAATTTCAAATTACAAGTTTATTATTTTGTACATTTAAAAATAGACTACCTTCAATATTTTTCTTTATAAATACGTCCAAATTTTATTTATTTTATAAATAAATTTTACAAATAAGTCATCGAAGGTTTCAAAGATTAAAATTTAAAATTACAAGTTTCATATTGTACATTTACAAATAGACCTCTTCAATATTTTTTTTACAAAATTTTACAAAAAAGACATTAGTGTTTTTTATATTTATAATTACAAATTTAATATTTATAAATTAAAGAATAGACCCTCAAATTTTTTTTTAAAAAATAACTGTAAAACTTTTTTTAAACTAATTTTTACTATTTTTTACATTTAAGAATAGACCACATTTAATATTTTTTTTTATAAATACGTCCAAAATTTATTTATTTTATAAATAAATTTTACAAATAAGTCATCAGAAGGTTTCAATGCTTAAAATTTAAAAATACAAGTTTCATGTTGTACATTTACAAATAGACCCCTTCAATATTTTTTTTATAAATAAGTCTATATTTTTAATCATATTTTAAATAAAATTTTACAAAAAAGACATTAATATTTTTATATTTATAATTACCAATTTAATATTTATAAATTAAAAAATAAACCCACAAATTTTTTTTAAAAATAACTGTAAAATTTTTTTAAAACTAATTTTTACATTTTTACATTTAAAAATAGACCACCTTTAATATTTTTCTTATAAATACGTTCAAATTTTATTTATTTTATAAATAAAATTTACAAATAAGTCATCGAAGGTTTCAAAGTTTAAAATTTAAAATTACAAGTTTCATATTGTACATTTACAAATAGACCCCTTCAATATTTTTTTTATAAATAAGTCTATATTTTTAATCATATTTTAAATAAAATTTTACAAAAAAAACATTAATGTTTTTTATATTTATAATTAGAAATTTAATATTTATAAATTAAAAAATAGACCATTAAATTTTTTTAAAAAAATAACTCTAAATTTTTTTTAAAACTAATTTTTACAAATACACCCCTCGCCGGAGGCTTGACGGCGCGCCAGACGGCCCGCCGGCACGCGGCCGCGGACGGCCTCCGCACGCGGGAGCGGAGACGGACGCCGAGGCCGTTCCGCCCCCGCGTGCCGGGGACGGAGGCCGAGGCCGGCGCGCCGGCACGCGGGAGCGGACGGCCAAGGCCTAGGCCGTCCGTCCCCGGCACGCGGGCGCGCCGGCCTCGGCCTCCGTCCCCGGCACGCGGGGGCGGAACGGCCTCGGCCTCGGCCTCCGCGTGCGGGCGCGCCGGCCTTGGCCTCCGCCCCCGGCACCCGGGGGCGGAACGGCCTCGGCCGTGGCCGTCCTCGCCCGCGCCCGCGTGCGGGCGCGCCGGCTTCGGCCTCCGTCCCCGGCACGCGGGGGCGGAACGGCCTCGGCCGTGGCCGTCCTCGCCCGCTCCCGCGTGCGGGCGCGCCGGCCTCGGCATCCGTCCCCGGCACGCGGGGGCGGAACGGCCTCGGCCGTGGCCGTCCGTTCCCACGTTTCGGCACGCCGGCGCCCCGGCCTCCGCCTTCGCTCCAGCCGCCGGCCTCCGCCTCCGCTCCCGCCCGCGCAACGGGGTGTTATTTGCAAAAATCAGAATTTCGGGGACTTTTCTGTAAATCGGAATAATTTCCGAGGGTTTATTTGCAAAAATTTGAATTTGGAGGACGTTTTTGTAAATCTGAGTTCTTTCGGGGTGTTATTTGCAAAATTCCGAAATCCGGGGGTTAACTATAAAAAAATAAGTTTTTAGGGGTGTATGTATAAAAATAACGGGGATAAAATCGAAATTTTTTGGCAAAATTTTGATTAAATAACAATCAAGAGCTGTGGATAAATATCGGTGAATTTGAGGGGTGGGGGTAATTACGGAAATTACGGGGGTTAACCGTAATTAAGGCTAATTACGGGGTCACCCGTAATTATCCCTTTAATTTAATGGCTTTAGTTGGTCCGTGCTCGGTACTGGGTAGGGAGCGGAGATTTTTGATTGTGGTCTCCAATGGAATTTTGAAATATATAGCACGGTCCGCGTTTATGGCAAGCAGGATTAATTATTTAATTAACTGCCACTTATTTATTCTTATGATTACATATAACATCCTTATTTTTTTAATTAGCAATTATGGATATATATTAATAATTCAAAAATATAACCTAATAATTAGAAAATATAAGACGGAGATCTATAAAGAAACTACAGTAGTTAATTGGCTGGCGCATATTCTGCATGTTGCCTGACTTCGAAACAAGATTTTAAATTTTAATTTTAGAATTATCAAAATTAATATATTTTAATCGTTTAGGTGGAAATCAATTTATTTCAGTTTTAATCAAATAATTTTTTAAATTTTGTAACTAAAATTTGATCTTAAATTAAAAAAAATAAAAAAAGATTTTATATATATATCTATTTTTAAATAATATTAAATAAAAAATCGTTTGGGTAAAAAAATACTTAAAATGTTGAGAAACAAAAACTCATCCCAAGGTGGATTCGAATGCGAATCAATATCGGGCTTAAATTTTTAACCACTAGATTAAAAATTAATTATATTATAAAAATAATATATAAATATAAATATCATATTTTAAAATTTTAGAATTAACTATTTATTCTAAAATCCGAAACGGAAACGTTTGGAAAGGAAACTTGGAAACCTTCAAAATGACGGTGAATGGTCGCTGTCCCGCCATGCAAACCACGTGGCCCATTTCTTCGCCAAATTTTATATTTTTCTTCTGAACGCCACAAATTACATATATCTCTTTAAAAATTAATTAAATTATTTTTTTTTTTCCTAAATTTAAATTTTATATTTTTTTTTGAATTATTAAATATATTATAAAAATTTATTTGGATATAAATAATATCATAATAAAAATATTTAGAAAAAGATATTGTTTGTAATCATTAATATTGAAGTAAAAAAAAATACTATTGATTTAATTAGAAATAATGTAATGGAGAATACAAGAAAAAATAATTTTTAAATTTAATTTATATCAAACTCCAAATTTAATATAAATCAGATAAAAATAAATTTAAATTAAGCTAAAAATAAAATTATTATTTTATATATTAGGTTGAAATTTAACTTGCAATAAATTTTTCAGCTAGATGAAATGGAGTATTTTGCAATGACGATTGGACCACTAATTTAAAATTAAATTAATATGCAATCAAACACCCAAACTCCCTGGATTTCTCGAGTTTGGGGTGCGATATAAGGTGCCTTCAATTCGTTGTCCAAGCAGTTATTGTTTCAATGAAGCCGGACCACGGCCCACACGAGACACTATTTTTATTCATCACACTGATGAACACGAGAGTGATAGGATGCAAATGGATTTTTTGGCTTGCACAGGATACTTTCTTCAACTGGGATGTAAGGGGCGGCCTACTATACCTGCTGGTAAGGTCAAGCTTGAGCAAGTTAGATTTAAATTATTATAATATCAAGTATAATAAATTAATTTCATATTAGAAGTAGCTCTTTGTATAGCAACTTGCGATGTAAAACAATGTAGATATTTTGGTTCTTCAAGAAATGAAGATGGAGTTTATCGGGAGAGTCGAAAGAGTGTCGAATCAGAATAATATACTGCACCGGACACCAAATCATTCTAAAAACTTAAACTCATGAGATATAGGTCTTTTTTATTATATATATTGGATTCTATCTATCTAATATCTGATGTAGGACAAATTCATCACGTCTGACATTATAATAATCTCTTCTTCATGTGTGATTTGACCACATCAATTTTAATACTTTTAATTAAGAACTCATTTACTTGACCGCTTTCACTGTATGACCTATATTAATGGATTTTTTGTCTTATTTTTAATTTTTTAAGAGAGATTAACATGCAACTTAATTCAGTCGCACCGATATCACTTGTTGTGGGAGTCGAAAGAGTATCAAATCGAAATAATATAGTGTGTCAGACACCAAACCAACTCAAAAACTTAAACTCATGGGATATAGACTTTTTTATTATATATATTATATTCTATTTATCTAATATCTAATATATGACTAATTTATCACATCTGATATTATAACAATCTCCTCCTTCGTGTGTGATTTGACCATATTAATTTTAACACTCTTAATCAGAAATTTTTTTTATTCGACTAATTCCACTGTATGACCCATACTAACGGATTTTTGTATCATTCTTTTAATTTTTTTAAAGAGAGACTAACATGCGACTCAATTCATTCGTATTATTATGGTAATTTCGATGTTAAGAGTATGCACAGTTTCGAAATTGAAACTCTGATACTACTTATTAGGGAAATCGAAAAAATATCGAATCGAAATAATATAATAAATCAAATACCAAAATATCTCAAAAACTTATATATCTCAAAAACCTAAGTTTATAATATATGAATATTTTTCACTATATATATTAAACTCTAACTATCCACTATTTAACGTAGAACTAATTCATTACATTTCACCTTATAATAGGAGTTCATCCCGCTACATGTTTTGTCATAGCTAGTGGGGGGTCGTTTTATCCATTGGAGCATGCCTTCATTCGTTCAACACTCAATTGGTTTCCTAGTAGGATAGAACAACACAGTGGCAGAGAAGCTTGGTCGTTTGACTAACTGAATTTTCTCATTCAGTTTTTCCGAGTGTTGTGATACTAACTTTGAGTGGTTGTTCACGTTTGTGTATGAGCCGACTCAAAAAGAGAGAGGCTATTCTGGGAGCAACTGTCACAATTACAACTTCTTTAGGGAAGTTCATGGTTATTAGGAGGTGAGTTCGACATTGTTCTGGATCCAAAAGAGCGGTTATCGCAGCACTTTCTCTCAGGAGATTCCAGAGATTTCGCTGCATGCCTTCGTGCTTTATCTTTGGCCTAATACCCTTCAATGAGGTGCCAGAAAACCTGGTCCAACTTAAGAATAAATCCTATTATGGCAACTCTAGATAGATTTTTAGCCTCCCCGGGGTGGGATTCTCATTTTCCCAATGTCATTGCCCACCCACTTCCTCGACCAATTTCAGATCATATTCCAGTCTGCCTTGGTCCAATCTCGCTGGTTGCGCGACATATATTTAGATATGAGAGAACGCGGGAGAATAGAGCCTCATTTCGTGGCAACATTGGTACAACATCGAGCACAACCAACTCTGGTAACATACGAGATACAGCCCATGGATTTGCTATAAAACCAAAGATGTCGGCAGTCTCGGTGTTCGAAATCTTAAAGATTTCAACACTGCATTACTAATGAAATGGCGGCGGCGTTTTTCTACGAACCAAAAAAATCCATGAGCGCAAACAATACGAGATAATTACCACATATCTTGCACTAGTCTAGTTTTGATATGTTGAAGTAGAATAGTCTCATTCTTTTGGAGAGTGGTTATGAGAAGTATTGACATTGAAAATGGCTTGGAAATTCAGTTTTGGGAAAACATGCGGTGTGCTGTAATATCACTTGTTTCCTCATTTCCTAAACTTCATCGTGTGGCCAAACACAATATCACTATACGATCTTTGTTGCAAGCTTTTGAACCACCATCTCTTCCTCCTCTTAGATGTTCTTGCCACTCCGCATGGACCCATTCTCCAGATGAATGTAATATTTTTTATGCATCCATCTTCAATGTGGAGCTCCATTGCCTTATTCGGATAAATCAATATGGCGTTGGTCTACTGATGGTTGTTTCTCAATTCGTGCTTGCTATCTCTTTCTAAATAATTATGGAATTAGAAACTCACTTCCAAGATGGCTTTGGACTTCATATATTTCTAAAAAAGCGTCTGCGATTAATTATCTCTTAGCTATAAATCTTGCGCTTGCTTATGTTTATCTCCAACGAAGATTCAGCTAAGAACAATAGAATTTTGTCCTTTGTATAATGTTGAGGCTGAAACCACAAAATATCTCGCGATTTATTGCACCTGTACATTGACTATTTGGCATCACTTCCATCGCAATTTAAATGGACCACATATTCCTACTTGTCTCGAAGAAGTGCGGACAAGTTCTATAAAATGAGGTTGTATCAGAATTACTATTTATTGGAGCATTTGGTAGAAAAAATAATAAAATCTTTAGAGGAGTCGTCTGTTCCGTATTATACACAATTGTACTCATTCGTGCTCATCTCCATTTCTGGATGAAATTAATCTCGCCGTCAAAACAGCCAAGTTTCTCTGCGATTTGAGGGTGCTTGCTTCATTTTGTTTTTTATTGTTCTCTTTTAATTATTGTTGTATTTTTTTTTCCTGATTATTATGTATATCACTCTATTATTTTATAGGATTTACTGCGGATTACCCGATGTTAACCAACATCACGATCCTGAGAGGTTTTATTTATTGTAGAAATTCTTAAGTAACTTGGTTTCTAATTTTCAACAAATAAAGAGTTTTTAAGCAACTTTCAACTATAAAAAAATCAATCTAATGGTTTGTACTTGAATGTGAAATGACCAAAATACAGGTATAAATCGTGGATACTATTTTGCATGCCAAACGTAGTGCTAATATATGAAATATAGTTTACTAAAAAAATATCTTAATTGTATCTCATCACAAAGAGAAATAGTTTTCTCATTCGATTGTAACTCGCTACTTTTGTCTAAACTTTTAAAATTTTATTAAATTCTATATAGTTTTTTAAAGTTTAAAAAATTGCGTATAGCTTTTTCAAATTTTACTAATTATATATAATTGCATATAACTTCTCAAAATTTTTTTAAATTATATATTTTTCCTCCTAATTTAAAATGTTAATTTTTTTGTACTATTAGATATATTACAAAAATTTTATCCGATATATATATTGTTAAAATTAATTATATTTAATATATATATATATATATATATTATTTAATGTCATTCAAAATGAAGTAAAAAAACGAAGAAACTCCTTATTGGATTAAAAAATATTTTAATAGTTGTCATTATTATAAAAAACTCTCTTTCTTTCACTTGAAAATTTTATTTCATATTAAATTTCAACCTAAGATATAAAATTACTATTTTACCCATAACTTGGTTTTAACTCATTTTAATATGATCTCGAATTAAATTTAAACTTGACATGTAAAATGATAACTTTATCATGAGATAGTTTAAATTCATTTCAACTCAATCTTAATTAGAATTAAAGCTCAATTTAGGCTATATCTAAGACTCGATATAAACTATATCTGAATTAAATTTTTACTCATGTTCTCTATTTTGTTAAGCTACACCAGATCGGAACTATCTTCATTTTTTTCAGTTCAATCGAATTGTATCAAATAATATATAATTTATAAATATTATTGATTTTAATGATAAATTTATATCTAATGAAATTTTTACAATATATCCAGTAACCCAAGAAAAAATATTTAATTTTCAAGTTTGCCGGAGAAATATGTAATTCAAAAAAATTCCGAAGAGTTATATATAATTTTTTAAGTTTAAAGAGGAATATGCAATTTAGCAAGATTTGAATGAATTATATAAAATTTTTTTGATTTGGAGGAAAAATATTTAATTTAGTAAAATTTGAAATAATTATATGCAATTGATCCTATTTAATTTTATGCATTATTAAATCAGCATTTTGAAAACCCAAGTTCGAACCCACTTCTCGCCATTTATTTTTTATTTTAAAAATTTTTTTATCAAAAATTTATACGTATTTAATAATGTAAAAATTGTGTGTATTAAATTTTTTACATTATTTAAATTTTTTTTTTAAAAAAATAAGTTTGAAGTCAAATTTTAGTCAAAAAATTTAAAAAATTATTTGATCAAAACTAAACAGCCAAAAAGACTGAAATGTATTAGTTTTGATGGATCCAAAAGTCAATCTCGAAACCAAAACATAAAACTTTAATGTGAATAAATTTACAACTGTCAGGTTGGTAAGAAATGGAAAAAAATGAATAAATAGCCGATCGTCAGCTGCTGCACATGGATAGTAACATGCAATTACAAATCTTTTTTGAGCAAAAAAAAAAAAAAAAACAATTTTATTCAACAAACAAAGCCAACCAAAACACAACCACACAAAGACAGGCACCTTCCAACCATGCAGATGACAAAAAAAAAAAAAAATCATTTGAGACTTGCAAAAAACTATTGTGCAAGATGGGAGAGCAATTTTTAACAAAGAAGCTGCACGAGGATGAACAGAGACAAAGTGCTCGGTCCACAGTCTTCCACAGCGACCTGGGGATTTCTTTAAAGCTGTGGTCATTAGGGTTGTACACTATTAGACCGATCAAATCGAAATCAAAGTAACTAATTCGGTTTAGATTATTTAATCTTCGGTTCTGTTTTGTTTTTATTTTTTTTTTATATATTTTGAATTAGATTTTTTGACTTCGAGCTTCAACTTTCGAAAAATTAGATTTTTTTGATATTTTGAATTCTCCTAAATAAACAGGCCCTTCATCTCAAGAGGTCGTTTGTCAATGGATTATCCGAACAAATCCAACCTGTTTGAAGTGGAAATAAAGGGTAGGATTGATTTTTTGGGTTAAATATAAAATAAATTAGAGTAGCTATTCATAGTTTTTTGAAAAACCTCATTTTTTTAAAATATTGTTTGGAATAAACGTAATTAGTATGGAGAATTCATTTTTTTGCTTTTGATTTATTTTTACATGTGACAAAAAATAATCAACTCATCTTATATCGATAGGAGAAAATATATTTCAGAAATATAATTATTAATATATAATTTTATTTGATTTTTCATAAATTTTTTTCAAAAATTATTATTATTATTATTATTATTATTATTATTATATTCTAATTACTAATACACAAATTCCAAGAGCAAAGTTGGTCCACGAGTTCAATTAGACGAAATCCGACAGACTTGCTTGCGAACTAAGGTTTTAAGTTTCGGTCGAAATCAAACTGTTTTTGTCGAAATGGTTTGGTTTCGGCCGGTTCCAAAACGAAACCGCATATTTCGTTTTGGTTTAGGGTTTTGTGGCCAACAAAGTGAGCAGAGCAGGGCAGGTGGAGTAGCGCGCGGCGCATAGGGTGAGCGCGAGCTGAGAGCTAGTCGGGCGAGCTCGTGTCGGCTTTGTGTCCGAGCCCGTGCCCTCCCCAAATTGGCCCCATGTGCTCATCAGTCTACCGCCGCTCCCTTGCCCGCCTCGCGCCCTCACCGACCTGGCATCTACTCCCGCAAGCTGGGGCAGGCCTTGCACTGGGGACAACACTATTGTCAGTCTGGTTCCGACGCCCTTGCCAGTCTTTATCAGATACTGTTCACGTACATAATATTATTCACATAACTATTCATTATTTCTAAAAATTTTTAAACATATTACAAATTTTTTAATTTGAAGTTAAAAAATAATTAAGATAAAGTTAAATTTTAGCCAAGATATAATTAATAAAAAAATATTTTGGTTGAAACTGAAATGAAAATAATTTTGATCGAAACACATTGATTTTTTGTTCACGTGTATACGTGCATGGGCGTTTCGCCGAAAGTAAAACAAAAAAAAATTTGTGTCGGTCTCACTCCCATGTGAATCGCTGTCACGATATTATACAGAATTAGTTGTTCTGGCTCGTATATTTATAAATGTTCATTTGTATCGTTCAGGTACTGAATTCATAATTCTACATCCAGATATTTCAAACTCAACTGATGATGATAATAATTAGTTATATTACATTATAATTAATAAATTATATATATGTCAATTATATTTTAATAATAAGTTAAATTTACTTATATTAATTTTTAACTTTTTAATCATATTTATATTATTTCTCATATATTTTTTTATATAATAATATTTAAAAAAGTGGTTAACTATTAAAATTAATTTTAATTAATTAAAATAATATTTAATATTGTGATAAAATTAATTATAAATTATTTCATAATTTTTAATTTTTTATAAAAAAAAAATTTAAAATTTTATGGTATTTTTAATTTAAAATTAACGTAAAGTAAAAATATAATTAAATTCTAATCAATATATAATTAATAATTAAAAAATATTTTTCGGTCAAAATTAAAATGACCGAAACTGAAATGAAAATATTCAAAATTAAAATCGGAATAATCGAAACGGATGGATTTCGCTGCGCATCCAAACCCAAAAGGGAACCAAAACCTAAAACCTTCGTGCAAACATGCCGAGCATTTACTTCGTCAAAAATCAAGATGCCTGTCCCTGCCACTCGCCCACCAGCTTCAGCAGCGCCGCCCGCGACGTGCCCCCTTCCTTCCACGCCGCTGCTGCTCTCTCCTTCACCTTTGCTGCCCTCTCCCTGATTTCCCTCCCTTCATCCGACTCCATCAGCAGCCTGACCTTCTCCTCCACCTCCTCCGCCGGCACCAACCCCTTTTCCCACCCTTTCATCTCCACCGCCAGCTTCATCTCCTCCACCAGCATCCACTTGTTCACCCTCTGCTCCGCGTACATCGGCCACCCGATCATCGCCACCCCGGCGGTCAGGGACTCCAGCACCGAGTTCCACCCGCAGTGCGTCACGAACCCGCCCGTCGCCTCGTGCCGCAACACCTCCACCTGCGGCGCCCACATCTTCACTATCATCCCCCTGTCCTTCGTCCTCTCCGCGAACCCCTCCGGCAGCAGAACGTTAAAATCCGGCTCCGGCGGAGGTGCAAACCAGTTCTCCGGGTTCGGCGGGCTGCGCACCACCCAGAGAAATCGCTGCTCGCTTCGCTCCAATCCCAGAGCAATCTCCTTAGTCTGCTCCGCCAAAAACCGACCGGAGCTCCCGAAGCAGAGGAACACCACGTCTTCTTCTCCAGGCCACTCTCTTTTCCACTGTAGCCCCAAGCTCGCTTCTTTCTTCATGGCTACAGGTTCTCTCGTTCTCAACCACATGGCGAATGGATCCCGCCCTCTTCTCCAATTGCAGCGGCGAACAAAGACAGACTTGAGCATCTCTCCACGAGATCAGGCGAGGTACAACCAACCCTCTTCTCTGGCGGCGGTAATGGGCAGAGGCGCAGGCTCTGGACGAGTGGCTCGGTGTAGCTGAGGCTTCTCCCTTCTTCTTCGGTTTCGGGGCCGAATCCAGCCGATCTTAGCCGGATTCGGCCTTCTCCTACGGCGGACTGCAAGAGGCAGAGCGGACCAACGGCCCACCGGAGCTGAGGCAGTGAGGTGGGGGGTTCCACGGCCGGATGGACAGCAAGAGATGGGTGGCGGAGCTCAGGCTGAGTGGGTGCAGATGGTGCCAGGTTGAGCAGGACTGGGGCAGGTCTCCGATAAGATTCAGGAGATCATCGGAGAGGGGTTGCAGGGTCGCGAATCAGTCGCTTTGCGGCCATGGGAGATGGAAATGGAGAGCTCCCTTCGGGCCGAGCTCGCGGCTTCGATATCCGAAGGTGTGGGAGTTCGGGTGAAGCGACAAGTTGTAGAAGGTAATTAAAATGTTGTTGGCGGTTGATCAATTATGGTGTAAGCTAAATTAGTTTCTAGGCAATCCGGAATAATAAACCAGTTACGTTGATGTCAGGAAAAAAAAAGGAGTAGATTTCCAACAAGGGGCTTATTTGTTGGCCGACATGTGATGGAGTTTAGGGTTTGTTTGTTTTGTTGGAAAGTTCATAAAGTTTCCAGCAAAGTTGTTGATTTTTTTAATGTTTTTTAAAATCATGGATTCTTTTTGTAAATTTGTAAAATTATAGGAACTTATTTATAATTTAGAGTCCAACAAACATCCCAGAGTTCTCATTTTGGAAGACTTCAAGCGCAGCACTTAACTGGTGATTGAATATGATCCATGACGACAAACGTTCGGGAAAATGATGGAGTCCCTAAGCACAGCGATCCATATGGATCCTTAATTTCAATACTAAAAGTTCAGATTTAGACTGCAGAATTTATAATCAAAGGTCCGGATCTAAAATATCAAGAATTTGAATTGGTCGCTATCTAATGCAGCTACTAAAATCCATCCTGAAACCTTCAGAGGTAAGCAATTTTCTTTGGCAAAACTCCGTGACGGTGCCGTCGTTGTTAATACATCAACCAATTTATTGCATCATCGTGGTCTGGGAGCTGGTTAGGCATCGTTCTTCGATCAAATGAGCTCCCCCCAATTGAACCACTTCCTACAGTCGCCAACACCGTGAGTTATCCGTATGTGGAGAAGGAAGAATCAAATGGTAGCAAAGAGGAGAGCAGTATGACCTCGTGCGTTAAGAGTGGAGGACAGAGAAGCCCCGTCGTGTCCTCAAACTCTGTTATTTGTAGACGGTAGCTGATTTGAACCTCGGATCAGGTTGACTTAATCAGAATTCTTGAGTTAACTGAGGCGGTCCTTGAGAACTTTACTGTGCCCTCCAAACCATTGCGCGATATTTTCGTGTCATAAGCGAGCGGCAAAAGCAGGGAGTTACCATCACCACAAATACCTTCCAGAAGGGTGCCCTATAAGCTTATCCAGATCTGCACTGTAGGCGGCTAGGCGCTAGGCTGCCTTGACAGTATGGCTAAGCATTATTCGGTCCAAACCGAATAAACGGATCCAACCGAAATCGAATAATTAATTCGGTTCGAATTATTCGATTTTCAGATTCGATTTTAAAAAATAAAAAATTTAAAATTCGGTTTGATTTCGATTTTTGATTTTAAAAAATCATAAAAACTAAACCGAACCGAATTACATATTATATATAAATACATAATATTGATTTTTTTTATTTTTTATTTCAATTTAAATATAATTAAAGTTAAATTTAAAAAATAAAATTGGTTTAAATTTTCGGTTTTCGGTTTAAACCTTCTATTCGGTTCGAATTCCGTTTGTATAATATTCGATTCGATTCAGTTTATTCAATTTAATTCGATTCAGTTTTAACCGAATATACGCTCTACTTGGCAGAAGCCCCTCTTCTGGAAGAGTTTGGGGGGTTTGTGTAAGGATCCAAACGAGCTGCGGAGGCTCGGATCATTTCAGACTAATCAGCCTATCATTTAAATATCAAAAATTTAATTAAACTAATATTATCTAATTTAATTAAATATTAAATAAAAAATAATTAAAATATCGTCGGATCGCAGAGACAGACACGAGCTCGCGGTGCACTGTGCTCGCCCCCGCCGACGCTGCTCGAATTGATTCGAAATTCATTCGATTTAGTCGGTCAAAATTCTTTGGCCACGAATTGTGGGTGACAGATGATGGTCAAACTGAGGGCAATGACCGAACTCATGAAAGACAAATAAATAAATAAGTTTCTAGTAAAAAAACTATCTTTATTATTATAAATTTAACAACAAATATCTATCTTATTATTATTAATAAAAAGTGACTTACATTATAATATAAATTTATAAAAGATTACCCTAATTAAAATATTTTATTTTAATTGTATATCATCAATTAAAATGAATATATAGAAGACCAAATTATTTCATTTAAGTTTAATTTAGACACCTATTAAAGTAATATAAAAAATAAATTTGTTATTTTAATTTTTATAAAAAAATCAATCGATTTTATGAAATTAGAAATTTAAATTTTGGTTTTGTCAAATTGATAATCGGATAATTATAATTCGATTGTCCGAATAAAACTAAATGAGAATAATTTATTTTTTATATTAATTTAAATATTTAAAATTAACTTAAATTTAAATATTTTAATTAATATGATTTTTGTAAATTAATATAACATAATGTGAGAGATTTTTTACTTAATAATGATAGGGTAAGTAATTTTTTATAAATTCATAATAAAATAAATAATTATTAAAAACTCTAAAAATTAATTATGAATATTTATATTTACATAGGAGTATTTTTTTTTTGGCCTTTTTACCTACAACCTCTTAAGATTTACCTTATTTACGAAAAATAGGTAATATTTACTTATACCCCTCTCCTTTTGAAATTTATTATCTACAACCCCCGATTGTTATTTAATTAATTATTTTAAAATTTTCACTTTTACCCTCTATAATTTTACAATTAAATCCGTTAAAATTTTTAATTCTCACCCTTTAGTCTTTCTTTCAAATATTTATAAATAAACCATTATTTAAATTTTAAATTATAATTTATATATTTATAAATAGACCCTTCAAATATTTTTATTTATAGATAAGTCCAAATTTTAATATTTTTTAAATAAAAATTTGCAAATAAGACCTTAAATGTTTAAAATTTTCTACAAATAAGTCCTCTATAAAAATCTAAATTACAAGTTTAATATTTATACATTTATAGATAGATCCCTCAAATATTTCAAATGTATGAATATTAAACTTGTAAATTTGTTTAAAATTTAGACTTATTTATAAATAAAAATATTTAAAAGATTTATTTGTAAATATATAAATATAAAAATTATAATTTAAAATTTAATTAAGAATTTATTTGTAAATATTTGAGAGAAAAAGTGGATGATGAGTAATTTAGACTTTTTAAAAATTTAGTTATAAAATTATAGAGTATAAAAGTGAAATTTTTGAAAAAATTTTTAATTAAATATTAATAAGAAAATTGTAGGTAATAAATTTTAAAAAAGGGAGTGTAGGTAAATACTGAAAGCGCATGAAGTTTTTCACAAATAAGGTAAATTTGAGGGTTGTAGGTAAAAATTTTTTTTTTTCTAACCCTTAGGTTGATTAGCACTGAACAAATACCTCTAAGTACTTTTTAAGGTACAGAGCACCATTTGATTTGAGATCAGGATCAATATTTTTCTAAATTAATTTTTTTATAAAATTAATATTACTTATTTTATACCGTTTTCAAATTAAATTATTATAAAAAATTAAATAAATTTTTAGGCTACCTCCAGAATCGTTGGCAGCCTTTGTGTCCGTCTACCCGAGATGGCGGCAATGCTCCTCTCATATCGTTTACCTCGTTAATTGGTGCCCGCTCCTCGATCTTTAAGCTCTAGCCCTAGCTCCTCCGCCCTTAGGTTTCCGCCTCCCATCTCGTTTTACTTCTCCGCCGTTTTCGATTAGGCTTTCATCCTTCTCCCCTTTTCTTCCTCCTCCTCTACATCAGATCAAATATTGGAATTTTTTACTATATATATATTGAATTATATCTATCCAATATCTGATGTGAAACTAATTTATCATACCTGAAATTATAATAATATCATTCTTCATAATTTGATCACATCAATTTTAACACTTTTAATCAAAAACAATTTTACTTGACCAATTACGTATTTTTGTCTTATTCTTTGATTTTTTTTAAAAAAAACTAACATGCGGCTCAATTCAGTCATACCATCATGGTAATTACGGTCTTAAGAATTTACATAATTTCGAACCTGAAATTTTGATACTATTTGTTGGAGGAGTCGAAAGAGTGTCGAATCGGATTAATATAATGGATCGGATATTAAAATATTTCAAAAATTTAATCTGATGGGATATGATATTTTTTTACTATATATATTAACTTTTATTTATTTAATACTTAATGTAAAATTAATTTATTATATTTTACATTATAACAGACAGCGAGATGGAGCTCGATGGCGACTTCGATGGCATTGGAGCAGAAGAAGTCGAGAACAAGAGCGGGCGCAACCTTATCGCCGTTGGATCCCATTCAGATTCGTGGTTATTATCGCAACGGTAGTGACTGTGAACGAATCTGATTTTCTCGCACGTCAAAATCCAACTCGAAAATAATCTATCAACTATGTATTATCATTAATTTAAATTCGACGATAAAAAATAAATCAATTGCCAGCAGGCAATAGTATGTGATAACTGCTAATTGCCGTTATGAACAAGTGTTAAGACTAATCATAATGAATACGTGTCCAAATTAGAATTCAACTGTGCAGATAACCCATATATAAAAAGCAAAAGTAGACTAATAGCGGGCTGGTAGCCACAAAATTGGTTAATTTTTCTAATTTTTCGAAAAAAAATTACATATTTATCTTAGGCTGAAGTATATGCGTCTAACACAAAACCATTTCTTTAAACAAAGAATTAGCGAATAATTCACATTTGCGCATGAAGTGTTTTGTTTTTTGCGATGAATTTTTTGTCTTGGTTCGAAACAAAAATTTGTCAAATGCTAACACATAATTTCTTACATAGAGAAAATAAATATAATCACCAAATCAATTTTTGAAATTTATTTAATAAAATAAAACCTTGTATTAACTCACTTATGAAAACTATCTACAATAAAATTAAACCCAATAATAAAGAGTAATAATTTAATATAAAACACGTTCTGAAATAAGAAAGCATAATATTTTGGAAACGGTGCATTATTTTTATAAGATCAGTCTGAGAATATAACCAACATTAGGGACTAATACACAAATTCCAAAAGCAAAGATGCTCCACGAGTTTAATTAGACGTAATCCGACGGACTTGCGTGCAAACATGCCAAGCATTGACTTCGTCAAAAATCAAGATGCCTGTCCCTTCCACTCGCCCACCAGCTTCAGCAGCGCCGCACGCGACGTGCCCCCTTCCTTCCACGCCGCTGCCGCGCTCTCCTTCACCTTTGCTGCCCTCTCCCTGATTTCCCTCCCTTCATCCGACTCCATCAGCAGCCTGACCTTCTCCTCCACCTCCTCCGCCGGCACCAACCCCTTTTCCCACCCTTTCATCTCCACCGCCAGCTTCATTTCCTCCACCAGCATCCACTTGTTCACCCTCTGCTCCGCGTACAGCGGCCACCCGATCATCGCCACCCCGGCGGTCAGGGACTCCAGCACCGAGTTCCACCCGCAGTGCGTCACGAACCCGCCCGTCGCCTCGTGCCGCAACACCTCCACCTGCGGCGCCCACATCTTCACTATCATCCCCCTGTCCTTCGTCCTCTCCGCGAACCCCTCCGGCAGCAGAACGTTAAAATCCGGCTCCGGCGGAGGTGCAAACCGGTTCTCCGGGTTCGGCGGGCTTCGCACCACCCAGAGAAATCGCTGCTCGCTTCGCTCCAATCCCAGAGCAATCTCCTTAGTCTGCTCCGCCAAAAACCGACCGGAGCTCCCGAAGCAGAGGAACACCACGTCTTCTTCTCCAGGCCACTCTCTTTTCCACTGTAGCCCCAAGCTCGCTTCTTTCTTCATGGCTACAGGTTCTCTCGTTCTCAACCACATGGCGAATGGATCCCGCCCTCTTCTCCAATTGCAGCGGCGAACAAAGACAGACTTGAGCATCTCTCCACGAGATCAGGCGAGGTACAACCAACCCTCTTCTCTGGCGGCGGTAATGGGCAGAGGCGCAGGCTCTGGACGAGTGGCTCGGTGTAGCTGAGGCTTCTCCCTTCTTCTTCGGTTTCGGGGCCGAATCCAGCCGATCTTAGCCGGATTCGGCCTTCTCCTACGGCGGACTGCAAGAGGCAGAGCGGACCAACGGCCCACCGGAGCTGAGGCAGTGAGGTGGGGGGTTCCACGGCCGGATGGACAGCAAGAGATGGGTGGCGGAGCTCAGGCTGAGTGGGTGCAGATGGTGCCAGGTTGAGCAGGACTGGGGCAGGTCTCCGATAAGATTCAGGAGATCATCGGAGAGGGGTTGCAGGGTCGCGAATCAGTCGCTTTGCGGCCATGGGAGATGGAAATGGAGAGCTCCCTTCGGGCCGAGCTCGCGGCTTCGATATCCGAAGGTGTGGGAGTTCGGGTGAAGCGACAAGTTGTAGAAGGTAATTAAAATGTTGTTGGCGGTTGATCAATTATGGTGTAAGCTAAATTAGTTTCTAGGCAATCCGGAATAATAAACCAGTTACGTTGATGTCAGGAAAAAAAAAGGAGTAGATTTCCAACAAGGGGCTTATTTGTTGGCCGACATGTGATGGAGTTTAGGGTTTGTTTGTTTTGTTGGAAAGTTCATAAAGTTTCCAGCAAAGTTGTTGATTTTTTTAATGTTTTTTAAAATCATGGATTCTTTTTGTAAATTTGTAAAATTATAGGAACTTATTTATAATTTAGAGTCCAACAAACACCCCAGAGTTCTCATTTTGGAAGACTTCAAGCGCAGCACTTAACTGGTGATTGAATATGATCCATGACGACAAACGTTCGGGAAAATGATGGAGTCCCTAAGCACAGCGATCCATATGGATCCTTAATTTCAATACTAAAAGTTCAGATTTAGACTGCAGAATTTATAATCAAAGGTCCGGATCTAAAATATCAAGAATTTGAATTGGTCGCTATCTAATGCAGCTACTAAAATCCATCCTGAAACCTTCAGAGGTAAGCAATTTTCTTTGGCAAAACTCCGTGACGGTGCCGTCGTTGTTAATACATCAACCAATTTATTGCATCATCGTGGTCTGGGAGCTGGTTAGGCATCGTTCTTCGATCAAATGAGCTCCCCCCAATTGAACCACTTCCTACAGTCGCCAACACCGTGAGTTATCCGTATGTGGAGAAGGAAGAATCAAATGGTAGCAAAGAGGAGAGCAGTATGACCTCGTGCGTTAAGAGTGGAGGACAGAGAAGCCCCGTCGTGTCCTCAAACTCTGTTATTTGTAGACGGTAGCTGATTTGAACCTCGGATCAGGTTGACTTAATCAGAATTCTTGAGTTAACTGAGGCGGTCCTTGAGAACTTTACTGTGCCCTCCAAACCATTGCGCGATATTTTCGTGTCATAAGCGAGCGGCAAAAGCAGGGAGTTACCATCACCACAAATACCTTCCAGAAGGGTGCCCTATAAGCTTATCCAGATCTGCACTGTAGGCGGCTAGGCGCTAGGCTGCCTTGACAGTATGGCTAAGCATTATTCGGTCCAAACCGAATAAACGGATCCAACCGAAATCGAATAATTAATTCGGTTCGAATTATTCGATTTTCAGATTCGATTTTAAAAAATAAAAAATTTAAAATTCGGTTTGATTTCGATTTTTGATTTTAAAAAATCATAAAAACTAAACCGAACCGAATTACATATTATATATAAATACATAATATTGATTTTTTTTATTTTTTATTTCAATTTAAATATAATTAAAGTTAAATTAAAAAAATAAAATTGGTTTAAATTTTCGGTTTTCGGTTTAAACCTTCTATTCGGTTCGAATTCCGTTTGTATAATATTCGATTCGATTCAGTTTATTCAATTTAATTCGATTCAGTTTTAACCGAATATACGCTCTACTTGGCAGAAGCCCCTCTTCTGGAAGAGTTTGGGGGGTTTGTGTAAGGATCCAAACGAGCTGCGGAGGCTCGGATCATTTCAGACTAATCAGCCTATCATTTAAATATCAAAAATTTAATTAAACTAATATTATCTAATTTAATTAAATATTAAATAAAAAATAATTAAAATATCGTCGGATCGCAGAGACAGACACGAGCTCGCGGTGCACTGTGCTCGCCCCCGCCGACGCTGCTCGAATTGATTCGAAATTCATTCGATTTAGTCGGTCAAAATTCTTTGGCCACGAATTGTGGGTGACAGATGATGGTCAAACTGAGGGCAATGACCGAACTCATGAAAGACAAATAAATAAATAAGTTTCTAGTAAAAAAACTATCTTTATTATTATAAATTTAACAACAAATATCTATCTTATTATTATTAATAAAAAGTGACTTACATTATAATATAAATTTATAAAAGATTACCCTAATTAAAATATTTTATTTTAATTGTATATCATCAATTAAAATGAATATATAGAAGACCAAATTATTTCATTTAAGTTTAATTTAGACACCTATTAAAGTAATATAAAAAATAAATTTGTTATTTTAATTTTTATAAAAAAATCAATCGATTTTATGAAATTAGAAATTTAAATTTTGGTTTTGTCAAATTGATAATCGGATAATTATAATTCGATTGTCCGAATAAAACTAAATGAGAATAATTTATTTTTTATATTAATTTAAATATTTAAAATTAACTTAAATTTAAATATTTTAATTAATATGATTTTTGTAAATTAATATAACATAATGTGAGAGATTTTTTACTTAATAATGATAGGGTAAGTAATTTTTTATAAATTCATAATAAAATAAATAATTATTAAAAACTCTAAAAATTAATTATGAATATTTATATTTACATAGGAGTATTTTTTTTTGGCCTTTTTACCTACAACCTCTTAAGATTTACCTTATTTACGAAAAATAGGTAATATTTACTTATACCCCTCTCCTTTTGAAATTTATTATCTACAACCCCCGATTGTTATTTAATTAATTATTTTAAAATTTTCACTTTTACCCTCTATAATTTTACAATTAAATCCGTTAAAATTTTTAATTCTCACCCTTTAGTCTTTCTTTCAAATATTTATAAATAAACCATTATTTAAATTTTAAATTATAATTTATATATTTATAAATAGACCCTTCAAATATTTTTATTTATAGATAAGTCCAAATTTTAATATTTTTTAAATAAAAATTTGCAAATAAGACCTTAAATGTTTAAAATTTTCTACAAATAAGTCCTCTATAAAAATCTAAATTACAAGTTTAATATTTATACATTTATAGATAGATCCCTCAAATATTTCAAATGTATGAATATTAAACTTGTAAATTTGTTTAAAATTTAGACTTATTTATAAATAAAAATATTTAAAAGATTTATTTGTAAATATATAAATATAAAAATTATAATTTAAAATTTAATTAAGAATTTATTTGTAAATATTTGAGAGAAAAAGTGGATGATGAGTAATTTAGACTTTTTAAAAATTTAGTTATAAAATTATAGAGTATAAAAGTGAAATTTTTGAAAAAATTTTTAATTAAATATTAATAAGAAAATTGTAGGTAATAAATTTTAAAAAAGGGAGTGTAGGTAAATACTGAAAGCGCATGAAGTTTTTCACAAATAAGGTAAATTTGAGGGTTGTAGGTAAAAAATTTTTTTTTTCTAACCCTTAGGTTGATTAGCACTGAACAAATACCTCTAAGTACTTTTTAAGGTACAGAGCACCATTTGATTTGAGATCAGGATCAATATTTTTCTAAATTAATTTTTTTATAAAATTAATATTACTTATTTTATACCGTTTTCAAATTAAATTATTATAAAAAATTAAATAAATTTTTAGGCTACCTCCAGAATCGTTGGCAGCCTTTGTGTCCGTCTACCCGAGATGGCGGCAATGCTCCTCTCATATCGTTTACCTCGTTAATTGGTGCCCGCTCCTCGATCTTTAAGCTCTAGCCCTAGCTCCTCCGCCCTTAGGTTTCCGCCTCCCATCTCGTTTTACTTCTCCGCCGTTTTCGATTAGGCTTTCATCCTTCTCCCCTTTTCTTCCTCCTCCTCTACATCAGATCAAATATTGGAATTTTTTACTATATATATATTGAATTATATCTATCCAATATCTGATGTGAAACTAATTTATCATACCTGAAATTATAATAATATCATTCTTCATAATTTGATCACATCAATTTTAACACTTTTAATCAAAAACAATTTTACTTGACCAATTACGTATTTTTGTCTTATTCTTTGATTTTTTTTAAAAAAAACTAACATGCGGCTCAATTCAGTCATACCATCATGGTAATTACGGTCTTAAGAATTTACATAATTTCGAACCTGAAATTTTGATACTATTTGTTGGAGGAGTCGAAAGAGTGTCGAATCGGATTAATATAATGGATCGGATATTAAAATATTTCAAAAATTTAATCTGATGGGATATGATATTTTTTTACTATATATATTAACTTTTATTTATTTAATACTTAATGTAAAATTAATTTATTATATTTTACATTATAACAGACAGCGAGATGGAGCTCGATGGCGACTTCGATGGCATTGGAGCAGAAGAAGTCGAGAACAAGAGCGGGCGCAACCTTATCGCCGTTGGATCCCATTCAGATTCGTGGTTATTATCGCAACGGTAGTGACTGTGAACGAATCTGATTTTCTCGCACGTCAAAATCCAACTCGAAAATAATCTATCAACTATGTATTATCATTAATTTAAATTCGACGATAAAAAATAAATCAATTGCCAGCAGGCAATAGTATGTGATAACTGCTAATTGCCGTTATGAACAAGTGTTAAGACTAATCATAATGAATACGTGTCCAAATTAGAATTCAACTGTGCAGATAACCCATATATAAAAAGCAAAAGTAGACTAATAGCGGGCTGGTAGCCACAAAATTGGTTAATTTTTCTAATTTTTCGAAAAAAAATTACATATTTATCTTAGGCTGAAGTATATGCGTCTAACACAAAACCATTTCTTTAAACAAAGAATTAGCGAATAATTCACATTTGCGCATGAAGTGTTTTGTTTTTTGCGATGAATTTTTTGTCTTGGTTCGAAACAAAAATTTGTCAAATGCTAACACATAATTTCTTACATAGAGAAAATAAATATAATCACCAAATCAATTTTTGAAATTTATTTAATAAAATAAAACCTTGTATTAACTCACTTATGAAAACTATCTACAATAAAATTAAACCCAATAATAAAGAGTAATAATTTAATATAAAACACGTTCTGAAATAAGAAAGCATAATATTTTGGAAACGGTGCATTATTTTTATAAGATCAGTCTGAGAATATAACCAACATTAGGGACTAATACACAAATTCCAAAAGCAAAGATGCTCCACGAGTTTAATTAGACGTAATCCGACGGACTTGCGTGCAAACATGCCAAGCATTGACTTCGTCAAAAATCAAGATGCCTGTCCCTTCCACTCGCCCACCAGCTTCAGCAGCGCCGCACGCGACGTGCCCCCTTCCTTCCACGCCGCTGCCGCGCTCTCCTTCACCTTTGCTGCCCTCTCCCTGATTTCCCTCCCTTCATCCGACTCCATCAGCAGCCTGACCTTCTCCTCCACCTCCTCCGCCGGCACCAACCCCTTTTCCCACCCTTTCATCTCCACCGCCAGCTTCATTTCCTCCACCAGCATCCACTTGTTCACCCTCTGCTCCGCGTACAGCGGCCACCCGATCATCGCCACCCCGGCGGTCAGGGACTCCAGCACCGAGTTCCACCCGCAGTGCGTCACGAACCCGCCCGTCGCCTCGTGCCGCAACACCTCCACCTGCGGCGCCCACATCTTCACTATCATCCCCCTGTCCTTCGTCCTCTCCGCGAACCCCTCCGGCAGCAGAACGTTAAAATCCGGCTCCGGCGGAGGTGCAAACCGGTTCTCCGGGTTCGGCGGGCTTCGCACCACCCAGAGAAATCGCTGCTCGCTTCGCTCCAATCCCAGAGCAATCTCCTTAGTCTGCTCCGCCAAAAACCGACCGGAGCTCCCGAAGCAGAGGAACACCACGTCTTCTTCTCCAGGCCACTCTCTTTTCCACTGTAGCCCCAAGCTCGCTTCTTTCTTCATGGCTACAGGTTCTCTCGTTCTCAACCACATGGCGAATGGATCCCGCCCTCTTCTCCAATTGCAGCGGCGAACAAAGACAGACTTGAGCATCTCTCCACGAGATCAGGCGAGGTACAACCAACCCTCTTCTCTGGCGGCGGTAATGGGCAGAGGCGCAGGCTCTGGACGAGTGGCTCGGTGTAGCTGAGGCTTCTCCCTTCTTCTTCGGTTTCGGGGCCGAATCCAGCCGATCTTAGCCGGATTCGGCCTTCTCCTACGGCGGACTGCAAGAGGCAGAGCGGACCAACGGCCCACCGGAGCTGAGGCAGTGAGGTGGGGGGTTCCACGGCCGGATGGACAGCAAGAGATGGGTGGCGGAGCTCAGGCTGAGTGGGTGCAGATGGTGCCAGGTTGAGCAGGACTGGGGCAGGTCTCCGATAAGATTCAGGAGATCATCGGAGAGGGGTTGCAGGGTCGCGAATCAGTCGCTTTGCGGCCATGGGAGATGGAAATGGAGAGCTCCCTTCGGGCCGAGCTCGCGGCTTCGATATCCGAAGGTGTGGGAGTTCGGGTGAAGCGACAAGTTGTAGAAGGTAATTAAAATGTTGTTGGCGGTTGATCAATTATGGTGTAAGCTAAATTAGTTTCTAGGCAATCCGGAATAATAAACCAGTTACGTTGATGTCAGGAAAAAAAAAGGAGTAGATTTCCAACAAGGGGCTTATTTGTTGGCCGACATGTGATGGAGTTTAGGGTTTGTTTGTTTTGTTGGAAAGTTCATAAAGTTTCCAGCAAAGTTGTTGATTTTTTTAATGTTTTTTAAAATCATGGATTCTTTTTGTAAATTTGTAAAATTATAGGAACTTATTTATAATTTAGAGTCCAACAAACACCCCAGAGTTCTCATTTTGGAAGACTTCAAGCGCAGCACTTAACTGGTGATTGAATATGATCCATGACGACAAACGTTCGGGAAAATGATGGAGTCCCTAAGCACAGCGATCCATATGGATCCTTAATTTCAATACTAAAAGTTCAGATTTAGACTGCAGAATTTATAATCAAAGGTCCGGATCTAAAATATCAAGAATTTGAATTGGTCGCTATCTAATGCAGCTACTAAAATCCATCCTGAAACCTTCAGAGGTAAGCAATTTTCTTTGGCAAAACTCCGTGACGGTGCCGTCGTTGTTAATACATCAACCAATTTATTGCATCATCGTGGTCTGGGAGCTGGTTAGGCATCGTTCTTCGATCAAATGAGCTCCCCCCAATTGAACCACTTCCTACAGTCGCCAACACCGTGAGTTATCCGTATGTGGAGAAGGAAGAATCAAATGGTAGCAAAGAGGAGAGCAGTATGACCTCGTGCGTTAAGAGTGGAGGACAGAGAAGCCCCGTCGTGTCCTCAAACTCTGTTATTTGTAGACGGTAGCTGATTTGAACCTCGGATCAGGTTGACTTAATCAGAATTCTTGAGTTAACTGAGGCGGTCCTTGAGAACTTTACTGTGCCCTCCAAACCATTGCGCGATATTTTCGTGTCATAAGCGAGCGGCAAAAGCAGGGAGTTACCATCACCACAAATACCTTCCAGAAGGGTGCCCTATAAGCTTATCCAGATCTGCACTGTAGGCGGCTAGGCGCTAGGCTGCCTTGACAGTATGGCTAAGCATTATTCGGTCCAAACCGAATAAACGGATCCAACCGAAATCGAATAATTAATTCGGTTCGAATTATTCGATTTTCAGATTCGATTTTAAAAAATAAAAAATTTAAAATTCGGTTTGATTTCGATTTTTGATTTTAAAAAATCATAAAAACTAAACCGAACCGAATTACATATTATATATAAATACATAATATTGATTTTTTTTATTTTTTATTTCAATTTAAATATAATTAAAGTTAAATTTAAAAAATAAAATTGGTTTAAATTTTCGGTTTTCGGTTTAAACCTTCTATTCGGTTCGAATTCCGTTTGTATAATATTCGATTCGATTCAGTTTATTCAATTTAATTCGATTCAGTTTTAACCGAATATACGCTCTACTTGGCAGAAGCCCCTCTTCTGGAAGAGTTTGGGGGGTTTGTGTAAGGATCCAAACGAGCTGCGGAGGCTCGGATCATTTCAGACTAATCAGCCTATCATTTAAATATCAAAAATTTAATTAAACTAATATTATCTAATTTAATTAAATATTAAATAAAAAATAATTAAAATATCGTCGGATCGCAGAGACAGACACGAGCTCGCGGTGCACTGTGCTCGCCCCCGCCGACGCTGCTCGAATTGATTCGAAATTCATTCGATTTAGTCGGTCAAAATTCTTTGGCCACGAATTGTGGGTGACAGATGATGGTCAAACTGAGGGCAATGACCGAACTCATGAAAGACAAATAAATAAATAAGTTTCTAGTAAAAAAACTATCTTTATTATTATAAATTTAACAACAAATATCTATCTTATTATTATTAATAAAAAGTGACTTACATTATAATATAAATTTATAAAAGATTACCCTAATTAAAATATTTTATTTTAATTGTATATCATCAATTAAAATGAATATATAGAAGACCAAATTATTTCATTTAAGTTTAATTTAGACACCTATTAAAGTAATATAAAAAATAAATTTGTTATTTTAATTTTTATAAAAAAATCAATCGATTTTATGAAATTAGAAATTTAAATTTTGGTTTTGTCAAATTGATAATCGGATAATTATAATTCGATTGTCCGAATAAAACTAAATGAGAATAATTTATTTTTTATATTAATTTAAATATTTAAAATTAACTTAAATTTAAATATTTTAATTAATATGATTTTTGTAAATTAATATAACATAATGTGAGAGATTTTTTACTTAATAATGATAGGGTAAGTAATTTTTTATAAATTCATAATAAAATAAATAATTATTAAAAACTCTAAAAATTAATTATGAATATTTATATTTACATAGGAGTATTTTTTTTTTGGCCTTTTTACCTACAACCTCTTAAGATTTACCTTATTTACGAAAAATAGGTAATATTTACTTATACCCCTCTCCTTTTGAAATTTATTATCTACAACCCCCGATTGTTATTTAATTAATTATTTTAAAATTTTCACTTTTACCCTCTATAATTTTACAATTAAATCCGTTAAAATTTTTAATTCTCACCCTTTAGTCTTTCTTTCAAATATTTATAAATAAACCATTATTTAAATTTTAAATTATAATTTATATATTTATAAATAGACCCTTCAAATATTTTTATTTATAGATAAGTCCAAATTTTAATATTTTTTAAATAAAAATTTGCAAATAAGACCTTAAATGTTTAAAATTTTCTACAAATAAGTCCTCTATAAAAATCTAAATTACAAGTTTAATATTTATACATTTATAGATAGATCCCTCAAATATTTCAAATGTATGAATATTAAACTTGTAAATTTGTTTAAAATTTAGACTTATTTATAAATAAAAATATTTAAAAGATTTATTTGTAAATATATAAATATAAAAATTATAATTTAAAATTTAATTAAGAATTTATTTGTAAATATTTGAGAGAAAAAGTGGATGATGAGTAATTTAGACTTTTTAAAAATTTAGTTATAAAATTATAGAGTATAAAAGTGAAATTTTTGAAAAAATTTTTAATTAAATATTAATAAGAAAATTGTAGGTAATAAATTTTAAAAAAGGGAGTGTAGGTAAATACTGAAAGCGCATGAAGTTTTTCACAAATAAGGTAAATTTGAGGGTTGTAGGTAAAAAATTTTTTTTTTCTAACCCTTAGGTTGATTAGCACTGAACAAATACCTCTAAGTACTTTTTAAGGTACAGAGCACCATTTGATTTGAGATCAGGATCAATATTTTTCTAAATTAATTTTTTTATAAAATTAATATTACTTATTTTATACCGTTTTCAAATTAAATTATTATAAAAAATTAAATAAATTTTTAGGCTACCTCCAGAATCGTTGGCAGCCTTTGTGTCCGTCTACCCGAGATGGCGGCAATGCTCCTCTCATATCGTTTACCTCGTTAATTGGTGCCCGCTCCTCGATCTTTAAGCTCTAGCCCTAGCTCCTCCGCCCTTAGGTTTCCGCCTCCCATCTCGTTTTACTTCTCCGCCGTTTTCGATTAGGCTTTCATCCTTCTCCCCTTTTCTTCCTCCTCCTCTACATCAGATCAAATATTGGAATTTTTTACTATATATATATTGAATTATATCTATCCAATATCTGATGTGAAACTAATTTATCATACCTGAAATTATAATAATATCATTCTTCATAATTTGATCACATCAATTTTAACACTTTTAATCAAAAACAATTTTACTTGACCAATTACGTATTTTTGTCTTATTCTTTGATTTTTTTTTAAAAAAACTAACATGCGGCTCAATTCAGTCATACCATCATGGTAATTACGGTCTTAAGAATTTACATAATTTCGAACCTGAAATTTTGATACTATTTGTTGGAGGAGTCGAAAGAGTGTCGAATCGGATTAATATAATGGATCGGATATTAAAATATTTCAAAAATTTAATCTGATGGGATATGATATTTTTTTACTATATATATTAACTTTTATTTATTTAATACTTAATGTAAAATTAATTTATTATATTTTACATTATAACAGACAGCGAGATGGAGCTCGATGGCGACTTCGATGGCATTGGAGCAGAAGAAGTCGAGAACAAGAGCGGGCGCAACCTTATCGCCGTTGGATCCCATTCAGATTCGTGGTTATTATCGCAACGGTAGTGACTGTGAACGAATCTGATTTTCTCGCACGTCAAAATCCAACTCGAAAATAATCTATCAACTATGTATTATCATTAATTTAAATTCGACGATAAAAAATAAATCAATTGCCAGCAGGCAATAGTATGTGATAACTGCTAATTGCCGTTATGAACAAGTGTTAAGACTAATCATAATGAATACGTGTCCAAATTAGAATTCAACTGTGCAGATAACCCATATATAAAAAGCAAAAGTAGACTAATAGCGGGCTGGTAGCCACAAAATTGGTTAATTTTTCTAATTTTTCGAAAAAAAATTACATATTTATCTTAGGCTGAAGTATATGCGTCTAACACAAAACCATTTCTTTAAACAAAGAATTAGCGAATAATTCACATTTGCGCATGAAGTGTTTTGTTTTTTGCGATGAATTTTTTGTCTTGGTTCGAAACAAAAATTTGTCAAATGCTAACACATAATTTCTTACATAGAGAAAATAAATATAATCACCAAATCAATTTTTGAAATTTATTTAATAAAATAAAACCTTGTATTAACTCACTTATGAAAACTATCTACAATAAAATTAAACCCAATAATAAAGAGTAATAATTTAATATAAAACACGTTCTGAAATAAGAAAGCATAATATTTTGGAAACGGTGCATTATTTTTATAAGATCAGTCTGAGAATATAACCAACATTAGGGACTAATACACAAATTCCAAAAGCAAAGATGCTCCACGAGTTTAATTAGACGTAATCCGACGGACTTGCGTGCAAACATGCCAAGCATTGACTTCGTCAAAAATCAAGATGCCTGTCCCTTCCACTCGCCCACCAGCTTCAGCAGCGCCGCACGCGACGTGCCCCCTTCCTTCCACGCCGCTGCCGCGCTCTCCTTCACCTTTGCTGCCCTCTCCCTGATTTCCCTCCCTTCATCCGACTCCATCAGCAGCCTGACCTTCTCCTCCACCTCCTCCGCCGGCACCAACCCCTTTTCCCACCCTTTCATCTCCACCGCCAGCTTCATTTCCTCCACCAGCATCCACTTGTTCACCCTCTGCTCCGCGTACAGCGGCCACCCGATCATCGCCACCCCGGCGGTCAGGGACTCCAGCACCGAGTTCCACCCGCAGTGCGTCACGAACCCGCCCGTCGCCTCGTGCCGCAACACCTCCACCTGCGGCGCCCACATCTTCACTATCATCCCCCTGTCCTTCGTCCTCTCCGCGAACCCCTCCGGCAGCAGAACGTTAAAATCCGGCTCCGGCGGAGGTGCAAACCGGTTCTCCGGGTTCGGCGGGCTTCGCACCACCCAGAGAAATCGCTGCTCGCTTCGCTCCAATCCCAGAGCAATCTCCTTAGTCTGCTCCGCCAAAAACCGACCGGAGCTCCCGAAGCAGAGGAACACCACGCTGCCTTTCGGCTGGTTGTCGAGCCACTCCAAACATTCGTGCCTTTTCCCTTCTGATTCCGTAGCTGTGATCAACGGGCCGATGCAGTACAGAGGCGGCGTTACGCGTCCGGGAACACAGCGCCCGGTAGTTATGGCTTCCACCGCTTTCGGCTCCAGTGACTCGAACGAGTTCTCAAGGATGCCGGCGGAGTCCGCCAGGCGCGCGAAGCAGTCAACGAGGGTGTGAAAGTTCTCGTCGCGGTCGCGCATTAGATCAGGCATGTGGGAGGCGGCGATCGGCGGCAGGCCGGGAATATTGATCCTGGTCTCTCCGAGCTCGGTGAAGCTGGAGGTGATGTCGTCGCGAAGAGTCGGAAAGTAGAGGAAGGTGGCGAGGACGGAGGCGCTGGAAGAGAAAAAGAAGTAGGCGGGGAGATTGAGCTCGGCAGTGATGTCGAGGGCGTCGGTGCAGAAGAAGTCGAGGATTACAGCGCGGACGGTGGAGGTTTGGGAGATGCATTGGATGAGGTCACGGAGGTGGGAGTTGCAGGAGCGGAGGTAGGAGAAGATGTGTTGGATGAAGGCGGAGGCAGAGGCAGGGACGGGGAAGGAGGGGAAGTAGTGGAAGGAGATGGCGGGGTAGGAGGCAGAGACGCGGCGGGAGATGGAGTCGAGGGAGGAGGAGGAAGTAGAGGGAGGGTTGAAAGGGGAAGGGAGCAAGACGATGGCGACGGAGTAGCCGTGGGGGACGATGAGCTTGGCGAGCTCCACGAAGGGAGCAAGGTGGCCGACGCCGACGGAGGGGTAAAGCACCACCGTTTCCGTCGCCATTGGTGGGTGTGGTCAGTGCCAAGCGGTGAAGGCTAAGGATCAGTTGACTGCAATGCAGGATAAGGCTTGGTTACAGCGGCTGTTCTGTATTTATGCACATGGTGGCGCAGAAGACACGAGAGAGATGGAGATGGGGGCGGGGCCACTGGCGGCGGCATCCGACACCGGTGGGCTTCTAGAAGGTAATTAAAATGTTATTAACAGTTGATCAATTATGGTTTAATCTTAATTAGTTTCTAGGCAATCCGGAATAATAAACCACTTAAGTTGGTTGGCCGGTTTCGAGCCGATTGTCTAGCTATTGTGACTGAGCTCCGGATTTGTCGCTATCTTCTTCCTCACGGTATCCACTTAATTTGGTTGTGTTTTCAAGACGACTTTTACTTGCAGGCTGTTGATGTCAGGAAACAAAGATGTAAATTTCCAACTTTGTTTTGTTGGAAAGTTGATACCAGCGAAGGTGTTGATTTTTTTTAAATTTTTTTTATAAATTTGTAAAATTATAGGGATTTATTTATAATTTAGAGTCCAACAAACACGACTCGGGTGCCATTGTAGACGAACTCCAGAGTTCTCATTTTGGAAGACTTCAAGCGCAGCACTTAACTGGTGATTGAATATGATCCATGACGACAAACGTTCGGGAAAATGATGGAGTCCCTAAGCACAGCGATTGATTATAAATTCTGCAGTCTAAATCTGAACTTTTAGTATTGAAATTAAGGATCCATATGGATCCTTAATTTCAATACTAAAAGTTCAGATTTAGACTGCAGAATTTATAATCAAAGGTCCGGATCTAAAATATCAAGAATTTGAATTGGTCGCTATCTAATGCAGCTACTAAAATCCATCCTGAAACCTTCAGAGGTAAGCAATTTTCTTTGGCAAAACTCCGTGACGGTGCCGTCGTTGTTAATACATCAACCAATTTATTGCATCATCGTGGTCTGGGAGCTGGTTAGGCATCGTTCTTCGATCAAATGAGCTCCCCCCAATTGAACCACTTCCTACAGTCGCCAACACCGTGAGTTATCCGTATGTGGAGAAGGAAGAATCAAGTGGTAGCAAAGAGGAGAGCAGTATGACCTCGTGCGTTAAGAGGGGATGACAGAGAAGCCCCGTCGTGTCCTCAAACTCTGTTATTTGTAGACGGTAGCTGATTTGAACCTCGGATCAGGTTGACTTAATCAGAGTTCTTGAGTTAACTGAGGCGGTCCTTGAGAACTTTACTGTGCCCTCCAAACCATTGCGCGATATTTTCGTGTCATAAGCGAGCGGCAAAAGCAGGGAGTTACCATCACCACAAATACCTTCCAGAAGGGTGCCCTATAAGCTTATCCAGATCTGCACTGCAGGAGCTAGGCTGCCTTGGCAGATGCCCCTCTTCTGAAGCAGGTTGGGGGCTCTGCGTAAGGATCCAAACGAGCTGCGGAGGCTTCGGATTCCAAACCTAGAGCTCGCTTCTCCCGTCGCCATGGGAGTTCGCGCGGTGACACAGGAGAACCAGAACCTTGGCGGGCAATGAGCCGTCGGTATAACGCGCATCACAATCTCATTATATTTTAGTGAAAAAATGAAAGCAGTGATCTAGATTAACATAGTATATTAAGAATAGAATGTATTCCGACCCCATGATCATTGGTTCTCTAGGCACGTCTTGCCTAAATATTTTATGAAACACTGTCAGGAGCATCAATCAGCCCACTTACAATCCAATTTACTCAATGATTTCATTTTTCTTTGAAGTAGACTAGGCAGCTAGTTTAGATAGACTCTCAAATAAAAAAGTGCCAACGGGAGCTGATCTCATTAGATGATTTGGTTTCTAGAGAGAGAGACAGCTGATCTCTCCACGACAATCCCCGAATTTCTACTAATAAACAATTTACCAGGGTTTACAGTTTCGGCCGAAACCGAGCCGTTTCGGTCTGAACCGTAACGAAATCGCAGGTTTCGGATCGGTTAGGGTTTACTATTTATTACTGTTCATCTCGTCAACGAAACCGCGCGGGAGCGGGAGCTCGCCGGGCTCGAGCGCGTGGGCGGGAGCTCGCCGAGCTCGCGCGCACGGGCGTGCGGGAGCGCGCCGAGTTCGCGTGGGTTTTTGTGGTTGGGGGGGGGGGGGGGAGATGAGTGTTGAGGCGTGGGGAGGATTTCGCACCAGCTTTGTGTCCGAACCCAAGGACCCTGCGCACTCACTAGTCTATCGTCGCTCTCTCGCCTATCTCGTGTCCTCACTGATCTGACTCGTACTCCCGCAAAATGAGGCTGGCCTTACACTGGGGCCAGCGTTATCGCCAATTTGATTTCGACTTTCTTATCGGTTTATATCAGATACTATTCACGTACATAATATTATTCACGTAATTATTCATTATTTTTAAAATTTTTTAAATATATTATAATTTTTTTAATTTAAAGTTAAAAAATAATTGAAATAAAGTTAAATTTTAATCAAAATATAATTTTTATTTTAGACCTTCGATATATGGTTATACTTCAGAACCGTTGTCATGAGATCGCGCAGAGCTAATTGTTCTGATTCATATGTCCACAAATGTTCATCCGGATCATTTAGGTACTGAATTTATAATTCCACACCCAAATGTTCCAAACTTAACTGATGATGATTATGATGATGAGTTGTATTACCTTAGAATTTATAAATTATGTATATGTGAAATACATTTTAATGAAAAGTTAAATGTGCTTATGTTAATTTTTAACTTTTAATCATATCCATATTATTTCTTATTTGTTTTTTTAATACACTAATATATATTAAAAATAGACTATATCAGTGACTAACTATCAAAATTAATATTAATTAACTAAAATAATATTCAATATTATAGTAAAATTAAGTATAAATTCATTCCTAATTTTTCAAATTTTTCCAATATTTTATGATATTTTTAATTTGAAGTCAAATTACAATTAAAGTATAGTCAAACTCTGGTCAACACTTAATTAATAATTTAAAAAAATATTTCGTCCGAAATCGAAACGACCGAAACTAAAATCGAAACGGCCGAAACGTATCGGTTTCGCTGGGTCCCGAAACCGAAATCGATACCAAAACAGCAAACCTTGCAATTTACTATCCAATCACTTTAATCAACGATGACGGCGTGTACAATTCTCAAATTTTTCACGGAAGCCTACGCCTAATTTAATTACATATATATTAACAATATCGCTCTCCGTAAGAGCTGTTTGTGGAAAACACCGAGCACCGAAAGGCCTTCTAGAAGGGGGTGTTGACGCAGGCGATGACGATGATTCCTCGAACATGAGCGGCCGCGTCCCTCGCTAAATGTACTCGCCCAATCCAGTTAGACGTGGACTCGCGCGTCACGTCCAATCGAGTGACACTACGGCATCTTAGCTGGCTACCACGCACGGCTGCTTTTTTGTCAGCTTCCTTTGACGCTCTCATCCCATGTGTACCATTGTGTATATGTCACTGCTATTTCTATACTTTTGATGACAGAAAAACTATACATGTATTGGCAATTGTTGTATGCGTGTGAAGCTCAGAAATGCTCCTTGTGGAATTCGAACTTGGTGCCCCCTTTTTGATTGAACTCGTAGCATAGATTGCTCAGCTCTTGAGCCAGAACTGGCGCGCCACAGTAGAACACTCCTGCAGCCAAGGCGGATGAATTTTGTTTTCAGAGAAGAAATGTAAAATCTCGATTCATTAGAGGGTTTGGGCTAACCGATTCTGGCATATGGGTGCCTA
Organism: Trichopus zeylanicus subsp. travancoricus; assembly: GCA_005019695.1. Taxonomy (NCBI): domain Eukaryota; kingdom Viridiplantae; phylum Streptophyta; class Magnoliopsida; order Dioscoreales; family Dioscoreaceae; genus Trichopus; species Trichopus zeylanicus. The sequence goes on from RXID01014982.1 coordinate 468,696, forward strand.
GTGCATGTTCTGGAGAAGACTTTCTTCCAATTAGGCCTCGCAAAGTGCGTTCGAACCTGAAGAAAGACAGCATCCGCATATGAACAAATTGCCATGAATCCAGAGTGTTGTGATAGAGATTTTACTCTAGTTCCCGAGACGACGTCGACACCATTCTTTGCATGGTTCAGAGCTTGAACCATGGTAATAAGGGCGGAGCGAGCATCGCCTTCTTCATACACGCTTGTGAGGTAGTTGTGCATCTCGATTACGCCCTAAATATTGGACGAGTTGTCTGTGAGATTCATCCATAAAGGGGGGAAGCGAGCAGAGTGGTATTCCCAAGTTGTTTGAATTGTTTGGATTTTCCCTTACCCTTTGATCAATATCCGCGATCTCATTCATGACCCCTTTGAACCAATCAAAGGAACCTTGTTCACGCGTCACCCAGTAGAAGTATGCGTTGGTGGTCTTAAGGGGCTTTTTCGGCCTGGTGGAAGCTTTGTTCTGCACAGAGGGATCCACATGTCCAACTTCACCGGCCTGTGATTGATAATAATCTGATACTACATCCTGGTGGAAATGGAATGGTATGGAAGATGCAGTCAATTATCTTTCCTGAAAAAGATAATAATTTGTATAGAAAGATAGGTTCATCAAGAAATCAAAAAGGCAAGAAAGCAATAATAATTTGTATAGAAAGATAGGTTCATCACGAAATCAAAAAACGCAAGAAAGCAATCAACTTTCATTACACAGACAATACGATTTTTTTTTTTTTTTTTGATCCTAAGGTTCGTGTCTGGCCTTGTGCGCTTCCAGTAATGAAATCCTCGAGTTTTACTAGGAGGCGAAATCACGGCATTTGTTATCAAGAAGTATTTTAATAATCTATACTTGCTGGGCCATTCTCTGTGGCATTTGTTATAATGGAAGTAGTATAGCGAATTAATGAAAATAAATGTGCACAATGATTATAGAGTATATGCATCATGCAGAATCGAACTAGTAGAGAGTCATGTTAATAACTCATGTACTAAATACTTACTGATTGCTCTTCCATTTTCACAATGTTGTTCAGCAGATCCTTCAAAATGCTGATGAAAGGTGTTGCTCCAATTCCGAGTCCAACAAGTAGCAATACATCATACTTTCTATAGTCCTGAGCTGGGGCACCATAAGGCCCATCTATTAAAAGCTTTGGCAAGCTGCATTCAGGATGAGCACTTATTAATCGAAATATTAGACGAAAATAGACATTTAAGATTTAGATACTGTCCCCATTTTGATTTCCTAGCTAGAATTGATGTAGCTTGTTGAACTCGTACAGAAATTGATCGATGATGCTTAGTCTATTATACCTTTTTCTGGTGGTCTCATCTGCTCTGAGTAGGCCACTCTTTCCTGGCATTGGTGGTTCACATGCCTCTGAGAATACCCTCTTAAGCTCTCGTGTCCAGTCTCCTAATTGTCTAATATGGATGCTAAGGTAGTCATCCCCCGGAGCTGAAGTTATTGAGAAAGGATGCCTGCAAGAAAAAAGACCACTACAAGTGAAAACATTGCAGATTAGATCTGTAAGTACGAGAATACTCCGACAACAGGAAGAATATTTTTATCCCATTGTACAAGAATATAGCAAATAGGGTTTGAGAAACATAAATATCCAATACTATCATTACGCATTCACCATTCTGAATTCACAGTTATAAAAACCATTAAGCCCTCAGTTATAATAGTTAGTTGTGAAAATTGTTGTTTCATTAAGGTTTATACATAACTAATAGGTAGTGATAGCATTGAAAGGATTTACCATTCAAATGGTGAAACTGCAGGGCACTGGACAAACATATATTGCCCACTCTTATAGCGAAAACCAGGAGGCTTGGACATTTGCAAGGTGAGAACATTGCCTGGATATATAGCAACCTGAAAAACACTGTCCATCAATAATCAACAATGAAATCTGAGTCCTAAAAATAATAAGATCATCTCAGCATCCGCAGGTCATACTTGAACAAATGCCTCGATGTCTTTGAAGTTACCTTCAGAATTCGGACTGAATAAAAGCCTGACCTGAAGGCTCTTAGCGTTCTCTCCCCTGCATACAGAATCACCGGTACAGAGAGATACATCCATGTCTGCAGAAGAAGAAGAAAAAAAAAATCATTGACCAAAACAAAATAGAATACTTGCACGACACTCAATGATCCAGAATAGGTGAAACTTTACCGTTTTGGAGTACCACTGATGACTGAGGTATAGGAACTGCCCGTGAACAATGAGAAGCACGTAAACAATAACAAAAAGATGATGCGAGTACCAGAATGCATTGAATCCGGTAAGCCGGTCTAAGGGCTTGGGAAGCTTCACCAGGCTGCGCCGAAACCAGCTGGTCGCAAGGGTGAAAGCCACCGCCATGCATATAACCATCAGGATCCCGGTCACTCCCTCTGGGCCTCGCATCAGTGCTCCATAACTTGGCTTGGTTTGACCGAAATAATTTGTCAGTGGTGCATACATGGCGTCTGACGAGTGAGTTAGGCGCGTAAAATCACAGGTTAGGTGGTTGCCGGCATGGAGAATCACCCCAACAACGATCGCTGCCGCTATTGTCTGCCATCATGCTGAACAATTTCAAGATTCGAAGTGGGCCAAAAACGTGGCCCAGTCCAATAGTTCTGGGTCAGTGATGATTGCATGAAGCATACTACTGACCTTGTGAAAATTGATGTTGTCGTCGAAGGGAACAGCGCGGGAGATTTTGGTGGATCTGAGCCACGTAATGGTATTGCGGCACACGGGGAGAAGTATCAGCGCCATGTTAAGCTTCAGGATCTCGGCAGCTCCCTTCGCTGTAGGGAGGCAATATCCCATAACCTGAAACGCGTAGCGGTTCCGGTACTGTATAAACTTCCATGAGAAGAGGGCCGCCATGACGGCGATCCACAATGCCAGCACCCAGAGCCGATTCCAGTTCTCTTCCAAGAAGTAGCCCAGGTTCGACCCAAGCTTCCGGATTGCCCCCCTCCTCTGCAGCGCCGCAAGGTTCTGGCTTAACGCCTGGCTCGTGTAGCTCAACGCCTGGCTGTAGTTCATGTACGTGTCCTTTTGCAGCAGAAGCGTCTCTAGCTGCCATAACTGCAGACACAAAACACCAAATCCTGTCTTCAGAGAGACGGAAACAATCATCAAATGGTCAATGATGATGTTATTCCTAAACTTTAGCACCACAACTTCCCTAGTGGAGAAGCAAGGCCACATGAAACAGCTGTCCAACCACTACCGAGGTGGGCCGCAAATTCCAAGAGTGACAAGCACCAAGTACGATCATCGAGAAGGGGATTAGGTATGCAGGAACGGAATTTATCACGAAGGTTGCATGCCAAGTAAGGGAGACCTAGTGACAATGGTTGGTATTTTTACTTTTTAGTGTAGAATATTGTACGGGAGTTCCCTGTCATGATAAGGACTTTTATACATTGAACTGATCTAGGCTGACAAACTTACGCAGCGATTAACTCATTCCAATCGTAAAGGCTTTGAGCGTAATATAGAAAACAGCAACTAGTAAAGCGCAAGAGCTTCAAATTCCAGAATGTCCTATTGTAAAGCGCAAGAGCTAAGGTCAAGCAATTATTTGGCTACTTTTGAAAAGCAAAATATTCTGGGCAGAAAATGTGTATCAGTTAGTGCAGGAACATATAATCCAGAATATACTATTCCTGCGAGCAAGCTAATCAATAGTTATTGCCACCACCGAAAAAAATTATTCCTCACAGATTTTTATAACCCAAAAAGTAGCTGCAGGTAGAGGAAGCACAAATTAAATGTGACGATCCAGCGTGAGACAGCGTGGAACTAGTACTCTAATCCAAATCAAATAGAAGTTGTTTAACTATCATAAAAGCTTCCACTGTTCGTCCCTATTTATTAACGTGGATTGGAATGGAAGACCACAGAAAAGTGAGGATGGAGGCGTACCTCAATATACCCAAGCCTTTCGGGATCCAGTTCTTCCATAATTAAGGCTGCGTATTCCTCCGCCTGCTCCTTCAGTCTGGACAGCCTATTCGCCGAGGCACTTAACATTATAATCTGGCAAAGAAAGTATAACTTATATGAAACCAAGTAACATAACAGGAACCTATTAAATTATTTCTCCTCACTTTCCTGAAAAGAAAAATGGCTACTTCTTCTACACGGAGTACAAAACTAGGAATTTTCTCTCTAAAAAACGTATATTTGGTAAAAAAAAAAACTCCTAAAATTAAATCAGCTTTTAACCAAACTGACATCTATAAATTATCTAATCTACACTCAAGCCCTACTCAGTATGAATATAGCTCGACTTCTTTTAACTATCGCAGCACTGTCAACCAACTTCTCAAACTCGAGTTAGAATTAGAACACTCCTGTAGTATATGATATATCACCAAAATACCCTCCACCTGCCACCATCCTTAAGAGATATAAACCATCACAATCTATAATTTTGAGGTAAATAGATTCTCGAGATGTGTTTTCTTTATAGGAATAGGGTTAATGGAAGGGTTGTTGGTTCAAGTGTCTTCGGTTTGGTTTACCAAAATCCGGTCCGATAACCAAACCTAATTCCACATATCAAAGATTTTTCCTGCAAACCGACAGACAGACATTTTCTACGGATTCAAAACTCCCACCATCATATATTGCTATATGTCCAGTCAATTCCTCCACCTTTTGTTTGCTCAAAAAGAACTCTGGAAAAAAAAAAGTCATTTTTCTCTTCTCCGCGTACCTCTTTCACTTCCGCCTCTGTGATCCGCCCATCGGCGTCCTTGTCCACCCTGCGATTCATTCGATCAAAATCAGCACAATCTAACTATAATTTTTTATAATTAATTTCAAAAAAAAAATTGTGAGCTATTGTATACATATCGAAAAAGATCTGGAGGCGGGAGTCGAAGCTCTGATCCGTGATCTGAGACCAGAACTCGTAGAGCTCGTCCTTGCTGATCTTGTCGGCCTTGAGCCTTCGCCTTCTGCTCAGAGCGTCGAACAGCTCCAATGCGAACTCCTTGGAATCCTTCATTCCTGAAATTAGATTTCGAAAAACTCTAAAAATGGCGGTCGATTTTTTATTTTGATGTCGAAAACGAAATAAAGGAATGGTGGGACGATGAGCGAACCTATGCATTGGGCGAAGTCGGCGCGGGAGAGGAAGCCATCGCGGGCGAGCTTCTCGAAGTTGGCCTGGACCTCATTCAAAGCATCCACTCCATTATTCCGGCTGCTGATAAACCTCAAACCCCTCAGCGCCTTCTCCGCGCCCGACCTAGTCCGATCCTGCTCCGCGCGCTGCCGCCGTAGCGCGCGCGCCGCCAGCGCCGAGTCGAACCCCGGCGGAGAGTGGCCGTGGCTCCGCGAGAACTTCTTCAGCTCCGCCATGATGTCGTGCGAGAGTCGCCGCGCCTCCGCCTTGAGCTCCTGCGAGAACTGCCGGATCCGCTGAGAGGGGCTCCGTCCCATCGACGGGGTGCTCGATCCGGAAGCGGGATCGGCGCTGGAGGAGGCCGGCAGGGCGGGCTCGACGCTTCGGAGGACGACAGTGTCGTCGGGGTGGAAGTCGAGCGTGACCTCGACGAACTCGTCGGCGTCGGCAGGGGACGAAATCCCAGGGGAGGATCCGACGCTGAGGGCTCGGTCGCCGGGGTCGGTGTCGGAGGCCCATCGGCGGCAGTGGCCGGCGGAGAGTCCGAGCATCGGTGCGGCAGGCGAGGCCGGGAGAGAGAGAGGGAGGATATCAGGGGAATGATGGAGGAGGAGAGTAGGAAGGCGGGGCTGCTGGAACGCGTCGCGAGTCTGCGAGAGAGGACATCAGCGCATGCGTGCTTTATAAAACAGTAGGCGGAGGGGGAGGGAGAGCTCAGAATGGAAACGGAGGCGCGATGGAGGGAACGAGAGGGATGGCTCAAAAACGACAAAGGCCGCGGTCTGGTGTTTCTCATTGCGGCCGCGGGCGAGTTATCCGATCCCGATGCGGGTGTACGATAGGATTTTGGTCAAAATCTTGCCAAGAAGGTTTTAGAGGTTAATTATTGATTTTATGGCTAAGAAAATATAACCCATGAATTGGCGACTCAAATATGGATTAGAGGCTCAAATTTCAAATGGTAGCCTAATTTGACCTAAGTAAAATATCAAGATTAATTAAAATTTTGTCCAAATATAATAACTATATTTTTATTAATCCTCCACTATATTTTATCCACGTCATTAATCAACTATGACACATTACCAACCAAGCCCTAGTTTTTAATTATCTTATTAACCTTTTTTTTTAGGTAAAATGAGAAAATAAGCGAAAATTATCGACAGCTGGATATGCATCTGGATCTAAAAATTGCCATTGGAAGTAATTAAATGATAATATCGCTCATTTAATTATAGATATGTTCTGATCTTTTAAATAGTTCGTGAGTATTCTTTTAAGTAAATAAAATGGTTTATAAACAGTACAAGAAGCACATCAGCGCGGGAAATTGTAAGGTTTTGAGTTTTGATCCAACACTACTCGATTTAAAATTTAATTTCGAACTTAAAAAATATTTTATTTATTTTATATCTTATTTGTTTTAATTTTCATTTAGTTGGGGTGCATAAATCTCTCGTCTTTTGTCAATGTGATTCGAATTCAAATCTTAGATTTTTACAATTTTTAATATTTTTAGATTTTTCTTTTTACTCAAAAAATATATATTTAATAATTTAAAAATATATATACTTAAACTTTTTGTATTTTTTATTTTTTAATAATTAAAATTTAAAGTCAAAGTATAATAAAAAATTTAAAAATAATTCGGTTTGTGTTTGTATGGGAAGTGAGACAGATAATTAATTAATTAATTAATTTATAGAATAGCTGAAAATTGGTATGTCACAGCATTATATCTGAGGACGAGCTAACAATTGAATGTCAAATGAAGAAGTTTGGATTCTAATGATTGCCAAAAAGAACAAGATTAGTAAAGAATTGTAGAGGTTAAAGATGTTTATGTACTAATGATTATTTAACCTAATGCTAACAGTTTTAGATCATCAAGCGATGCGGACAGAATGCTCTCACTTTTGCATGATGTCTAAGTCTATTTTCTCTTTGTTATTCTATGAGTAAATCTATTGTTATGATAATGACGTAGATCCTTCCTGTGTTAGCTGCAAACTATACGCACGAGACAAGAACTTGACAAGAATTTGTATTTGAATTGTCGCTGTATAATTAATTTTTTTTTGTATGTCATAGCTTTTAGAAATATTTTCTCGTGTTTTATTTTTTTTTTAGAAATCAGCGTTTAATCTTCGTCAATGTCTAATAATTTTCATTAAGAAATATAATAGGAGTATAATTACGGAGTTCGCGACTGAATGACAGTTTGGTTTTGACTTTTAATCTTACATTAATAAAATGCGAAAATTAAAATCGGACTAAATATGATTCACTTTTGTGTTTGAAAGAAGCTCCGCTTGCTGCAATAATGGCCTTTGCAATTTGCTTTACACTAATCATTGCTTTAATCAATTGTTTGTGAATCCAATAATGATCTTTATTGTCTGGAATAAATGCTGCATTATAATTAAAAAAAGGTGCATCACTGAGCTGACATTTGGTCCTGATCGTTTAATTGCATCGAGGCGTGCAAGTTCTTTCGAGCCATGATCGAGTATACTCGAGACCGGTGTATTCTTCTTCCTTGCATTAAAAATTAAATTTTCGATGAATTTCCTGCGAGACCAAGCTGACTTATTGTACAGGCTAGTGGGTTACATTGACCGGTCAACTTAGACTTGCCAATGGTTTAGTCGACATAAATTGGACTCAGTTTATAATCGAGATACCACAATAATTACGTTAGTTTAGTCAATAATCATGTTCATTATGATGGAGGAGAAACGAGTGCAATTGATCCTTAAACGTGAACCCAGAAACTCTTAAGTCACTGCCCTAATCAATTGATGACAGAATTTGATTTGGAATTAAACAACAAAATAATTTCGTTTTACAATAATATATTTAGTTTAATTTTGATTTAAATTTTTTTTTTTAAAAAAAATAATTATTATGAGTTCCGAGATATGAAAAGAAAACATAGCGAGTAGGAAAACGAGGTGGTACGGGAGTAGGTAAAGCCGATTTCTAGAAGGGATTTTGGACGGTGACGAAGGCTCCCAAATGGGTGCAACGGCCTCAACAGAGTCAACTCCCACAGATACCCGATCAAGGCGGTATATTTCTTCTCCTCTCTGTTTGTCAAGAAGATGATATGATACTGATATCCCTCTCAATTATAAAATTAGAAGTTCACACGAGCAAATTCAGACTTCAATTCGCGCTGTGTTTGGTCGCTCAGTATATCTATCTACCGACAATTTCGATCAAAAAAAAAAAAAAAAAAAAAAAGAAAGTTGGATTTTCGCTCGGTTCTTCGGTGTTCGTCGTGTGTGGTTCGCGTTGCATGGGAATGACATCTATCAGAATCGGAGATCTGCTGTGTGTGATGGTTCGGAGGGTCGCTCGGTGTGGATAGCACGAGCACACCGTGGTTCGTGGAATTTCGCTCGGAAAAGAGAGGGATCAAATCAGAAGGGGTCGAGTTTGGCAAGAGTCATCGGCGTCGTTGTCGCTCGGTTGGTGGGTTTGGTTGAGATTGAACCCCATGTGACATCAACCCTTTGAGATGTTTGCATGCACTTCCGGTCTTCGGTGGTCATGCTTGGAAGTCTAAATCACTCCCAGCCGTCTCACTCCCGACAATTCCACTCGTTTGTTGCATATGTACTTGTTTATCGATCCCTCTAATCTTCTGATTAAGGAGAAGTAATTAATTCGTCGCAATCACGAGGAAATTTCTCTGTACATATATTACATGTATCGGCATGGAAATGTGACTGAGACCAAAGTTAGGTTTAGTATCTGTTCAAGAAAAGTCGCAGGAAATGACATACACAAGAGCTTTATTCTTCTTGTTGGTTCTTCCACTTATAAAAGTAAGCCATATTAGGTGAATAAATCCCCATCACATGCTTGATTATCATAATTTGGAAAAATTTTAAAACCTCGGCACGGGTCAAGTATTTAGCTTTTTTTTTTTTACCATTAATCATTATTATTATTATTATTATTATTTAATTAAATGAATAGAAATAAAATAAAATGATCAAAATTAAGTATGTATAACTAAAAATTAAATATTATGATAAAAAATAATTACATATGAGTAGAAAAAAAGATGTATTTTTTATCATAATATTTAATTTTTAAGCATGTAATATTGTTATAGTACAAAATATTACTTTTGATATTTGATCAATGTGGAGTTCTATCCCACAATATAAATTTTTATACTAATAGTGATTAATGAAAGGGATTACTGAGAATTTTAAAAATTGGAAGAGATTTTTAAAAATTTAAAGAATTCTCTGGAGTTTTTGGGAATTTTCCCTAATAATTAATGCACGAACTGAAAGGAAAAGTGGGAATCCTTGGCAGCGCAGCAGAATAACTCTTTCCCTTCCATGCTAAGAAATTTCTTTCTGAGATCCCTCTCTTTTTCTGCAATTTGTGAAGCTTACTCTTCACCAACTCTGCTGGCCTTTCGCTCGAAGACCTTTTCCACGCGAACTACGTTTTGATTCGATATCATCATATCATCTGAACAATGAAAAGGTTTGAAGAGGTAGGTGCTATAAACAATCTTTGATAAGTAGCACAGAGTAATGAACAGCATACTCCGTTATATTACAAAAAGCCAGCACACATTTCATTATGTAGCTACAGACCATGCTAAACAACCACAAACGAGCGGGAAGCGCCGGTGAAATAACTGAGCGCGCCGGTGATGTTCTTTGAAGCACCGAAATGCCTGATCCTGTACACACCCGGGGCCGCCGTTGTCGGGGGGATCCTCCATTCTATCGTCGCATGGCTTTGAGAGCTGAGATTGTAAGGCCTGGACCACTTGAACCGTAGGCAGAAGTCGTCGTCGTCGTAGGCGGGAAGCCAAGTGCTGGTGCCGTCTAACATCTCCACGAGGGAGAATGTGCCTTCTGTCATGAGGTCGTTCCGCGGGCATGCAGACCAGAATGTGGCGGACGCCATGTCGCCACGCTTGAAAGTAAAGTTTCGGGGGACGTCGGTGCTGACATCGCCGAACTTGATGCCGGATGGAGTGGAGTCAACGACAACAGGAGGGAGCAGGCTAATTTGCTGGTTACGGAGATCCGGAGGCTGCGGGCCTGGCTGGATGCTCTGGCCGGTCGCGATAGCGGTAGCAAGCTTTTTGAATTCTTGAATGTAGGCGTTCAGAGTGTGAGGGCCGTATAATGTGGATGCGCCCTGCAACAATTAAGCTCATTTCTGATTTTAAATTGGGCCAGTTTAGCCTATTGAAGGTTCAATTTCACAAGCATTGATGCCGGGGCGGAGGGGCCTGTCAAAATGTAGATCTGTAGTGTTGATTTCTTGTATCTACGTGCCTGTATGCTTGTGTCTATCCCAATTTTTAAGACCGAAATTAAACAAAGGCTTTCATCAAACGAACAAATGTATAATATGTAGTGGTTTGGGGACATGATAACGGATTAGATATGCTATAAAATAGTTTTGTAGGTAGATACTGAGTTTATAAAACCCTGTTCTGGACTGACCTCATATCTTTGGATCTGATACTCTTCAAAGGTAGTCACATACTGAGAGTATGTGTTTGTCAAGCCAGCAATAACAACATGAACATCGTTGTTGAATTCCCCATTTCCTGAAGTGATAAGTGATGTCTTCACAGCATCACGGAGACGCCGCCCAGCCATAGTAGTAAATTCTGGTCATACAGAGTGCCATATTAGACTATGAAATTTCATAAGAAAAAAGAAAACATACAGCGATTCTAAGATTTCACTTTACAGGAAGCTGAGACACAGGAGCAATAGTGGATTGGTTAAGAAGATAAGTTTACCAAACAGGCAGAAAATATTCCTAGGAATTTCATGTAAAAAATGGAAGGTTCAGCACGTATAGTTTCTGAAAATAAGTCAGTCAAACATGGAAAAATAAGAAAAATAAAACTAGTGGTAAAGACACTGAATAGATCAAAGTAGTGGAAAAGGTATTTACCTCCAGGCACACAGAGAATGACTACCTGTCCAATGCGAATTATCTGAATTGGCAGTATCGAGGGCTGAAAAAGAAAATAATCAGTAATTGGGAATGGGAACAGGAACAGGAGCAGACAGCACAACAATTGGAATTGCATTTCTAGCTCATGTGCTCTGATGCATCACAGCATTGTATTCTAGGAAACTCTTCTCGAGCAACGAAATATCAGCAAGAAGCAGGGAGCCATTAGCATTGGGAAATCTGTCCAATATGCATCAAAATGTAATGTAGAGTATACAGTTAGTTATAGCAATTCATTGAATTTTCATACAATTGGAAGATGGTGCATCCCAGGCCAACTTCAACAATTATGAACAGCTGATACGTTTTACCTATCAACTAGTGCATAATGAATTGCCTAACATTTATTACAAAATAAAGAAATGAACAATAGTTCTACACCTGATTACATTAAATTCCATGGACATCTTGACTTCCAGCACAAGACATGCATAATTCTGATTTATGGCGGATATTCAATACCAAAATTTTCAATTAAAAAAATAAGCCTAAAAATTCTAATGCAATCCAAAACTAATCAGAAAATATGGACAAACAAAACTTCAGCAGCACAAAAATAGAGAGGACATAAAAATATAAGGTGTAACTCACTGCCCAAGCATATGGTTGTTTCATTTCACCAGTATCGAGTAAAATTGGTTTTGGATTTTGACAATCCACTTGTTCCTTCCCTGGTTTTTTGAGAAAATCCCTCACCAACCTCCAGAATGCATTCCCCTGATGAAACATAAAGATTATTCATATTTATTATCCAACTCAAGCATTGTGGATACCTTTCTTACCTTTTTTTTTTTTTTTGAGAAAAGGTGAATAAACCACCAAGCATTCAAGTAGCTGAATTCATTTAACCAACCTTATTATCCCCTTGCTTAAAATCAAAAGCCCCAGGACCATCAGTGGTTCCAGCAGCAAATGCAAATCCCATGGCTGCTGGGCATGTTTTGACCACTTCATCACCTCCTTTTCCAGTGATAGTCACCTTAAGCTGTGACATGTCTATGTAAGTGTGACGGTATTCTACTTTTCCATTTATTTTCTCAGTTGCTGTTTTGAAAAGATCCACAGCTTTGTTGAATTGCTTATCAGCAATAATGCGTGTACTTTCAAATTCATCTGGGTAACTGTCAAATGAACCAATCTCAAAATTACCAAGATCCTCCTGTATCATATAATTAAGAAATTATAAGAAAGCATGTAAATAAATACCCTGGACCACGTCCGTAGCACAGTTCATTCTTCCCATTACATGTGCTGTGGTTGAAATCACAGGGAAGGCCAGTGTCTATGCAGAATGTGCCAAGCACATTTGGGCTAACATCTCCGCAATTTGTTTGACAAAATGCAGACACAAACTGTGGCTTCTTACCCAGTCTGAAGGAACTCCGGACACGACGTATGACACTGAAAGACTTTGTTGAGTGGCTTCCACCAGATGCCTCAAAGGAGGCTGCAAGCTTCTTCAACTCATCATCTGCAAGCAATTAGTTTTTGATTATGCATTATTTGATGCATAAAAGATGATAAGAAGAATCACAATTCATAACATACAGTACTCACACAAGTCAGGGATGATCCTGGAGACTTTTGGGGGAGATTGACTATATCTTGTTTTAGCGTCAAGAGATTCTGGATATATTCTGTCAATTTGGTCAGGAAGACCCTTTTGTTTCGCCCAGTCCTCCATGAAACGTGCTGCAGCTCCTTTGTTGTCACCGCTTATTAAAGAGTTCGTACGACCCATAGAAGTTCCATGAGTAGCAAACCAGTTAAAACTGCCTATTGGACCCAATTCATTATCTACAAATTTCAGCAAGGTCATGTTTGTGTCAATATTGTACTTGTACTGGCTTTGCTCGTCAACAGGATTGCTTAAGTAGGCACTTGGACTACGGTTAATACCAGCATCCAGAAGTTCTCCTGAAATCAGTGGTCCATTTCAATAACTGAAGGATACATTCAAGTGTAGAAAACAGGGAAAATAAGACACTGAAATATTTCACGCGGAACTGCATGATTTAGATAAGGATTAACATCAGATTTTTCAGTGAATACAACTAAATTGCAAAACCAGCTCACTCTTATAGATCCCAGTTGATGAGGGTTTTATATATGCTTTTTACAGAACTTTTACTAGAAATGTTTCATTTATCAAGCACTGTACCTGCACAAGTATATGGAGATTCTGGACTAAAAACAAAAGTGTCTTACAAAATTTAAAAACAACTCTATATGGACTAGTTATGTATACGCAACCATGAAAATATTGTGGGAATCAAATTCACAGTTTAGAGAAACAAATATCTGCTTTTTCACTGCTAGGAATCATCTTCAGTATTCAATCTTAAGAATGCATTTAGTTGGGCCATCCCACTTGGCCAAGACAACCAGCATCTACTCATGCAGCATAGTGAACTTCTTCTATTTTTCACGTAGTATTGTTTACTATTTTAGTATGCTTCAAGATCTATTAGTTTAGAGATAGTAAAAGAAGAAAGAAAGAACTATAGGCACCATCATGGATTAGGATGAGTCTTGCTCTTTTAACTTAGTTGAAAAATCAGTTCACCTTTTTCACCATACTAACAGCTAAGACATGTACGACGACGCACTTCTAGATGAAATGAAATTTGTCCCTTACCCTTGTTAACATATATTGTTCCATGGCGGAGGTTTTCATGTGCTTGTATGATGCTTTTCTCGATGCCATCAACAATGACATCAAATGACTGGGGCACAAATCCCAGAGATGTAACAATGTACACAACATATTGCAGGTAGCCTCCAGGACCAGAATGAGTGTGAATGCCACTGATAGCCACGTTTTGGTCACTATACAAGTCTCCATATCTATCAAAAGAAAACCATACAGAAAAAAATCTAGTCAACAATTCCATCAAATGAATATGTTACTTTCAGATGAAATTCTGACATTATGATTTTTCTATCCCAACTAACTTAATTATGAATTTAAATTCATGATAAGGTACCACAAACAAGATCTAATTCATGTTTACCTTGTCTTCAGCCTTTCAAGCACTTTAAGTGTGACAAGTTGAGATGCCATGCATGCGTCAAGATTGACAAACACCACACGGTTTCCTCCAGATTCGGCAACGATAAATGTGCGAGCCTGCAATCTGAAGTGAACTCCAGAAGCAATCTGATCAGAATTAGCATATCCCATCATATTGACATCGGCTGCAGGTCCTGTGATGTCATAGTTTCCAAGCCCAACCAAATAAGTTGAGTCTGAGAGAACCATTCCGCAGTTCTGGAGAAGTAGTACTAGCACTACGCTAGACCATATACCAACAAATGGAAACGGAAAGGATGGCCCCATTGGTTTGCAAATATGCCTAGTCCTGTTGACGAAATGGTGATGGGAGAATAATCAGTATGCATCAGTGATTTCACTAGAGATTAAACTATGGCCATAGAAGGACTCACTCTAAGTTGGAAAAAAAGACTGCAATTGAAGACGATGCAGAGGCTACGCTCTATATGCCATCCATTCTGATATGCAAAGCTGAAGATAATCAGAATAGCAAAATGGGGGAATTGAAATCTGGTTAGAGCTTTTCCTAAATTAGCTTCAATCTGTTGGGAAGGGATCTTTCATAGTATTGGCAGCATTTCTTATTTGTTGGAAAGGGATTCATCTATTTTGGATGGAATTCACACTTACAAAAACTTCATTTTTTATTGTATTGTCAGCACTATGGTATTCCGGAGTTCAAACATTCCCTCACTTCAAAGTTCTGATACGATACATCTATATTAACTTGAAAGCAAACTTGAGAATAAGCTTGGGAATCATCGAGCATCACCTGGGAACGTATCGACGCAGTTGAGGCCAAGCCGCACCTTCTGCTTGTTCCCACGCGCGCATTTATCCCAACAAGTGCTTCCCGCCTGCTCACAAGGGTGGATTTCTGAATTTTCTCCGGACTGGGGTGCTTCTTTCTTCTCAGCCATTTATACAAAGACATTATGTGCGACGGGGGGCCGGGCGAAGAGCGGCACGCTTCGCTCTGTGGACGCTTGTCGGGAGGGGGACGCGGAGAACACGGCCTGGCGTATCAGGTAGGGGGCTGAGAAAGCAGACAAAGGCCCAAAAACCGTGCGAGAACGCACCACCGCATCTGACGTCAGTTGTGCCACCATCTGATTGGCGCAGGATCACTTCTAATGATTGAGTCTTCGATCGGTTTCTTCCGAGTCCCGATTCGTTCCTTCTGTGCCAATTTTTGTTTGGGAAAGGGTCGGATTTGGTGCTTCCACGACCAACTTAGGTGGGGTTACAGGCGGATGACTTCCGGCTATCGTTTGATTCGGTATTAAAGTTATAATCAAAATTAAAATTAATAAATTTTTTTTATAAATTACTTTTTTTTATTAAAATTAATTCTTTAATAATTTAAAATTTAAAAATTATTTTTTTTATAATAAATATAAAATAAGTAATTTTAATTTTATAATAAAAAAATAATTCGGAAATTAACTGATCCTAATCCCAAATCAAAAGAGCCCTAATATCTAAGTCACCATTTAATTTGAAATAAAAAATTAGAATCAATATTTTTAAAAATTATTTTTTTATAAAATTAATATAATTTATTTTATATTATTATTAAATTAAATTATTATTAAAAAAATAATTTTTTAAATTCTAAATTATTATAAGATTAATTGTGATAAAAAATATTAATTTATAAAAGTAATTTATTAATTTTAATCTCAATCTTAATTTCGAATCAAACGATGACTAAATAATTTTCTGATATATTTTTTTATAACTCTAAAAATTAATTTATTGTATAAGGAATTTAATTATGAGTTTTGTTAAATACTAACTCCAGAAAAGTAATTTAATTGTGTATAATCCTCTGGCTAATAGAAGTTTAAAACTTTGGAATAGAAGTTTGCCATGTAAATTTTTAAGACAAATAAAGCGCACCACGCACCACAAAACCAAGTTCATCGGATGAGGGATGAGTTGTTGGGTCTCGATGCTCCATCACAGTTATTTTTTATCCGACCCGTAGTAGGAAACTTCACCGTCTTAAAAAGTGGGTCCGACCATCACTAGCTTCGAGGCTCCTCGTTCGCACCAAAGTTGCACTTTCTCGTCGCCAACTTCTTCCGTGTGAAATCAAAACCAGCTTCTTCACCAGTCCATCGAACTTCTCTATTGTCGCACATTCAGGCTGAAAAATTTTAGCATTTCTGCTTGTTGTATCCTCTGGTGCTGAGTCTGGTTGAACCCTTTTTCTTGAAGTCGGTCCACAGCCTGCAGCGCTAACATTATAAATTATTCGTTTGAAAGATTCTCAGAAATGAAGCTCCAATGCTTAAATAATACATATTGATGGTAGAAGAAATAAAGAGAATGAAAGGAAAAAAATATAATTTTAAATTTTCATTTGACTCTTCACCCCGCTAAACGATGTTTCTTTGCTGTGTAGTAGGAGATGAAATATAAATTAGTAAGCGTGCACGAGAATCATCTTCTAAAAGAACGCATCGATATATATATGAACTGTGATAGTACAGAGAGTAGTAACAGGACGGCTCCATTAAGTTGTAGAGACTTATTTCCGAGTTGTGGAAGCTGGATTCCGACTCTGGGCTCAACTTTCGCATAATAGACTTAATGATTTAATAATCTC
Source organism: Trichopus zeylanicus subsp. travancoricus (assembly GCA_005019695.1). NCBI lineage: Eukaryota > Viridiplantae > Streptophyta > Magnoliopsida > Dioscoreales > Dioscoreaceae > Trichopus > Trichopus zeylanicus. Next base: position 485,556 of record RXID01014982.1, read on the forward strand.
GAATTCCGCCTAGACAATGGACCTTTGATTTCGGGTTTGTGACTCACCTTGACACATCGCTGTTCTTCCACGAACCCGCAATGTATTAAGTAATGGCGGCTTGTTTAAGGCATACTTAGAGACCCAATTCGCAAATGTGAAGTCACCGTGATGATCTCCATCAACCTCGCAAATCCATACAAGTTTCACGAAAGCTTCAACCACGACAATAATCTCAAAAGTTCCATTGGAAGTTCAGGTCCCAAAAAATATGCTCCTCCGTATCGACCGCTGCACGACGTACTGCACACACCGGGTTGACATTCATGCTTCTTTTGGATGGCGACTGACGCGTCGGCATTGGCTTTCCATAGGAACCCAGGCACCTTAGGCTCAACCTAAAGCCACCAATTCACCGTGGGTTCCATTTTTATTTAGAAAACCGAAAAAAAGTTCGGTCAGTCCAAATTTAAGTTCAGTTCTATTGAATCGACGGATTCCAGACCCCTGTGCTTGTCCATCTTTCAATAATAAAAAAAAAATAAACAAAAAAAATCCAAGCGCGTGAAGCTCTCTGGTCGGCAGCTGAGGGTGGGAACAGATTCAATTGCAGTGGCAGCAACGAAACTGGACCCTTGATTTCCAGCTCTGTTGCCGCCCACCGTTCCTCCCGAGGCTGACCCTGTCCTGGGTCCACGAGAAAAAGCCTCCACCGAGTGACGTCCCGCGAGGCGGGAAAGCAACGCTATTGGTCTATGACCACAGCTAAAGGGGTGTAAACGGGCCGGGCCGGGCCAGTATCCAATCTTACAAGCCCGAAACCGACCTATTTATTTGCCTACTAAGATCGGATCCAACCCGAGCCCAAACTTTGTACTAACCGTTTTGGCGAGCATGGATTTCGGGTCTGGATCTTTGGCTAAACACTTGACAGCACGAGCCCCAAGCCTCGAACTTCAGGCCGGGTCGAATCGGGATCTTGTACCAGAGCGGTCCGTTTGACAGCACGAACCTAGGTTGATTCTTGTTCGAGTTCAGTTGGGTTAACAGCTCTGCGCAAAACCTTCGTTCTCCTTGCTCTTATTGCCTTCCGACCATCGCCGACGCCTCTCCGTTCAAGACGGGGCAGCCCCCCGGAGAACGAAGCTACAGAATCGTAGGAGCCCCCATCGGAATTGGGGAAGATATTCTTTGGATTTGGGAGGAAGAAGACCGTGCAGGTGTTCGTGATGCCGACGGACAAGGGCTTGTTGGACAGCATCATACAGCGACTGAGAAGCTCTAGGAACTCGAAGACCACGAAGACGATGCAGTTAACGGAGGCAGAGATCAAGCAGCTTTTCCTGGCGTCGAAGGATATCTTCTTGAGACAGCCTAATCTCCTTGAGCCCGAGGCCCCCATCAAGATATGCAGTAAAAATCAATTGAACCTTTGATTTTGTGCGATTTCTTTGTTTTTTTTCTTTTTTTGCATCTAGTTGATCAGTAATTTCCTCAACCGATAAATTTATCTGGTTTTCGTTGGTGGATTAATGCTTATAAAGAATGATAATCTTTTGAATTTGTGTGATAAGATGATGACATGATTCGGATTGGGTTCGGATTCTATCGATACCCTCCTAACTCGGATGTTTATTTCTTTCTGAATTTGTAGCTCTAATTTTATTGTGGAGTTAGCGCTAGATGATTTGGGCCTTTGCAGCATTGGATTGCTTCCGCTTATTGTTGTCTTTCTTAGTGGTCCAAGTCATATTTTCCTGTGATGTGCATCATATTGTTGGATTGCCTACTATCAATAGTATCTCTTTTTCTTGTTGCAAGACATAGTTGATGAACTAATTGTCTTGTAACACAATGTGGTGAGAAACAGTATCATTGGTTTGCAAAAAGGTTATGATAGTTTTGAGAGGGGACATAGGTAGTTTTCCCTTTTTTAAATGCAATGGTGGGAATTTGACTCTTAGCTGTTGAAACATGAACCATAATAAGCCTGTTATTGGATGAATTCTTTCTAATATTTTCTTTATAATTAAGTTTTAAGTCATTACAATTTGTTGTTTAGAATTATATTCTCTTTAGCGTTAGATTATATGTGGTGGAACTTATTTCCTCTTTACCTTAACAATCACAATAGATGTTATCAATAAATTATCTGAAACCTTCTTGATGGTTAACATTATTGGGGCTTTGATATATGATCTGAGTACCTTCAGCCAAGATGGTTTTTGAACCTGGCTTTCTCCAAAGTGAAGTTGCATGATAAGAAGGCATGTTTACATACATGGTTAAGATAAACTTTGAGTTTTGGATGATACTTTCTGTTCAATCTTAGAACTCTCAGAGTAATTGAACTTTCTCTGGGCAAGCTAGGTTTAAATTTTGAGAAATGATCACTGGATTTTTCAACAGTTGCTTTTTTTTTTTACAGCTATTGGAAACATGAGAAATCCTGCACTTGCTGTTGGTGTCGGCTGGTAATAGAATTAACAGAAGATGAATACAGAAAAAATTGCCATGGAAGTATTTGTTTACAGTTTTAATAGTTCTCCACTTTTGTTGTGTAAGATCTGAGGTTAGAAATAAGTGCCCTGAAGATACGACTACTTTACTTTTGATGATGGACCAAGAAGTACACTATTAGAATTTTGCTAAAGATGATTGCCCTGAAGTAGCTATGTTTTTGCTTTTCCTTTCAGGTATGTCCTTTTGTCATTTGCATTTACCTGGTTTTCCTTGCCTCAACACCATAAGTTTGCAATGTTTGCAAGTGTATAAGTTTTGGCTATTCCCTTCTGTAGGAAGCCAATGTTTGTTCCCACATGCATGAAAAACATCTTTGATGATTTTCCTTTTTTTTTCCCTCTAAATTGTTTGCCGAATCTTTGTGTTTTTTTTTACTTCAGTCCTACAATTTTTGGTGTTTGAAGACAATTTGAAGCTGATGTTTAAGGGCACTGGATGATACCCTTTTTTTTTGCACATTCATAGGAGATATCCATGACCAGTTTGATGATCTTCTTCAATTATTTGAGTATGGTGGGTTCCCGCCAGCAGCAAATTACCTATTTCTTGGAGATTATGTTGATCATGGCAAACAGAGTATGGAATGCTTTTGCCTTCTGCTTGCATATATATTGAAGTACTCCAAAAATTTCTTCCTTTTGAGGGGAAACCATGAATCTGCATCCATTAATAATATCTATGGTTTTTATGATAGGTGCAAAAGAAGATTCAACATGGGCCTACGGAAGATTTTTACTGAGTTTTTAGGAATCTCCTGCTGACAAATATTCTACCTGCCAAAATATGCTTAATTCTCTTAATTTAATGCATCCAAAGGCATTTTCACTACCAAAATGGGTTATTTGAGTCTCCTGCTGACAATATTCTAACTTAATTCTGTGTTTATGGTTAATGAAAGAATTTATGATTGGTGTGATATTTATGCATTCCAAATATGGGCATGTGGAAAACTTTAACTTCATGAGCAAATGCATGCCACTGTCAAAATAGGTTATTTGATCTCTTGGTTTACACACTTTGCATATGCTTATGTTTATAGGACATGTGCCGCTAAAAGCTATTGTGCAGATGAAAGGGCTAGAAGTTAAAAATTTTTAGAAGAGAGTTCATGTTCTCTGCTTTTAACCATCATTGAATTTATGAAACTGATATGAAAAGCATACTTCAGCCTTTGGACAGTTTCAGAAATCACCATTTTAAGTAACGTTGTTGTGGCTACTTCCAGCTTTCTCAGAAAAGGTTGTGGCTTCGTCCAGCTAAGAAGTTGAGATTTTCAGGTCCACTGGCCCAACTGTGTAAAGACATTGGGATGTTATGATCACTAATATCTAGTGTTCTTGCACATAACATACAGACCAACCAATCTAGGTACCATGAGACTTAGATGTTTATTTTTCCCTTTGGCCTGTGTAAATCTACGTAGGCAGGCGTTTCTGATCAAATTATATCTTATCTTTTTGTTGTTATTGACAAACTTATCCTTAGCAGTTACGGAAACGTGTGTGCGTGTGGTCTTGCGTTCAATTAGCAGGAAAAAGGGAGTGGCGCCTCCTGAACATGACGAACTAAAGTCTGGATTGTCATGGTCGAAATGGCATGGAATGGTTCCTTCTCTTGCTTTGATTCTGTGGTATCTTATGGTTAATTTGCTTGTATTTTTCTCAAATTTTTCAGCAGATTCATAATCTATGTTGCTATTTATCAATATAAGCTTCAAATTTTAACCGAAGAGGTCGTTTACAAGGAATGAGAAACCTCGCACAATTTACATGGGTCATATGTAAAAATGATCAGCCCAAAATTATGGCTTGCTCCAGAACCGACAAATGTCGATCATCATCCCACGCCGCGTGTTTACATGAGCTTCACGCCTGGAAATAAAAATTATATCCGTTTGGTTGCGCACATGCAATCCGATCAGGTCGATGATACTTTTATTAGCGATGCCGAGCACCACAGCATCGACGGCAGCAGGAGAATGGCAGAAGGCGATTACAAGGCCCACTTCGTGCTGGTGCCGTTGATGGCGCAAGGGCACCTAATTCCCATGCTCGACATAGCCCGCCTCCTCGCGTCCCGCCCCGGTGTCCTCGCCACCTTCGTCACCACCCCTGTCAACGCCGCCCGCGCCCGCCCCGCCATCGACCGCATCCGCGCCTCAGGCCTCCCCGTCCGCTTCCTTGAGCTCCCCTTCCCCTGCGCCGATGTCGGCCTTCCCGACGGCTGCGAGAACGTCGACCTCATCCGCTTCCCATACACCGAGGACATCGAACTCCTCCGCCCCTCTTTCGTCCTCCTCCGCAACTTCTTCTACGGCACCTCCGTCCTCCGAGCCCCCCTCGAAGCCCGCCTCCGAGAGCAGCAACCGCCGCCGACGTGCATGATTGCCAACATCTGTCTCCCTTGGACGGCGGAGGTCGCCAGCGCTTTGGGCATTCCCCGCCTCATCTTCCACGGCCAGTGTTGCTTCTCCATCGCGTGCTATCACAGCATCCGCCGGCACGGGCTTGATCGGAGCATTACCGACGAGACGGAGCGGTTCTTGGTGCCGGACTTACCCCACCGGATCGAGGTGGACAAGACAGAGGCCCCCGGATTCTTCAGCATGCCGGGGTGGGAGGAGCTCCGGGACAAGACCATCGAGGCCGAGGCCGAGGCCGACGGCGTGGTCTTCAATAGCTTCAAAGCTCTGGAAAACGACTACATAGACTACTACAAGAAGACGACGGGGAAGAAAGCCTGGGCAATTGGGCCGGTGTCGCTGTCGAACAAGGACGCGGCCAGCAAGGCCGCGAGAGGGACCAAGGCCGCCGTCGACGAGCACGAATGCACGAATTGGCTCGATTCCAAGAAGCCGGCGTCGGTGATCTACGCCAACTTCGGGAGCATGGCGCTTATCAAGCCCCTCCAGCTGATGGAGATCGGTAACGGGCTTGAGGCGTCGGGGAGCCCGTTCATCTGGGTGATCAAAGAGTGCGAGAAAACGCCAGAGATGGAGCGGTGGCTGGTGGAGTTCAAGGAGAGGACCAGCGCCACCGGCCTGGTGATCGTCGGCTGGGCGCCGCAAGTGCTGATACTGTCACACCCGGCGGTCGGGGGTTTCTTGACGCATTGTGGTTGGAACTCCGTACTGGAGGCGATGAGTTCCGGCGTAGCGATGGTGACTTGGCCTCGAAATTCCGATCAGTTCCTGAATGAGAAGTTGGTGGTGGACGTGCTGGGGATTGGGGTGCGGGTTGGGAGCAAGCCGCCGAGCTACGTGGCGATGAGCAAGTGGAATGTGGTGGAGCGGGATGGGGTAGAGAGGGCGGTGCGGAGGTTGATGGATAAAGGGGGGGAGGGGGAGGAGAAGAAGAGGAGGGCTAGGGAGTATGGAGAGAAGGCCAGAGAAGCCACGGAGGAAAGTGGTGATTCTCATGTTGAACTGACGGAGATGATAAATTTTGTATTTTCTGAGAAGAATGTGTAATGCTGGAGGATGGGTTTTGCATTTTCTGAAAAGGATGTGTGACGCTGGATGATAAATTTTAAGAAGAATGTGTGATGCTGAATATGTGAGAATGGTTTTTTTTTCAATAAAATTTGGTTGGCATTGTGTTCTATCATCGTGAATTTGAATATTATTCGTATATTTTATAAAAATTTAATAATAAAGGAGTTTATTGTAAGATCACAGAAAAAGCAGAAAAACAACTGACACAAGGGCTTGAACTGAGAGCAATTCGAAAGATTAAAAGCTGCTTTACATCCACATTGTTTTTCATGTAGTTCGATGCGAACTCTATCATTCTGGTCGTGGACGCATATGACGAGCCGCCTTCCTCTACTGCCTTCTTGGCCTTCTCTCGGAGCTCCCTGGCCCTCTCCCTCCTCCCCTCCCCTTCGTCCCCCTTCTCCATCAACCTCCGCACCGCTTTATCCACCACGTCCCTCCCCATCATATCCATCTTCCTCATGGTCACATAATCCGGCACCTGGCTTCCGACTGAAACCCCAATCCGTAGTATATCCACCGCCAGTTTCTCATTCAAGAACTGATCCGACGACCGCGGCCAGGTCACCATCACCACGCCGGTGCGCACCGCCTCCAGCACCGAGTTCCACCCGCAGTGCGTCACAAACCCGCCTACCTCCGGGTGGGAAAGGATCAACACTTGCGGCGCCCACCCGACGATGATCAGGCTTCTGGTTCCTGTCCTCTCCTTGAGTTCTGCTAGCCATTGCTGGATCTCCAGCGATTTGTGTGCCTCTCTGATAACCCAAATGAACGGGAAACCAGACGCCTCGAGGCCGCGCCCATTCTCCATTAGCTGCAGGGGATTGGTGTAAGCAAGCGTGCCGAAGCTGACGTAGATCATCGACCCCGGATCCTTGGAGTCAAGCCAGCTCAAGCACTTGTTCTCATCCACAGAAGCCGTTTGCCGCCTGGTCGCCGCCGTTTCCTCCGCCGCGATAGTGGCCCGATCGCCCAAGTGTTCTTCCCGCTGGCTTTCTCATAGTACTCGATGTATTCGCCTTCTAGCGCATCAAAGCTATTCAGCACCACCCCGTCGGCCGACGACTCGGTGTCCATGGCCGCCTCCCGGAGCTTCTCCCAGCCGGGCATCATGAAGAACCCTGGTGCTTCCATCTTCGTGACATCGATCCGGTCCGGCACCAAGAAGCGCTCGGCGGCATCGGCGATGCTCCAATCGAAGCCATGCCGTTGAATGCTGAAGTAGCACGCCAGCGAGAGGCAGCATTGCTCATGAAACACGAACCGTGGGATTCCTAACGCCTTGGAGACGCCCGCCCTCCACGGAAGGCAGACATCGGCGATTATGCAAGTCGGCAATGGGCTCTGCTCGCGGAGTTGTGCTTCGAGCGGGCCGGAGAGGAGGGCGGTGGAGGAGAAGAAGCTTCTCGGGAGGTCGAGGGAGTGGCGGAGGACGTGAGGGTCATAGCGGCCTTCGGTGTCGGGGAAGCGGATTTGGTCGACGTTCTCGCAGCCGTCAGGGACGCCAGCGTCGGCGCAGGGGAAGGGGAGCTCGAGCAAGCAGACGGGGAGAGAGAAGCGCGGATGCGCTCGATGGAGGAGCGGGCGCGGGCCGCATTGACGGGGTTGGTGACGAAGATGGCTAGCACGCCGGGGCGGGAGGCAAGCAGGCGGGCCATGTCGAGCATGGGGATGATGTGCTCAGCGGCACCAGCAGGAAATGGACCTTGCAGCCGCCGTCTTCTTGCATTCCGCTCGCTGCTTCGCTCTCTGTTTGTGATCTTGATGAATGAAAAAGAGAACATGAAGGAACAACTCTATTGAAATTAATCCGAGTTTTATTTCGAATTCTTATTTAAATAGAATTTGTTATTGGATATTTTGGCTCGTTTGATAACAGTAGAAAACTAAAATTAAAATCAAAATTAATAAATTATTTTATAAATTAATAATTTTGGAGTTTTTTTTCAATAACCTTTCGAGATATATTGAATTTATCAAAATTTTATTGTAATTTCAATATCTACTTATATTTCTCTTTTTTTCGAAATTAATTATCTATAATTTCTGATTATTATTTAATTAAAATTTTTACCAAAATTTTCTATTATATTCTTTGTAATTTTATAATTTAACTTCTTAAAAATTTATTATTTATTTTTTTGGTTTTTTTTTTTCCTTTCTCCTTTGGAGTGAATACACCACAGAATTGACTAACGCAGTCGGTGCAGGTGACGGTACTAGACTAACAAGGGCCCAGGCATAAAAATAAACAATAAAAATTTAAGAGATAAAATTACAAAATTGTAAAGAATATAAGAGAAATTTTTGATGAAAATTTTAATTAAATAACAATTAGGATTGTAAGTAATTAATTTTGAGAGGATGAGGGCGTAAATAAATATTGAAATCATATGAAATTTGGGTAAATTCAGTATATCAAGGTTATAAGTAAAAAACCTATAATTTTTTATCAAAATTAATTTTATATAATTTGAAATTCTAAAAATCAATTAAATTGTTATAATAATTTAATATAAAAATATAAAAATAATTAATATGACTTTTTTTTCAAAAAAATTAAGGTTAAATTAGTTCTGATTTTGAACCGTTGTGAAGGGGGTCTTAATATTCGTTTATGGTGTAGTGGGACTGCATCCCACATGTGACCGTGGAGTTAGAACCGAAAGGATGCCACTGAAATGTCTGATCTCAGCATCAATCGAGATGGCTTGAAAAATAGTTCTGAATCATAATTGTTGGACTGGAAAACAATTGAGATAGTTCTTTTTTTTATATATAATTTTGGTTTCTATGCTGGTCTTGCACCAAACCGGGCAGCTCATGACACTCATCAGGGCGGGAGTCCAAATCCATTCACATACAGAAAAGCACATCGCCGGAATTCCCAGTGGCTTGCTCCGAGCCTGAAATGCTCAAAGAATAAAGGAAAATTTATTAAAAAGTTTTTAAAATTTTCTGAAAATTTTTATTAGTCTCTCGTATTTTTAAAATTTTTATTATCTAGTTTTAAATCATTTTAAAATTTTAAATTAACTCTGAGAATAATTAATTTTTTAAATAAATGTATAAATTTATCATTATTTATAAATATTTTATTTTATGTACAAATATTTATATATGAAGTAAAATACTTATATATTAAGTAAAATATTTATATATAAGATAAAATATTTATATACAGTGATTTTTTTATTTTATAAAATTAATTACTTTAAGAACTGGGTAGATTGAGGATTTTTTTATTACTTTTTTTTAAAAAAAAAGAGAAAAATAGATAGGGTAGAGAGAGAATTATATATATATATATTTTTGGAGTATAAAGGGAGATTGTTGGAGAAGAACTGGACAAACCTTGGAGATTTTTTGAATTATGGGTCCGCGCGTCACCAGCAGTATAAATTTGGGATGGAACTTGTATTGGGACGAGTGTTCTCTCGATAGGCGATATTTGCATCGAAGCAAGTGGCCCTTTCAATCTAACGCCATCGTTAAATATAACCCAAAATAATACACACCGTGGCTGTAAATGCTAGACAATGTAGACATCCACCCAAACATGACTTCCGTGATTGCCTTTTCTTTTGGTTAATGACTATTTAATTATTTGAAAGTAAATAAAAGTACGAAAGAAAATGTTTTTCCTGCTTAAAAAACAGAAATCTCTTGAAAAAAATTTCCGAGGCCTTCCAAAGCAAGAGTTTAAGTTTTGATTTCGGTCACCCATCAAAATCGATCAGTTTCGATACCGTTTCAATTTCGTTTCGATTTTTATCAAATTATTTTTAAAAATTTTTAACTAAACTTTGGCGTTTAATTTAAAAATATTTATAAAAAAATTAAAATAATATATATATATATATAATATATATATTAAAAGTATTAATTAAAATTTTTTTATTGTAAAAAATCACGTGAGAATTCCAAAATTACAATTCCTTAAATTCAAATTCAAGTTGAATTGACCCGAATTAAAAACTTTATTACTAAATTAATAATAATTTATAATATAATTATAATATATAAATATAAATAATATATTTTTGAAATACAAAATAAAAAATCTACGACAAAATGTTTCGCCGGTAACCGAGATCGAAACGTTTAGGCTAAAATTTAAGGCGTGTTTCAAAGCTTTCAAGAAGTTAGTTTGCTGGCGAGGCCCAGGGCCAGGCCTGAACAGAATTGCTAGTTCGAACAAAGCATGGGAAAGCGTAGGACGCGATCATACCAATCGATTTCGCATCATGATCTGCGCCAGAAAGGTAACAATAAATCTCAACGCAGATGAACAGAAAAGATCTTGTTCTTTATGAAAACAACGAAGGATTCGTCTCATGCGAGTTGGGCCCATCTCGGAGAGCCCTTCAAAATCCTGACCGGGTTTGGCGATCAACAATGCCACCTAGGAAACCGCCTTTTCTCTGCGAGAAGATCCCCCGAGAAAAGAGAGCGGGGTCATGGCCGGCGCTACGCCGCCTATTCTCCCTCCCGATCGGCCCGCCATGGCGGCCGCCACCGCGACCGCTCCTCCGGCTGCCGCCGGTGTCGCCGCTCCGATGGCCATCAACCTCGCGCTGCAGGCAAACTCGTATCGGCTCGCACAGGCCGCGTCTAGCCTCTCCTTCCATTGGGCACCGGCTTCCGCCCCAAAGTCTTCACAGAGCTCTGCTACTGCCTTGCTAGGTACTATGAGCTCTCTCTCTTGGCTTCTCTTTGTTTCCGTGTTTTGCGATTTCGCGTCTCATGGGTTTTGGACCTTGGTATCAGTATATGGCGGGTGATGAGTTTTGGTGTGGTGAATGTGATCTATGGGAGGATTTTATTGTTTTTCGGATCATGGCGGTGGCGATCTGGTTGTGAGAATGAGGTTGAGCACCAGTCAAGGGAGAAAAGCCATCGGTCTTCGATTGGTGAAGCTTTTGATAATGTTGCGATTAGGGTTTTCCCAAGTTTTTGTGCTCGTCTTTTGCCTATAAAGTATGACGAGAGTCAAAATGAGGTAGGAACTTGGTGGATTTTAGTGTTGGGTTTGCTGTCCTATTTGGGAACGTAGTGCACTGTTTTATACTTAAAAGTATGATGAGGCTTAACAAGAGCAAGGGGTGCGATCGAGTTTAGTATTTCGTTTGCTTTCTTGTTTGATACATTTTGCATGTTTGTTTACGAAAAAGTTATGATGACCGTCAGCAAAAGCAAGTGATAAGATGGAGTTTAATGTTGCTGCTGCTTTCCTGTTTGAATACATTGGTGCACGATTGTTTCCTAAAAAGTATGATGAGGGTTACCAACTACCAAGAGCATGAGATCAGATGGATTTTAGTGTTTCCTACGCTTTCCTGTTGGAATGCACTGCATGTTTGGTAATAGATTAAAATTAACCAAAACAAGGGATTTGATTGATATCCATGTTGTGTTTGCTTCCCTGTTTGAAATTTTGAATAGATTATTTTCTTGAATAGCAAAGAAAATAGTCTATGGTAATTTCTGCCCTTCTGTTTAGCACATAAAATAAATTTGTTTTTTGTAGACCAATGAGACAAACATGATTGAGGTCTTGGTTTTCCTCCAGCTTAGGGTGATTTTTCCTGATCACCTTTATGTTTGCCTTTGGAATTACCTATATGTTTGGGTATTGTTTATTTTTTTATATGGAATTGATATGTAAATTAATGAGGGCCACTTCCAACTCGAATTTTGGATAGTGCCTGTTTGGTGGCTATGATTTTGGTTTTGCCATGTTTTTCATTATTCTCAATGCTATTATTGTTTCTTAAGTAATAATATTCGGTTTGAGAAATACAGAGGTATTGATTATGCACTTGCCAACAATGCCGTTCCATCCATAGCTCAGCATTTACCTGCTTCGATAAAATATGTAAGTTGAATTTGGAATACTTGATTTACATATTCTGAATCAATCAATGATCTCTAACACTGGGGGAAATTAAAGTAGTCTAGTTTACATATCTAATCTTGTTCTATCCAAGTTTTCATCATCAAGAGCTGAATCTTTTGTTAGCACAAAAGTACCTAAATCTTTTATCAAGTTTACTGTCTTTTTTTGTGGAAATTAAAAATCATGGTAGCTATGACAGTGAGATCAAACTTTAATTAAGTAATAATGAAGACTTACTCAAAACACTACTACGTATGTTGCATTCCCATGGTGAACTTTTGGCAATTTAGGGTAACTATGCAGTACAGATGTTATTTCATGTGCTCTTTCTAATTTACATATCTTGAAAGAATGAATATCTTCTCGACACGAATGTATGATAGTTCACTAAATTTATGATCAAGATCATGGATCCTGATTTATCAATTTGTATTTCTCTATTACAGCTCCTGATACAATTATTTTTTGCAACCACTCTTGAATAGTTAAGTAACCCTGGAAAACCATAAATTTGCTATACTTGGCCATATTTTATATTGAAGTTCATTTACTAGAACCAAGTTTGAATCATCATGAAATGCAGAGTCCACTGCAAGAGGCCTTATCTTGAAAATAGTGACCTGTTTTGGACATATGTTAGTGGTCTCTTTAAAGTTCATGCTTAGTTTTTCATCCTTTTTATTTTTTAAAAAAATCACTTTTTTAGTTATTTTTTGTTATAATAAATGACTACCTGCCTTCTAACATTATGTTCATATTTCAACACAAAGCTCCCTACCCCTCATCTTTGTATCAGCGTTTGTTTAAAACTTATCTTCCAAGTAATAATTACCTCTTTATTCAGTCTTTCACATTGTCTACAAATATAGCTCATACATATACTGTAATCTAACTAATTCATGGTCTTATATTCCCCCATTTTGACAGCTTTAGGTGTATAAAGGCACCTGTTGAGGGACATTGCTGCAAACACTATCAGGTTACAATCTCATCTGAACTAGGCTAAATGCAGTTTTCAGATAAGTTATCGAATGTTCTTTGCATATCCAAAACTGTGGAATTGGTTGAATGTTTTGACGTTTGAAAACATACGGGCTCCCCCTTCCAAAAAATTTGGAAGTGCAACGAACTTTGAAGTTGTCAAATTTTTTACCAAAAGTTTAATATGAATCATGATTTTATCTGTTTATTCTTATATCTGATCCTAAGGACATTCTTGTAGTGTTTTGCTTATGACAACTTCATGGAAATGAATTCGAGGCCATCCTGGCGCTGCCCTTGTTGTTACCAGCCAACTAGCTGCATTGACCTATGTGTTGATAAAACATGCTCAAAGTAAGAGCTTCACATATTCCTTGTGATAAAAAACTGTAGCATAAGTGCATCAATTTTTTCTCCCTGATACTGAGGACTGTGGCAGATGATGTTTCCCTGGTCATCATTTCTGCTGATGGATCATGGAAGATGGTGGTTGGCGAAAATTTTATATCAGGTCAAGTACAGAACAGGACAGCTATGGAGAAGCAAGATAGCTCAACTGTCTGTGAATGTAGATCCCTTTCAAATAGCCAAACACCAGTTGTTGATCTGACTTTAGAAGTTCACAATACAAATGCAGCATATTGGAATGGCTTTACAGGCCAATCGTGCAACAATTCTTATGACACTGTGGATAGGAAACCTTTTGAGATTCTTCAAGGTTCTGGTCCTCTGTCTGGGCTGGCATTCCATACTCATTATGTTGGGGACAACAGTAGGTGCTTATCCTATAGCAAATGATATCTGGCCCAGAGTTCCATTATCTTCTGGACCAAATGGTTTGGGTCACCAAGCTCTCTACTGGCTACTAATTCTTAACTTTGGAATCTTTTGTCCCTAATTTTGCAATGAGCACTTTAATACTTCAGGGACTTGCATATAATTAACATGTTCTTTGATGTAATGACTTCTGTATTATTCAACTAAAAAAAAGGGCTTCTATATTATTGCTCACTTGAACTTTCTGTTCTTGCTCTGCTTGTTTGCTCATACATTTCTTTTTTACATCAACAGGATGTCAGACCACCGAACCCAGGCAGCACAAGAGCACCAATGGTCCAGATGCCAGTACATAGAGCCAACTTATCACCTCCAGCAAACATCCAAGATCTCAACGATAGGCAAATTGACCTTGGGACACAACAATCAATGAACCATTGTCCAAATGCACTTTCCAACTCTTATCTCTTAATGGAGTGTGGCTGCAGGGCGTTTGGATCAGCAACATGCTGCGGACATAGCAAGCCTGCACTCTGGTGCAGCTCATCCGCACACATCCAGAGCAGCCTCATCCGCACACACCCAGGCAGTGAGCAGTTATTGTACGTTGTTGATATACCAAGACCTGATTTCCTACTGGAGGTTCCATTGGCATGGAACCAGTAGACAGCAAGGCGGATGAGAGGAAGCCTTACAGGGTCAGCATACAGGGTCAGCATCAGACTTAGCCAACCCCTCAACTGCCTGCCACTGCCTCCTGTATGTTCCATTAGATCCACTGATTAGTCATTGCTGTTAAATTTTAGCAATGCCATCTCTCAGGCGGATTAACTAATCCACAACTAAGGTTGAATCTTCAAGCTGCCAACCAGGTCTCATGAACAACTAGATAGTCCATCTTCCAGAGTGCCGGCATTTTCATGTTAATTATTGGAGGTGATACGAATCCTCTTTTTGGCATCATAACCACTAGTTAAATTCAGAAAAAAAAAAATTTTCAATCTAATGGGTGTCATCACATCAACTAGCATGTTGTGCCAGAGACTGAGGTATGTGCAGGTTGCGTTTTAATCCCAAAGCAAGGGATGATATCTATTTGTGATTCTACAACTTTGTACACTAAGTGCTTAGATGCGCAAAAAGATGATAATTCTGTTCTCTTCAGCCGTGTACTGACTAATGTGCCTTGCTCAGGATGGCCTAAATTGCTTTTTTTTTCCTTATAGACCTCAGATTCGGATTAGTGGAAATAGCCTCCGCATCAATAGGGAAGTGCTAACCATGTGTCCACCATTTTCGCTGCAAAGTCATTTAACTGATTACTAGCCAAAAAGACTCTGCATCCGCGCTTCATGCCAAAGCATATTTTTCCACTTCTTCGCAAACAAGAACAGGAGATTCAATGCCATCCTCTTCCTATAGTGAAACATGTGTGAAAACTGCCTCTTCAGGGCGTGTCCCTGAGACTAGTGAACATTAAAGACACGTGACAGGCTTTAAACCAAAACGGTTCAGGAACAATATGTTCTCACAAATTAAAGCTGACCCATCTCTAGGTGCTAAGTCAACACTCACGACAGATCTTTTCTGAGCGGAAATCCTACGCAATAAAAATCAGTCCATCCCCAAAAATTCATGATGTCAATACTCCCACTTTTTGAGTTCCATGCCATCAGGTGGGGTCCCCGCCAATTTCCTTGAACTGACATCCTTCCAATCCCTGGATAGCACCGTACCATTGGACTCCACCTGAAACAAATACCGAAAATGGTAAATAAAATTAATGACATGTTGGTAAAGAAACCAAGAAGTTCGGTCTATGTCAAGTTTTACTCTAACCAAACTTTGATTTTGAAATTAAATCTGCTGGGTACACTTATGTCCGGTTAGCTTCGGAACAGCTTGAATATGAGATTCAAGGCGCATACTGCATATGAATTCTGCAGTTTAAAAAACATTTTAGTGGTACCTATCAATTTGGAAAGAGTTCAAACCCCAGCTGCTACGTCATTCTCTATAGTGTACCTATTTTAAATTGCTGGTCAGTAAAATCCACAGCTAGCTAACATAGCGGAATTGCTCCACAGAGCCAAGTCAAAGGTTAAGAGCTGGACCCAGCTCAAGCTGAGCAAAAGTTGAAATCAGTTTTCTGCTCAAAAAAACCTTGAATATAACCCAACCATTCCTCAAATCATTTTGCACCAACCCCAAACTATACATGAATCATTCATGTACAGGTTTATTATAGCCCTGTACTCCCGCATATATCACCATTTTTATAATAAAAACCACGATTGGGAAAAAGGGATAATATGAAGAAACAATATCAAGGTAGGAAATACTTACAAAGGATTTAGTCATTGCTCGCCTCATATCATCATCAGCATCTTGATAAATATCACGGAACAACTTGTTTAGCACTGCATCACCTTCCAGTTTCTCTTCCTTCTCCTGAAACACACAATAAACACCCCACCTCAGGGAATAAATAAACATATTCATGCTCAATTAAAATAAATGGATTATATCTACCTCCTTCTTCACTTGGGCTTCCAGCTTATCCCAATCAATTTTGGCTTTCGAAGATGGATAAGAAGGTTTAACATTACCTGGACCTATATTTGCAAAGGATAAATAATCATCACTACCATCCAATCAAAAAAACTCCCCATGTGAATTAAGAAATTAGGAAAATGTCACTCAGAGCTACATGCATAACAACATCAGCAGCCCACAGGCAAATAGAGAAAAGTAAGCTAAGGATGAATAGGAATAACCAATAATAATGCACAGCGAAAAAACTTATTCATTCGTAAATCCAAGCAGCGCAACTGTGTTCAATCAACAACCAATCACATGATGCTTGCACAAAAACAAGAGAGGCCAAGATACCTGAGGATACAATTCTCCTCTGAGCAGAAGTTTTCTTGTTGCCAAATTCCAAATCTGGCCATGCGATAGCATTAGCTTTTGCAAGGAGGATTTCAACTTTGGTGGAATATACTTTATATGTGCATTTCTCAGCTATAATCTGCTCGGCAGCAAAGCAATAAATTATTTACACAGATAAGAAATATCATTATTCCAGATACTTGAACACTAGCATTTCCTCTTCAGGATACTACCCAGCATTTTTCTTTCCAGAGGATATAAAGAGTTCCACCATCTGCCATTCTTTGGATAAATCATTTGGCATGCTAGATAACAAAGAAACTAAAGTAAAGATGCAGTGGTTGACCTTGTAAAGGTTAGACTAGAAAACTACTACAAATTATGAAAGGGCAATATCATACAGGGCTACATATTTACAGAACACGACTGGAAGCATGCAACATGAGCTACAGAAAGCATCCAAACAAAATAGAGGGAACACCAAATGAACCAAATCACTCGACTGAATAAGCTTCACATATACAAATCTACCCCAACATAGGTGCTATTTTCTCACAGGAGTAATATTTGTCCTCAACTATGGCCTTCCGATAACACACTAACAAAAATATGAGGCAAATCATGTAGAAACCAGGATTTCTTAAATAATAGGTAATTCATGAAAATTGAGGCACTAAAGTTGTTTCCACATGCCCAAACATAACTAGCATAATTTGGCTGTTCTAGTTTAGGCAGATACAATTGCAAAGGTCAAGTCCAAGAGTATGCTTTCCTGTTATAATGTAAGAAAACAAATGCTGGGTTCAGCATTGCAGAGAAATAACTCATTCCTATAACAAACCAATGCCTAATACTTGGGTAATGCATTTAGAAAAACCTTCTTGCACCACATATAGCTCATTATTTCCATTTAATAGTGGACATGACAGAAAAGCCTCACAATCTGAACTAACAAAGGATAAACTCCAGCCATCTAGACCAAGTATTGTTGTCATACATAACAAATATTAAAAATGAATCAGACCTTTTGAATATTTATGGTTTTATCTTGCCACTATGTATATATGAATAGAGTAAAAAAAAAAAGTTAAGCTCACAACTAAGCTTCCTATAAGCATGTTTTTTATCTGATAAATATCATCAATTGGTTACTCTACCACGTTATGAGGTTGACCATATTATGTTGACCAAAAAAGAGAAAAAAACATCAGAAATATCAAAGGTTGTCTTATTTGGTCCATGAATAAAAACTGTAGTCCTTACAACCTAGAACTATAAATATCAGAAAATGTCGGAAGAAATGCATACCTTTCCAAATAAACGAGGTTGAAAATGATAAACTTCTTCCCCAGGTACATCAATTGTAACCATTAACTGAAAAAATGGTAGCAGAGTTGATGTTGTTCATGAGTTATTGCTATATTTAAATAATCAGAAATCAATTAACGAAAGATCATAAGAATTTAAGGACAGTAGTGGCTACTAGTTTTTTGAAGGAAGGCTTACTATCTGTTCACCAAACTCAACTATCACGTTTGCTTCTGGGATGCCCTTGGCAAAAATGGTTAAGACCACTTCTGTAGAAGAATTATAGAAGTCGTGTCTGGATTGCAAATGTAACAGTGTGTGTTTCATTAGATGAAATTATTCAAGAAAAGAATCTAAGCTACAAAAAAATATATATTTTAATGGCAATACAACTATCTGACAAACAAATGCAAACAGCTCTAAAAACTTATTAGCCCCTCAGGACTAGATATCTGAGTAAATCAAAACCCACCAAGAAAGACAAAGATTTAAATATATAATAGTACTTAAAAAACATAATACTTGAGTACAATCCAATTAGTATACATCAACTTCAGCAGATATGAATTCTCTGACAGCAATACTGAACTACAAGTAAGATACCATGGTAGTGGAACACAAAAATAAAGGACACTGACACATGGAATCAATATGCATTGGCTTATTGGACAAGCTGCAAATATGTAAACCTGAAGCTCATCAGATACATAGTTTTCTCTCATGCAACCTACCTAATGCATACCCAGCTATAAAAACTAACCAAGCTTGAGATATATCCATATTTTATTACTTTTATTTGTTTTGCAATCTCAGGTTTAATCCAATTTAGGGGAGAGATTGAACACACAAATTAAATGGGATGAGCTGAATTGTGATAATTCTAAATCAAAACAATCATGAGGAAAACTTTTTTGAAGGGAAAAATCAAAGTGAGATTCTTGGTCCAATAGAACCTTGAAAATTACTTGTGACAAATGCAAATGTATTAATACACCATTTAAGTCTCGCCAAAGAGCAATAGGTGTAACACTAGAACAAAGCATCATTAGCTGATTGGCATCCAATGAAGCAAATTCTTCGTATAACAGCAAGAATGAGGTCCTTAAAATTGCTGTTCAGAAATCTATGCAAGAAAGTAGAACATTCTAATATTAGGAAATATAAAATACCTGTATTTCAGTTTCTTTTGAGCCAATGCTTCCAACAGTTCCGGCATACCATTTACATGCCCAGAATCCTTTAAACCATTGGAAACTGTATTTGATTGATCTGGCATTCCATTACTAGCCCATAGTCCACTGCACCATTTGAAACTGCATTCAACTGATGAGAAACACCATTTCCCAAGCAAGAATGCATTGCTCCATTGGAAACCACATTGGTTGAGGAAGATATAGGACTTGGAGAACCATTAGAGATCATCCTGTTCTGCAGGTCCTTTGTCTCTGCTGCAAAAAACATTGAAAGAAAAGCCACTCAAATCAAAACTCTCTCATAACCTTCAAAAAGAAATAGCTGCTAAACATTTTTGCATTCCATCTACAATAACCCGGAATAACCCCGGCCCAAACCCAAACAAAACTGTATCAGGCATAGAGTTAGGGTTAGATATTAAAAGGTAAACATACTGGTTTGTCCATGTTAAATATATTGAACCACCCTAAAATTTAAAAAGAACTAGGGACAAAGCTGTCTTCTTCCCCCTTCCAACAAAAAAAAAAAAAAACTTGAAACCTAATGCAAACATAAACCTATCCTCATTCCAAGCAAGTTAGGGATATCCCTTACCCTAACCCAGGATATCCCATTACCCAATGATGCCATATAGGTTGTGTGGATAGGAATCTAATTAAAAAAAATCAATATATAATTCCTCTACTGTTCAACTCCACCAGCCAGGAAAAAAGGGAAGATACCTGCAATGCATTTGTCACATTTCTCTATCAGTTTGATGAATCTTGAATCATTAGCAGACAATGAAAGACCTGCTTCAAGTGCTGTTTTTGCAGTCTGATATTCCTCAAGCTCAATACAGGCAGCACTGTCAAATGAAACAAATGCATAAGATAATATTAAAGAAGTAGAAGGGAATGACGACTTGGCACAACTTTAAAGAGCTTACTATAAAATGGAGGACATGTCAATTAACTAATGTGATATGTCGAGACAATCAGCAAGAAAGGAAATAAAAACAAAACAAATTTGCATATAATAGAATTCTACAATGACCATGTGTAAACCAAAAGAAACAATAAGGAACTAGCTAGTGTGCAAATTAGAAAATGTAAAATGTGTTGTAACAACCTGTTATAGCTCACCAAGTGCAAAAAATATAAAAACCAACAGAAAAAATTTACAAATACTGAGGAAATGACTTCATCCACAGAATTAAGTCAATTCTCATTCCTGGTCAGTTACAAAGAGACTAACACAACTTGTAAGAATATTCAACTAACCCTTTCCGCAAGTAAGCCTTACCCATCGAAGGATCTAATTCGATGGCTCTGCTTGCATCAGCAACAGCCTCTGCATAAAAGTTGAAATCAAAGAACTGTCAATTTATCCAATCAATAATAAGCTGTATGAGAGGAAACATTAAAAAAACACCTTGGAAGTGAAACAAGATCAGACAAAATTCAATCGAGAACTGAGCTTCATAAACCAATTACATTTGAAACATTTGATTAGTCTATCTAATTTGTTTTAGTCAGCATAGTCATTTCAGTAGGGTATGAAGTATGAACTTCTGCATCCCAAGCCCATGACAGTTGCATATTCGAATCATGTGAATTACGCAATTACCTCAACATGTAAATCGAATTGCATTTTTCTTTTTCTCAAAGCACGCATCAATATGCAAGAACACCGCAGCTGGTTCCTATTTCTGTGATGATTAGTTGGTCAAACTGTAAAACCTCGGATTAGATTGACTACGATCCTCCTCGAACCAATAATTAGAAGCAATTACTAGCAGCACTTCAACACCAGCTTTTGAACTGATCTCAACTATCCGCATGTGAGTTGAACCCAATAACATCATTGTGATGAGTTTTAATTGAGAATTAAGCAAATCACTAGATCTCGCATGCTTCCATTTGCATCAAGGAGCGCATAAACATCATCCCATGACCGATCTAAACACCAAATCCTCAAAAAAAGAGAAATCACTAAAGAATCAAAGCAAGCCAACCAGAAACGACTGAAACCCAAGGAAATCACATCAAGCACAGGAACACACAGAGATGCATTGCTGCAAGGAGCAAGAAGCCATTACCGGTGAAGTTCCCGAGCTTGATGTTGGCCTGGGCGCGATCAGCGAAGAGATCGCCGTTGCTGGGGTCGATCTCGATACCCTGGGTGCAGATATCGACGGCGAGCGCGAAGTCGTCGTCGACGAAGGCGTCCTTGGCCTTCTTCACCAGATCCGTCGCCATCACGGCGGGGAGGAGAGAGGAGTAGCTAGAGAGAAAGAGCGTGGACGAAGCGGGGGATAAATTGAGGAGAAGATGAATCTGGGATGACGACGCGAGGACGAAAGAGACGAATAATTGACAGGAGCAAGCGCGGGGAAGCTCGGATCAATAATACAAGTAGACTCGTCGAGTTCCAGAGTCTTCTTCGTATGGCGACGGATGCGGTCGCGGTGGCTTCGATTCGGTTTTCATTATGAAACACGACAACCCGTTAGAAAGGATGTTGCATTAGTGGTTAATTAACTCTTTAATTATTTCATGGAGTTTTACAAATACCCCCTAGTATTTTAAGGAATTTTACTTTGTGACCTCTATATTTTAACATTTGTATGTGGCCTCTTTTTATTTGGTGCTTTCACATTTCATTGAAACATCTCCCTTCTATCCCCACATCATTTATTGAAATTGAGTGACTAATTGGTATAGCTTTGTGAGGAAACTATTTTCTGGGATTTTACCTGTATGTCCTTGAAATCTACAAAGTTGTGTGTATGACCCAATGTTTATGACCTTAGGTTAGGTTTGGTCTTATTAAAAGCTATGTTAAATAATCATTTTGTTTTTTTATGTATAAGTATGACATAAGAATGCGTGATCTTTAAACATAACAAGGATAACATTGTAATTTTATATTTTTTCTAATGGGTCAATTTAAGCCATAAACGCAGTAGATTAAAGATATCTCAAAGGTATATAAGTAAATATAAATTTGAGGCATGAGTGCATAATCATAATATCCAAAAATTCCAAAGTATACAAGTATAAAAAAAACTCTTATTTGTTTTTATTAATCCATTTGTTTTATTCCATCACATGATCAACGCTAAAAAACTATAAAAATTAATGTAAAATTTCATACTATTTATTATAATATTAGGTGTGATAAATTAGTCTTACATCGGATATTAGATAGATAGAGTTCAATATATATAATAAAAAAAGTTCATATCATATGAACATAAGCTTTTAGAATGGTTTGGTATTTGGTTCACTATATTAATCTGATTTGATACTTTTTCGACTCCTCCCACAAGTGGTATTAAAACTTCAAATTCGAATTTGTATAAATTATTAGGACCAAAATTATCGTGATGATATGACTGAATTAAGTCGCATATTAGTCTGATTTTAAAAAAATTAAAATTTAAAATAAAAACTCGTTAGTATAGGTCATATGGTGGAACTAGTTAAGTAAATGAGTTTTCAACTAAGAGTGTTAAAATTGATGTGACCAAATTATACTTAAACGGAGATATTGTTATAATATCAGGTGTAATAAATTAGTCTCACATCGGATATTTGATAAATAGAGTCTAATATATAAAGTAAAAAAAACTCATATTCTATAAGTTTAAGCAATTGAGATAGTTTAGTATCTGGTTCACCATATTGATTTGTTTTGACATTTTTTTAACTCTCCCAACAACTATTTACCATCCTTAAAAAAATCCAAAAAAAAAGAAAATTGTCTCGAATGGATAAAAACTCGATAGATCTACGTGTTAAAATTTTTTGAGGGATGATACATAGTGAGCTGACGAGGGTATATATGAAAAATGCAAAACAAAGGAGGCTGTTTTTGCAATTAATATAAACCAAGAACCATAAGATTGGTGGACTAACGTGCACATCAAATCTGCACTAATCTTTTTCCTCTCTGTTTGAACAACTTACACTGTATAAGGCACACCATTACGCGAGTACAACAACCTTCGCTATAATATATGATTTGGTGGATATGTATGCCACCTTCTTTCATCTTTTGTGTGTATCACAAGCTTTAATCAGAACTGGGAGAGGAACTGATTCTGCTCGAGAAGAGAAGTCAAGGTCTCCATGAGCTTCTCGAATGGATGACTGTGAACAACTTCGTAGGTGGTGACATCGATGCTCGTCTCTTTGGACCAGCCCTGGACTTGTTTCTTCACCTCGCATGTGTGGTATGTGCAGCGATAGTAACTCTTTTTCCCCGCGTTAACAATCCGATAGACATTTTCATTAGCTAAACCGTGCATGAAGAAGAACAAAAGTGGAAAAGAGCATAACATTAGCTAACGTCCCCGTTTGGTTTCAGGTCAAGCCTAGGGTCAGCTCGGACTGATCGGGCTATCTTTCAAACACTAAAAATTTGACCATACTAACATTATTTAATCTTTTTAATTATAAATAAGAAATTACTAATATGCCCTCATCTCGGCCGGCGAGCTCTCCGCGTGAGCTCGCCGCCTGTGTCGCCCGAACTGCTCGCGCAAGCTTGGCCGGTGAACTCCGTGCACGAGCCCGGGCTGCCCGCGCGAACTCCCCGCGAGAACTCGGGGCCCGAGCTCACCCGGTGAACTCACCGCCCGAGCTAGGTTGGTGAGCTCCTCGCACGAGCTCGCCGCCAGAGCTCCCCACTCAAGCTCGCCGCCCGAGCTGCCCGGTGTGCTTGCCGGCGTGCCGGACCTCGTCGTTGAAGACAAAGTCAGCGGCGGCGAGAATAGCTATTGAGGGCAAATTTGTCTAAAATAAATTTAAAACACCTGCTAGCCAGATCAGTAATCAAATAAGATTTACTTGACCGCATTATCATTTTACATTTTACCCCTTCCTTCGACATTGACCTTGACTTTGACCCGAAACCAAACGGGCCCTTATTCCTGGAGAACAAGTTTAGGGCGTGAGGGAATAACAAAAGAAAACCTTCGACAGAAGCATCGCCAATAGAAGGAAAAGAAAAAGAAATCGCGGATGCTATTTCTGTCCAACTCTCATCACAAAGAATAAAGCTTAAATCTTTGCAGAACACCTGCTCCCTGGATTAGGTTCTACTTAAAGTAGGAAAAATTAGGTGCCAGTTGTGTTTAACTCGCTCATCTTAGAAGAAACCATCGATTCCAAAGAAAAGATGGCTTTTTCATCTTTGTCTTGCATATTACCTCAAATGTATCCTTAATTTCCTCTGAAATGCCTAAAGTGTTTTGAAGCAGTATCCTTCCTTCTTCCTACTACGAATTTACCACGATCAAAATGGATTCAAACCTGGGATAGATGCTGTTCTTTACCGCTTTCTGGCCGTACTTTCTCCAACGATATCCTTTCATCAAGAATGTTATTATCAGTCCTAATCCTGAACGCAACCGTGGCCTGCTCACCTTCTTCTCTCTTGCCCCAACCTTCCTCTCCCTTCCTCCACGGATCCTTTTCCTCTCCTCATTTCCCATGCTGTCATCCTCCGTCACTCCCATCGAGGACTCGAACCTAGGCAGGGATGATCCGAGATTAATTCTTTAACCATTTAGGTTAAACAAATTCTATGACATAAAAAATATATAATTAAATAATATTTTTTTAAAAAACAAAAAAAAAATTTTTAGAAAAAGATGTTTTGCCACGGCCAGAACTTAAAACCTTGCTTCTTTCAAATGTTCCATTAGAGTCTCAGACCACCGCGAAGCAAACGCAGGACTCTTGTGGAGGGTTTCAGTGGAATGTTAGAGAGAATGTTTGTCATGTAAGGTGAGAGGAGCAAGGCTACAGCAGCCAAGACAAAGCCAAAGGAAACTCGACCACCTCCCTGTTACTGCCCTGCCCTGCCTCGCCTCCTCCAGTCAATGGAATTTATATACAATTTTTTTAATAAAAAAATGAAAAGAGATTTTTTTATATAAAATAAAAAAATCAAAGAATTTAAGTCTGTAAAAAACGGTGCCAACATTTTTATAAGTTTTTTTTATAAAAAATCCCATAAAATTACTATTTAGATGGAGTTTGAGGATATTTAAATAGGCATTTAACTTTGCTAGTTGTGACAAGAATCGATTAAAAACTATTAAACTCATTCTTTTAGAAAATTATCTTTCTCAAAATCTTTAATAGTAAAAAAAATTAAATAAATAAAGATTGCAAACAAGTAATATCTTAATTTTGCATGTTCCCTCATGAACAAACTATCAATCTTTCTAAATTTTACATCAAATTTTTATCTATTATTGATTTGTTTAATTAGGAGCAATAAGAGTCGGTGTTACTTCAACCATTTGCTTATTGATTTCCTTAAATGGAAAGAGTAAACATTGAGTTACAAAAAGGTAAAAATTTTTTCTCTTATTTTAGTTTTCAATTTCAAGAAAAAGCAATCACATACCACCAAAAAATTAGAAATTAGAATCACAATATTTTTCCATTATTTTTTAAATTAAAAAATCACATTATTTTTCTCAAATCTCATTAAATGTATCAAACATTGAAATTTAATTATAAAAAATATAAAAAATTAAAATAAATATAATATTAATCATGAGTTGATTATTTATAAATTTTTGTCAAATTGTATAATATATTATTATCTTTTTCTTGGGCAGTGCCCCTCGTTTTTGGGTCTGGTCCAATCATCAGCCGAAAGCCGAGAGCCGTAATTTCACGTGCGGTGACCAGATCCTGGACTAGTTAGACTCAAGAGGAATCAGCAGCCGCACGAAACGACGTACGGGACACCGCTGATACTGGCGCTAGGGTTTTGGGAGGCGGAGGCCGATGGCGTCGAGGACCTCATCGAAGATTAAGGGAAAGGGGAAGCTCGGGAAGGGCGCCGCCGCCGACCAATCGACCGGTCGTTGCGTGAAGGAGTGGACCACGTGGGCGATGAAGAAGGCCAAGGTCGTGACGCACTACGGCTTCATCCCCCTCATCATCATCATCGGTATGAATTCGGAGCCCAAGCCCCATCTCTCCCAGCTCCTCAGCCCCGTCTGATGCTCGATCGGTCACTCTAGCGTTTGTTTTTCGCATATGTGTCGACTGTACTCCGTTTTGTTTTGAAATAGGATCCTGAGTGATCGGTTTAGAGAACTTGCTTCCGTTTCATGCTTAAGTTGTTAAAAATGCGGAAAGTTTGGATTTTGACGCTTTAGTTGCTTTGTGGCTTGAACCGCTTTGGATGTGATTTGGAGTTAGCTAATAAAGCATGTATCATATTGTTGCATACTTGCATCTGATCATTATATATTTATATATATGCTGAAATTTAGGTTCCTGTTTCTAATTTTTTGCTTTTTTATATTGTTGATGTGATTATGCTTCCAAATAAAAAATGTTTATGAGAGATAGTCGAAGCATACCTAATAGAAGAAATGTCTGATTGCATAAAGAATGCATCTGAGCATGTTTTAGTCGAAATCTGCCAGAAAAGATTGGTGATATATAACAATTAGTGTAAGTGATGCTGAATAAAGGGAAGTACACGGATTTGTATTTAGGTTTTGCCCTTCAATGAATACAAGTCTCTAATGTGTACTGATGTTGGACCAGCAGTCTAAGGTCTGACCTAGTTGTGCTTTGAGGTAAATTTCTACTGAGGTGAAGGTAATAAGGTATATAAAGATAAGAAATTCTCAGGAAAGCTCAAGGAGATGGAATTGTAGGTAAAGATATCTGTGTTTTTGAGTTTCCTTTTCCTACAAGATCCTTGGATTATTGAAAATTCTGGGTATCCTGTGCATATTCGTTTGTTTGTTTTTTCCTTTGATTTTGGAGGATGCATATTTATGCATATGTGAGTTTGGAGCTAGGTCCAAGTTCAGTGGTATTATCATTTTGTTTTGTGATTTGTGTTCCTTGTTGTTGAAATGAATCAAGATAAGATATTGACTGCCAAGGATTCAAGAATCTCAACAAGATAGGATATTCTCTTGTTGTCTCTTTTCATTTCACCGTCATGAGCAAAGCTTGCTTTCCATGCATTAAACTATTAATGTTTCGATTTGAGAATTGCATTTTGACGAACCAATTTAGTAGGAATAAGATTTTAATCTTATCCCTAATGCTTATTACTATTCAAGGTAGCAATTTAATGGAACTTAATTGGAAGGCAAATACTAGCAAGATTGGCATGAAATTAAGTTGAGTCATTGTTTTGATCTTAGTAGCAGGGATCACTACTTTTGGGTATTGAACCCGCTCCTGAGCTGCAAATCCTATGTTTGGGAGCACGGAGTGCGGTTCTCCAATGATTGGGAATGACCCTGAAGCTCTAGGGTTTGAAATCCCCTAATCAAGTAAGATTGGAAAAAGCATGGCTGACTAGCTAGGGTTTGGGGGGTGTGGTGTGGGATGAAGAAGACGATGAGATAAATGGGCGTGCAGTTTGTTACCTGTTTTTGAATTAAGAAGCGGGTCTGATCTGTGGACCTGTTTTCTTTTTAAGAAACAGGCCTGTTAGCCTGTAGACCTGATTCTTAATAGGAAGCAGGTCCATTTTAGCTGAATCCTTTAACTCAATAAGAAACACCCCCACCTGGGGACCGTTTTTCACTTTCAAATCATCCCCTCCACCAAATATTTTTATTTTTTGTCTGAAATTTACCAAATACTCCCACCTTTCTTCTCATATAAATGTATCATTTTCATATCACTCACTAACAGGGGACAATGAAAATTTACTGTTCCCATGAAGTGCTTCTGGTCCCATTCCCAAACTGTCTCCTGGCTACTTATGTTTTGAGAGAGAAAAAAATTTGTGTCAATTTAGCCTTATGAATTGAAGTGCATTAGTGACAGATGTTTGATG
Source organism: Trichopus zeylanicus subsp. travancoricus (assembly GCA_005019695.1). Classification (NCBI taxonomy): domain Eukaryota; kingdom Viridiplantae; phylum Streptophyta; class Magnoliopsida; order Dioscoreales; family Dioscoreaceae; genus Trichopus; species Trichopus zeylanicus. Next base: position 513,431 of record RXID01014982.1, read on the forward strand.
TATAAATTTGCAAATAACCAGTGCAGTTACTGTGGGTAATTGCAATTGACAAGATTAAGAAACCGAAGATGCAGCTTGAAGTCTTGACAGAGATCAAGGATGAAAGTTGAATTAATTTGAAATAGTAAGACACATGTTCCCTTTAATAGTAGGCAGAGGCTGTACATACTCGGAGTAGGATGAGACTGTTTATCCTTCCAAACATGGTTGCAACTGTTCCTCTTTCTTGATGAATTCTTTATCCTTGTTTGTGCACTTCCCATTCACCTTATTTTTACAAGTTTATCCTGTGTGTGGTCACCTGTCATTGGTTGAGCTTCAAAGAAGAGAAGATAATGACTTAAAATGGGCGATATCATAAGATGTGGGTTTAATTTTTGTGTACATCATCCAAAGCAAGAGGTCCTGATAGAAAAAGTTGCTTTTCTTTGCCTGTGCTTTTAGCCCTTGACCTTGCAATGCTATCTGATGCCATATTGATTTTTTATATTTGGTTTGTCTTCTTCTTCCTTATTCACTGAGGCAGTGAATTTGCAACTTCTAAGAAAAACTAAATCATCCTTGTAATTAAGTGTGGACTGAGATCAAATTCTTTTGTACATCAGTTCTTGGTTGCAGCATTTTTTATAGGTGATAATTGCAAATAATTCTGAACCTTGTGTATTCTGCACTGATTATAAATTTGGCTTATTATTTGTTGAGCCAGAGGATTCATCTTGGTGTTTTTCATTTTCCTTTTCCTTCTTTCTGCGCTGCCACATGTATCTGCCTTTGTGAGGGCAAGGTGGCATATTTTCAAGTTTGTTGCAAATTTATTATGTGGAAAGGTTGGGGCCATTGTGGGTGTATGAAAAATTCATGGGATCTAGTATGGAACTTGTGTCTAGCTTGGTGAAAAAAGCACAGCACATTCATCATGTGTCTTGACAAAGGTCTTAAATCTTTGCTTTGCTTCTTTGATTTGGATTGCTAGAATGTTGCAGTTATCTTCTTTGCAGACCTGTTGTATCTTATATCCTTCTTGTCAACCTGGACTTATCTCTGATTCTGTGATCCATTCTTTGCTTTGGATGCTAGAAATTAATTTCATGATATTATGATACTCAAAGAGGCGGGCCTTGTTATTCGGCTGGGTGTCATTGGTTTTTATTTTATTTTTTTTTGAATTAATGTGAAATAAATGCGATGGATGATTATGACAGCCAGGGCGGAAGTGTAATGGAAGGTAATCAATTGCCTTATAAAAACGCAATTATTCTTTTTATAAGCTTGCACAGATGCAGGATTACATAGAAATTCCAACAGGAGAATTCTTACACAAATTTGACTCTGAGAACTTGCAGTTTTCCTTTGTTTGTTGGTAATAATCTTATGGCTGCGTATGGTTCATGGATAACTTGGTTTATTCCAAAAATAATTCATCTACTAAGAAGTTGAAGTTGTGGCTTTTTCCTGAGTTCTAGAATAAAACCAATATATGCCCTGCCAGCTTATAAATAGAAAATGGGGAGATGAAGGAAAAAAAGGATTTCTGGTTGGCAATTACATCCATTAAGTTCCAACCAGGCTTTTCAAAGGAAAAAACTGGTGAGTAGAAACTGCCACGTCAGCAATTAAAGGATATATCAGTAAAAATGGTAAAGGCTGTAGATTCAGCGGTCAGCTAAATTGTCTTTAGAAAAGGACTACTACGTGCAATATCGCGTTCTCTTGACATAGCGAAACGTCTACGTTGGCAACGGAGACTGCTGACTAAACCAACCATTCACACCCGCTCATTGAAGAAGGAAATCCCGGGGCAATCCCGTCAGTTTATTCCTACAGCCCACCCCCCTCTCCGGAATCGGGAAGCGATCGAGGAGAAAAGAGTGGTAGTTGAAGAGAGGGCACGGCGACGTCGAAGAACAGAAACAGAGCAAGAACAGTAGGTCTAGCCGGATCAATTCGACAGTCTTTGAATCCCTAGATCTTCTACCTTCTCTCCGATCCCCTTCGCGCCGGTGCTCTTGATATCTGGTCGATCGGGCTCCAGGTTTTGATCGGGGCGGACGGATGAGTTCGGGGCGGCAGACGCTGCGCGACTTGGTTGAGGAGGCCAAGAAGCGGGCCGTCCTTCTGCTCATCAGCGTCTTCGGCCTCTCCTACCTTATGTCTCGTGAGCATTTTCTCTCTTCTTTTTCGATCCCCTTTCCAAGTCTTTTTTTTTCTGATTTTTAAGTTATTGGAGGTGCTCATAATTCGGAATTTGGCGTTTTGGTTTAAAATAGCGGCTTTTTGGTGGTTTTAATTTGCTAATGTGAATTTTCTCTCAACCATCATGGGTTCTTGGTTCAAGGAACAGCTGATTGGAGTTACTTTTAAGAGTAATTGATCGATGTCCTCTTCTATCCTAACCAATTCAAGAATTCACAAGTGTTTACGATTCCTGCTATTATTGCGGTCATTTTAATTTCTGTAGGCGGTTTCTTTGACGAAATGAGTTTCAGTGAAAGTTGGGGATCGACACAAATTCCTGGGTTTTTGTAAAATTGATAAATCTTGAAGCTCGATGATACTAAATGTGCCTTTTGGAATATAAGAATTTATTGAGGTTATCAGGTTAATAATACATGATATTGAATGATAGTTTGCCCCGATTTCTTTACAGTAAAAACAATATAGGATACTCTATTGATTGAAACTATCTCAAATGAAAAAACAGAAATGGAATGGCATTCCACGTACTACTGTCTTGAGTTGGACGTTGAGAACAATGTTATTAGGTCATCTCAGAAACCTACTGGTTGAATTATAATTTTGTGGTTGTCAAGTAAAGAATGATCTTGGTTTCTCCAAAGATTATTTGTTGCCTGGTTATTGTATGATAGAGGATCAACCTTTTTTTTTTTGCCATGCCATCATCATCCTTCTACATCCCTACCTGCATTCAATGAATCAATGCTCATTTTTCTCAGTGTACTTGACTCAATTAGTGAATGAGTTCTCCACTAATGTGACATATATTCAGATTTTAAACACTTTGTATGCTTAAAAAAGTTGGCAGCATGTTTTCTTTGCTTAGTTATTCAAATTATTGTCTGAGTTCTTCTAGTGTACATTTTGAAGGATTATCTTTGGATAATGGATGCAGACCATTTTTAAATGCCAATTGTTATACTTCTTATCTTCTAACTTGGTGGTGTTCGCAATGTTCTTTTCTTAGTAACAAGCTCCTCGGTTTGGGTCAACTTGCCAGCTGCTGCTTTAGTCATATTGTTATGTCGTTATATAACTCTTGATTTTGATGTCCGGAGAAGGACCACCATCGACAATAAACAGTCACCAGATAATCAATTCTCACAAAAGAAAGCTATCGAGCTTTCCAAGTTCCCCCCTGAAAGGCCAAATTGGAGAGGAAAGGTGAACTCTCCTGCAGTGGAGGCCGCAATCGAGCAATTTATGAGGCATTTAGTTTCTGAATGGGTTACAGATTTGTGGTACTCTCGTATTACCCCAGATAGGGATGGTCCAGAGGAATTAGTGCAAATCATGAATGGGGTTCTTGGAGAAATATCAAGTCGTGCAAGAGATATAAATCTCATTAATCTTCTCACAAGGTCTTAGACATGGAAGTTCTGTTTTCTGATTCAGCTGAAATTGCTAAAACTAACATTTAAACTTAGCTTCATGCTACTGTTTGCCATAACTGCAGGGATATCATCAACTTGTGCTGCAACCATTTGGAACTTTACCGTTCAAGCCAGGCCAAGATTGAAAAGGAGACTGGAAACCTATCTATTGAGTACCGTGATATGCAAGTGAAGTTAGTTTTGGCTGCTGAGAGAAAGTTGCATCCAGCTTTGTTTTCTACTGAAGCTGAGCACAAGGTTGTGTCCAACTCCCTAAATTTTCTGTTGCTGAAATGGTATAATTATTAAACTGTAGTTGATTCTTTCTCAAACAAATCAGGATTTCTGTCATGGGCAGCTGATCATTAAATTTTATGTGAATAGTTATGAATTTTCTTTTCTGCTTTCTGGTACTTGCTTTCTTTTTTGTGTGAATTAAATTTGCCTATTTTTTCAATGGGGACCTCAAACTGAGGAGCAAGGATGGTCCCTTCCAACTCATTCCACTTCTCTGTTCTTGATGCATTATTATCTGCTTGCATCATCTATGGGTTATTCATATGGTCAGCTTAAACTGAAAATATGTGGGGAATTTTGTTGTTTTCTTATCTTTTGAATACAGAAACATGGGAAACGGTTCCATCTCTATCATGTGTATGATATTAAGTTAGTTTCTTTCTGGTTTAATGGTTGAGTTTTTTTTAATCTGCTAGGATGAAATGATGTCATGGTTCGATGTCAAACTGAATCTTCATTCATGTTTTTTACTTTTAATTACTTCTATAATATTCTGAATTTCAAGTAACCTATTTTATCCCATCAACATTGTGGAGAAGAAAATTCACATGTATAAGCTAACAGATAGACAAGAAGGAACTTCAGTTCTGAAGTATATTGGTGAGTTTATTGTAAACATACTGGTAGAGACTTGTTCTGACCCTTCTGTTAAGACTGATGGTTCATTTGCCTCAAATGCCCCAGGTTTTGCAGCAGTTGATGGATGGACTCATTTCTTTAACCCTTAGGCCTGAAGATTTGCAATGCTCTTTCTTCCGATATACAGCTAGAGAACTTCTTGGTTGTGCTGTGGTTCGACCAGTTTTGAATTTAGCTTGCCCAAGGTAGTTTTTTTTTCCTGTTTGGTTTGTTTCTTGGTAATTTTTTGCTCCCATCCATTTTTAGTCTCTGTTTTGAATTTTCATGTCAGGGTTATCAATGAAAAGATTGAGTCCTTTGTTCTTTCTGTTACCAACAAGGCTGATAAAGTAGTTAAAACATCAGCAGAGGAGCCACCTGCAATTAAGCCAAATGGATTACCAAAAACACCAGCTGCCCAATACTCTGGATTTCAAGATCGTTCTGCTAGCGGTGTGGAGCTTGTGCAATTCAAGCATGATAGTTCAAGAAACTCTTCTGCTGCAGTGCCAAAAACTATTAATAAAATATCTCTTGCAAAGCATTCACATGGCTCCAGCAGTGTATCATCTGGCATTCATCACATAGGCAATGCTGCAAGAGGTGATTAGCTTTTTCCTGTAAAACCAAGTCTTATCTTGCTACATAATCATTATAGCAAACAAACTTTTTGCTCTTTGATTTTCTAGATCAGGAAGGAAAGAAGATAGGAACAAATCATTCTGGTGGTGAGTGGGCACAGGCGTTGGATATGATCACAAAAAGGAAGACTCAAGCTCTTGCACCAGAACATTTTGAAAATGTCTGGACGAAGGGAAGAAATTATAGAAAGAAGGAAATTGCAAATCAGGCTGTTAAACAGGCTGTACGTAATACACAAGCTGGGGTTTTTAATACTCAACATGATCCTGTAGTTGTATCTAATTACTCTTTCCAGGATAGAAGGATCGAATCTTACACATCCAATGGAAGCAGTGCTCCCATCGAGAAAGAAAATCAGGATTTGCAAAAGCAATCATATGTTCATTCTAATGGCAGTGCCCCAACAAATGCATCAACTACTTCTCATCAAGAAAAAACATATTACTTTACTCAGGAGGATGTTGACCCTGATACTGAGAGTTCTGATGCAACCGATGATGATGAAAGCAATGATGTCACTGGTCTTGGTTCTCCTGGAACCAAAGTTTGGGATAGCAAAAGTAAGAAAAATGCTTCTGTCTCACGCATACGGCATCCTCTTGAAACCACTCCAGACATCCATTTAGCTAAAAAAAATATTAAAGGCCATGTTTGCCACCCTAGGACATCAAGAATGGCATCAGGGAGGAAAAGATCTAGGTCAAGCAATCAGAAGTTGCCTGTCTGGCAGGAGGTTGAAAGAACCTCTTTCTTGTCAGGAGATGGACAAGATATACTGAATGCATCTTGCAGGGATGTAAAATGTGGAGTACTGATTGAGAGCCATGAGGTGGAAACCGGTGGTAGAATTCATAGTGGAGCAACTGCTTCTTCTTCTGTACCATACAGTTCAGCATTTGAATCATGTGATTCATCTCAGAGGTCTCCTGAAAATTCTGTCTTGGTAGATCCATTTTTAAAGTTGAGATGTGAGGTTGTTTCCATTATTTCCAATTAGTTTCTTATGTTCTCTATCTGTGTTTTTAAAATTTTCATCATGAATCTGAAAGGTGCAAACTAATTTTTCTGAATACAGGTGCTGGGGGCCAATATTGTGAAGAGTGGTTCTGGAACATTTGCTGTGTACTCAATTGCTGTGAATGATGCAAATAACAATAGTTGGTCAATCAAAAGAAGGTATCTGACCAGGCATTAAAATTTTCTGGGTTCTCTTTCCCAGTAATTTCTTGGTTGTGCTTTTTTTTTTATCTTGTTTAATTGAAAGGCATGTTTTTCTTCTGGTGGATTGTTGAGTCTTAGTTATTTTGCAAGATTTCGTCATTTTGAGGAGCTTCATCGTCGCCTAAAAGAATTTTCAGAATATAATCTTAGTTTGCCACCAAAACATTTTCTGTCGTCAGGACTTGAGGTTCCCCTCATTCAGGAAAGATGTCAACTGCTAGACAGATATTTGAAGGTGAGTTTTTGTCACTCTGAGATCTTTTGGGTTGATCGTGAGAAACTATTAAAGCAACATACAGTTGTTGTAGACTTTAATTTTGGTTACACTAGATCTGTTTCTAGTTTTCTTGAATAATCTCTCTCTTTTTTTTTTTTTACTCATGGGAACTGCTTACCAAATCTTATAGGCAACAATGCAAGAAATTGCCACAATTAGCCTAGACTAGTAGTGCACTTGATGCTACTTTTTTTAATGGAATAGTGGGAATACCCTTTGTTCTCATGTTGTGTAAAATTTAGTTTGGGAGTCTGAATATATCAACTCAAGATTCCACCTACTGTTTTACTCTTGTTCTTCTTATGATTTCTTTAGTCCCAGGATATGCTCTTGAATCTTTTAATAAGCCTTTTTTTTTTAATTCCTCAGAAACTTCTTCAGCTTCCAACTATTTCTGGATCTATAGAGGTTTGGGATTTCCTTAGTGTTGATTCACAGGTTGGTGTTTTCCTTTTTTATGCCATTTCTCTCCTTAAATTTTCCTTTTTCTATGGTTTTCACTTTTATAGATGAAAGCTTCTGATGCTTCCCTTTTGGTGCAGACTTACATGTTTTCTGATTCCCTTTCAGTCGTCCAAACATTATCAGGTGAAATCAAGTTTTCTGAATGAGTTTTGTTTCCATCCTTCTTTTATTCATCTTATATGTTCTTCCCATCACCTTTTCTTTCTTTGCACATTATTTTTTTTTCTTTTGCAGTTGACCTGGATGATAAGTCAGATGAGAAGAATACAAAAAACCACAGCTCAACTAACGATTTAAATGGGCATTTAATTTCTAGAGGAGAAAACGTATCTTATGTTCGTGAGGATTATGGAAGACAGATGAAACAAAACTACCTTCAATCAGAAAATTTGAGACAGAGGAAAAAAACCCCAGGCCAAAACCTTGGAATGAGTGTTACAAACAATGGGAAAGATTCCTATGAGGAGAATGCAGGGAGTGGCTCAGAGAATAGGCTTGAGGATTATTTGTCATCCGCAAAAAAATCTCTTGAGAGTTCAACAGAGCCACTAGACAGATCTAGTAGTCTTCCAGAGGCTTCACAGATTCTTGAAGCTGCTGACTCAATTATTCCTACTGAAGTAAGATATATGTTGGTTATAATAGATATTACTGCCTGCATTCAGTGTTTTTTTGTTGAACCTTCACCATATAGGCTATACTATTTATGATGGATTAACTAAGAAAGCACTTCAAGTAAACTGTATGGGAGGTTGTCGGTCCTATACTCCCTATTCTCTCTGTGTTCATTCTACATTTCTACTTTCCATTGGTTTCTAATGTTGCAGAAATTTGCTAACATATTGCTAAAACTGTTAATGTTTTTTTTGCAGTGGGTGCCACCAAATCTAAGTGTTCCAATATTGGATTTGGTAGATGTAATTTTTCAGCTTCAAGATGGTGGTTGGATCAGGTATTATCTTTTAATAAGAATTATTATTTTTTCCTTATTTTGTTTCTTTTTTGGAATTGTTGGCTACTATGCCAGTGCACTACCTTATTGCTAATCACTAACCTAATATTAAATTGAAAAGTATGAATTTTGGTCTCATTGTATCTTTCTTATGCAACTTTAGGCGTCAAGCATTCTGGGTATTTAAGCAGTTATTGCAATTAGGAATGGGAGATGCTTTTGATGATTGGCTAATTGAGAAAATCCAACTTCTACGAAGGGGATCGGTGATTGCTGCTGCTATCAACCGCATTGAACAGGTTAGCCTAGAAATAGTCCATTACTATATTTATCTTTGTAGTTTTATCACTTACAAATCAATACACAAGAAGAAAAGCTGAATGAGAGGTGAGAAGCATGAGCGAGATGCAACTTGTATCATGTTTTAGATGTTTTCTTATGTTTTTAGTGATTTCTTCCTATTTAATTGTGTTTCTATATTTGCTCTTGCTTCTTCCCTATTCTTGCCTTTTGTCTTCTTTGCTAAGAATGGTCTTAGGAAAGAGTAAGTTGTGTGAGAACATTTCTTCCCTGTAAACAAGTCCTTGTCATTACAAGGAGACTGTTGGCTCTGTGTGGGCTTGCTTTGCATGCTCTACAAAGTTTCTGCTGCTTATGCTATGATATAATTTTCTTTTTGCAACAAATATTGTGGAATAATTAATAAGTTTGGTGGCTTTTTTACAAATAGTCTTCTGAGATTTGCCTTCTATAATAACCTCCTTCAACTTACTCGCCTGGGGATATTTGTTACCAAAGCAAATCTCAGGGGAGCAGAAGCTAGGGAGTATTTCTAAGAAGAGCCAAAATATTTGGGGAGTCATAAGCAAATGCCAAAAAGGCTGGGTGCTGTTTTCAAATATCCATGAGTTCAGGGAGGCTTTTGCAATAGAACATAATTAACAGTATAATAAGCTTTTTCTTGTTGAAAGATAAACTGCAACCATAATTTTGTATGTGCTATATCAGGTCTCTTGTATCTTATGCTTATGCTGCTTTTGCATCCTGACCCATTTTTTTCTGGACAGATACTTTGGCCTGATGGGATCTTTTTAACTAAACACCCTAATCGAAAACCTAGGGCACCAGCTCCTTCGCCAAAAGCTGGAGGAAATCACAAATATATGAAGGAGAACTTGACTGATGAACAACAGTTGGAAGCTGCTCGCTGTTCTAAATTTGTTTATGAGCTAATAATTGGTGAGAACACTGATTCTGCTCTTTCTTCTTGCTTGCAATTGCATTTTGGTCTGGTTAGTGTTTTTTTTTCCCTTCCTGTCAGGCATAGATGAAGTAGTGATCTGATTGTGGTATGGATGCTTATTGATGAGAAAGTTGGGTTTATGAAATTGATCCCAATTCATGATTCTGTCCTGCAAATTGATTTTAGCATGAATTTTGGCATGTTATACAAAGTTTTGAAAACAGCGTTGTCCCATTTCTAATGATTCCCAATGAAGAAATATCTTATTAGACAATAATGTTTGTAAGTGTAGCTATCTATCATCAAGTTTTATTGGTCCTCAACTGATCTGATACAGCAATGTCAAAATTGGTGAGAGAGAGCATTATACACTTCTGAGTTAGTTATGTGGTGTGTTGGGCGCTCTAGAACCCAATGAGACTTGCTTACAAGAGGAGGAAAGGAACAAATTCCAGACTTTTCTTTGATATCAATAGCCTTTTGAAACTGATGATTAGCATGAATTATTTTATTATAATTACTGATTATGCCATTCATCTTTTCTTGCATCCTTTATCTGTTTTCTCACAGATAGGGCACCAGCTGCTCTTGTAAGTCTTGTTGGCCGAAAAGAGTATGAACGATGCGCTCAAGATATATACTTTTTTATTCAGGTATGTTCTGTAGATTCTGTTTGTTTATGATCTTTCTTTTAATTGTCAATCTTGGTTTGAAGTATTGTTTGTTTTTGTTGAACCATTTTTACTCGTATTATAACAGCAAGGACCAATAAGGTAAGCACCAGCCAAAACTAGGGATCAGAAACAAATTGGAATATTTTGAGATCTAAGATTTAAGAAACTTGTTTGCCAAGTTCCAATCAGTAACTTATGACATGCGAAGTAGCTATCATTTTATGTGTCTTGCTTTTGATGGACTGATATGGTCGTTCTTCATGCAGTCCACTGTTTGTATGAAGCAGCTGGCATTTGAACTGCTGGAACTTCTACTTCTAGCTGCATTCCCGGAGCTTGATAATGTTATCAGGCGCTTCCATGAAGAAAAAGAACAGTTTGGAGCCGTTGAAGAAAATAGATAACTTTTGCATTGTACTTCTATCCTTGTTTGGTGCTTCTCTTATGAGGTTTTGATCGAAATGGATGATTGAGAAGTAACTGTTCAGCTAGAAGATCTTGCGGTTATACAACTACAATACCAGAGATTGCGGCTTAGTGTTTGGTGTGGTGCCCCCATGAATTAGTCACTTTCTTGTGCATATATTTTACTTGGTAGAGAGTCTACAAAGGTCATGGGTCGGCTTGTACAGGTTTCTTTTTCATTTTCTTTTGTTCCATTTTTTTAACAAAATGTTGAAAACATAGTTTCATAGCAAAATTAATCGACCTCCATTTTTGTCAAAGTATTTATTTTTTTCAAATCTCGTTGATTACACTATTGATAAAGTTGAATTTGTCTGGATAATGTCTGATTGGACTCATTATGTGTGGAATTAAAGTCTGATGTCTCCAATTTCATGTTACTGTTGTTTTTGTCGATTCCATTTGCAACAAGTTAGGATTTGATCGCACAAATCAATCTGGACATCTCACTCGTCTCCGCATTTCTATGCGTTTCCGACCTGGGATTTCAAGATCCTAATCGTGATCGCAAGTGTTGTGACTGGATTTGGACTCGACTATAAAGATATTGTATTAATTAGTTTGTGCTCAGCGCATAAGAACGTTTGAGTATAAGCGCTTGGCATCCACCATTTACTAAGCAATCGTATATTTGCAATTTTTCGCATTTTTTCAGCCTATATGTGGATGCATAATTCATTACCAGCCAGTTGGGATTTGGGTTGGCCATAATTTCTAAAAAAATGTGGATCGGCCGGTTACCTTCCATAGACGCCAACTCCCAGTCAGGCCCGGCCCGCGTTCCACGCCGTAGAGGCCTGGCCCAAGTAACCATCATTGCCTTCTAGATTTTCCGGAAAAATCAGATTAGCTCCAACCCTTGCTGCTCCGCCCGAGCATGAGCTGAAGAAGACGCGCCGCCGCGGCATGATGCTCCTCCAGCGCCGCCTCCTCTTCCTCATCCTCCCCGCCACCTCCCCTCGCCCTGCTTCCATCAAATCCACCCTTCTCTCCTCCGTCGCCACCACGCCCCCTCTCTCCGTTTCCTTCCGCCGGCCATCCGTCCTTGATGAACCTCAGATCCAAATCGCCGTCGTGAATCTCTTCGTGCCTACCAACGTTGAGCTCCCTGACGGCCCTTCTTCAGCGGGGGGAGGGTGCTCAAGGCTTCCAACATCGTGCTCGGTCCCTACGCTCGCGACGCGCAGGTCTCCGCCGCCAAGTTCGTGAAGAGCAGCAAGAAGACGGAGGACTTCTCTACGGACGGGTTGCCGGAGTTCGCGCTCGTTGGGCGCTCCAATGTCGGCAGGTCCTCCCTCTTGAATTTGATCGTTCGACGCGAGCGCCTTGCTCTCACCTCTAAGAAGCCCGGTTTGTGTCTTCTCTGAAAATTTCGGTAGATTGCCATTTCCTATGGCTAAAATGTTCCAATTTTTTTCTTTCTTTTATGATAATAGTAAAAAAAACTTGCTTGAAATTGCAGGGAAAACACAGTGCATCAATTATTTTCGGATAAATGATAGTTGGTACCTTGTGGACTTGCCTGGATATGGGTGTGACTCTCAATTCAGCTTTACATGCCGTACATTGTCTTGTTTTTCTGGATTATTTTTTGAATTACATGGAAGGAGCTTTTGCTGCTTTGGCTATGATTATCGTATTATAAGAGGTAGGGAGTTTTTATGATTGCAAATATGGCGAATAATATTAAAAATTAACAATGTAATACTGTTGGATAGTCCTTTTCCTGAAAATGGCATAATATTGACTTATGCAATATGCTTTTTGCTGGGTGCTTATCTAGCTGATTGGTTAAGGGTAGTGAATATTCTGGACATCAATATTTAGGTGTTCTTGTCGCTCTCAACTCAGCAGCATGCTCTTGACAAATAGCTGTAGGGATTATTTGTATGTTGTCTTCCATCTGGAAGCATATTTGGACCAGATTGTAGGGGTACGATGCAAAGTTACTCAGTCAACATGTATGTGATTTGTGAATGCAACATTTGAACTTCGGTGATGTTCATGTTGAGCAGATATGTAACTGCACCACAGGAAGTACGAATGGACTGGGCTGAGTTCACAAAAGATTACTTCCTTAAATGGGAGACCTTGGCGTCTGTATTTCTGCTTATAGATGCAAGCATCCCTGCAAAGAAGATAGATCTTGAATATGCAAGTTGGCTTGGTCAAAATCAGGAGAGCCATTTAGATATTATTTTCGGTTGAAGATGTCTATAAGGAACATAGCATATGAATCACAATATTATCTTATTGCACAAATTTTTTCTCAATATTTTTCTGTTGATTTGTTATTTTTTTGGTTTGTTTTTAGAAGTGAGAATCATATAAATGTTTGCTACCTGCACCATATTACTATGATTTCTTTCTTATATGACTTCTAATTCACATAACTTTCCTCATGGTGATTTTTCTTAGATTATTACATTAGCATGACAATTAACAATGTTGAGCACCATTTCTCAATATAAAAGAGAATGAATGCAGTGAGTTTTAGAGCAGGAATCCTTTTTCCCTGTTTTAACTGGGGCAAACTGTTACTAGAGGGATGGTTGGTTAGTACATAAAAGAATTGACGTAACAGATTTAGCCTTCTTTTTCTTTTATTTTCTTTCCTCTACTACCCTAGAGCCTAGAGCTATAACTCGAATCAATTTTTAGCCCTTCTCAAGTTAACAGGAGGTGCTTATCTGCGCTACTGTTTTTCAAATCATAATTAACATGTTCAGCCTTACAATTTATATTTCTTTCTACTTTCTAAAGCTTCATCATGAACTTGTTCCAACAGATCCCTATGACACTAGCTTTCACAAAGTGTGATAAATGTAACAAGAAGAAGAATGGTGGAAAGAGACCCAAAGAGAATGTTGAAGGTTTTCAAAACCTGATAAGTGAGTTTTTCCAGTCAACACCACCTTGGATCATGACTAGCAGTGTCACCAATCAAGGCCGAGATGAAGTACTATTGCATATGGCTCAGCTCAAAAACTATTGGCTAAAGCACTAGGTTTGAATCAAATTCTGTTTTTGTGTACTACTGTTTTGTCCAAGTCCAAGCTGCACTCATCTAAGTTCCCAACATCTATTGGCAAACTTGCAGTACATGCACATGATGATGAACAGTGTCATGATGCCCAGTACATTGAATTGAGAATGGTTTCAAAGCTAAAAGCTGCTTCATGGTGGAGCTTCCACTCTGCTTGACCCAAGCTTGGTAGCTTGAAGTTCCTTTTGGTGGCATGTGAGAAAAGATCTTAAACTTGCATTACGAACAGCTTACCAATTGCTCATCTTGATGGATGACTGTTAAATATGCTTTTATTTTTGAACTTAGATTTTAGCATAAACATAAGCATGCAAATCAGCTAAGTTTATTATCACAATTATCTGAATTGTATCTAATCATCTTCATGATTTAACAGTATATATACTTTCCTGTTAATTCCAAATTGCAATATTGTAGCTGTCTGTCTTGAGTCATGAATTATGGCAACCGAAGTTGAGTTCTGTACTACAAGGATTTCAGGACACTGATGAGACTTATAGCGTAGGCATGCAGGTTGGTGTTGAGATTGAAAGCTAATTATAATCCTTCTTTGCTTTTGAATCACTTGTGATGAGGTGAAAATTTTGAATTCTTCGACATCAATTTGTTTCAAGACTAATACAAGATTGGCATCCTTGTGACAGATAGTTGCTGAAATACAGGCAATCTTGACAGTGGTTGGGGGTTGTACCTGGTCTCCTGATGCTCTATATAGGTGTTTCACTTGCTATCCTACCGGCCCAAGAAAGTATTGGCAGCATTTATAGAGTTGAGGTCATCGAAAGAGGCCATCTAGTTATTTGGTAGTGATTCATTGAGCGAAGCTAAAAGGGGTAAGCAGCTACAGTGATACATTGCGATGAGGAAATACAACACTTTTTATTCAAGGGGATGGGAGTTGGCATTCCATATATGCGAGAGGTTGATGGTGGTTAAAAACTCTTTTAGTTTTTTAATTTCGTTTGATAAAAATTAAGAGGGTGCTTAATTAATTAGGTAAAACTAGCCAAGTGTCTACAAATAAAGTTGAGCTTTGAAAAGCTCTCTTCATTCACACTATCTTTTTTAATATTTATACTTGTTTAAAAAATAATTACTAATTTTATGTGTATTAATCAAAACTTACTTAGGTTGCGTTTGGTAACATATTAAGATTAAAACTAAAGCTAAAGCATAACAAATTGGTGGAATTATTTTTTTAATATTTGGTCGATAATTTGGTTAGTAAAAAGTTTGAAATTCTTTTGAACTAAAATACCCTTGAACCAAATTTTAGTAATGATTTGTTAGTTTGATTTGATTTTGTGAGAGTAGGGGTATTTTGGTAGTGTGATATTTTGTTAAAAATATAATAAAAAATTAGTCTGATTAGTTTTTTGATATTTAAATATTAATTTGTTTAAGAAATAGTCAGCCGTGACCCTAACCCATTCAGTCCGATTTTCTTGCTATTATCCAAATGAAGTGGAAAATAAAATAAAATTCGGGTCCGCCACCCGTTAGTGGAATGGGAACCGCAACATCCGGCCGTCAGTTTTCTTTAATTTTTTTTATTGATTGTAAAAAGTAATTTATTATTTGTAGAAGATCACCTTAAACTGAATTTAACCAACGGAACCCGATTATCAATTTTTTTTACTATTGCTTATTGGTTTTCCACCTGGAAAACTAAATTTCACCAACTTGAGTATGTACTCGCACAGGTTCCATGTTGACTAAATAAAAACCGAAAAATGACAAGGTAAGCCATCCCACAGAATGGTTAGGGGTATAGGTACACCCCTAATTAAGTCTAAATTACGTAAAACCCCTCCATTACCCCCATATTTAGCTCCCTGTATTTTACAAAATATTTATCAATCCCCTCATTTGTTTATTAATCAAATAATTTTTTCAAATAATTTCGATTTTACCCTCCGTATTTTTACAATTAAAACCCCTAATAAATCTATTTTTCTCACTCCTACTTCTTTCTCCCAAAATATTTAAAAAATAAGCTCTTCTTGACATTTTTAATTTATAAAAAATTCAATTGTAAATATTTTCAAAAAAAATATTTATAAAGGAGCTTGTTGAAATATTTAAATAGTCTATAAATAAACCCTACTATTGTGTATAAAGTACCAAATAAGCCCTTTGAATTTTTATTTATTAAAAAAATCAAAAATGTTAATTATTTTTATATTAAAAAATTATAAAAAGGACCTTAAATATTTAAATATTTTTCCAAATAAACCCTACCTAAGAAATTTAATTTACAAATCTTTATTTTTGTGCATTTACAAATAAGTCCCATGCATTCTTTTATTTGAAAATAAGTCACAACTTTATAAGTTTTTAAAAGAAATTTACAAAAAAGAGTAGTTAAACAAAGTAGTAAAAACTACAAATTTTAAATACCACAAAGTTCACATATTTTTTATATTTACAAATAGACCCCTCAAATATTTTTATTTATAAATAAGCCCAACTTTTATCAATTTTTTAATAAAATTTCACAATATTGAAGTTTTAAAAATTAAAATTTTGAATTATAAATTTAGTATTTGTACATTTACAAATAGACCCGTGAATATTTTTATTTATAAATAAGTCTAGATTTTATTTATTTTAAAACTAAATTTTACGAATAAGTCATTGAAGGTTTGAAAACTTAAAATTTAAAATTACAGCTTTTATGTTGCATATTTACAAATAGACCCCTTGAATATTTTTATTTATAAATAAGTCTACATTTTTTATCATGTTTTAAATAAAATTTTTAAAAAAAGATATTAAAGGTTTTAAAATTATAAGTTTAATATTTATACATTTAAAATTAGACCGGTTGAATATTTTTTTTTACAAATAGACCCCTCGCCGGCCAGCGTTTGCATCCACGCGCCGGCACCCGCCCTCGCTTGCATCGGCCCTTGCTCTCGTCGGCGCCCACGTCCTCACCCTCGTCGGCCCTCATCACCCGCGTCCGTGCCCTCGCCCTCGTCGGCCCTCGTTGCCCGCGTCCGTGCCCTCGCCCTCGTCGGCCCTCGCCCGCATCGGCCCGCGCCCGCCCTCACTACCCTCACCCTCGCAGTGCCCGCCCTCGCCCTTGGTGCCCAACCTCATTCGTGCTCTTGCCTACGCATCAGTGCCCACCCTTGCTTGCGCTAACCCACACATCGGCGCCCACCCTCGCCCTCACCGGCGTCACCGCCCGCACACTCGCCGCCCTCACTCACCGCTCGTTTATAAATAGTTGAACTTTTTTATAAATAAAAATATTTTAAGAGTTTATTTGTAAATAATTTAAAAGAAAAAAAATAAGTTTTTAAGGATTTAATGGTAAAAATCATGAGGGTAAAATCAAAATTTTTGGAGAAACTTTTGATTAAATAACAATAAGAGGTGTAGATAAATATTTTGAAAAATGGTGGTATGGATAATTATAAAAATTACAATGAGTTGTATGTAATTAGTCTTAATTAAAGGGGTGTACGTAATTACCGCATTTGGTTATGATTTCAGTTCCAGCGGATCAAAAACTCGAACCAAATCGAGTCCGAGCCGGACTCACCAATGCCACTCGGTCGGTTATGATTTGAACACTTACCCTCGATTAAGGGCCCAATTTTTTCAGCGCCGCCTCTTCTTCCCCCCCATCTCCTTCTCTCATCGTTCTCGCTCTCCCCCGCTCTCTTCTTCGATTTCTGCTTCTTTTCAGCGATGGGGACGCCGGAAACTTCGAGGGAGCCATGTCCAGATCGGATCCTGGACGACGTCGGCGGTGCCTTCGGCATGGGCGCCGTAGGTGGCTCTGCCTTCCACTTCCTCAAAGGCCTATACAACTCTCCCAACGGCGAGCGCCTCACCGGCGGCGTTCAGGCCGTGCGCATGAATGCACCCCGCGTCGGCGGCAGCTTCGCTGTCTGGGGTGGCCTTTTTTCGGCCTTTGATTGCACTATGGTCTACGTCCGCCAGAAGGAGGACCCCTGGAACTCCATCATCGCCGGTGCTGCCACTGGCGGCTTTCTCCAGATGCGTCAGGGCCTTGGTACGGCTGCACGATCCGCTGTCTTTGGTGGGGTTCTCCTCGCGCTTATCGAGGGCGCCGGTATCATGCTCAACCGCTTTCTTAGCGCGCCTCAGAACCTGCCGCCGATGATCGAGGACCCTGCCTCTGTGGTGGTTCCGCCCAACGTCGCTTCCATGGCTGGCGTTGGTGGGGCTTATGTGCCGCAGGGTGTGCCCCAGTCTCCGATGACAGATGACTCCAGTGCATCTAGTTCCTCTTGGTTTGGTGGATTCTTTGGTGCCCCGAACAAGCGGGAGAAGGGCAAGGATGGGGCTGGGAGCAGCAAAACGGAGGTTTTGGAGAGTTTTGATACACCAAGTACACCTATACCGACCTTCGAGTTCAAGTAGAATGAAATCAATTGGTATGCTATTTTGAGCATATTATAACTTTATTTATGTCATGCCCGTTAGTAATGAATATTTTTAGCTGTGTTTTGTTAGCCTTACTGATTGGAGTGAATACCAATAGGTCGTGATAGCATGTTTTGTTACCAATTTCTAATGTTTTGTTGTTGTCTCACAACTAAAATTTTTCTGTTTCAAGTGTTCTTTACTTACTCAAGGCAGCAAGTTTTGGTTTATTGGTTTTGATTGTAAGTTGGACTTTGATGTACTAATGCTTTTTTTTTTGTCAACCACCTCATATTTGAGTACGTCAGGATGTTTGTATTCACGTTGTTGTTGAATGGTATCTGAATCTTAGTGGCGACTGAGGGCTCCCCTTCACAAAGCTCACAATTTTTGTTGGTGCAATGGTCTCTAAGTTAGTTGTTGACTAAGGCAAACCATTATTCGGATTTTGATAAATGGGGTCAGAATATTCTCAGGTTAGCACAATCAAGGAATGGCCTCCAATGAAGGGAAGTTTTTGTTGATATTGACATTGCAGGATGGTTGAGCATTGTACTTTTAAGTGGGTGTCATACAAGGGAAGCATTTTTTTTTTTGCTACATATAACACCTTTTCCTTATTCCAAAGAGATATTTTACAAGTCAATGAGAAGCATATGTGGATCCATATAGATAGAATGAGATTTTTATCTGGTTATTTTGCATTGGACTGTGGTTAAGTTGACTATGAACACAGTGCAAAGTTTAGCTCTCTGGGCTTGCTGTTTTTGAGGTTCGATGTCCTGAGGCCAAGGGAAATATATGGAAGAAAAAAAATCTGACTGATAACCTATAATGTTCTGACAATTTATAATGTCCTCTCTATTATCACATTTGGGTTAAGAATTGCATTGGAGGAGTGCTCTTTGTTCTTCAAACTATAGGTGCTTATGTTACTTAATGGGTAAAAAGCCAAATCCATATATCCATATTTTGGCTTAAATCACGTCCAGAACCTTTGCAAAGTGTTATTTAGTGGCTAAAATGAATTAGCTTTGAACAAATCAAGTTAAACAATATTTAATCATAAACATGTTAAACAATATTTGATTATATCATACATGTTTAATGGGCATAATAAACTTGAAATTTAGCCTTGTATCCAGAAGTTATGCCTATTTCTGTGTAGATTGGACCAACACTTCCAAATCCTGTAAGTTTGTAGCATTGATATCCAATGTACCTTTTGTTCTCATCTATTCATTTCTTTTACCCCTGTTATCTAATAATGATGATATAGCCAGCTGAAGTTTGTAGCATTATCCTTATAGATAGACACACAGACACACAGACACACACACAATCTTCTTTTATATTTTTTGGTGTGAAGCTAGGTTTACTACTCATATTCATGCTTTAAACTTTAAGCCCCAACTATTTCTGCATCCTTGATTTTTTATTTGTAAGCTTATGTGGAAATTATTAAGTTATTGTCTGGAATTGAATGATATGTGTAGTTGAAATTTTTTTTTGCTTTGCTTAACCAGGGAAATTTTTCATGGAGACAACGAAGAAATTTGCAACTATGTAAGATATGCTGATGTTATATAAACAAAGATTTTCTGCAGTCCCTTTCTATCATTTGTTGTTTGTATGCCCTTTGATATTTGTTAGACGGAATTGTGTGGGCTTGCTATAACTGGGTACTCGTTTGTGAACAAATATTTCTACTTTTGGTGCTAAATGCAGTTTATCTTTTAAAGCAAGTAGTCATTAATCATGCAAGAAAATAGGATCAGGATACTGGTGTGATGAATCTTGCAGTGAGATGTGGAATAGAAAAGTTGCAAAAAGATTTTGTTAAAGTTTGTTGATCTTTTGGTTACTGTTGTAATATCATCAAGCATTTGTGTTCATATAGCAATCTTGTTCCTCTTTATCTTGATCAATCTAAATATTTTTTCCATCTGATACTGTTAAGAACAGAGGAATCCTTCTATTCGAAAAAAAATGGTGGAATCCTCCTGGACTACCTGGGAAGTGACTAGAGTTTTGATGGTTGTATATATGATGAAAGTTTTCTTGTTTTTGTGAAGTGCTTCTCACTTTTCAGGTGGAGATGCACTTGAGTGAAATTGTTTTTCATCTCTGAAGCCATTAAGCTTATATAACACACTTCTTGGGTTGAAATTACAGCTTCCTTTCCTGGAATTTCCAATCTACTTTACCCAGCACATCAATTGTACAAAATCCTCTGCTGGTAGTTTGTCTGTGCTTTCAAGGTTAGTGATCCTCTTGCTTGAACATGAGCAATCTTTTAGTTGACTGACTTCTTAAGTGGTGCACTTAAGGAAAATTTTCACCCGGAGTATTTATTGGCCATTAATCTCTGTTAGATCCTTGATTTTATCCATATAATTCACTAGGATGGCTATCTTAGTTTTTGGAACACCCTTTTACTCAAAAGTTTATTCGAATATTTTGTTCTGCTCTTGGTGTCAACCAGAGGAAATGTTGCTTCTACCTTAGGTTGTGAAGAGTGCAAAGAGATTTGCCATGAGAGCTGATTCTTTGTTATTGAAGTTCAATCTTATTTATCTACTGCTGGTATTTAAATGTTTATCATGCAGTGTTTAGTACCTACAAGTTACAATCTACATAAATATTAGTTATATACATAAATGCTATATTTCTAAAATTGATAACATTTGGTTCTTTGAATAGCAACTGTCCAAACTCATGAAGATAAGGGAGAGATCACAAATTATTAAGATGTTAATTTTAGGAATTAATTTGACTAGGATATTGTTATTGACTGAATTATCTATGGGAGTGATTAAGCTCATGCTACTGGAATTAATTGGTTTACACTTGACAAGAAACTTGAATGAGCTCTGTGAACAGATGGGCTCAAGCCTAGGATTCAACCCAGGTCTTCTCCTTCAGAGTATTGGGACACCCAATTTTATTGTGGAAAGAATTCTATTCTTCACAATAATGGAGACATTTTCAGCCTGACAAATTTAATCTCAATGACATGTCACTAGTGAAGCTTGTTTATCCACCTCTTTGATCCCAGCTTGCTAAGGACTCCCATCTCTTTCTTTGGGTACCCATCTTGGTTTTATTATGCATTCTCAACTTTTTGTTTCATTGTAGGCCATTCCATGTCTGCATCCAAATATCAAATTCCCCACCTTTTCTACATGAAGCCATGCACAGATGCACTTATCTTTTGGAAAGCAAGCCTCATATTTTGCACTTCAACCATTATAATTATATTCCCAGTTCTCTGAATTGAGCCGGTGCTTCAAGTTTATCTATTATTTCTATTATTGCAGTAGTTTGTTGTGTACCCCTCTCTTAATCCACTTATGGTGACAAGATTGCTACCACAAGTAGAAGGTTTGTAGTGCAAGTTGAGCTGTTATATTTGTATTCTTTTGGTTTATTCTCTGTGGATGTAGTGCAAAGAGAATGTTTGCTTCTTTCAGTCTCTGAATATAAGTCCAGTTTATTAGTTGCTTTCTACACATACTAACTAGTGATAGAAATAAATAAACGAAATAAAAAAAAATACAAGTGGACTCTGGATCACTCCCTTCCTACTCCAAAAAAGTTTCAGGTGAAGTGGGGAAAATAATGTGAAATGGATTCTGTCTTCTTTACTTTTGGCCATGGTGGGTTGTGTGGGGTTAGAAGATGGAAGGGGGAAGGAGTATAGCTTCTTTTTCCATTTTAACTGTTGCTTTTATAAGTTAGGCTCAAACTTTGTGGAGATTCTGGAATCTCTGTTTACACTTTGCTATGCGACTTTTTCAGATCGGCAAACTTCGGACTAACAAGTGATTTGTTACTTAGGTTCCTTGGAAACACTGCTTGAGTTCTTTCTGGCCAAGCTCAATAATAATTTGAGTGCTAAGAGAACAGGTTTCTTTTCAGCTTCTAAAAGTAAGTTCTCCATACTTATTTGAGGTTGTGACATGTGTCTATTTTAGTTTTAAGCTGAAGGAATATAATTCATTGGATGCTTATTAGAAAGCAAGTTATAGGGAGGTGGTCTATAGTAATTGAAGTTAGTTCATGGTCTATTCATAGTTTTGCAGGGATACGGCTGCTGGAGATTGAAAATGTAGTTATATGCAGTTATCTTTTCTTGGGAAAAACCTTGATTATCACTGATGCAATATTTCAACAGGGGAATTTTAGCTAGAATGTTAGATCAGCTACTGAAGTATAAAATAGTACGTGGGAAAAAACATGTATTAATTCAGAGTGTAAGTAATGATGATTAGGATTTAGCCTCAACTTAGTGGCTTCTAGTCTTCTAGGCCTAACTGTGTTTGAGTATTGATACAGTGCTTTCTTAGTAAGATCTTGGTTATGTTATAGAACAACAGAACGAGTCTTTGTCAGCAGGTGTTAAGAGGGAAGTTAACTTATAGCATATTGGTGAAGTAAGCTTCAAGACTAAGAACCTGCTTGTTTTATAGATAAAAACAGAGCTTCTAAGGAAGAGGAACTCAAATGCACTTCGTTTTGTACTAAATATAGAATCAACCTTTTGTTCTTTTCCTAATCGTCACTATACATTTCTCAAGTCAAATTTGATAATGTTTTTTTGATGGACAATGCATCTTATTCTCACAAGCATCTTGCTTTATGGCTATACAATGTTGGGTATTATTGTAATGAGATTTAACTAGTTTATTTTAAGAGTTTAGTGCTGCGTTGGTTTATTAGTTCTTAATTTTGAAACTCTATTCTCTTGTTATCTTCTAATTCACTTTGAATAGCAGGGATTAATTTAATTTAATTGTTCTTTTCATAGTACAAGTTGCTTTCATAAGATTAATGGCATGATGGCACGTGATAGTTACCTCATTTGTATGACAAAACTTTTAGCAAATCATGCATATGTGCCATGGCTTTACTGAAGTGGAGTATCTACTCTGTGTATTCTATTTTGCAGTTGACTTTAATCAATTAAGCATGAGTTAAAAAGTGGAATCCGTGTCTCCAGGATGAAATTCTTTCTTTTTTTCTGGGTTTCCTTTCGAGAGGTACATCCTCTTGATTAAATTTTACTTTACTGCCTACTCAATGGAAAGGAAATCAATGCTTTAATTGGTGGCGGTAGTTGTTGCGCTAAATATCAATGTCCACCACATTTTACTATGTAGAAGAAGAACAAAGAAGAAAAAAATAATACACAAGAGATTTATGTGGCGAAAATAATCCGGAGGATTTGTATTGATAAGAAATAAAAAGGAGATTATAATGATGGAAGCAAAACTCTAATACCACTTTATATTGAAACCTTTACATGAATAGGGTATCTATAAATATAATCTAACTGAGTTTAAGTTAAAGTAGAAGACTGACTCAAATAAGACTTCTACTAATTCAAATCTTCTAGTAAAAAATAAATTCAGATAAAAATTAGACCTATTAAATTAAGACTCCAGAAAATCCGGATTCGACACACAATTAAGCTAACAATCTCCATCTTGACTCGAATCCTTTTCTTCTTTGAATTTGAATCTTCAATAAATATTTTCGTCATTACCTTATAGAGCATGATCAACGACCTTTAACATTGATTAAGTTCAAATAGAGGTTGAATTTATTAATCGGAATCACCTTTATCAATATATTTAAAAATTTTCTTAAAATATGAATTTTCTGCAAAGAAATATCACCATTTCCAATAATGTCTCGAATAAAATGAAATCGGACATCTATATGTTTTGATCTGACGTGATACATTTGGTTTTTCGTAAGGTGTATGGCGTTCTGACTGTTGCAAAAGATAGGAAAAACATTCTGAGAAAAAATCAACTTCACTTGCTAATCTTTTTAGCCATAGAGCTTATTTGATGGCTTCTGTAGCTATTATATACTCAGACTCTGTTGTACATAATGTCACAGTTGACTGTAGGATACACCTTCAACTAATAGGTCCTCCATAAAGAGTGAAAAAATAACCAGTGAGGGATCGTCGTCGATTAAGATCTCTAGTATAGTCTGAATCGACGTAGCCAACAATTTTGGCATCTTGAACTTTTGGTAATTTTACTAAATCCTAAATATGGTTCTTTTAAAGAGCATTCATATCTTTATTTATCTTAAGAAAATTACAAAATCCTAAGAAAATAATTCTTATCCTGCATTACTTCTTTATAGGAAGACAAATCACCGTTATTAATAAATAAAGCAAAGGCTATCACATCTTCAAAATCATACCTTTCGGGTTGTTTTATGTTTCTTTGAGATCTTAGAAGTACAGTTTTTTTAGAAATTTGATTTTTAGAATTTTCTTAAGAGTTTGCTACACTCTAAGCATCTTTTTCTGAAGGCACTATATACTTCACCTCCACCTGCATTATATCACTGAGACCTTTTTTGAGAGATTTTAACATAATACTTTCATCAAATAATACATCTCTTTCAATAATTACATTAGAAATAGTAGGATCTCACAAACGATAGCCCTTAACATCGGTGGCATAACCCAAAAAAATACACTTTTTGGAACATGCATTTAATTTATTCTTGATAACATGCATATAAGCAGGACAAACAAAAATCTTTAAAGAAGAATAATTTGTAGATTTATTAGTCCATACCTCTTCAGGAGTTTTGTAATTAATGGCTGTCTGAGGAGAGCGATTTACAATGAAGCATACTGTATTGACTGTTTATGTTCAAAAATCCTTGTCAAAATTAGCTGTACTAAGCATACTACGCGCTTTTTCCAATAAAGTTTTATTCATTCTTATAATCACACCATTTTGTTGAGATTTTCCTAGGATAGTAAAGTGGCGTTCAATGCCTTTATCTTCACAAAATTTGAGAAACTCTGTTGATTTGTACTCTCCATCATTATCACTTCTGAGGTATTTGATTTTTTTATCGGTTCTTTTTTCAATTGAAGTTTTCCACTGTTTGAAAATAGAAAACACTTCGACTTTGTGACGAAAAAATAAATTCACATTTTTCTGAAAAAATCATCAATAAAACTGACAAAATAATGAGCAACAAATTTTGATGGAATAGGTCAATTAAGCCTTTAGTGCAATGAGTACTGGTGTTAAACTTTACTTTGGACTGTTTACCATGAAGACAATACTCGCTGAAATTCAATTTGCATGAGTTGAGGCCCTTGAGTAATTTTCTTTTGTTGAGTTCAGTTAAATCTTACTCATATGACCGAGACGTATATACCATAAGTGGGTCATATTAAAAGAAGTCTGAGAAATTGCAATTCCACCTTCAACGGTTTTTCCTATTAACTCATATAAATTTCCATATCTTAGGCCGTTCATCACTATTAATGAGCTTTTAGTAACTTTAAGAACTTCATCTTCAGTAGAATACTTATAACCAGCAAAATCCAAAACACCCAAGGAAATCAAATTTTTTTTCAAATTAGGAACATGTCTAATGTCAGTAAGAGTTCTAATAATACTATCAAAAATCTTAATTTTGATTGTTCCAATTTCAACTGTTTTGCATTGATTGTTATTACTCATTAAAATTAATCCCTTATCATAAAATTTGTAGTTTTCAAACAAATCTTTATTGGGACACATTTGGTAAAAACAATTAGAATCAAGAATCCAAGTATCATGATAACGATCAAAATAAGAATTAATAGAGGGAATATTATCATAATCATCATCAGAACTCTTTTCAACAATTGATACTTATTTTTTGGCTTGCTCTTTAGACTGAAATTGTCTTTCTTTTTTTACTTTGAGCTTTCAACACACTTTAATTACATGTCTCATTTTCTTACAATACCTGTAATTTATTTCTTTGGATTTGGATTTAGAGGGACCTGTCTTTAATCTTTCTTTGTTACGACCTCTGACAATTAATGCTTCTTGAGTGTGATGCATTTCTTTCAATCTTTTTTAAATATTCATTAGATAGAAGAGCAGAAGAAATATTGTTAAATTTTAAATTCTTACCATATATGATAATAGTCTTCAGATTCTCAAGAGAATTAGGTAGAAACGATAATAAAATAATTGTCTTATCTTTATCTTCAATTTTAACATCAATATTTAATATTTAAGAGACTAGTTTATTGAGAGCATTAAGATGATCAATTATATTCGTACATTTTTTTATTCGAAAATTGAATAGCTTCTACTTTAAGTAAACTCGATTTGAGATAAACTTATTTATTTATTGTTTCTCCAATTTTTTCCATACCTTTGAGGATGATGTTTCATCAAGAAACGAATAGAGTACCTCATCGGTGAAACTGAAGATGATTATGTTATGTGCATTAGTCTTTTGGTTTTTCTAGATACTTTCGGTGACATCTTCAGGCTTGACATCCTCTAATGTGTTTCTCAATTCTTGTTAAGTAAGAATTGCACGAACTCTTATTTGTCAAATAGAAAATTCTTTCTTTCCATTGAATTTTTCTATATTGAACCTCGTAGTAGACATATTGAATCAAGTTCTGATACCAATTTGTTTTGCTAAATATCGATATTCATCACAATTCACGGTGTAGAAGAAGAATAGAAAAGAAGAAAAATAATACACAAGAGATTTATATAATGAAGACAATCCGGAGGATATTATATTAATGAGGAAGAAAGAGAAGATTATATGGATGGAGGCGAAATTCCAATATCAGTCTATATTGAAACCCTTACATGAATAGTATATCTATAGATGTAGTCTAACTGAATTTGAGTCAAAGTAGAAGACTGATTCAAATAATACTTCTGCTAATTCAAATTTTCTAGTAGAAGATAAATTCAGATAAGGATTAGGCCTACTAAATTAAGACTTTTCGGAAAATCCGAATTCGAAACACAATTAAACCAACAGATAATACCGATTGAACATTTTTGATGAACTTGAGTTAGAGGACCTTCCAATTTGATTCTTAGTTCGAAAAAGTGAGTCCATACCAGTGTACTCGTTATTATTGTTATTGAACAGATCTGCATAATCATGATCCCAGTGCATATTTGACAGTAAATTAACAACAAAAGACTTGGCTACAATGTTTGGCTTGTCCCCTGTACTGCAGATGGTCTGCCTGGCAACATATTACTCAAGTATGTGCTCGTTCTTTTTATCTCTTCAGGTGCTATACTGTGTGCCTACATGTGAATTTTTCTGCTTCAAAAATGCTTCCAATTGGTTAAGCATATGACATATAGCCCAATGCACTAGAATTGTTTTAACTTTTTAATTTTGATTATAGCAGGCTTTTATTGACTCTGGTTAGTGGTTATGAATTTGATCCAAAACCTGCTATTATATTTAAGAACTGGTAAAAGTGCAGTCAGATTTGAATGGACACCAAGTAGTGATTGAAAAAAAGCTAATGGCAGTAAGTAATGCCTAATTTTTCTCTGCTTTTGTCCGATGCGTTTGCATCAATCACTAGCATTTGTTTCTGCACAATCCCGCATGTTGCAGACTCTAGTACAAATCCGACGCAAATGTTTGCAAATTGAGAAAAAAAAATTAGTTGCAGGATATGTTCTTTTTCTCCAGCTGAAACAGATGCATCAGAGTTTGCTGATTCAGTTGAAATATGTTCTTTACTGGGTGGAATTCAACTACGGTTTTTTTCATCTGTTTAAGTTGAATTCGTTGATTCCAAAGCTTTTGGTTAGTAAAAAACACCTACTTTCATCTGTTCCCCATTATCTTTTTTAACTGAGCGGCTCTCAAAATTCACAAGCAATTCTTATTTCCTCTCCTCAGAAGTCGCCATTGCTGCTGCTTGTTCTTTTTCACGGTAGGCCGGAATATCTTTTTTGTTTTGTGAGCAAGTGGGATTTACCATATTATAGCCTTGCACATTGGAGCAAGGAATTACACTGGAATATCTTCAAAGTGAGACAGAAAGAACGATTCTGCATGAGCAATTCCTTTTACAATATTATCTCCTCGTTTGCAAAATTATCATCATCTAAAATTGCTATTCTTCCGGACAGAACATTCAGTAATGCTATTTTATTTGGCCGTATTGTATCTTTCTATGTTCTTTTAGAGAAATGGATAAGTTCCCTATGAGCAGTGCCACTACTTTGTGCTTTGTTGATTCTTTTACTTGATCCCCTTATTTAGCATAATGTCCATAGAAAACTTGTCGTGGACATTGTGCCTCTCGTTTGTGTTTAGTTATGAACACCGACCTCTTTCGGTGGAGGAAGTACAATATATCTGTTTATCAACTATCTAGCTTTTGAAAGAATAGAACAAGAACTTCATTGTGAAAGCCTTTTCCAAGACCTAAATTTGGTTTGTAATCATAGCATGGGTTTGATGTGGCATAACTAGTGTTTAAGGTGACACATTATGTTCTATCCTGGCTTATGCTTTCTCATTAAGTAATAATTCAAGCCGCTAATTAAGTAATAATTCTCGTTTTTAATGCCAATTGCCAAAGATATCTTAAAACAATTTGAGCTGCCCTACTCAGTGAGAAGAGTGCAATTCATGCTACATAGCGTGGGACAACAGTCCTCCAATATAAAAAAAAAAAAATGCAAAAGAAAATCCTGCTCTTCAATTGAACAAAAAGGCTAGGTTTGCCTCTTGTCAAAGACAAAAATAATCTTAGGGCACATTACGCTGGCGTTTGTTTGTGGTGAAGAGAAGAGAGGGAAGTGATTATGTGGTTTTTTCCTAGCCTGTTGGCCTGTGTTGACGTCATATAAGATAGTGAAGTGCGATCTATTTCGTTACTTTTTATTCATTTTTAAAAGTGGCTAGTGAAAGAAATATAAGAAATAAATTTTATTTATTTTGATTTTATTAGAAATAACTTTCAATCAAATTATTTGAAAGTAAAATATAATTTATTTTGAATTTATGGATTGAAAATGCTCAAAAATGTGTCTCTATTTTCGAAAAGAAGTTTTTTGAGTGGTTCCTCTTTTAACTCCTTATGGCAAAGTCAATTTATATATAAAAAAAAATTTACTTACAATCCCTCAAATTTTGTCTTATTTATTAAATTTTTTTCGTAATTTTAGTATTTATTTTCACCCTTCTTTTTAAAATTTATTTTCTACAACCCCTAATTATTATTTAATCATTTTTTTTAAAAAAAAATTATTTTTATTCTCTATAATTTTACAACTAAATTCTTTAAAATTCTTAAGTTTTCACTCTGTACTCTTTCTCTCAAAATATTTACAAATAAATCCTCAATTAAATTTTAAATTATAATTTATAAATTTGTACATTTATAAATAAGCTCATTTAATATTTTTATTTATAGATAAGTCCAAATTTTAATATTTCTCAAATAAAAATTTATAAAGAGGACCTTAAATGTTTAAAATTTTTTATAAATAAATCCTCCATAAATAACTAAATTATAAATTTAATATTCATACATTTACAAATAGCTCCCTCAAATATTGTATTTATAAATAAGTCTAAATTTTATCCTTTTTTAATAAAAAATTTATAATATCAAATGTTTTAAAACGCAAAATTTTAAATTATAAATAAGTCCAAACTTTATTTTTCAAAATAAAATTTCACAATATTGAAGGTTTTAAAACTTAAAATTTTAAATTACAAGTTTAATATTTGTACATTTATAAATAGATCCCTTTAATATTTTAATTTACAAACAAGTCTAAATTTTATTATTTTTTAAATAAAATTTTACAAAAAAGATATTGAAGGTTTTGAAACTTAGAATATCAAATTACAAATTTAATATTTGTACATTTACAAATAGATCTCTTGAATATTTTTATTTATAAATAAGTTCAAATTTTATCAATTTTAAATAAATTTTATAAAAAAATTTTGAAAGTTTAAAAAATTTAAATTTTAAATTATAAGTTTAATATTATTTACAAATAGTCCCCTTGAATATTTTATTTGTAATTTGGACTTATTTATAAATAAAAAAATTCAAGGGGTCTATTTATAAATGTACAAATATTAAACTTAT
Source organism: Trichopus zeylanicus subsp. travancoricus (assembly GCA_005019695.1). Lineage (NCBI taxonomy): Eukaryota > Viridiplantae > Streptophyta > Magnoliopsida > Dioscoreales > Dioscoreaceae > Trichopus > Trichopus zeylanicus. The sequence continues at coordinate 543,284 of RXID01014982.1, forward strand.
AATTTAAAATTTTAATTTTTAAAATATTCAATGTCTTTGTTTGTAAAATTTTATTTAAAAAATGATAAAATTTGGACTTATTTATAAATAAAAATATTCAATGAGTCTATTTATAAATGTATAAATATTAAACTTATTATTTCAAATTTTACGTTTTAAAACTTTCAATATCTTTTTTGTAAAATTTTATTTAAAAATGATAAAATTTAGATGTTTTTATGAATACAAATCTTTAAGGAATCTATTTGTAAATGTACAAATATTAAACTTATAATTTAAAATTTCAAGTTTTAAATTTTTCATTATCATTTTTTTAAAATTTATTTAAAAATGATCAAATTTCAACATATTTATGAATAAAAATATTTAAGATATCTATTTGTAAATGTACAAATATTAAACTTGTAATTTGAAATTCTATGTTTTAAAACCTTTAATATCTTTTTTGTAAAATTTTATTTTAAAAATAATAAAATTTAGACTTATTTATAAATAAAAATATTTAAGGGATCTATTTGTAAATGTATAAATATTAAACTTGTAATTTGAAATTTTAAGTTTTAAGACTTTCAATATCTGTTGTGTAAAATTTTATTTAAAAAATAATAAAGTTTAGACTTATTTATAAATAAAAATATTCAAGGGGTCTATTTTTAAATATATCAATATTAAACTTGTAATTTAAAATTCTAGGTTTGAAAGCTTTCAATGTCTTTTTTGTAAAGTTTTATTTTAAAAATAATAAAGTTTGGACTTATTTATAAATAAAAATATTCAATGAATTTATTTGTAAATTCATAAATATTAAATTTGTAATTTAAACTATTAAATTTAAAAACCTTCAACATTATGAAATTTTATTGGAAAAATGATAAAATTTAGACTTATTTATAAATAAAAATATTTGAGCGGTATATTTATAAATATACAAATATTAAACTTATTATTTAAAATTTTAAGTTTTAAAACATTGAATAATGTAAAATTTTATTTAAAAAGGATAAAATTTGAAATTATTTATGAATACAAGTATTTGAGAGGTCTATTTGTAAATATATGAATATTAAACATGTAATTAAAAATTTTATGGAGGGTTTATTTGTAAAATTTTTTTAACATTTAAGGTCCTCTTTATAAATTTTTATTTAAAAATATTAAAATTTGAATTTATCGATAAATAAAAATATTCAATTGGCCTATTTATAAATATATAAATATATAAATTATAATTTAAAATTTAATTGAGAGTTTATTTGTAAATATTTGAGAGAAAGAGTAGATGATGAGAAGTTAAAAAATTTAAGAGATTTAGTTATAAAATTATTGAGAGTAAAAATAAAATTTTTGAAAAAAATTTTAATTAAATAACAAAAAAATTATAGGTAATAAATTTTAAAATAAGAATACTGTAGATAAATACTAAAATCGTCGAAAGTTTTTAATGAATAAGATAAATTTTGGAAAATTGTAAATAAAAAATCTTATAAAAACCGTTTCCAGGCCCGACAACCGAATAGGCCCGACAACCGAACTTGATCGGACCCGACCCAGCATCAGATCCTCGTTCTCACCTCCCACTACGCAAGCCTATCGAGATACTACACCAAAGAAATCCAAGCTCACAAAGCCTCTCAATTCTCAAATCCCCACATTATTCCAAATTGTTGCTGGTATCTATATTCTCTCATATTCAAATCCCCAACAAGTGCGGAAGCGGAGAAGCCTAGATGACAGCAAGGCTCATGTCCTCCAGGCTTCTTCTCCACCCTGTCAATCTCACTTCACCAACCTCTCGCCAGAATGGCCAAGCGTGGCTGATCTCTCCGTAGTGAACTACTCTACTACTGCTTTGCTTTGCTTTGCTTCTAGTGTTATTGCTATATACGATTCAGTCTGGTCATGGGTTCTCTGAGGGATTCTGAGGGAAAAATAACTCATGATCCCTTGTACAACACCGGCAAGGCGGAGAGGTGCGTCTGCGTTCCGGGACCGGTCATCGTTGGTGCGGGACCGTCGGGGTTGGCGGTGGCGGCGTGTTTAAAAGAGAAGGAGGTGCCAAGTTTGGTCCTCGAGAGATCGAACTGCATCGCCTCCTTGTGGCAGCTCAAGACCTACGACCGCCTCCACCTACATCTTCCCAAGAAGTTCTGCGAGCTCCCGCTCATGCCGTTCCCCGACCGCTTCCCCGAGTATCCAACAAAGAATCAGTTCGTCTCCTACCTCGAAGCCTATGCAAAGCGGTTTGACATCCGGCCGGTGTTCAACCGGACTGTGGTGAGCGCGAAGTATGAAAATGGTCTGTGGAGGGTGAGGACAACAGTCCCCGCCAAGACGGGGGAGGAGGAGGTGGAGTATGTGAGCCGTTGGCTTGTCGTGGCCACCGGGGAGAACGCGGAGGCGGTGGAACCTAAGATGGACGGCATGAACGAGGTCAAGGGCGATATTGTGCATACAAGCTCGTACAAGAGCGGCCACGGTTTCAGGGAGAAGAAGATCCTTGTCATTGGATGCGGCAACTCAGGAATGGAGGTCTGCTTGGATCTCTGCAACCACAATGCTCGTCCTTCTCTGGTCGTAAGAGACACGGTGTGTTGCTCCGCTGTTTTTGCTCAATTTTTGTTCTTTTGTCATTATTCTGAACACAATATTAGTGCGCACTGGACCCATATGGTATCTTTCTTGTGATATTTTCCCCATGTAGATTCGATGTTTCATGATGTTGAGTTGCTGTTCTTAGATTCGCTAATACGTCTTTCTTTCAGTCATGTTTTTGGAACTCAAAACTATATCTTTTTTCTCGCCAAAGCTTCTAATAAGAATACAACATGCACATCCGCTTGGGTCCCAATTTCTACAAACAACCAAAGCAACTCAAAAGTCATTTCAGTTTCAGTCTTTCAGATACTCTAAATAAGAAATTCTCAGGGAACCTAGCTTTGCCCCTGAATATATTAGTCTTGGCAATAGAAAATCACGCTGGTGCAGGCTCTTTTGCATCCATGCTAATGCAGAAGCAAAGAGTCAGAGCTGCTACTAGTGTTTGCCGGCCCCAGCACTAGCATTATATACCTCATCTTCTTGATCTCTTCTCTCTATTTTTTTTCTCTCCTTTCTCATGTTTTAATTATTATGATCGGCAGGTGCACGTCCTGCCCCGTGAGATGCTGGGCCGCTCCACTTTCGGGTTGTCGATGTGGCTCCTCCGGTGGCTCCCAATGCGCTCGGTGGACCTCCTTTTGCTACTGATTTCCCGTATGTTGCTCGGGGACACCGCCCGCCTCGGCCTCCGGCGCCCCCAGGTGGGCCCCTTGGAGCTCAAGTCGCTCTCTGGGAAAACCCCGGTGCTTGATGTAGGCACGCTGGCCCAGATCAAGTCCGGTGACATCAAGGTGAGGCCTGCGGTGAAAAGACTAACGGAACACGGTGCAGAGTTCGTGGATGGGCGATCGGAGAAGTTCGATGCCATCGTCCTCGCCACCGGCTACAAGAGCAATGTGCCATCTTGGTTAAAGGTATAAGGCTGCATCATTTTGTGCTGTCCTTGCATGCAGCAAGGATAACAAGTTGTTGATCTCATAGAATTTGTCGGCTCGTCGTTTACCACTGACACCTTAGATTTTTCAGTGTTGACCATCATTCCACCTTACTGTTAATGCCTGTTCCAAATCTTATCAGGATCTCCTAAAAGTACTTTAAAACATGCAGGAAAGAGAGTTCTTCTCAGAAAAAGATGGGCTGCCAAGAATGCCATTTCCGAATAGTTGGAAAGGAGAGCATGGCTTATATGCAGTGGGATTCACAAAAAGAGGCTTAAATGGAGCCTCCATTGATGCCAGAAGGATTGGTCAGGACATTAAGCAATGCTGGAAAGCAGAGGCAAAGCAGCCAATGTAGTCCTCCTGCCAAACAGTACTGCAACAGAGTTTGCAGAAGAAGTGGCGTACTGAACTTTTGTGTGGGTTTCATTGAGCAGTGGAAAGCCGGATAGCATTCGCACTTGGCATCTGTACATAGATCACGTAATACTACTTTGCTACTGATTGGGACTTAGGAGGAGTTTGCGGGTAGGGTTAGATTATTAGTGAAAGCGAGAGATTTTTGAGTGTGATGTATATATAGTCTTATCTATGAAAGTGAGAAGTAGTGATTTTGATTTCTTAGTTCTTCGATTTTTGAGTGGAGATGTACTAGCCTATGTGGACGAGAGAAGACAAGCTTGAGATGTCTTTTGCTTATTCACACTGTTATCTATGGACTGTTGTGTTTCTTCCCAGTTATTCATTTGATCGAGTTTGGTAAACTAATTTGTAGGCTCATATCTCATCGGCTTTGGTTTTAGGCTAGATTCAGAAATGGTGGCCAGCTGAGGAACCCACTATTTTCTTCGCTTTTTTGGCGGCCTTTTCACTTTATAGCGCAACGTTGGTCGAGTGGTCGAGGGACTAAAACTTGTAAGCATATACAATTCATGGTAAAAATGTTCGACGAATGATAGCGATCTATATTTGTATCATAATATTCATTTTAAGCTTATTATTCGCGATAATTATGCTTTCTGATTCATTATCGAACACGTCTCAACAGTTTGGAACTCTGGAGTAGGTGACAGTGCGACAACTCATGAAGGGCACATCGGAGACGAACTATTTGGTCTCCAATTCGAGCAGTAATGACCTGATAGAATGTGAGACTGACTCCAAGGTTCGCAGCTCTGCAGACAAAGCCGAGGTCATAAATAGGAAGAAACAGTTCGATGACAACAATGGGCCGGACATTAATCAATCACCAAAGAAGAGTCGTCCAGTTGCGGTTTCGAGTGGCGGTCCCGGTGGTATGTCCAACATCTGCAGTAGCTAGAAAACTCTATTTGTCTGCGAGATATGATAAATTAATTTTAATAGATATAAATGGTATCTGTTATATAATAATGAGTTGCCAATATATCATTGGTTGTCGGACCAACCATGTGGATTGGATTCTCCTTGCGTCGAAGAGGAGAATCTCGCGGGAATCAAGGATCTTCTAGTGGATTCTCGCTTGGATTTGGGAGTGGGAACCAAGCAATTGTCGATTTCCTTGCCAAAAAGAGTAGCTCTCGTCCTTTTCCATTTGGTTCGAGCTCGATCCTATTCCAAACAGATGGGTCGGTTTCGGCTCAACCATTTGGTCTCGTCCTTGGCCAATTTCTCACACAAGTTATAGCCTGAGCTCCACTTTGTTGGTTAAACATGAAAGTCCTTCACAAGAACAAGATATCAGTAAGACACGTTTGTTGATTTGTAGTTGTAGACGTTGCATAAACGTCTACTTGTCATCAACGTGACCATCTGTGTGGTCAGAATGGTTGACACATGGCATACAAAAACACTAAAATTTAAAAAATTGTATGCAAATCAATCGATCAGCCTTTTATTGTTGCAGGTCAACTATGCATTGCGAGCAAAAAAGGTGAGGGAGGGGCGGTCACGAACGCACCGTGACAAAGCAGGCCTCTCTCAATTGCTAGACAGAATCTCGGTAGGTGATGGCTGCTTGATACGACTGCCCTTTTGTTTCGCTTTGGCATCATTCCTTTGTTCCCAGGGATCCGCTGAGCCGGGAATATCCACCTTCTACTTCAGGAATAAAGCTCACCCTCGCATCCTCCGACTTGTCGCCATTCTCTTCGTCCTTCCAAATGCTTAGACCAATCGATCGATCCGGAAGAGGAATTTTAAGCGATCGTAAGTGGCGCGGATGTCTAGACTGAAATAGAATCTATTGAGTTGATGGCTGATCGTGATGTAGTATTTATAGAGCATATGAGAAGTGCATGCATCAAAGTTGAAAGGGATGCCAGTAGCGGAGATCCAGTAAGATCACTCGTGGTGACACGATCGAGTGTCGCTTATGTGCTTCTTCCACGGAGACTAGCTCTCCCGTTGGAGATGACTGAAAAAGGCAATTATAGGGTTCCTAGGCTTCGGAACTAGTAGCTGACTTGTTCAGCAACAAGTGGCGACTCCGGTTCAAAGTTTGAAGAAGGAGCTCGACATGACACTAGTGAAAGCATTTCCAGAGCAAAGATCTGGTCATGGGCTTGGGCTACTCACAGCCAGCCCTGTCCATTGACAAGGATAACGTCCTCTTTGCCTCACGGTGAGGGGTTTGTTTCTCTCAAGAGGGGCTGAAATTTCAACGATTCTATGTAATTATGACATTCACTAAATATTTTTGACATTTTAAAAACAACTTCAATAATATTAAAAATGTCAAAAAAAAAAAAAATATTTTAAGTGTTATTTTACACTCGAGAAATGCCAAAAAAAAAGTCAGAAAAAATGTATAACCTTTCTAAAATACTGAAAAAATTTATTCTCAACGTTTGTTACCGCGGTGGACAAATGTCTGAAAAAAAATATTTGCTTTGTTTTTTCAGCATTTTGGCATTTTCTTCTAAAAACGTTAGGAATGCTACTGCTACAGTAATATGCTAAGTACCGATATCGTAACTTGCTATAGTACCATAGATCTGAAAAATTTACTGCAACAGTAATTTTGTTTTCTGCATTTGCCTATTAATACATATGTTTCATGTTTAATATTTGAATTTATTATAAAATATTATTGGTAGTGGTATTTTTTTTTAATTTAGTTTCACTTGTACAAATAATATTTGACTTTAGTATCTTGGTTACATAACAAACTGATTTAGTATATTGATACATAGTTTAAGCAATCTACCAAAAATCACGGTTTGTTTTATACACTATGATTGGAAGCCATACTAATTCACGTATTTCACAAACCATAATGTGACTCTTGTGGGACTCTTCAACACTCTTCACAGTGAGACACCGATAATGTCATAACAAATACTCCACCTATGCAGAACACTAGAAAAGATCTTGACTGGGTTGGGAAACTACAAACGTAAAGAACAAAATATTACTAAATACACTGCAAGTTTGATAAAAAAAATCGTAACACGAATGAATACAACTGCACTGAACAACACTGATTTACCCAAATAAATAAGAATAACACTGCAAATATGCATTTACTCGAATCATCTCCTTTAAGCTACTTCTACCACCATAAAGATGCATAATTATTCTAACCCAAAATATACGTGGAAATTAAAAGGCTGCGAGTGTTAAGGAAATATTTTTTTTTTAGACATTCATGTTAGTAATGTACAACACATTCTATCAACCACAACTGTTTGGTGAAAATGAATGGATGATCATTCCCTGCAATATAATCCCACATCCCTTCATCCATGCATAAAAGTAGTCTTCATCAGATATGTGCCAAGAATAAAGTGAGCATGCTTCACATGTGCTCAGTTCACTAAGCTAAATACATGGTTTAAAATGACTTAACACCTCTCACATTCTATGCCACAACGAGGGTTGATACTTGAAAAGATCGAGGTTATAAAAGCCATGATTAGCTTCAGGAATTTGACTGCCCCCTGCAATGATGGGGAAAAGCATCTCGAGAGTGAAAGGACGGGATTGAGCTCACTGAGCGTGGGCGACAACAATGGCGAGGGTGCAGTGTGGCGCGGAGCCGCCAACTGCGCCGACAGGGCAGATAGGAGGCGGGCGCGGCCGACGTAAGCACAATAGCACATGACAGAAGCGGCCAACGGGCGGGCGGGAGGAGGCGGCGGCAGGGTTGAGACAGGATTAGGGTTAGGATCGCGGGAGGGAGGGAGGTCTTGTTTGAGTATTTGAGTTAATATGCGAAGATTTTCCCACATTTGTCTAGCAAATGGTGAAAATTTTTTGATATTTTTTAATCAAACAATACCAAAAATCTACTAGTGTTTGATGAAAAGCTCTGGTAATTTTTGATGTTTATCAATAAATACCGAGAATATCCGATATTTTTTAACCACGGCAAAAAAAAATTAAAGAAAAATATTGCGGTGATTTTATAGGGGTTGATTTGTGTAAAACCCTGTTTAAGTAAACTTAAACATTAGAAGAGCACGATAGAGATTTCTTTCTTGCAAGTGATTTGGATTGGACAAGGGTGGATTGAGGACCAATTAGATGGAGATTGAGCCAAGCCACACATTCAGTGCCACATCGAACCAACCTCCGCCAACATGTATTCGCTAATCTAACAAGGTCTGGGCTGCCGCTAGAAAGATTCGGTGAGAACTTTTGATCATGGGCTTCAATTAATTTTAGCCATTTTTGGTCAAATACGGGTTCTGAAGATCCTAGGAAAATTAATAGGACCACTGCAGATATTTCGGCCCGTATTTTTGTGTCCTAGGCCTGTCGTGGGCTTGAATAAAGGTGGAACCGCACATGGACCTCGCTCGTTTTCGAGGCCGTCCGCCTCGTGCAGTTCATCGTCCACTTAACTACCATCTTCGCACTTGATCGAATCATCTGTTTCCGTCCCGGACTCGCGTGCGCACGAGGATGAGAATTACAAGTATTTCCACTTTTTTTAATTATCTCCTTTAATTTTCCTTTAAAAAGCAGCTACGTGTAAAATCTAAAGTTCTAAATCTCGGCCTGTGCCACAACAACTCGGCCGAGATAGTCTTGGTTTTAGAGTTTCGAGCGTTAGAGTTTCGTTGGCGGTGCACAGAGCGAGTGCACAGCGGGCGGGCGAGCACATCACCCCACGGCGAGCGCAGTGCGCCCGGAGATCGCCATCGATGGTGAGCGCTATATTTCTCTTCTTATTTATTTTTTTACAATGGTGGAACGCGTACAGTGATGTTGCAACTCTATTGATGCCGACGACCACCTCCTTATCGGCAGACAACTTGGAGAACGATTGCCGGCAATCAGCTTGTTTTATGAATGTCACAATTGTAGAGTTTTACTGTTATTATTGTTGGTTTGTTTTATTTGGTTGATCACGGGTACGATGACTATACTTTGTTACCGTTAATTTATTTTATTCTGTGGATCACGAGTCCGATGGCTATGGATCGGTGCAAGTGGATGTGCTGATTGATTGATTATTTATTTTTTAACAGTAAGATTGATTATTATATTAAGTTTTATCGCTTATATATAATTAGTGTAAACGGTAAAGTTTGCAAACAATTTGAGTTGAGATTTTCAAACGTTATAATACTATTAGTATTTCAGTTGCATAGTTTTATGAGTTTATTGTCTTACTTCTATTTTAGACTACAATCATAATAAATTTTTGTATTGATAATTGATATATCATAAATATTCTTGTATTATGGGCCTAAATTTTATAGATTTTATTTTTATTTTAAATTTTTTATTATAGTATAATTATCAATTATAACTTCCAATGAGATCTGATCCCCTCCCAAAGAGATATTTAGTCGATTCATGGATGAAGATTAATCATATTCATATTACTTCTTATATGTTTTTTTAATACACTAATATATATTAAAAATAGACTATATTAGTAATTAACTATCAAAATTAATTTTAATTAACTAAAATAATATTTAATATTATGGTAAAATTAAGTATAAATTTCTTCCTATTTTTTAAATTTTGTTCAAATTTTTTAATATTTTATCGTATTTTTAATTTAAAATCAAAATATAGTTAAAATATAGTTAAATTCTGGTTAATACATAATAAATAATTTAAAAAATATTTTTCTTGAAACTGAAATAACCGAAATTGAAATCGAAACTAGACCGAAACGTATCGATTTCGCTGAACCGAAGCGGAAATCGGTACTTAAAATCTTGGTAAAAGAAAAAAAAAAGGACAAATTCCCAAACGAGCCACGTGTTGCCCACAGGGACGCGCTGCTGCATTCCGATCCTATCTTTCCACCTGTACTGCGGTTGGCGCCGTAGGCCGGCCAGGATCGCATTCGTCTCCGGTTCGCATGCTCCGCGAAGATAAGACGCTAACGGCCAATAATTCGGTGACGCGTGCACGTGGCTGTGCCTCCACACCACCCCCTCCCTCCTACCGCCCGAGCGACATGGAGCCGTTTCTGTTACTCGACTCGCGCTTTACAGTCAAAAAAAAAGACCAACATTCAGCACCAAAATAATGAAGTTTTTTTTTTTCTCTCTTTTTTGGAGTTTTTTTTTATCATTATCTCTCTTATTCCCGCTTTGAAACGGTAAAACAGTATTTTTGACGTTAGTAATTTTCTATGGTAAATCTATTTTAGAAAAATAAAAAATTTACTTCAAAAAATCCAACAATTATGAAGACATGTAAAGAATTTGTAGAGATCCAGCACAAAATCGTACTGTAAAAGCATGTTTTCTGAATAATTTTTCAATTTATTTTTAGGAGGGTAGAACAACAAAAATACCGTCCCAATGGGTTACAATATGACCCGATTGAATTGAGCCAGCGGATTTTTTTAAAAAATTCCAAATGAGCAAACAACTCATGGCGAGCTTGAAAGCATGAATATTTGAGCACATGAAGGTCATAAAAAAATTCCAAAAATTAGGTAATTTGTAACTCGACAAATACTAGATTCAAGTTTGATGAAGTCGAAGTGCATGGAAGGGCCACAAAAAACACAGCAAGACGCAATTTTGACCATCCAAACAAGGCTGTCGGCTAAGAACTAATGTACTAGTTTTGCTCATCTGGCATTGTTCGCCAATATCTGCATGCCACGTCGGAAAGTTCCATGCGCGAGTCACATGCAGATGTCCGCCTGAATCGCTTGTTCAGCGAATATCTCTTCCGGACGACCACCGTGATGAGACGTCCTCTCCAAAAAGAGTGGACCAATTCAGATTCGGCTTCGCACTGACACGATCCAATTTTTGATTAGCGATTAAATTATTATTACAAAAATCTAGCAAGCAGATAAGTAACAAGCCAACCTCCTCCCGAAATCAAGGAATCAAGGAAGAAAAATCAACTAAAAATCTTATTGAGAAAGAACACAGCTGACACATTCCATCACCAACGCTAATATGATCAGAAGCTAGATGAATCCATTTCCGAGCAACGAGAAAGGATAGGCGACCGTGCCCGTCTCTGGCACTTGCTGCTCCTGTTGGAACTCGAACGCCGCCGCATCGCCGCCTCCGACTCCGATGAACGGAATGGAATTCAACCAAGCAACACATTCGTCAGCAACAGCAGGGAATGGCGCCTCCGATGTGAAAGTACTAGGCTCAAAAGATGGCTTTGCTTCACAAGGCATGATCATGGGTGGAACAAGAGGGAGAGAGGAAGAAGAGGATGCGATAAGCCGCGGCTTCTTGTCTCCGGCGATCATTTTTTGCTTCTCCGCTTTCTTAGAATTGATAAGTCGAGGGAGGAGGTCGGGGTCTTCGGCCACCTTGGTTAAGAAAGACATCATTTGCCGCGGCCCCTTCTCCGTGACCTGCAGCCTCCTGTTCATCCCTTGCAGTTCATCCTCGAGCGCCTTCTGCTCCTTCATCAGCCTCCCCAGCTCATGCAGCAGCATCTCCTCCTCTTCCTCCATCCCATCCTTCTTCTTCACCCCACCCTCTTCCCTCTTTTTCCTCCTGACAATAAGCGGCAGCAGATGCGTCTGACCGCGGAGAAACGACTCGTGCGCGAACTCCCATCTATCTGGATCCACCTTCCTGAATCCCTAGTGCAACAACAAGCAGAAGCCGGTTATTCTCACAAAACAGACGCTTACAAAGAAGAATAAGAAGATAAGGTGCCGTTGCCGCCGCACGTAGGTGTTGAGCTGGCGAACGAAGCTGGAGAAGTTGCTGTGTTTGAAGTAATAAGGAAGAAGAAGCTGGGAGAAGACGGCGGGGTCCAGAACAAGGAAGCTGTTGTTCGCCCTCCCCCACCCGATCAAGCCGTCGGTCCTCGGATCGCTCACCATCTGGTAAGTCTTCGCCACGAATGGCGCCACCTGTCCCTTGCTGCTCGACATGGTCATGAGTGATACCCTAGCCCTATGCTCCACTCTCCCTTGTTTGTGTCTTATCTATTTGCCCACCAAGTCACTGTAGTCCTTTTCCAACGCCCAGCTCTCAAAGTACAAAGAGATCTTTCTATTTCTAAACCTATATTTCTATTGTCATCCCTGCTTGCAAACTCCAAAGCATGAGAAAAATATCTTCAAAAGAAAAACTAAGTGGCATCGTATTATAGAAGTCGGAAGCCAATGGTTGCAGGAGTGGGAGGAGACATGGGTCAAGTCATTAGGGAACGCGTGCCATGTTCCTGATCCTTCTTATACTTCTAATGTATCTCGCAGGCTGCTGTGAATGGAGAGCTTTCGCCGCCATCGCATCATTATGGGAGGTTAATAGTGGTGTTAGTGCCAATTATGTAATAAAGAAAACGGATGTGACGGTGGTCCGGATACGGTCAGTTGTGTATCGGATTCGGTGGACCTCGCCTTTCTGCCCGATCTCGTGAGTCAGTAGGAAAGATTGGATTCAGCGGTGCCGTGGCGCCTTCTGGTGAAACCTGAGTAGACGTTTTCAACGCGCACGTGTGTTCCACTTGCAAACTATATTTTGCAAGGCTTTTTGTCTGCTGCCACGTGTAGGAAATGACATGGTTTGGACAGGTGTTAAGCAGATAAGCGTCGAGCACGATCGCAAACAAGACACGACGGAGATCGCTGTCGGGCTGCCCTGCTAGTGAGGTTATGTCGGCGGGGCAAATCGGTTAGTCGGTTCACCAGAACAACGTCATTGCTCGGGCTCGGTTTGAGGAGTAAGAATTTGGTTGGCCGGCTAGATGTGGGTCAGTTGCTGGATAGACTTCATTCTTAAGTTCAACTTACACTGTTCCGGCATCTTGATTAACAGAAATTGCAAAGATAAATTAAGTCAACATTAATTCTTAAAGAATACTCCCAAGGAGATTCTTTAAGTTTTGGTGTGCAATTTTTTCTTTTAAACACTGAAGCTGATCTGAATTGTAATTGGCTCGCGCTTGCGCTTAAGCATGAAGCAGAATTCAAGGCCTCACGGATCACCGATGGGATTGATAGATAGAAAGAAAGGGATTCGTCGTTTTGACTTTGGGTGGAGCCTGTCGTAGCCAAAGGATCCGGTCGCTGCCGCTGAGCCGACTTGAAGCGACCCGACCGATCAAAATCAAGAGCACCCCCGAAGACTACAGAAGGGTTAAGAACTAGCTGGGTCTAAAATTTTAAGTTTTGATTTTATAATTAATTTCGCTTTCAATTATTTTAATCATTTGGATAATTTTTAAAAAAAAAAATTTGCAGCGTTTAATTACAGTGTTGGTCTAAATCAAAATATTTTAATTTTGATCGAAATTTAAAGCATAATTCAAATATACACGAGAAGGAAGATTCTCCCATATATGCATACATGTTCACGAAGAAGGCAGTTGGTACGGGTAACTGGAGCATCACAAAGATCTGATACGGAAAACACAGATTGGTGATAATTATATAGACGGCAGATCAAATCTGCAACTGAAATTCGTAACACCAACGCGTAATTAATCCGCTATTTGTCATTAATGCAACGCATGTCATGAGAAGTCACTGAACTGTGTTTGTCATCAGTCGAGGCCCAGAGCAGCGGTGTTGGCCTGGACCAAATTCTCTCATATAAAATACATCTTTCACGGCCCATGAAGGGATCTCTCTGGGCCCCGAGAAAGCCCAGCCCATTTAATCATGGAACCGATGGATATTCGAAGGGTTTTTATTTTATATATAATCAGAGATTCGAAAACGGGATTTTTATTTTACATATAAACTTAGCTTTCCATAAGCCTTTGTCCTGTTTTTTTTCGTTTGTCAAGGTCTTCTGGTTAGAACAGATGGAATTCTTCGAGTGCAAAGATTGGGGACCGACCCGACTCTGCGGTTTAATTTGGTTTAATTTGGTTCATTTTACAGTCAGGTCGCACCCCATACGGGCCCATTTGGTACCAATTCAAGGTTAGGATTAAAAAATTTTTTTTAAAAAAATTTAATATTAGTTATTTTATATTATTATTAAATTAAATTATTATAAAAAATTAATTATTTTTTAAAAAATTAAAATTCTTATAAAGTCAATTTTGATTTAAAAAATAGGACTTTTTATCTATAACCTCCCAAGATTTATCTTATTTATGAAAAATCTCGTGTAATTTCAGTATTTACTTACATCACTCTCCTTTTAAATTTAGTACTTACAACCCTTGATTGTTATTTAATTAATTTTTTTTAAAAAAAGGGAGGTGTAGGTAAATACTAAAATCATACTGATTTTTTTTTATAAGTAAGATTAATCTTGAAAATAATAAATAATTTAAATTTTAATCTTGATAAGATTAATCTTTATTATTCAAAAATAATTTTTTAGAGCTTAATACATTTCAATCACTTTTGATCTGAAAATAATAAATAATTTAAATTTTATATTTGTATACTTTTTAACGAAATAATTATTAAAAATAAGTCTAATAATATTTTAAATTATAATAATATTAATAATCTTATATATAATAATAAATATAGTTTTATAAAAAATTATTTGTGAAATTTTTTATGCAAAATATGTTTTCGTCGGAAGTAAATCATTTTCAATTATTTAAAAAATAAATTTAAAATAAAGAAAAAGAGTTTCTAATTTTTTAAGCACCTCTGGACAAGTTAGCCTTAGCCAGCAGAACTCGAGTCTAGGACATTGATTAATTTAGAATTAGAATCAGGATTAAAAATAAAATTAATAAAACAATTTTATAAATTAATTTTTTTATTTAAAATTAATTATATAATAATTTTAAAATATAAAAAATTAATTTAATTTTTTATAATAATTTAATTTAATAATAATATAAAATAAATAATATTAATTTTATTTTAAAAAATATTGATGTTCATCGGGATCCGAAATGAAACGGAATCTAAAGCACTTGAGATTGGAATTTGATGCGCACGCATGCCTCCTCTCTGTTGTACCGTATTAAAGGGGTTACTGTGTAGCATGGGTTCGTTCCTCTCTGCTTTTCGTCTTCTTTCCTAATTCTAACAAGACACATGGAACCTACCGTTTGAACGACTTTAACGTGACATTGAGGCCGACAACCAGCAAGCAATTAAAGTGAACTGATTAGTCGGATTGGGTGTAGGTGGTTGGCCGCCTGCTAAAATGTTAGTCTGCGCTGCAGCGCACTTCTGGTGGCAAACGGAGAATCCAAGTGTAAAGATTCATGTGCCACTTCTACTCTGTACGGTTCGGTTCCCTCAACAACGGCCCGGATCTTCCATCTTTTGTGGGAGTAATTGAAATTCCAACTTATTCAGGTAGGGCTATCAACTTCTGCAACAGCAGTACGCTTGAGGTCCTCTGTTCATCAATAGACGTCTGACATCGATATGACAACGGTTAATGTCAAGATCCGCGGGCGGTGGAGTTGATGCATTAATGCGGTTCTAAATGTGGTTGTACTCGCGAAACTGAGACCTTGTTTGATTCCATTTCTTCTCTATAAAATCCATCGCTACTCTCAGTCCCTCACAAGTGAAAAGGGAAGTGCACGTGCAGGGAACCATGTATCACTTGCATAGTGTGGTTTCTCTTCTCCTGGTGAGCAAACCAAGTTCTCGTTTCTTCTCTCTATCGACCTGAATTGCTTAGCGCGTACTACATACTTTTGATCCATGTAACGAGATACCAATGTTTGCTTCCAGCTCACAGCAAGAGTCAGCCATGCCGCCCTGCCAGCCCAAGTCTACTGGAACAATGTTTTGCCTAAAACTGCCATGCCAAGCTCCATCCGTGACCTCCTGTCTCCTGGTCTCTCCTCTCTCTCTCTCTCTCTCTCTCTCTCTCTGACACATACTCGCGTACTCCATATAACCTGTCATCTACAGATGTATTGGCTGCTGAGAGGAAGCCGGCCACTGTGAATGTTGGTCATGGAGGTGTGGGGGTTAATGTCAAGGGGAAAGGCAACACCAACGTTGGTGTGGGCAAAGGTGGGGTCTCAGTCGACACTGACAAGCCTGGTGTCAGTGGCACCAACCTGAACGTGGGTCCCGGCGGTGCTGGCGTCAACGTGAAGGGCCAAGGCAACACCCGGGTGGGAGTTGCGAAAGGCGGCGTCAATGTGAACACCGGGCCCAGAGGGAAGCCAGTGATTGTCAGGGTCGCACCAGGCACAAGCCCCTTCATTTACCACTATGCTGCCACCGAGACTCGGATCCACGATGATCCGGACGTGGCCCTCTTCTTCCTTCAAGATGACTTACGCCCTGGAGCCAAAGTTAGCCTGCAATTTAGCAAATCCAGTTCTGGGGCCGGCTTCCTCCCCCGCTCGAAGGCTAACTCCATCCCCTTCTCATCAAGCAAACTCCAGGAAATCCTCACCCACTTCTCAGTCGGGCCCAACTCCATTGAAGCCAAGGCCATGAAGCAGACGCTTCAGGATTGTGAGGAGCCTGCTGTGGAAGGCGAGAGCAAGTACTGCGCCACCTCCCTGGAGTCCATGGTGGAATTCAGTATGCTGAGCCTCGGAACAAGAGATGTTCAAGCCATTTCCACAGCAGTGGACAAGAGCAACATACATAAGCAACAATACGTGGTGGCAAAATCTGGGGTCCAGGTGATGCCAGGGTCGAAACTTGTGGCATGCCACGCCCAGACATATGCCTATGCTGTGTTCTACTGCCATGCCACGAGCAAGACCAAAGCGTACAAAGTTCCATTGGTAGGGGAGGATGGAACACTAGCGGAGGCTGTGGCCGTGTGCCACCTGGACACCGCGAAGTGGAACCCGAAGCACCTGGCATTCAAGGTGCTCAAGGTGAAGCCTGGAGGTTCGCCGGTGTGCCATTTCCTGCCTAAGGACCACGTTGTGTGGACCAGCAGAAGCTAGATGGAATTCTGACTCAGGCCTAGCTCGGGGCCAGAATTATATACTAGTTCTGCTTGGTTTGATCACTCGGTAGTTGGTCTGCTTGTGTTGCAATAAAATGTTTGGTCCTTGAGCACCAAGTGAGGATTGCCACTGTTACCATGTTGTGTTTGAGGAATGCTCTTAGCGATATAGAACTTTATTTGAAGTATAATTACCTTTTCTCAAAAGGAAGTATAGTTCGTTTAACTCAAGCAACACAGTGTATTCCGAAGATTGGTCAACGCCTAAGAATGTGTTTGGTTGTCAAATTTAATCAAAGAGAGAATTATCGGGATTTTGAGGGTTTGATAAAAATAATGAATTATGAGAATTTCGTAAATTCAATTATTTATTTATATTTTTTGAAAGTGTGAAAATCCTTTTTTTTTCCATTTTTGGTGTTTATTTTGTTAAAAAATTTTGAATCTTTTTTGAATTTCTTGAGTTCGATTATTTGTTCTATTTGATGTTTATCATAAAATAAGTTAAAATTTTCTATCTAATATGTTTGATTAATCAAATTTGACAATTCAAATAATCAAATTTGATAAAAACATAAATTTAATTTTTACAAATTCATATCGGATTTAACATTTTATCAATTTAATTTTATAATTTTCGCTGATAATAACACATGAATTGCCTCAAAAAAAAATTCCGTTGGAACTAGCAACTTCAGCTCAAATATTTTTTTAATTCGATGCAACCAAATACCCCAACTCAGAAAATTGAGTCCAACTTTCTGAGTTCCTTAGATTTTCCCACTTTGGGATGCAACCAAACGCATCCAAAACCACAATACATCAGAAGAGTAGATGTTCTGATAGGAAATAATGAACAACAACAAATTCATGACTGCTAAATGAAGTGGATTTTCGTGCCAAAATAAAATGAAATGGATTTGGTAAAGTGAAAAACATAGAAAAAAAATGACTAATCTCCATTGAAAAATTCTAAACTTTCTAAAAACTCCTTTCAAAATTTCAAATTATCAATCATCTCCGAGGTTACTATATATCAGTGCAAAAAATCTAAATGGCGAAATTCAATTCTATGAAATTATTGCAAGAGTAACAAAATTAGCTAGCTGTTCTCAAAGAAAGGTGAGCTTTTAGGTGAAAAATAGACGCCTTTTTCTTTATCTCCACTGATTCGCCATCAATAACATTTTGAAACTCTGGAGAGATGAATCCCCGTCGGTTTAGTTGAAATCTATCTTCCGTCTCAGCGGCTACTACTTCCGTCTCTTTGGTTCATTTATTAATTTAAAAAAACAACGAACATTTTGGCCGAAATACCCCTCGCCAAACCAACACCAAAGCCTGCCAAACACAAAATTATTACCTTTCGCTAGGAGCTGCAGATATCTCTCTCCATCAGATTCCCAACTAAAAATCCCGCGTCCCCCGCGGTCAAACTCGAACCACCGTCCAATCTCAAAACGAAGCATATATTCCTTCCTTTGCCTCTCCATCCCTCCACTTCCTTCCCCATCCGCCATGAAGATCATCGACAAGATAGGCCCGGCCCTCGCCTCTGACGACGGCAAACCCGTGTTCTCCTTCGAGTACTGCACCCCGAAGCCTGCCCACGCCGGCGCCGACGTGCTCCTCACCACCATCTCCCGCATGGCCGCCCACGGCCCCGCCTTCTGCGACCTCACATGGCGTTCCCATCACCCTTTCCCGGACGTCACCCTCGCCCTCGTCGCCCGCATGCAGTCTCTCCCCGGCGTCGAGAGCATGCTCCATCTAACCTGCCTCGGCATGCCCCTCTCCGCCATCGACCACGCCCTCTCCACCGCCCGCGCCGCTGGCATCCAGAACATCGTCGCGCTCCGCGGCGACCCGCCGCCGGACCCGAACGCCGAGAGCGCCTTCACCTCTGGCATCGACCTCGTCCGCCACATTCGAGCCACCCACGGCGACTACTTCGGCATCGCCGTCGCCGGCTATCCAGGTTTTGCCCCATTCCCAAATCCCCAAATCCCTAATCTCAATCCCTAAACCAATATAATAAATCCCCAATTTCCAGAGGCACATCCCAGCAAAATCCCAGAGGAGAGCGATACGGCAACAGAGGAGGGCTACCAAAGCGATCTCGCGTACCTGAAGGAGAAGGTGGACGCCGGAGCCGATCTGATCATCACGCAGCTGTTCTTCCAGACGGATCTGTTCTTCAAGTTCGTCGAGGACTGCCGCCGGATCGGGATCAAGTGCCCGATCGTGCCGGGGATGCTGCCGATCACGACGTACAGGAACTTCCGCTTTATGACGGGGACCTGCAAGACGAAGGTGCCGGCGGAGGTGAGGGAGAGGGTGGAGGCCCTGAAGGGAGACGAGAAGGCGCTGGGGGAGTTCGGGGTGGAGCTAACGACGTCTATTTGTCGGGAAATGTTGGGCCGCGGCGTGAAGGCCTTCCACTTCTATACGATGAACAAGGAGGGGCCGGCCCTGGCGGTGCTGAGGAATCTGGGTTTGATTCCGGCGGTGGATGATGGGGTTGGAATTGTGATCCCGAGGCAGCCGGAGAACGTGGAACGCAAGGTGGAGACTGCAGTTGCGCCTGAATGTACGAGCATGAGTTCTGTTCCCGTAATGTAGCAATTGAGTTATCGAATTTTTCAGTTTCCACGATCTCTTTTTCTGCTTTGTTTATGTTCTTGAGATTGTTGATTGTTGATGATCTTTTTGAGAATTGTTATTGAAAGAAAAAGGTCCAGATATGTTTATGGCTTTCCAGCATGATACTTGCTGAAATCACACGTAGAAATATAATTCATTTTCTAATAAAATTTACGTTTGTTATCCGCCGAAAACATGATTCTAATTCGTGAGTTTTTCCTCATCGAGTAAAGAGCGGCCGAGAGCAATTTCGATTATTTCAACTACAATAAAAAAAAAATCGAAATCACAGAAAGCAAGGTCGACTCCTGCTCGCGGAGAAACATTCCAACACATTGAAGAAGGCGGTGGCAGCAGCAGCTGGAGAATTCGATCCAGCAGGCGCGCCGCGCAAACCAGCGTGGACGACGATGTCGGTTCCCTCCAATTGAAACATTTGTGGAACAAAGTGACGCGCGAATCGCTGCAGCCGACTTTAATTGCAGATCGCAGTGGAGTACGAGCTGTGACTGTGAAGCAGGTGTTGCATGTGGTCCTTTAAAAAAAGCAACACGAAAAAAGTTGTTGCGTGCGAATCTTTAACACAGAAAACTAATGGATTTGAAGGATTCAGCCAGTGAAATAATTAATACACACAACGTGTTTTCTCAGCAAAAATTAAACAAACCGAATGTGTTGCACGCGTGCATTATCTTTCTTTAAGCCAAAACATCTCCAGTTCATTACAAAGCTGGAAGCCTGTACATCTTTGGTGTAGAAATGCTGTAGCCGCTGCAAATTTAGTCATACTAAGAAATTAACTTTTTTATAAAAAAATAAAATCACTATTTTGCTTTTAAATTATATATCTTTTAAAAAAATAACGTGAGAGTAATTTTGAAATAAATTATATTTTTTTTACTAATTATACTAACAAATAAGTACCAAAATGATAGTGCAACTATGTTTTCTCTAATTGAATTAAAATTTATTTTGACGATATGGATTTTGTCTAACTTTTTCTATATTTTGTTTGTGAATGGTTTGGAGTAGAAACAACCTCCATTGTCATATCTTTGTCTTGCCCAGCTCGTTGATGCGATTTTGCTCACCAAAGAAGTGATCAGCGAGTTACAACATTGAAGATGTTCATTTCAACTCTAGAACATGTAAGCTGGAAGAGAAAATGTTGGTCAGGCTCGTAATCCGATGAAATATCGTAACGGTCGATTGACTTGGCTCAACCACCGATGATTACTTCTCTCTGTAGCTATTTTTTAAATTAAAGTCAAAATTAAAATTAGTAAATTTATTTTTATAAAATAAATTTTTTTTAATAAAAAATAATTCCATACTAATTTAAATTTTTAAAAAATATTTATTTTTATAATAATTTAATTTAATAGTGATGTAAAATAATTAATATTAAATTTGTTTAAAAAATAAAATTAGGGTTAATTGATTACCAAACGGGCGTAGAATTTCAAAATCCCTTAGGGTCTGTTTGGAACGGGGTCATGATCAAGGTCAAGATCAAGACTAGTGAACCACTTTTGTAAACTAATATCTTTTTATCAAAATTAAGACTTCAATAATTTAAAGCTCAAAAAATTATTTAATTTTTTATAATAATTTAATTTAATAATAATATAAAATAATAAATATTAATTTCACAAGATAAAAAAAAAATTCTAAAAAATACTGATCCGGTCCCTGACCCCAAACCAAACAGGCCCTTAGTTCATGATCTCAAGTCAAAAGGGCATAGAGCTATGATAAATTTTTAAACATATTTTGATTAGATTATGGATGGCCTACAAAGTCAAAGTCAAAAGGACATTGTTTTTATTTGCGGAATCATTTGATTGCTATCGCGTGGCATGGTTCTCTTGACTACGTGATGGAGATCCGGATCGTCCATAGCTTGGTCAAGGTGATCGGGATAGAGGTCCAGTGGTTCCGATTATCGAAGCCAGGCCGCGGACGTTCGGATTGGGCTCGCGCTCGTTCGGGTGGTTCGAGCGCTTCGCTCCGCGACGTGCCCATCCAGATCTGGTACTGCGTGGTGCGGGCACGGGCGGGTGGTGCCCCATCATGTGCTGGGTCGGTCGGCTCAGTGTCCTCTTAAGATCACGTCATTC
Organism: Trichopus zeylanicus subsp. travancoricus; assembly: GCA_005019695.1. Lineage (NCBI taxonomy): Eukaryota > Viridiplantae > Streptophyta > Magnoliopsida > Dioscoreales > Dioscoreaceae > Trichopus > Trichopus zeylanicus. Next base: position 564,830 of record RXID01014982.1, read on the forward strand.
TGTAGCCCTCAATGTTTTGTCTGTTGTCCGGTGTCCGATTGAACAGTGGGGCATATGAATTAGGACGGAGCTTCAGATTTCATTGGTAGAGAAAGAGACGACCAGATGGGAGACGTACGGGTAGATGACCAAGTTTTTTTATTTTTTTTCAAAATTTTAATTTTAAATTTAAATTTCAATATATAATAAAATTAATACTTTTCGATAGTTTCGATTAAAACTATTATTATTTCGATTTCGATAAAAATATTTTTTTAATGATTAATTATGTATTAAACAGAATTTGATTATATTTTGACTGTACATTGACTTCAAATTAAAAATATGATAAAATTTTTTACATTTTTTTAAAAAATATCATAATAGTAAATATAATTTTAATTAATTTTTATAGTTAATCATTTAGTGATTAGACTAACCTTTAAATTTAAAGATAATAATTATATTTAATCATTAAAAGATTTTTTTTTGTCTATAAACCCTTACGTGATTCTAATTTGGTTTATATAAATTTCTTGAATAATTTATATTTCTGTTTAAAAATTTTGAGTACATACCAATTTTGGTTGGTCAATAGTATTAATATGGGAGACTCGGCATAAATTTATTAGAAACAAATATTCAAAATAACTTGCATGCAAATAGTAAATATTATAGGGTATTAAATGTAATTATTTCTAAATTCTAACGCAGATATTTCGACTCTCAGCTTTTATGTATTAACTAAGGTTTTGAGTTCGATTTCGGAAACGATTTCGACATTCACATAAATCAACGCATCTCAATTAAAACCATTTCTATTTCGATTTTAACCAAAATATTTTTTATTTATTAATTATATATTTGACCAAAAATTTAACTTAATTTAAATTATTTCTTAATTTCAAATTAAAAATATTATAATATTTTTAAATATTTTGAAAACAACCATACATGTGAAGTAGCCCATATACTAAAAACTCATGCATGTAAATAGTCTCATGTTTGAAAATAGTCTCTAGCACAGACCTGTGAGGGAGCGAGCGCGTTGGTGTGGGGGCGAGCTTGGCAAGAGTATAAGTGCGTGTAAGAGGGCGGCGCGAGAGTGCAAGGTTGGGTCGGGCGTGAGCGCAAGTGCACTCGCGCTTGGGCGCAGGAGCCAGAGGCCGGGGTGAGTTCGTAAGTGTAGGGGCCAGGTAGGTTAGGGCGCAAGCATGGGAGCTAGAGTGGCAAGAGCGTGAGGTCGACAAGAGGGCATGGGCACTAGAGGCGGACGCGACCTCGTGGGCATAGGGGCCAAGTTGGCGTAAGAGCGCAGACGTGGGTGTGAGGCCGGTGATAGCGCAGGCGTCAGACTGGCGAGCATGATGGTGGCAAAAGTGTAAGACCGGCGTAAAACCGAAATCAAATCAACTGAAATATTTTGCCCGAAGCCAAAACTTAAAACCCTACCTTTTCTATTAAACCTCATATGTGTAGCCCAACTATTATTCCTTCTCATCCTTCCCTGATTATGCTGAGATCTTTACATACAATCCTTCAACTTTTATTCTATTTATGATGAATTTTCCGTAATTTTACTATATATATATATATTTATTTAAACTCTCAAAACTTTTTTACTTTTTATCTTTTTCTCCCAAATGTTTACAAACATACTTTTGATAAAAAATTAAATTATAAATTTACAAATAGACTCTTCAAATATTTTTATCTATAAATAAGTTTAAATTTTATTATTTTTAAATCAAAATTTATAAAAAGGATTTTGAAGGTTTTCAAAACTTTAAATTTTAAATTACAAGTTTAATATTTGTATATTTAAAAATAGATATCTCAAATAAATTTATTTATAAATAATTCCAAATTTTTTTATTTTTAAAATAAAATTTTACAAAAAGAATGTTCAAGGTTTTAAAATTTTACAAACTTTTAAATTACAAATTTAATATTTGTACATTTATGAATAGACATCTTGAATATTTTTCTATAAAAATAAATTCAAATTTATTATTTTTTAAATAAAATTTTATAAAAAGACCCTTGAAAATCTTAAAACTTGAAAGTTCAAATTATAAGTTTTAATATTTATATATTTATAAATAGACCCATTGAATATTTTTTAAAAAATAAGTCTAAACTTTATTATTTTTTAAATAAAAGTTTACAAAAAGAACTTTGAAAGTTTTTTAACTTAAAATTTTAAATTAAAATTTTAATATTTATATATTTATAAATAAACCCCTTTAATATTTTTATTTATAAATAAGTATAAATTTTATTATGTTTTAAATAAAAGTTTACAAAAATGACTTTAAAAGTTTTAAAACTTTAAATTTTAAATTACAAGTTCCATATTTGTATATTTACAAATCGTCCCTTCAAATATTTTTATTTATAAATAAGTTTAAACTTTATTTTTTAAAATAAAATTTTTATAAAAAAAGCCTTTAAATTTTGTAAATAAATGTTCCATAAAGTTTGAAAACCTTCCTATTCATTTTCATAAAATTTAATTTAAAAAATAATACAACTTGGATTTATACATAAATAAAAATATTTGAATGGCCTATTTATAAATTTATAAATATTAAATTTATAATTTAATATTTTATAGAGGATTTATTTATAAATATTTGAGAGAAAAATTAGTCGAGAGGTTAAAAATTTTAAGAATTTACATACAAATTTACAAAAAATAAAAAATTGTAAATTTTAATTAAATGATAATAAAAAATTATAGGTAATAAATTTTTTAAAATTTGTAAATAAATAATAAAATTGCGAAGTTTTTCTCGTAAATAAAATAATTTTAGGGAAATATACATAAAAATCTGATGTATTTTTATGCAAAATGCTCAACACCAGTGTGCACACCTTGCTCTCTGCAAATTGCCTTCTCAATCGCTCTGCGTCCGGGCAAGAATGCATGTCAATTGTTTTTTTCTTCAAAATTCAGATAAAAAAAAAACTGGCCCATAAAAGAAAGAAAACAAGATGATCAACTCGTCTAGTTGCCGCATTCCAAAACTAAAAAATGTTAATTCGACTCGGCTTTTTTCTGAAGCATTATTTAGATTTAAATTAAAAAATAAAGCTCGAACACGATATTTCGGACCGTGGCCGCAATTTGTGGCAGAAATCTCCAAAATGTTTAATGAAAAAAAAAAATCAAAAGCGTTGGTGGGCCGCGCGGGTCCCGCTATGTCGGCTGTCGAATTCCGTAAATTCCATTCTTCCATCCCTGCTCCGGTCTCCCTCCCTCCAAAAGAATCTTCCTTTTAACATCACTAATTACTTCTTAATATTAATTAATTTGCTTCCCATTTTCATTTCCGTCTATATTTTAAAATTGTTTTCTGACACAAAAACCCGAAACCTCAGATCCAGCCGCAACTCCGTCTGAGATGTCGTCATCCTCCCCGCCCCCCGTGCCGGCGCCCACGTCGCCGCCGGCGCCACCCACATCCCCCGCCGCACCCCCGCCGGTGACTCCCTCCGCCACGCCGCCGTCTTCCAACTCGAGTGCCCCTCCTCCGTCTTCTCGGTCTCCGGCTCCCGCGTCCACTTCACCTCCTCCAGCTTCTTCGCCGCCGCCCGCCCCGGCGTCCTCCTCCCACCCTCCCTCTTTGCCCTCGGAGCCATTGGCTCCTTCGCCGCCGTCAACACCCTCTTCACCCTCGGAGCCATCGCCTCCTTCGCCGCCGTCAACACCCTCTTCACCCTCGGAGCCATCGCCTCCTTCGCCGCCGTCAACACCCTCTTCTCCGTCACGGCCAGTTCCTGCGGGAAAATCTCCACCGGCGTCGCATTCGCCGCCGTCCGGGAAGTCACCCCCGGCGTCTCCACCGCCTTCGAACTCGTCTTCGAGCTCGATCTCGACTCCTGTTGTTGTGGGAATTGCAGTGGGGGCGGTGGTGATCCTGGCGTTGCTGAGCTTGGTTTGCATCTGCTGCAAGAAGAAGAGGCGACGGCCACCTTCGCCACATGACTACTATGGCGAGCATCCTCCGCCACCGCAGCCGGTGAAAGGTATTGCTTGTAGGATTTTGAATTTCGGGTTTCTTCTGTGTGGTGATTGCTGCCGTTTGGAACTACTGGCCACTGTTATTTGGATAATTTAGCATTGATTTCCCTAAAATTGGATTATATTTGGTGGTTGATGGATCTCTGATATATAATATATGATTTGAATTTTGTTCACGATGGTGATTCAAGTAGCTGAGACTGAAAGCTAGTAGTTTTATACGAAAAAGGCACCTATTTTGAAATGATTTACAACAACACACTGCAGGATGAATCAGAATACAAAGATTATTATCAGTAGGTCTCGGAGTGCATGTCCATTAATTTTGGGAGCAGCCTTATTTCATACACCATGTCCTTTGTGATGATATTCTGTTATGGTTCTTTGGTAAAATCTGTTGGGAGATGATATGAATGTGCTGCGCTTCTTTGTTTTGGTGAGGAATTATTCTATTGAATGGATTGTGGTTTTTCAACCTGATCACATAGGTCTTAAACCTTCCTGGTTTTCTGCATAGAAAATATGTTTCATTATTTTATGTGGCACTGCTTGTTGTCCAACAATGGAAACTTGATGTGCTTGATTTTAAAGATTGCTGTCATTTACACAATTTTTTCAGATCATAGCTCTACAAAACTTCTGTTAAGAAACTAAAAGTGAAAGTTACAATACTCTTATACATCTGATTAACTACCTTTTTTGTGTTTAATTTTTTGATATCATTGGTTGTCGCTTCAATTATCATTGGGTTAAAAGCTAGATGTGTTTGTCTTGTGCATTACTTTTTGAAAAATGGATTTAGATGCTTAGAAAAGGTTGAAACAAATTCATTTTTTTTGTTATGCTTTTTTAACTTTCAGATATTTTCTGTTGTGCTTGCACTATGTTTTTGTAACTTTCTTTTAATTGCATTAAGGAGTCTTGGCAGGTGACTACTTTTTCATTTCAAAACAGTTGACTGTCTGTTGTTTGCAGATGACCCCTATGGTGGAAGGGTTCACACCTGGCAACATAATGCACCTCTTCCTGCAGATCATACTACAAAATTACCTACAGAACCTCCTCCACCACCACCGTTTGCTTCACGTCCTCCAAATCCTCCTTCATGGCCTCCTCCACCGCCTCCACCTCCTCCCTTGATGAGCAGCAGTGGAGGTTCTGAATCCAATTATTCTGGTTCTGATAATCCATTGCCTCCATCACCTGCTGTTGCTTTTGGCTTCTCTAAGAGCACATTTACATTTGAAGAATTGGCAAGGGTAACAGATGGGTTTTCCGATGCTAATCTCCTGGGACAAGGTGGTTTTGGTTATGTACACAAGGGCATTCTTCCTAATGGCAAAGAAGTTGCGATCAAGCAGTTAAAAACTGGTAGTGGACAGGGAGAGCGTGAGTTCCAGGCAGAGGTTGAAATTATCAGTCGTGTGCATCACAAACATTTGGTTTCGTTGGTTGGATATTGCATTTCTGGTGGCCAAAGGCTTCTTGTTTATGAATATGTTCCAAACAGAACGCTGGAGTTCCATTTGCATGGTAATTCTGTTATGCTTTTGGTTTACTTATTTAAAATGCTATAGAAATTCTTCTGCCAACTGCAAATTGTTGGAGCCTCCTTTTTATCTATTCCTTTGATGGGGAGGCTTGATTGCACTTAAGGATATGTTTAAATAACTTTTTACTTCGTTGGATAGTTTTCCAATCCTCATGTAGATATTGCATTTCTGGTGGCCAAATCACTTAGATTGTTGCATTAATGTTACTATAACTAAGTCATCAGTTTGAGTGGTCTTCAAATTTTTTAGTAACTTCTTACTTTCAGAAAAAATCAGTCATTAATGGGTTCTCTAAATTGTTTAAGCATACTGTAGCTTTGTTTCCTTTCCTATAATTAGTGAAAATGTAATAATCTATAAAATTTTGTAAGGAGTTGTTCATCAAGATCTTTGGCAGTTGCGCATTTCACAGACAGAAGCTTTGTTGGAACAGATTTGGTCTTGATGTTTACCTAAAGGTTATAAGTCAAAGCATTTTTTGAGCTTTTTTAGTGTATTCTACATAGAGAGGTGGATTACAAGAGGTACTCATCAAACAAAATATGTCTTTCACATAGATGAACGGAAGAATATATTTGTTCAATCTCTTCATGTTAGAAGAAGCTTATCATGGTTTAAGTTTTATTGTAGACTTGTATTGTGGTAGAAATTAACTTCAAAATTTCCAAGCAAAACAAGATTTACTAGACTCCCATGCTTGCTTCAAATTTGCATTGTCTGACACTATTTTTGCTGGAGCTCCTAATTCTACATGTTCGATCTTCTTTGTCTGGACAACTAAAAGAAAATTTTCTGCATGATCTTTTAACAGGAAAAGATCAACCAACAATGGATTGGCCTACCAGAGTAAAAATTGCTTTGGGTTCTGCAAAGGGGTTGGCATATCTACATGAGGATTGTGCGTTCTTTTTTTTCGATGCTGCTGCTTTTAAGTGGTTGCAGGTCTTCAAAATTTACTAAAGTTGTTTTTATCATTTCTAGGTCATCCTAAGATTATTCATCGTGACATCAAGGCTTCAAATATTCTTCTTGACTTCAAATTTGAAGCAAAGGCAAGCCCCTGTTCTTCTCTATTTTCCAAATATTTACATTCTTGTAATGATTGTCTTGTTAACCTGGACCCAGGTAGCAGATTTTGGTCTTGCAAAGTTTGCATCTGACGACAATACCCATGTTTCTACCCGTGTAATGGGAACTTTTGGGTAAGATACAGACTTCTGCTGGCTTATCTATAATATTTGTCTATCTTTTCCTTTGTCTAGTGAGCAATTAGCTAGTTTTTTGTTCCTAAAACTTGCATTGATTTTAGGCCAGAAATATTTTTATGATATATTTCATCAATTGGAAGAACTCATTTGTTATAATGTCAGGTGTGATGAATTAGTCCCACATCGGATATTGGATAGATAGAGTCCAATATATATCGTGAAAAAGACTCATATTCCATGAGTTTAAGCTTTTGGGATGGTTTGGTGTTCGGCTCACTATATTATTCCGATTTGACACTCTTTCGACTCCCCCAACACTCATTAGTTGAGGTTAGGATGTTTAGCTTATTGTTTGAAGCACTCTGCTAGGCTGGTGATTGTGCACTTGACTTCCAGCTCACAGATATGTGAAATTAGATTATATGGTGCCTTACATAGTCCAGGAAATTCTTTTGTTATTTTTTTTAATTGTTAATTTGCTCTTTTTTTCAGGTATTTGGCACCAGAATATGCATCTTCTGGAAAACTCACAGACAAATCTGATGTATTTTCTTTTGGAGTGATGCTTCTGGAGCTAATCACTGGCAGGAGACCTGTTGATTCGACACATACTTTCATGGATGAAAGTTTGGTTGACTGGGTGAGTGACTATCATGATACATAACTTAAGCTATGTGGGCACGTGTGTTTTCATGTCTTTAATTAACTTGTTTGAACTTCTCTCCAAGCATGGTGAAAATGTTTGCCATTCTCTAATTGTTTCAATCTGCTGAGCCTAAAGACATTTTGGAAGTTACTTTTTTCTGGTTGTTTGAACTTCCTACTTGTATAGTTTTTCAATAAATCAAGTTATGCACATTCCCTTACTAGTTTGTCATGGTTAGCAGTGATAGTTCCTGCTGCTATTGATTTGTGTCTTGTGAAAAATGTCAAGGAAGGATGCCCTTTATCACGGTCACCACAATTATTACCTGTGTGTCCTTCTATCATCACAAGTTCTAATTTTATTATTTCTCAGTAGATTCCTGATTTTGAAGGCTTCAGTATCCAATAGAGTGCTGCTATTAGTTATTATTTCTAGTTTCCATCAGAATAAGCTGAGCTTGTGATGTCTAAATCTCTTTGGAAGTCACTTTCCATTCTCATTTGGATTTTATGTTAATTCAATGGGGTCATTTATTGCCACTGCAGGCAAGGCCTTTGATGGCACAAGCTCTGGAGGATGGCAATTTTAGTGCCTTAATTGATCCCAAATTGGGGGACAACTACAATCATAATGAGATGGCACACATGGTTGCCTGTGCTGCATCTTGTGTACGCCACTCAGCAAAGCGCCGGCCAAGAATGAGTCAGGTATTGCTTTCTTGAGATCTATATTTCTTGATGAGAATTTCTCCTCAATAAGTTGTCTCTGTTAATACTTTCTTTTCTTTTCTCTTCTCTTCTTTTTGAGATATCAACCCTCATTTCAGTTCATCCACACTGAATTCTTTCTGATTTTAGTTTGGTTTATCATGCAGGGTTTTGTTACTTAATTTCATGAATGGAATTTAAATAAACCTCCTTGCTTTCCTTTTATTTTCAAGTTGTCATAGTTGTCTTGACAATTTCTGGAGTGCTTAATCCTTTTGCATATTCTGGTTCTGATAGATTGAAGTCCCACTTAATTTTAGGGTTTTTGGGTGAGTGTGATCAGTTCCATCTATTTATCCAGTCACAAGCACTTAACTATGTCAAATTTAAATATATCATTGCATGCCAACTTTTCAAAACTACTATTATTTACCTCACATAGGTTGTTTTTGCATGTCTACTTCTTAATTCTGCTAAATTTGGAATCAAACAGATAGTTAGAGCATTGGAAGGAGATGTATCCCTTGAGGATCTCAATGAAGGTATCAGGCCAGGCCATAGCTTCCTTTATGGTTCATACGGTAGCGGTGATTATGATACCAACCGATACAATAAGGATCTGATGAAGTTCAGAAAGATGGCATTTCCAAGCCGAGATTATGCTAGCAGTGAATACAGTGTTTCCACTAGTGAGTATGGGCAGAACCCATCTGTCTCCAGCAGCGAAGGTCAGCAGATGCACAAATTGGAGATGAACAAAGTTAAGAAAGATAGCCAGTGGTCAGGCGGTGATCTGTGATTCTCCCTGGTGACCGACTGTAGAGTCACGCTTTCCAGTGGAAGTACTAATTTACCTATATGAATGCTCAAGTTTTCCGGTATTTTTTGGGTGGTTACTTAAAGATGCATTAGAATTCTTTTCATGAATCGTTCTTTTGTGTTTTTCTCTTGTATATAATTCTTACCAGGTGACCTCAGTATTTATCTCGAAAATTCCTTTTTTTGTTGTAAAGATCTTGAAAACTCTTTGACGTGTGACAGCATACCCATGAATGCAGTAAAAATGAGCTCTGTGGGATCATACTTGTATACTTTTTTTGTGGAGGAAAAAGCATTATATTCGCCGTGAAATATTAATATTTTTTTATTCGAATTAACAGAGTAAATAAGATATTAAATTATTTTTAAAATTAAAAGGTTTTTATTATATGTATTAAATTTATCAATCTAAATATTTGATAAAAAATTAATTCATCGCACTTTATGACATAATAATTGTGTTACATGTTAATATTGCCATTGATAAGCTTAGATGGGTACTTATCCAACAAAAAAGAAAAACTATCTCACGGTGATAAATCATGTTATCACTCGACCCAAATGCTCTCTTATAAATTGACTTTGGGTTCGTTTTGATTGGGATGATCGTGATAACCGTGATGAGTGGTTAAGTATTGAGTCATAATAAAGATTTTAAAGGACACCGAGTTTTCTAAGTTTATAGTGCATTTGAATACGAGTAAGGCTGACAGCTTTCAATTCTCCATAATGCCTTTCTGTAGATGTCTGATCTCCCTTCACCGCGGATGAATTGGAGCTCAATAGAATATATACTCCAAAAGACAATAAACCGGATCCGCTCGCTACTGCAGCGATGGATTCAAACCATTGGATCTGGATCCCATGGTCTACACTCAACACGATCCGACAAACTAAATCGTTCGATCTCGGTTCAACGGTTTGGATTCGTGGCTTGCGATGATTATGGCAGCGACTGAATCTCATTTTCTAAGATAAAGCCATGATCGTTCCAGCTGTAGCATCTCTTCGACGAGTCAAGCTCTCTCCCTGCACCCTGGTCCGTCACTTGTCCAGCTTGGCGTGGAAGAAACGAAACGATGCTTGAGGGCCGTTTGGATTTCGAATTTAGGAATCGTGAAATCACGAGAATTGTATAATTTCGGAAACGGAATGAATTGAAGGAATTAAATAATTACAATATTTAGATGAATATTTATCGGAGGAAATTGGGAATTGGTCAATTCCTAAATTCTAAATTCCGTTATTTAATTGATAAATGAAATTGATCAATTTTATAAGTTGTTAAATTCTTGTGTTTGGTTGATGTAGGAAAGTGAGAATTAGCATATTGTACAAAATATTAATTTATATATAAATTAATACAAAAATATAATAAACCTAATTTAAAAATTTGTAATTATAGAAATATAAGTTAACTAATTATTATTATTTAATATAATAATATTATTTTCATGTAAAATAAATTTTTTTAAAAAATAGTTTCTTTTTTATCATATTTTATTTATAAATAATTAGAAAAGTATAATAATGTTATTATTAAATATATAAAAATAATAAAAAATAATAAATATTTTAAAAAGGTCAAAAAAAACAAACTATGTAAATAACTTATTATAATCAATTATAGATTTATTTAATATAATTTTGTTATTATCTTCTAAAATAATTTTTAATAAACATAGAAAATATATACTTATTTTTTGAAAATAATTAATATTTAAGTAATTTGAGTAATAAAATAATTTTAATTTTAAAATTATTGAAATAATTTTAAAAATTAATAAGATTTTACAAAAAGACCCAAAAATGAAGGGACTTCAGTTTCACTATATGTACAAATATCATAATAAATATTACGATGATTTGTATCTACTACAGAGACAACTTAATATATTAGAAAAGACATCTTAGCAGGTTAATACAAAAGTCCGTTCAAAAGATGGTTAAATACATAGTTTAACTTAATAGGTTATTACAAAATATATAACTACATACTTATATTATCTATAAACTCCTGAAGCCGCTCAATTTTGTCTTCATCATCCATACCATCAACAAATGTCATGTCATCAATATCGTCCTCATGTAAACGCCTACATGCAAGTTTCAGAAAGGGCTTACTAAATTGTTCCCCCTTGAACTTCATCAAAGTTGGATACACGGCTTTCTTCCAAGAATCCTTTCTAGTTGTTTAAAGGGATGATACAACTTGACGCATGCTGATCATCAACTCTTCCAAACATCATTAGGACCCAAAGCAAAAGCCATAATTGTGTGCACCAAGCAAGACTTTTAAGTTGATATTGCCATGAAAATAGTAGGAGCTTTGTTGATGATTAAAGTGTAAGAAGCTCCAATAGATATGATTGAAGTGTAAGAATGAACTTTTTTTTGAGGGTTGTAGAAAGTAATGTAGTGGAAAAGCTATTGTCCTATATCAAAAGTTAAAGAAAAATATTCACATAAAAAATGTAAAAAAAGAACAAGGAACTGGTAGATCTTAATCTTAAAACAAAATTATGTGTCAAAGCACCACCTGCAAATATCGGACAACAGTGCTGGTATAGTCAATAGCTCGCCGTTGGACATGCTTTCGGATTCTTTTAGCAGCAAAACCATCTCCATAAGCTTTATCAAGAATATCATATGGCATAAATTACCAGAAAAGGGCATATAACTGTGAAATTGTGATAGTAAAAGATGTTCTTCATTCCAAAAAACATAAACCATAGGCATTTTCTTGTGAATGACCATGTCACTGAAGAAATGACCATGTATTTAGGAAAAGCCAAATTCTCCACCAGAAAAAAAGTCACTGCTTCACTAAAACAGCATCATAGAGCATGGTTCTTCGAGAAATGGAAGGTATTCCAACATTCCTCATAAAAGAGCCGATGAGGAATGAATTCTACAAGGAGTCATATCATATTGCAGATTTACAGAAAACATAACTAAAATCATCAGCTTCATCGCCCTTCTCCATTAACTATGTTTTCATCAACAGTTTCAAATCCTTTTCATCCCTGACCTCACAAGTATTTGAACACATATCAGAATTCCACTTTTACTAGAAATGTCTATACATTAAGGTACCCATCTTACCTAAATTACCAAAATTATCACCATCCAGAAGGGCTTGTTTGAACAGGTACGTATGGAATATCCAGCAAGCTCTTTATAGTTTTATTCTAACCCTTGTCCTGAAGATTTAGCCACCAATGACTGCAGCTTCCTCGTTTTTTTTGAATATCAAAGAAGAGATCAAAGTATGAGAATACATGATGTATGGGTTCAAGATATAAAAATCATGGATAATGTAGTGTCCAACAATGATGGCTGAAAAGGCAAAGAACTGCTTGGTATAAAATATATTCTTTCATATTGCCAATGTAACTGCAGAAGTCTCATTGATTTGTAACCATGCAAAGAAGTTATGAATTGGAGATCCATTGAGTATATTAGATATCTCACAGAACATCATGTCATTCAGAAGTGAACACTTCATCGAGCCCCTAGATCAAAGAAAGTTTCATTTTGAGTCTATAAGATCAAAGGAGTATTTTTTTTATTAGGCCATCTATGCTTCCATCACTAGAATTCCATCGGATTAAAGTATGTGGATTAAAATCACAATCCACAGAACATCTCAAAACACCTAGTACATTAGGTTTTTTGCTCTCCGCTAAATTTAATCCCCATCACCACTGCCATTCTCTCATTTATGTATACCCATCAAGATGGCGTCTTTCTGTGACACAAACGATAAATTGTTCTAAAAAGATACTAGACATAACAAAATCTCACCTTTACTGATTTTACAGACAATAACTCTGAATTTAACCACAATACAAATTCTGACGGAGAGATAACTTACAACCGTAAGGTGCAGGGTGCCGGTGTGGATGTGGGTGTTCGTGCGGAAAATTCGTGGACGAAGCCGAGGGATGCCGCATTAGGCCGCCCCTTTGGAAATCCCCACCTTGCGGCGGCGGCTGCTGCTGCTCGGTATACATCATCTTCTCCGCCTGCAAAATCCAATATCCTTAATCTTCAGGAGAGGAAGCCGAGAAGACAAGCTGAAGGAGAGAATCGATGGAGCTTTCTTGCGGAGCTATGCTTGTGTCTTTGGAGAGAGGGAGCGGGTAGAAACGAGAAATCGGAGCGGAAATTTTCGGTCAATTTGGGTCTTATAAATCCCCACAAATCCCTCAAAATCCAACCAAATCAACCACGAAAACCACCAATTCCTTCCTAGATTTCTCATATCGTTGTCGATTCCGGCTCAAACTCGCGCAAAACCCCAAACACAAAAACCAACAAAGAGAATTCGCGATAGGAGCGCTCACCTGCCGTCAAATCGGCGCTCCGGCACTCCGGCGCAGCAATTTGATCTTGGGTTCCGCTGCTGGTCGGGGCGCTGATCGGGGTGCAGTCGGGGCAGCAGTCGGGGCGCTGGAGCAGCTCACGAGCTCGATTGACCTTGGCCTGCTGGAATCGTGGAAAACCAGAGAAAAGTGCAAGAAAATCATGGGAAAAACAGAGAAAAACACCACAGATTCGGGACGAAAACCGCATTTTCCTCTGCTTTTGCCGGGCAAAAAAAAAAATCTGAAATTGGGAGCAGCTGGAATGGGGGATTCCATCGATTCTGATTTATGGGAATCAAAATAAACACGAAAATAAAAGAAATTGACTCTCAATTTCTCCATTCCGTGGCAATCGAAACAGACGAGCCCTAACTGTCTGCAAATACGGGTGCCATTTACGAAACCCACCAGAACAGGAAGACTGGTGAATAATCATATAATAGATGCAAATTTTGGTCGGTCGTATATTCTCCCCATTTCTTTGGTTCTTTTTCAGCTACGATTGGGACCGAAAGGTCCATAGATTTCAAATTCCGGTCGGGAAATTGAGGAACTCTAGGATCTGTAAGGGTTCGAAACCATGGCGTCTGGCAGGCGTTTGCTTCTCAAGGTCATCATCCTTGGGACAGCGGGTATGCATCCCCTTCTCTTCCTTTGAATTCGTTTTGATCTTTCTTTTTTTCTCTATCGTTTCTGGTTTCTAGGGTTTCTCCTGCTACATTCTGTTTTCTTGAATTCCATGGCTATTCCATTGCTTGATTGCGTATGTTTTTGTGGTGTTTGGTAGGGTTGAGTAGACGTCTCTCATGAACCAGTATCCTTGAATCACCAGACGACCTTGCTGCTTTTTTTTTTTTTTTGGATATTTTTGGTCATATATTTGAACTGTTGGTGTTAAGGTTAGTGTTTGGCCTCCTTGAATGGTGGATTTTAGATATATGAATCGTAAGTTTAGCAACAAGTGCAAAGCAACCATAGGAGTATATGATCCGACCATTAACTCAGATCCAAATCCGACTCAAATTAAGCGAGATTTGTTATAATGGGCTTCGAGATTGACCTAATTATGACTATTTTAATCGGATTCGGACTATAATGATCTGATTGCTCCATTTATTTATTAGGTTATAAATGGGTCGGATCAAATCATATGAATCCATTTACTAATTAAGCTAATCAAAATTATTTAATATTTTATTTTATAATATTTTTTAGTAATTTTAAATTATTATTTATAAATTAAGTATTTTTTACTCTGATTAATTTTTAATAATATTATTATTTTAATTATTTGAAATATGTTAAAATTATTAATATTAATTAAATATATCATATTGACTTGAGTCCATTTGGGTTAATTTGAATTGATTCGAGTAAATTAGACCAATTCAGATTCATTAAATTATAACCTATTTAATTAAATAGGTTAATTTAGGCCAAATTGGGTCATGATCCAAATCAACTTATTTAATAAATGGGTTAATTTGGGTCGGGTTGGTTCGGGTTATTCGTTTAAAAATTCGGTTGGGTTCGGATTCAAAAATTTAACTCGGGTTAAATTCGGATTAACTCGTTTAATGTAATATTATAAGTTTGATCCAATCCAAACTTGACCTGTGAACCTGAATTGCCAGGTCTACGTAGGAGCCGATTTGTTGACCGCATAGGTCCAATAGGAGGACAAGTTGTTCACGTTGCAAGTAATTTCTGTTGTTCTGTGCTTGTTCCTTGCTATTTCTTTTGGGTATTTATTTAGTTGCTTTTTGGTTGCAATTGAATTTGTTATTTATCGCTACTCAATGATGCTTAAATGTCGCTGAGTTACCATTTAGCACTTGGAATAGTTTAACACGTTAATTTCTCAGTGCTTTGTAGGTATATCGAATGATATTTCCAGCTCATCCTGTACTGCGGTCAAAATGTTTTGTCTAGTTTCATTGTTATATCATCTTTGTATTAGTGGCCACTTTTATAATTTTGCTCTACATTAAAATTCTGCTTTCTTGTTTACCACATTGGGTTGATGTTATCTTGATTTAATGGGATGAAAGGTGCATCAGATGTGTAGGTCAGTTCAAGATGATGGAGTTTGGATGGTTGACTAGTTCAAAATTTCAATTTTTGTTTGGATACATGGCAAATGCGAGTGATACACAGGTTACCCTTTTGGTGATGTTAGAGATTGCACCATGGATTTGTTCACATTCCTATGAGGCTTGGACTCTTCATCAAAGCTTGATAATTAACTAAGTGAGAAGTGTTTATGGGGTTTGTGTTGGATTATTTGAGACAGAACTTGTATCTGGTGCAACATTTATAGTAGAAATAACAGGCTGAGTCTGAGCCATAGGTAAATTTTAAAAGTCAGTTATGAATGGAGACGGCGAAGGAGTGAGATCTACTATTAGTTTATAATTTGATGAAATGGCAATATGACAATTGCAGAATTGAAAAACAGTGCTAAAGGCACATTTTTTATACTTTTTTACTATTTTAAGTGTTATTATTTTGACTGACTGTTGTTACATTTAAGTCTAGCCTCGTCTTGGTGTATCTCTACATGTTTAATTGGCCTTGCAATTTGCGAAGCAGCAAGAAGCACACTTAATTGGCTTGGGAGGTTGTGGGATGGTTCTTTTCTAGTATGACATTTATTGCTCCTGGCTAGTTACTGAACAAATGAGTTGATATACTAGTTTGCAGTATTTGGATGGTTGGAGGTGTCAATGGCTAATTGCTAATGCTATGTGTTTACTGTTTCCATGGTGGTAGTGGTTGTGATTTGTGCACCTTGTCAGGTCAAGAATCAAGATAGAGTTGATCTTATTTGGAGAGATACAATTTTCACTGGTATAGTCAGTGCTTGGAATTGCTTTTGTAGTTTTGTTAATTTATTGTGGATGAGCGAGGGAAATTTTCTGGAAAATAGGATCATGATCTTGCAAGGATATGATTGGTTTGATGCAGTGATATGAATGCCTGATCACTTATGGTAGTTTTCCAGGTATTTCTTTGTGGTTTTTTACTGTTGCACATTGAATGGTGGGTGAGCCTTTTTTTGGCAAGGTGTGGGTGAGCATAATTCTCTGCATGTTTGTAGAGTTGCTGAGCTTGTTGTGATATAAAACATAGAATAGCTGTTTTATTCCTACTTTAAGTTCTTTGGAATGTTAATTCTGGGGATTATGTTTTGCAGGAAACTATCTCTCAATCTTATAGCTGTCTCTTAGCAACAACTTTTCTGGCTTTTTGCAACATTTTTGTAACCTTGTTTTATCTAGTCAAAGCGTTATCCCTATTGTCATTGGTATTTCACATTATCTCTGAGGGGAACAATGAATGCTGGCCATTTGTCACTTGGCTGTAGACCATCTAGGATGGCTCTGGCTTTGCTACAATTCAATGTAGGTAATCATGGTATTGGATCCATAAGTTGAATGCTAGTTCTTCAGCTATGCTGTTATTTGAGTTTCATTTGTTTTAGTTCTTTGTATTTATCTCATTAGTTTCTGTCCTTTTTAGCAGAATTTTGCATACAGATTTCATTTTGGTCTCCAGATTTGGCATACTGCAGGGCAGGAAGGCTTCCAGAGTCTTGGTGTGCATTCTACTGTGGTGCAGATTGCTGCATTCTTGTGAACAACTTGAACGTCATGAAATCATTTGATAACTGGAACAACTGGCCATAAGGGTTTCTCATCCAGGTGATCGATCATCTTTGATCTAATCGTGATTCTTATTTGAAGCATAGGTTTCAGGAACTCATGTGAAAAACAACTTCTGATTGCCTTCATCCAGGCTAGCCCATCGGACCCTGCGAACTTTCCATTTGAAGTGGTAGGAAACACGATTGATGTCGATGGTGGCAATGGTAGAGTGGTAAGATGGGATAGTTCAGTTCTCCAAACCCTTTGGAGAGTACTTTCAGCAGCCACAATACTGTCTAGTGACTGTTTCCTCAAGTACATCAATTAAAATTTTTGTGCTTCTTTTCCTGTTTGGGGCCTCAGGTTTCAGAGAAGAAAGCAAGATTATGGTGTGCATCAAAGGAGAACATTCCACACTTGTGGAGGCAGCATTTGAGTGTATAGCGAGGAATGCTCTCAAGAATGAACCAGAAGAAGAAATGTGAGAACTTTTGACAACCATAGCTGTTTTTTGCCATCTTGTGTTTTAGTATTAATGGTTGGAAGATATAATTGTGCTATTGTAGATGATGTTTCTGATAATAGCCTTCACTGTATGATCAGTTCTTTTCCATTTTAAGTTTCATTACTATTTGTACTTGAAAACGAAGCTGATGCATTCTTTGCTGATGATGCAGATATCTTCCAGACACCATGGATGTGTCCGGTGTGGGAAGGCAGCAAAGGTCATCTGGTTGCGAGTGTTAGATCAACCGCAGGCATCTGCAATGCTCTCTCCCATTTGTTATGTGATTTAATTACAATAACTACAGTAATCGTGGTATGCATATTGGCGTTACTGGACATGATCTGAACAGTTGCTATGTGATTTATGGTTTATTTTTTACTTAGGTTTTGTACGGTTGTCAGGAATCAGGAGTAATAGTTAAAAATTAGATTACTGTTTGATTGTTTAAAAATAATTTTGTAAAAGTCAGATTATTTTTAATTACTTTTAATTTGAAAATTAAAAAAGTAAAAAAATATTTTAAAATTGATTTTTAAAAATCAATTTAATAATTTTTTAAATTATAATACTATTAATAATATTATATGTAATAATAATATAGTTTTTTAAAAAAGTATTTATGAAATTTTTAAAAAATAATATGTTATCTATTATGATTATATTTTTGAAAATATATTTTTCGCCTAATTTATCAATTTTAGAAACGGGCGAAAATAAAAGAAATTGATTTTTTTATAGTTTCTTAGGGTTTTAGACAACCAAACTGTTCTTCAATTATCCCAAAATTATGTGGTTCATGATTTAAGCTAAAATTGGTTTAGCCCGGATTTAACCCTAGCCGGATTCAGTCAACGACAACGAATACGGATCCTGAGTGTCCATCGCCAGATCCGTTGGATCCAGATTCGACGGTCTGGATTCGTACGGTTAGGTTTCGATTTACTCTTGGTTTTATAGCACCTTTCTATTTTTTTCCCTTCAACTGATGAAGGATGATGTCAATAACGAGGCACTTTGGACGGTTTTGATGCCAAATTCCTGAAATGCGTTTGGTTGGGCTTGGGAACGCCGAAAGAATCCATCGATGGAAGCGAGGGAGGAGAAGCTTCGAGAGATGATGAAGGGAGTGGCCATCGAGCCTCCGAGGCTGGAGGACGCCGGTCTCGAGGACTGCGCCCTCCCCCCGGACGACATCATGGAGGCCTTTTCCCGCGCCGCCGCCGCCCTCAGACCTCGCCTCGCCTCCGTCTTCGACGAGGATGACACCGATGACTATTACGACACCACCGGCGGCTGTATCGATGATCCCGGCCGAAGCAAAGGGGAGACTCTGGACGCCCATCTCTTCACCTCCGAACCCTTCTGCACTGGCGCCGCGAAAGTCGGGGAAGGATCGGGGTTCAAAGACGAAGGGGTTGTTATTGGCGGCTGCGGTGGCGAGGAGGGCTCTGATGAGGTTCTAGTTCTGGGTGGAGATGAGAAGGTATTGGGTGGTGATTGTGGTCTGGGCGGAGTTGTTGGAGAAGAATGGGAGGCAAGGAGAGGGCTTCGAGAATAAGACGATGTAAGGCGATGCGAAGCCCAAATTGATAGAGGATGTCGTCTGATTCCTAAATCTGTAGCTGTTGTCGCGTGGGAAGGTCAGGAATCCAATCATACTATGGCTTCAATTCTGGTGATTTTTAGTTTTGTGATGTTTAGTCTCATGCTATGCCTTTAATCATGGTTTTAAATATCGGCCGATAAGAAAAGCGGAAATATTTCGATTTCAGCCTACGCCGAAACGTACCGAAGATTATTAATCTTATTTTCATGATGTTTATATTTAAATATAATATTTGATTTTTTATATAAATTTTATATTAAAATTTGTATTTAGTCTAATTGATTAAAGTATTAATTTTTTAAAAGAGAATATGAGTTCGAATTTGTAAATTTTGTTTTATCATATTAAAAAAAAAATTTTAATAAAAAAAAATTATTGAACAATTTATATATATCTATATATATATATAATTTTTATTTTTTAAATATTTTTAAATTTTTAAAATTTAAAGTCAAAATTTAGTCAAAAAAATTAAAATATAATTTTATAAAATGATTTTGATTAAAACAACCGAAGGGTATCAATTTTCTGAATACCAAAATGAATTCCGAAATCAAAACTTCGAAATTTTGATTTTAATTCTTCCACTCATTTGAGACATGTGTTCTACCGATTATTTGAATATTTTTTTTGTTTTGCCTTCACCTCCTTGGATTTTTGCTCACCGACACATTTGGATGATTTTCAAGTTTCAACTTCCGCGAATGAAAGAAACGACACAGCCGAAGTGCCTCATAGATCCTCCTTTGTAATGCCTCTGTGACAATTGTTCTCACCAACTGCTCCATCACGAGGGTGAGCTCTGCTTGTTTATTCCTGGTTCCTATTGGTTAATATCCACCAATAGGCTCACTAACCTTAACCTAAATGTCAGAACCAAGGATTCAGTTGAAACTTTGCATTGATGCAGTATAATAGTTGATGCGGATTGATACTACATCCACAGATTTATGCTTCTGCGCTTATTCTATATGCATATGGTTCTTGAATTTGGCTTTTGCGCATATTGATGATCAGTCATGTTTAGCCTCGTGAGAATATAGTCTTCTGATCAGATGAGATGACAAGTCTACTGAGATTAGACACACTTAATTCTTACTGTACATTTTTAATTGAGACAGAGTGAAATATATCTCACATTTATGCTTGTATATATAACTCAATTGAGGAACAGGGCCTATAACTTAAATTTGAAATCTCTCACGTATGAGAGTTGAGTATAATCCTCAAGTCAATATATGTTATGTAGTAATTACTTACAACTTGATGAGTCCAGCGTACGAACTAGCTGGCCTTTATCTATGTATCAAGCAAGGTTTTGGGTATCGGTTTCGGTTTCGATTTCGGGACCGGCCGAAATCGATACGTTTCGGCCGTTTCGTTTTCAGTTTTGGCCATTTCGGTTGCGGCCAAAAAAATTTTTTAAATTATTAATTGGGCGTTGATCAGAGTTTGACTATACTTTGACTGTACTTTGACTTCAAATTAAAAATACGATAAAATATTAGAAAAAATTTGAAAAAATTTGGAAAATTATGAATGAATTTATATTTAATTTTACAATAATTTTAAATAATATTTAAGTTAATTAAAATTAATTTTGATAGTTAGTTACTGATATTGTCTAATTTTAATATATATTAGTGTATTAAAAAAACATACAAGAAATAATATGAATATGATTAAAATTTAAAAATTAATATAAGCAAATTTAACTTTTCATTAAAATGTATTTCACATATACATAATTTATAAAGTCTAAGATAATACAACTAATCATCGTAGTCATCATCGGTTGAGTTTGGAATATCTGAGTGTGGAATTACAAATTCAGTACGTGGATGATCCGGACGAGCATTTGTAGGCATACGAGCCAGAACAACTAGCTCAGTGCGATCTCGTGGCAATGATTTTGGATAATTTATCATATCACTGTTTCAATTAATTAGATACATAATGCGGATAATGCAAATTGAGCAAATCCATAAAAACAAATAATTTAATATTCCTGTTTCAGTTCAATTCTCAAGTCTCAACATACATACTATATCTGATACATCAAGTAGAACAAACAAAAAGAAAAAATTATGATACATCAATTTATAATAACAGAAAATTTCATACCTCTGCAACTGAAACATGAATAGTTGGGCGATTTACAGCAGAACACAAATGAAATCGTCTGCTCTTACAGACTTACATTAAGTATATATAAGCCTCAGGACCCAGCCGAAACCCGTGATTCACGGGCATTAATCAAAGTTAATCAACGTGATTCACGGCCAAATCACAGTTAATCAGCCAATACCAACCGACCAACCGACCAGCCGACCAACACCTCCCTATGATTCCCGGGGAAAAAAGCAAAAGCAGCACAGTAAACTGTGATTAACTTAATTAAATGTGATTAATTAAATAAAACTAACCAGTTAAACCCTAAACCGAACTGCGCTCGCGGGGGCACCGATCATCGCCGGCCGACCTGCGGTGCTGAGCTCACCGCCGGTGCAATCAGCTCGCCCTGCGCGCGCTGCGATCGCCCTACGCGCGCAGAGCTCGCCGGCCGCACGCTGCGGTCTCCCCGCGTGCGCCGAGCTCACCATGCACGCACCCTGCGCTCGTCGCCGACGGCTTGCGCTCCCTGCGGTCGGTCCGCGAGCCCTACGGCTGCCCCGACCGCCCTGTGCCCGCCCCGCGCGTGCTGAGATCGCCGCCGGCGCACTCAGCTCGCCTTGCGCACGCTGCGGTCACCCCGCACATGCCGAGCTCGCCCCGTGCGTGCTGCGATCTCCCCGCGCGCGCTGAGCTCGCCCCACACGTGCTGCGCTCGCCATGCACGCGCCGAGCTCGCCATGCATGCGCCCTGCGCTCGCCGCCGACGGCCTGCGCTCCCTGCAGAAACTACGCACTCCCTGCGGCCGGCCCGCACGCCCTGCGGCTGCCCCGACCCCCCTGTGCCCACCCTGCGCGGCCTGCCGGCCGCCCGAGCACGCCGTCCTCGCCCGCAGTCACCCGCAGTGCCCGCCCTCACCCGCAGTTGCCCGCTCTCGCCCGCAGTCGCCTGTAGCCGCCCCGAGCTCGCCCGCCCTCGCCGGCCCTCGCCCGCGGTCGGCCGCGGTCGCCGGTAGCCGCCCTCGCCCTCGCCTGCACGCGCCCGCCCGCGCCTGCGACCGCCAAGCCCTCTGCTGCGATGACGAAACCTTAAACCGAAACGATAAATACCGTTTCGGCGCGGGTTCGGCCGAAACGTTTCAGTTTCGGCCGAAACTCGGAACCATGGTATCAAGCAAGGAGATCCTTCTATTATGCTCAAGCTGTTCTCGTTCAAACTGCAGAACATGACCCCACCAGCTCTGCTCTGAATGAAGTCATACAATGGAGGCAGACAATCGAAACACACGTGGTGTTAAACAACATCAAATGCATGAAATATACTCAAACCAAAACCGATGTAGTGAGAAACCAGCCTTGTTTAATTTCTATTTTCAGATACCCTTCGTTTGAGTAAATTTGAAATACTGAAAATTAAAATCATGGACTTAAAATATCTTAAATTTGATCGTAACTTTCATAATTTTGAGATATTTTTATAATTTGATTTTTTAAAAATTTTGATGAACAGATAAGAAATATTTACTATTAATCTAAATTTTAAATTAAAAAATTTATTATGCACTCGAGCACAGGAACTTTATGTGTTTCGTAATACGTTCATAATTTTATATGTTCTCCGGGTCTATAAGCAAATGAGCGACCAATCTGCCAAACATTGTCTGGGATGTACCCGGAATATCTTGGATCTCGTTTGCTGCTTCTAATAGATCCCTTCCTGCTTCATCAGAAATGGACCCAAATGCGCCACCGCTAGAATCCAAAAATTCCTACCTATTCCATCGCATCGGTCCCAAATGTATGTCGCAATGGAAGAGTTATCAATTTTTTATTATTATCAATTTCTTATATTTTCAAAATTTTTTATCAACACCTGAAGATTTTTGAAATTCAGAATCAATCCCAAAATCATTAATTTTTTAAATCAAAATATAAATTTATCATTATTTATAAATATTTTATTTTTTATAAGATAAAATATAGAAATAAAGTATTTATATATAAAGTAAAGTATTTATATATAATGATAAATTAATTCACATAGTTAATTAAGAACTGATTTTAAATTTCAAAAAATTTAAATAATTGATAATAAATTTTAAAATATAAAAAACTGATAAAGAAATTTAAAGAATTTTACAAATTTTAATTTAAGTTTTCCTAATTTTTTTTTCTAGTTTTATAATATATCAAATATATACCAATGCGAGATCGCAAAATTACGTATATGGCTGATGCATTTATCTTCGCCAGTTACCGCAGCGCTCCCAAACATTCATATTTTCCTCTGTTTTCATCGATTTCGCCGCTTACGAGTTCCGCCCCGTCCGCTCTCTGCAGCTCGTTTGGATGAATACTGATTTGAAATATAAATTATTAATTCTGTTAATTTTGAAATTTTTTTTAAAAAATTAAATTAATAAATTTAGGTATTTAAAAATACTTTAAAATAAAATTAAAGTATTATCAATTCCTCAATTTCGTAAATTTCGGAGTTTAAATTGTAAATAAAAATCAATTTTCAAATAAATAAAATTATTTTTTTATTTTATTCATATTTATTTTTTAAAAAAATAAATATGAATAAATAAAATTAATAAAACATATTTTGGTGGTTAAATATATATAAATATTAAAAATATATTAATGTTAAAAAATAAAATTTAAATATTTATTCAATCAATAAAATATATTTTAAATTAGAAAATGATAATCTATAAATATTAATATTTACAAAAATATGAAAAAAAATTAATGAGCAGAGGAAAATTTTTTCATATGATTTTAAATAAAAATTTTAATTTATTTTTTTTCAAAATAATATTAATGGTTGGATAAAAAAAATATAAAAATTTTCTATTAACCCACCTAGATAAATGTGGGTTATGTGCAGAATCGGAATTACGAATTCCTCCTTATTAAAAGAAAATTTTAAATATTATTGTTCGAAAATATTAAAAATTTTAATTTTAATAATTTAAAATAATATTATTGTAACTAAATAATTAAATTGAGAGAATTAGATTCTCAATTTTTTTAATTTTTTTTTCATTTTCCTGATTCCGGCTGTCATATCAAAACAACGAAACACAACTCACTTCCCAGCCGAAGAATCGACGGTTCCGCACTTATTACGTCGGCCTCTGCCCTTTCCCGCACGACTGCTGCTCCTCCCATTTTTCGTCACAAAGCATCTCTCTCTTCTCTCTCCTTGGACTGTTCGCTTCCATCTTCCTCCTCCTCTTCCAGAAATCCACGTTTTTCGTTATCCATGACAGCTCCGCCGTCGAATCCTCAGCGACCTTTTTGAATTCCTTTTGACCCAGGGATTGGAAACAGTGACTCCTTTTTGGCGGGAAATTGGCGGGAGGTGGTGGCCGGCTCTTGCAGTCGGGATCGGGCTTCTCTTGGCCGTGGCTTCCGTCTCCCCCGACCGGAGCCGCGGTCGCAGGGATCTCGCCGGCGGCGGGGAGCCGCAGGATTTTCTGGCGGATGTCGTGGATTTCTTGTAGCGGCCGGATGTTTCGTCTTACGAGCATGTTTGGCCGGTACTTTCGGTTGCTTCTTTATTTTACTTTGGTTTTGGTTTCAATTGGGTTGGATCGGTTGTGATTTGGAGGTTTTGATGTTGGTAGCTGATGGAGTTCGGGTGGAGGATACTGGTGGGATCTATCATCGGGTTCTGTGGAGCTGCGTTCGTCAGCATCGGAGGTGTTGGAGGGGGTGGGATCTTCGTTCCCATTCTTACTTTGATTGTTGGGTTTGATCCCAAATCTTCCACTGCAATGTCCAAGTGTAAGCTATTTCTTTGATTATTTTTGGTTGTTACTTGTTAGAAGAAATCCTGATTTTGATTTCATATTTTCTTGAACATGTTGATTTCCATTGCGAAACAACCGGAATGAGATTCATAATGCAATTAAAATCGTGAATCTGAAAGACCAGAAAACCTGAGGATTCGTCAAATTTTATTGATTTTTGTATGCTGAGGTCCTGCTGTGTTTCGGCACAACCAAGGTTTTTTGAACCACTTCAATTTGAGTTCTTATTTTATCAAAAAAGGGAAAAAAAAATCCATCTTTGGGTGTAAAGAAAAAAATCATGATGCTTTGTTGGCTTGATAGAGAAATGATATTCAGAAGGGAAACAAAGTACTTGCAGTGGTAATTAGATGGTAGGCAATGCAGAGCATGACCGAGATAGCAGACCTTGAATTCAGGGACAAGACTTGTTTAATCTTTTAATGTTTTCAAGCTCTCGGATGCCAGCTTTGATTGGGCAGGTATGATTATGGGCGCAGCAGGATCAACCGTTTATTATAATCTTAAGCTGAGACATCCAACTGTGAACATGCCCATCATCGATTATGACTTGGCTTTGTTCATCCAACCCATGCTGATGCTTGGGATTAGCATTGGTTGCTTTAAATGTAATTTTCCCTGAATGGATGGTTACAATTCTCTTAATCATTCTTTTCATTGGTAAGTAGTTGCAATCCATATGTTCATTTAAATATTGGTGTTTTCCCTAGAAACAATAAAAAAAATTTTATGTAGAGGTAGCATTTTTCTTGATTATGATGCCATTTTATAGGCACATCAACAAAGACTTTTAGGAAAGGTGTTGAGGCATGGAAGAGAGAGGCTTTGATTAAGAAGGTGCAGAAGCTGTTTTCCTGATTTATTAACTCCCTTACTGAGTTCTCCCGTTCTGACCATGTTTTTTATATTGTAGGAGCTTGCTAGATGATTAGAGTTTGCTGGTAAGCTGAGCCATTATTTGACTAGCCTTGTAGTTGACAATATACCTGTAGGCAACTGATTTTGCTTGAGAGTATGAAAGGAACAGTGACAGTATTCTGTTTGATTAGATTCAGAGACTGAAGGGATAGAATACACACCTATTCCTTGTCCTCGAGATAGTCACTCTCGAGTTGATTCCAAGCTGATTGAACCAGAGGTAATTTAAGATCATATAATTCCACTGACATGAATTCAAGCTGTTGTCATTTTTGTTACAACAGGTCCCAGTCCTCAAGAATATTTATTGGAAAGAACTAGGCCTTCTTGTCTTTGTATGGATGACATTCCTTTCAATCCAGATTCTGAAAGTGAGCTGTTTAAGCTGGAGTCTCATTACTAATATAATGTTGGTTTTCGGTAACACAAAGATAACTGATTATTCTTGTTGGTGTCTGTTTGATCCAGGATTACACACAAACCTGTTCAACATGGTATTGGGTATTGAACGTGTGGCAGGTGTCTTATTGTCCTTCATCCATACTTTAAGGGTCTGATGAATATTTAACAGATCCATACCTTTCAGAATGTTTTGTTTGAATTTGAGTATTTTCGCAGCTTCCAGTTGCTGTAGGGGTAACTTCATCCGAAGCCATCAACTTGTATGAAAGAAAGAAAAACATTGCATCAAGGGGAACTGACGGGAATGATTTAAAAATTCACCAAATACTCATATACTGCTTGTGTGGTGTTCTAGGCGGTATGGTTGGTGGGCTGCTTGGTTTAGGTGGAGGGTTTATTTTGGGTCCCCTTTCCTTGGAGCTTGGGATCCCGCCCCGGGTGCAAGTCCTATTCTTCTTCTCAACCTTCATTAGTTCAGCTGCCAGTGGAGCTCTTTTGGTAAAACATAAGTATTGTCTAGAAAAGATAAATGAGTTCTCATCTGCACGACCATTAGCTTTCAATTTTATTCGTTCTTACCATCGACTATAAAATTTTATTTGCAGGGCTCAAGTGCCACAGAAACCTTTGCAATGACATTCTCATCGTCTATGTCTGTTATTGAGTACTAACCGTTTCCCTGTTCCCTATGGTGCAATTTCACGTCCATAACCCTTTGTTTCTTTCGTTTTTCTTGCAAGTAATAATCTGTTCTATTGAAAAAGTAGCTTCCCTGTTTAACTTATGTGACAGATAATTTAGCAAACTGGTTTTCTGTTATCTTCTTTTCATATAACCTGCAAGCTGATGCATTTCCATTATCTCTATCTGTATGCAGCTATCTACTTTACCATTACGGCAATGCTTGCTTCCTTAGTTGGCCAGCATGTTATGAGAAGATTGATTACTTTGATGGGGAGGACATCTCTCATTATCTTCATTTTGGCTATTACAATTTTTGTTAGTGCAATCTCATTGGGTAAGCACCAATATCCTTAATTTTTCTTATCCATATCAGTTTTCCCATATGCAAAATTGGCAATATAATATGCTCAGTGATCTGGAGAAGTAAAAGCTCTATGTTTGGTCTTCTTTTTTCCACATTGCTCTTCACCTCTTACTCAGTGGAGTTGCATTTTATTGAACAGGTGGTGTTGGCATTTCGAACATGATTATGCATATCCATAATCATGATTACGTGGGTTTTGAGAACCTCCGCAAGTATAAATCTTAGCAGAAATTTAGGAAGTAGGAGCATTCTTCATTTAGTGAAGATCATAGAAGAGCACCATTGACCTTTTCATTTATTTATTAGGTAAGACCAATTCTACAGGGCTTGTCCGTAGAGCACCTTTTTTTAATCAACTGATGATTCTGTATTTTGTTTTTTTTGGCAACAGATTTCTCTCTGATGCTTTTGGCATTGGAGAATTCAATCTCAGATGTAATATCTAGTTGATGCCAGAGATACAAATTGGTATATCATTGATAAAGGATCTTATCAACGTTCGTGTCCTGTTAGTTTAGCTTGAGATCCAAATGCAAGATTAGCATGTCAACAGAATGCTGTTGGTTTAAGTAACTTTATAATTGGAAGATAGGATATTTAGTTCTCGTAGATATTCTGCTGAATATCTATGGTCACGTTTTCATGTATGCCGTCAATACATGCTTAGCTGGGGTTTGAAATTTTGTGATCTAAAACCTAGAGTTTGGAATTAAATTTCTCTCACTTTATCTCACCCAAATTGTTCATCACAGGCCGGACACAGCCCATCCTGCTTTTTTTTTTTTAAAAAAAAAGTCGGATGAAATGTTGAAACATTAAATTAACGAAGAAAAATACATAAAAGATTATTTGGGAGGGAGTCTTACTATATTAGGGTTTTCTTCTTTTTTTTCCTGCAGATTTCCCGCTGCCTTTTACGGCATTATTGTGCATAATCTCTTGTCATTGTTGATGTTTAAAGAAAAAAAAACTCATTTTTGACATTTTCAAAATAAAAATTTTCTCATTATGAAGAAAAATATAGTAAGAGTTTTATAAATAGATGCTTCCACTTTTTCATGAGTGTAAATATCGAAATTAACGAGTGGCGGGATCCAAACCATACTAAAAATTATATTTTTATATATTTTTGTTGAGTAAATTATCAAAATCAGAAGAATCAATACCATTATCAATAAATTTTATGAAAAGAGTCACTATAATAAAAATATAAAAAGGGGTTTTTTGGCAAATAACAACTATGCAGAAGTTTGGGCATTGGGAGTAATATCTCGTGTTGGCCCGGGCCATCACGACACATAAGTCCACTGTAGTCGACCAGTCAACTGAAAGCAGCGATCCTATTCTCAACCTCGCTCCCTCCATATCCGCGGAGATCATCGACGCACAACAAGCCCAAAATTCCGCTGCTCTTGGTTTATTACAGTTTCTCTTATTTTCAACTGGTTAAGGCCTGCTCTAACAACTTGTCTGAGACAATGAAGTATGCAACTTCTGTTCTTCCAATGCGTCAAATGTGTCATATTTATGAATCGCACATTGGCACTTCAAAAATTACACGTTTTCATTTTTTCAACCGAAAGTCCTCGGATAATGTGTAAATATGACATACTTTAGGAGGGTACGCGTAAAAAGCCCTTAACAAAAGCTCAGAGAAAGGAGTTGCGATGAAAAGCTTAGAATGGAGGGGTATTCTGCAAATATCACTTGGTCTTTGCAGCGCAGGGCTTGGTGGTGGCCCGGCTCTCTAAGCCAACACGAGTAGAGTAGACACTTCAACGGAAAGAAGCATCCCTATCTTCAACCTCGCTCCCTCCACATCCGACTTCGTCGGCGCTGCTCTCGCTCCAGCTCCAAATCCCCAACCCCATCATCAAATCCTTCTTCTCCCTCGATCCCCATTCCCCACACCCTAATTTCCCCCATCTCCGCATCTCTCTTGCGAGATCCCACCTCCCGAAGCTCCAATGCAGCCGCGGCATCGAGGCTCAGCGCAGCCGTGAGGGCGAGGCCCACGCCGGCGGCGGAGGCGGGGACGGCGGGGGCGGCGGCGAGGAGGAGAAGAAGCAGGAGCTTCTTCCCGATTGGATCAGTGTTACTCCCGAGGATGCGAAGACCGTTATCGGAGCCCTTGTAATCTCATTGGCGTTCCGGACGTTCATTGCTGAGCCGCGGTTCATCCCCTCGCTTTCCATGTACCCGACCTTTGATGTTGGAGATCGCGTCGTGGCCAAGAAGGTATTGAATTGCTTGTTGATGCATTTTTTATCGGTCAAGCAATTTTTTTTGTTTTTTGCGAGCAATTTATCTACATGCCGAGTGTTGACCTATTCCTAAGAATGTTTTGCACATATACTTGCTCGATATGTGTTGGATGAAATGACAAATGTCTATTGCTAGTGCACATAGTTGAATCGAAAAAGTTTGCAGAAATTTCAGGTTGTGGAAGAGATTCACAAAATGTTTATGAAGCTGGCAAATTTCTACTTGATGGGATTACTCAATTGATGCAAGGGAATTGGTGTGATTTATGGGAGTGTATCATGCCCTATTTGAAAATATGAGTTTGGGGAGTTGTAAACAGAAGGTTGAGCCACCAAACCTTCAGTTTATGTGCAGGGTTTTGTCTTTATGAGGTCGGCATGCTTAGAGCAGGCCCTTTCCATTTTGTGGCCTTCCAGAGCTAATGAGAGCTTGATTGTGCATCTCAGATTGACTGTTGGCTGCTCATATCTCAAAAGAAATATTTTGTGGCTTATTTAGAGGATTGTGATAACAATGACAGAAATTGAAGCTACCTAGTAAAATCAATTATGAAGGCACACACTCTTTTATATAATTTCTGTGGCACTTGTACTCCACTATTGTTTCTTTGGTTCCTTTTCTCCTTTCTTTGTTCTCATATACCATGCAGCTTCTAAAGAATGTAACTTATGAGAATATCCAAATCTGAAGGTTGGTTTGTGACTTTGTCTTCTCTCTCTTCATTTTTGGGTTTCATATTATTTTAGACAACCGTGCATTAACATCATAGTGATCTTTAAAGGCCTCCAGTCTTACAGGTAACAGAACTGAAGACTAGTAACTCAATGCTGCAAACTCCCTTGTCATGCATTTTGTGGCTTATTTTACTATGCAGGAAGTGGGCTATATTGACGATGATGTTTTTATCAAACAAGCTGTTGCCAAGGAAGGTGACATTGTGGAGGTATGACTAAGCATAAAGAAGTTAATTGAACTGCAGTGATTCCAAAATGAAGGGCGCATTTAATTTCTAACCCTTATTGATTTGCACTGCTAAATGATTTTGCTTGGGATCCAAATATTTTTCCCTTACCAGCTGTTTGCATTTCGCAATTGATATTAGTAGTTTATTTGAAGAACTTGTGGTCACTAGTCAATGAAATTAAGTTGAAACCATGGGGTTATTAAAAAAGAATTACAATCAAAATTTTGTTAACTTCCATAATAGAAGGTTTATGTTGTGCTAAATATCGATATCCACTACAATTCATGATGTAGAAAAAGAAAAAATAGCACACAAGAGATTTATGTGGTTTGGTTTACGACTTACTCCACTGACGAAGGTGATCCGAAAGATATTGTTTTTATAAAGAAGAAAGAGGAGATTATAATGATGGAGACGAAACTCCAATATTACAAACTCTTACAAGAGACTAAGTAGAATAGTCGTCACAAGACGTTTTGAAAGTCTTGATTTATGTCTTTCTATTTCATTCTATTGAAACCCTTAGATGAATAGGGTATTTATAGATGTGGTATAACTGAGTTTGAGTTAAAGTAGAAGACTGATTCAAATAAGATTTCTATTAACCAAGTCTTCTAGTAGAAGCTAAATTCAGAGAAAGATTAGGCTCACTAAGTTACTTTCTAATATAAATTATAATCTAATTAAGACTATCTAAAAAATCCGAATTTGAAACACAACTAAGTTAACAATCTCCACCTTAACTTGAATTCTCTTTTTCTTTGAATTTGAATCTTCAATAGATGCCTTTGTCTTGCCTTATAGAACAGGATCAATGATCTTGAACATTGATCAAGTCCAAACATAACTTAAACTTGTCAATTAGAATTACCTTTGTTAACACATCTGTAATATTTCTTGAAATATGAATTTTTTGTAAAGAAATCTCGTCATCTTCAATAATATCCCGAATAAAGTGAAATTAGATATCTATGTACTTTGATTTGACGTGGTATATTTAGTTTTTCGTAAGGTGTATGGTGCTCTAACTATCGTAAAAGATAGGAAGAACATATTGAGAAAAATCAATTTCACTTGTCAATCCTTTTACCCATAGAACTTCTTTGACTGTTTCTGTAATTGTCATATACTCAGACTCTATTGTAAATAATGTCTCAGTTAATTGTAAGACACACCTTCAACTAATAGGTCTATCGCAAAGAATGAAAATATAACCAGTGAGATATCGTCGTCGATCAAGGCCTCTAGCATAATTTGAATCGACGTACTCAATAATTTTGGTATCTTGAACTTTTGGTAATTTCACTAAGTCCCAAATATGTTTTTTTTTGAAGAGAATCTATCTTTTCATTCATAACAGATTGCTATTGAAAAGAATTCTTATTTTGCATCGTTTTTTTATAGAAAGAAAGATCACCAGTATCAGTAACTAAAGCAAAAATTATCATATCTTGAAAGTCATACCTTTCGAGTGGTTTTGAATCTTCGAAGTGGAGTCTTCTGAAAAATTTAATTCTTAAAATTTTCTTGAGAGTTTGACATACACTGAATATCTTCTTCTGAAAGAAATATATGCTTTACCTCCTGAGACTTTTTTTCAGAAATTTTAGCATAACACTTTCATCAAATACTACATTTTTCTCAATAATTATATTAGAAATAGTAGGATCCCATAAACAATAATTTTTAACATTTTTGGTATAACCGAGGAAAATGCACTTTTTCGAATGTGAATCTAATTTATCCTTGACGATATGCACATAAGCATGATAACAAAAAATCATTAAAGAATAATTTGCAGGTTGTCACTTTTGAGGTATTCGATTTTTCTGCTAGTATTTTTTCAACAGAATTTTTCACCATTTGAAAATAGAAAACACTTCGGTTTTATGATGCAAAAAATAAATCCACACTTTTCTGAAAAATCATTATTAAAATTGACAAAATAACGAGCGTCAGATTTTGATGGAATAAGAGAGTACCATGCATCAGAATGAATATAATTAATTAAGACTTTAGTGCAATGAGTAATGGTGTTAAACTTTACTTTGGATTATTTATTATAAAAACAATGCTCACAGAAATTCAATTTGCATGAGTTGAGGCCTTTCAGTAATTTTCTTTTGTTGAGCTCAGTTAAATTTTGCTCACTCATATGACCGAGATGTATATGTCATAAGTCGGTCATATCAGAAAAAGTCTGAGAAAGTGCAGCTCCACCTTAAACGGTTTTTCCTATTAACTTATACAAATTTTTATGCTTTAGGTCTTTCATCACTATTAATGAGTCTTTAACAATTTTAAGAATTTTACCTTCAGCAGAATACTAATAACCAGGAGAATTCAAAACACCCAAAGAAATCAAATTCTTTTTCAAATTAGGAATATGTCTAACGTCAGTAAGAGTTTTAATAATATTATCAAAAATCTTAGTTTTGATTATTTTACTTCCAACAGTTTTGAATGAATTGTTATTGCACATCAAAACTAAACCATCATCATAAAATTTGTAGTTTTCAAACAAATTCTTATTGGGATATATGTGGTAAGAACAACTAGAATCAAGAATCCAAATATCATGGTAACGATCAAAATTTCAACTAATAGAGGGAACATTACCATAATCATCATCAGAACTTTCTTCAACAATTGACACTTATTCTTTGACTTGTTTTTTAGATTGAGATTCTTTTTTTTTTTGTTTTGAGCTTCTAACATTTTTTAATTACATATCTTATCTTCTTACAATACTTGCAATTTATTTTTTTTGATTTGGATGTAGAACGACCTGTTTTTGATCTTTCTTTAGTACGACTTCTGGTAATCAATGCTTCTGAGTGTGACACAACTCCTTTAATCTTTTTTAAATATTCATTAGATAGAATGACAGCAGAAATATCGTTAAATTTCAAATCCTTGTCATACATGAGAGTAGTTTTCAAATTCTCAAGAAAATGAGGTAGAAACGGTAATAAAATAATTGTCTTGTTTTCATCTTTAATTTTGACATCAATGTTTAATAATTGAGAGACTAGTTTATTGAAAGTATTAAAATGATCAATTATATCCATAACTTTTCTTATTCGAAAATCGAAAAATTTTTGCTTTAAATGAATTCGATTTGAGATAGACTTACTCATATATTATTTTTCAACTTTTTTTCATAACTCTGAAGGTGATATTTCATCAATAAACGGATAGAGTAACTCATCGGTGAGACTGAGGATGATTGTGCTATATGCACTAGTCTTCTGATTTTCCCAGACACTTTCAGTGATGTTTTCAGGCTTGACATCCTCCAATGTGTTTCTCAACCCTTATTGGGTAAGAATTGCACGAACTCTTACTTGCCAAATAGAAAATTCTTAATTTCCATGGAATTTCTTTATATTGAACTTCGTAGTAAACACATTAAACCAAGCTTTGATACCAGTTTATTGTGTTAAATATCGATATCCACCACAATTCACAATGTAGAAGAAGACTAGAAAAGAAGAAAAAATATCACATAAAATATTTATATGGTTTGTTTTACGACATACTCCACTGTCGAAGGTGATCCGGTGGATATTGTATTGATGAAAAAGAAAGAGGAGATTACAATGATGAAGGTGAAACTCCAATATCACAAACTCTTACAAGAGAGTAAGTAGTCTAGTCATCACAGGACGTTTTGAGAGTTTTGATTTATATCTTTTTATTTCACTCTATTCAAACCCTTAAATAAAATAGGGTATTTATAAATGTGGTCTAACTGAGTTTGAGTCAAAGTAGAAGACTGAATCAAATAAGGCTTCTACTAATCAAATCTTCTATTAAAAGCTAAATACAGAGAAAGATTAGACCCATTAAGTTACTTCCTAATATAAATTATAATCTAATTAAGACTTCGGAAAATCCGGATTCGATATACAACTAAGTCAATTGGTTTATATACCCCTCCTACATGGAGAGAAAACTATGTTATACTTTCTTCAGAAAATCGTTATCTGTTAAATCTTGTTGTTTTAATTACTTCAATGCATGTTATTTTGTCTTTTATGTTTGTGAATATGGCCTATATAGTGAGAACCTTCTTTTTTCTTGCCTGTGAAATATGAAATTCCGACATATGAAGCCTTCTGAATATGAGTTAGTTGGTTGGTTTGTTTGGTTTTACCATGGATATTGTCCCCTATTAGAAATCCCTGCAGTCCCTTTGGTCAGTAGTTATTTATCCCAAAGAATCTTGTAATGGCCATACTGCCCCTATAGTTGCTTATTGTTCTAGAAATGTCAAGAGTACTTCCAAAATGCACTAAATATCAAATAGATACGTCTTTACTGTCTCCATTTCAGACAAATCAAACTTCAAACTATTGTTTTGAGATTGATTAGCTTTTCATAACAGCATTGGCTTTCCTGGATGGATTGTCCTCAAAGTTAACGTTAACTCAAACGCTTGCATCCAACTAGCTTTGCA
The DNA here is from genome assembly GCA_005019695.1 of Trichopus zeylanicus subsp. travancoricus. NCBI lineage: Eukaryota > Viridiplantae > Streptophyta > Magnoliopsida > Dioscoreales > Dioscoreaceae > Trichopus > Trichopus zeylanicus. The sequence continues at coordinate 599,892 of RXID01014982.1, forward strand.
CTAAACTCAATAGTTTATTAGTTGGTAAATGCTGCATGGATAAATTGTTTTATTACCTTTATACATGTGCATCAAAGAAAATGGTCCTATTTAGCTGATAGAATGGCTGATTGTTGCAATTATTCTATTGCAGGTGCATGATGGAAATCTTATAGTGAATGGCATTGTCAGAAATGAAGAGTATATTTTTGAGCCTCCAGCATACAATTTGAACCCAATTGTAAGTTCTATTTTTAACACTTCATTCATGGGTATCATATGATTGCCATTTTTCTCTAATCACACGTTCACAAGGGCACAAGTGCATTTGCTGTCCAATTTGTCAAGGTATGACCTTCAGAACTACAATGATAAAGGTTGGCTGCGGATTGAACAAAAAAGATCACCCTTGGTTTAGGGTCTGGTGAAGATATGAAAATTAAAATTAGTATTTGGTTATTTATGGCCATAGCCCATAGGAGACCTATTGTGCCTACTAAGTTTTTGAACCAATAGCAAATTTGACCTGCAAACCCATTAATATAACTTATTTCACTGCTGTCTTGTTTACATCGTGAATGTGTTTGTTCTGCAGCAAGTGCGTGAAAATTCAGTGTTTGTGATGGGTGATAATCGCAACAACAGTTACGATTCCCATATATGGTAAGTTTCTTGACTTAATGAATTTTAGACATTGCATATAAAATCAACTAGGTTTGGAAGTACAGATCTTGGTGAAAGTTGTCCTAATATGAAGCCAAGTGAGAGTTCCGCGGTACCATCATAACTATTTCTTCTGCAGTAGCGATGGCCATATGACGCTTGCTCACCACTTCCAAAGATTTTGATTGACGCCAGGGGCACTGATGAGCCAAGCAATTCAATAGATGAACGATTTTGTAAGGGATCTGGAGCACATACATGTAAGGCATCCCTTGGCTATTTAATACAGTCAAATTCAAGCGCTAGCTATTTTTCCTAGTTTTTCAATTTGTAGAGTTAGCAGACGGACTTTCTAAGAATTACAACTTTGTTCACTGCTGAGTACAGAAATCCGAAAACAATTTTGGAGGATTCGTTTTTAATCCTCTCGTGTATATATGTATGTACAAAATAATTGGAGAGGATCCTCGCAGCCCCGCTTATGATAGCACGCGCGGCTGCCCATGGATGGTAGCTTCTATGCACTTCAAAAAGCCAGCAAATCAACCTCCGCCAAAGCCAGTATAACAGATTCTTTTCGTTGAGAAAAACACAATCCCCACGAAGAAACATCCGCAGGAAAATGAACAAAAATCGACAAAGTGTAAAAAAATCGGAACAAAATCATTTGAAATATTTTTTGAAGACGAGAAAAAAAAAATCTCAAAGGCCATCAGTTAGGAGCGAAAGACCATTTTTTGTAATCACGAAACAATCATGTGAACTATGCAGTTGCTCATCACGCGGCCAATGTGAAGCCAAAATCACCAAGAAAATCAAACATAAAAAACATAAAAACAAAAACGATGGCAGCCTCAGAAGGAAGGCAGTAGTTTGATGTCATCACGAAACCTTCAGAAAACAAATGAACATCACAAGCCTCATCATAGACCCCATCAATAGGCTTCCTCATTAGAAAATTGGGGGAAAAACATCAAAACAAAACAAAATTAAGAAATTTTCCTAGATGAAAATGAAGCCTCATAGAGAAGATTAGATTTCGTCCACACTGTATTTCAGACATATGCTTGTCTTTGATTTTTATTCTAATCATTGGCCACCATTTCTAAAGGAAATATTTTGAAAAAATCGATCGAAACGAGAGGATAAAGAAACCCTAACCCTACCAGCCCCACGCAATGGAAAAGGGATTTCGGACTCGGAATATGGGTGGTGATATATCAGGATGGTCGGCAAGGCGAATCTGCCATTACGACGAACGAGACCTTTGTTTCTGATTTAGAATCGTCCTCGTCCAAATCCCCGAATACAGACTTGAAAGAGAGATATCGACCAAAAAAATTGAGGAAGAGAAGACAACAAAGAGAGAGGACAAACATCTCCTGGTGTTCGTTGCTTCCACACCGTCGAGCTTATTTATAGAGAGTTCTAGGGTTAGGGTTTCGCGGGGCATTCATCCACGCCGCCCATTTAATCTGAGCTTGATCCAACGGTCAGAATTTCGTAAACTCCGAATTGTGCACAAATCCTGGTCAAACTTGTATCAGATAATTTCAAACCATCATTGGTTTATTTATTTTTTTTCGTCATAAATGGCTTTTTTTTTGCTGAACTGGATCATAATTTTTTTTTTTATTTCAATGTTTTCTTGACTATTTTTGTTTATCGAGAAAACCGTTTTGATGATCCTTGTGATTTTGGTAGTAAAATTTGTTAATTTTGGTGATTAGATTCACAAGTCTCCATCAAAAATAAGATCGCAAATATCATTAGGCAAACGTTAACAAGCATCTGATATGTCAATGCGAAGCCTGAAGTGTGACACATGATCAAGATATACCAGACAAATTCTGTACCAAAATTTCAGCGCCACCTCAAAATCCATAAGAAACTTTTCAATATGAGCCTAAAGCATTCCGATGACGAGTTATTCAGCAGTGGAAACTGGACAGAAAAAAGATGTTACAAATATAAGAATTAACCAAAACATTAGTTATGTAAACGCAAACCATATGATTGTTAACATCAGTACAAAAATGGTTAGAAATTTCCTGTAATGATTACAGTGTACACTGCTCAATAAATACAAGTAATAAATCAGAGGAAATGATCAAAGAAGCTCTGAAGCTGGGCGTAATTGTTTCTTCAGGCTAATAGCCAAAAAAAAAAAAAAAAGCAAGCCCCTAGATACAAGACTCGTGTATGCCATCCAATATATCTGAGTTTTACAAAGGATTACAGCCCAAAGACGGCAAAGTATCTGATGCTTGCTGGCAGGTCAGAGGAAAGTATAAGCTTCATAAATATAGGGAAAATGATAAGAAGAAACAAACAAACAGTGAAACGCAGAGAACTATCGTGCCTTAACTTAAGCTACTTCTGGTTCTATCTAATTTTGTCATCTGGGAATCCACTGCTGTGAGGACCTGAGGCATTGCCATGCCAACAGAAACGACAATTTCTGCAGCAAAAAGGAGGACCATATGATATTAGTCATTACTGGCATGAAAAAAAATCAACAATACCACTCTAAATTAAGAATACAATCTTCTATGCAATCAACTGAACAAAGATTGAAGGTTACCAATTCCTTCATGAACAGATAAGTTTGGTCTGATGATATCGTTGGAGTTGATCAGAAATAGATCACCTACGTACAGATGATTAGTTGGTACATAGACACAGCAAAGCTCCTCTTCACCAGAATAACTGTGTCAAAAATAGAAGGATGGAAAGCCTATGAGATAGAAACCAGAGATGCATACAATCAGAAGATGAACGCATAATCTACGAGAAGAACAAAGCAGTTGTACAAATAAACCTAGGAGGTGGAGTTAAGCTGATCATGGGATTCGAAAATTTAAAATCCTGGTGGCTAAGCCTATGCATTATGCAATTAAAGTAGTCTATCAGTCCCATTATTTACAATGATAACCTATATTGTTTCATCATACAATATACAGCAGTAACTTCAGTTCATTAAGTTCATATAAACCTGAAGAAGGACAGCTGAAGTGACGAATCCTAATGCATATTCACCAATACGAGGGTGGCTGACAATGACCACTTCCTTGAAGGCTTGTGTGTTCTGATCTGCAATGATGGAAATGTTAGTAATACAAAGTAGAGACACATTAAAATCAGAATGAAGATCAACCAAAAAGTACCAGGTGAAATGGCAGTGCTAATTTGCTTAGATGCATTGTATATGTGGCGAACAAAAGGCATTCTCCTGATAATCCACTCTCCAAGTCTGAGCACAGAAACCCCCAGCCACGATGACATGAACACACCAACCAAAAATATGAACAATATGGAAGTTACAAAACCAAGACCTGGCAAGGAAATTGTACATTTCATTAAAAGATTTTGATCGACTCAGAAGACTGAAAAACAAATTGCAAAGATAGTAAAACCTAAATAGAATGAGATCAGAGAAATAAGTTCTTTTAATTTGAATATATCGCATTGGATTTTCTTTTCGTTGTTCCATTTTCTGTTACATACAAACGAAAGATACTATGACAAGACAGGGAAAAATCCAAAAGAAACTGTTGGCTTTCGAGGTGTGATTTTCAGAATTTCGGACCAGAAACAACAAGGGAATAAACAAAGGACCTAATAAACCAAAAATTGAAGTGTATAAACAGCCCAAGGTATAACCTGCTGGAAATCCAATTATCACTCTGCTGCAAATGCTTTATGCTCTAGTCTTGATCTATCAGAGGTCAAACCGATACCTTGTGTGGCATATCATAGAATAACTTGCAGCCACATTTCCAGTTGAAGGCTTATCATGCATTATTCATCAATATAAACAAATTTGTATAGGATGGTGAAACAAAAAAGCTCTGAAGGCATGACCACCTTGATGGTTTGCTTTATCTTTACACCAGCCACAAATGGTAAATATCAAAGACATGTAGTTGAGACAGAGATATTATAAGATCACAATATTCATAGCCATCCAAAGCTAGCCTTGGTTACAAATTTATGATCATTGTTTGATTCCTTGAAGGTTATGCTTGAACTTCATGATTGCAATTGTTTACAATGTTTTTCCCTATCGCTAACATAAATCAGCCGGCCATTCTCTTTGGTTCAGCTTGACATTACCAGATGAATGATTTGAGTTCACTGTTCAGCTCACTTTCATACCAAGCAAAACTCAAACAGCACATCTATCTGTGAATATCCAGTCAAGTACTTTTGCATCGACTCATATATTATCACAAATAATGCCAAGGATGGATTCTTGTACATAACGATCTATTAATCAAATTCTGGCTCTTAATACTTGTTAAGAGAGGAGACCTTAATAATGAAGATCTATCATTCACCAGTTGAATGTTCGGTTTCTGAGTCATGTCTCTAGTTCCATGTCTGGATATCAAAAGCACATGGGAGTGGACTTAACAAAAATCATAGAGAGATACAATTCAAATGCATTAACTTTATATGTGCATGGTTTAAAATAGAAGACTAAAGAAAAAATAGTATCTTGCTCAAAAATATTTTTAAATTTGCAAACCTTAAGTGTAATACAAGGAGAACATAAGAATAA